>CM067890.1:1988987-3188987 GCA_034621355.1 Mycalesis mineus | reverse complement strand
GACAATTTTATTGCGAGTGTGCGGACACATATACGCAGTAAACCGATACTGTAAAGCTAAAAATATTTTGGTAAATTTAGATGAATGAATATCTCTATCGTGGAGTAGTGAAAAAAGTTTTTTTTTGTATATTACAGATAAATTATTATTTTGTCTTTTAATTATTGTTTACCACAGATTTACATTTTACAACAAGAATTTATTACATTAATCATTCATTTTATACAATGTCGAAAAGTTCTGTTACTTAGACAAGTATAGTAGGACTAAAAAATATCAATATAAATAATGATATTTGGCAAAATATCATCGAAGTAATTTTCAATATATTTTTAAACCACTTTATTACACTTTCTAATCTAAATATAAATACTTTTAAGACAGTCAATAATATTGATGCAACAATATCGATATTGGAATTTTATATTGGAATGTCGGTTACTTAATATGTATAACATCGATACTATAATAAAATATCGATACAATATTTACAATCGAATTTCTTTTTCTATTTGCAATATTATTTGATTATGTTATCCTTTTCATAAATATATATATACACATATCTATAGAGAACATGTCACGAAAATTACCATAAAATTACCAATATTTACAAATACTTGTAATATACTCACTATCTCATTATTTACTATAATTTTCATGATTTTTCATCAATTTCTACCTCCGTTTTGATAATTTACCTAATATTTATATGTTATACAAAGAAACGACGGCCTCCGTGGCGCAGTGGTTGGCGCGGTGGATTTATAAGACGGAGGACCTGGGTTCGATTCCCGGGGTGCAGGTTGAGATTGTCGACGATGTCGTATATAACAAGTTAGACCGCTTCCGAATCCGAATTACATCACCACTTAACATCTGGTGTGATAGTAGTCAAGGGCCAACTTGTAATCGATAAAAAAAACAAACAAACATGATACATTTAGCTAGAGTGGAGAAAATAATTCATCCATATCTGTCGAAGAACTCTAACCCTTGTACTACCTCGTTGGTGTAGTGGTTAGCCGATGTGGCTTCGATCACGAGGTCCAAGGTTTGAATCCTGGTTCGGGATGGATGCGGTCACGAAATAATTTTTAATTCTTCTATGAAATTTTCAGTAGGTACATCCCAAGCCGGAGTCGGGAAGTTCCACCCCCATATCTCGGAGGTTCAAACCCTAGGTCGGGTCACAGAATAATTCTGAGTTTTTCATTCATCTATTAAATTTTCAGGACATTCCAAGCCTGGAGTTGGGAAGTTGGTGTTGTTACAACCCTATGCCTCGGAGAGCATTTAAGCTGTCGGTCCCGGTCACTACCATCAACATCTGATAGTGATCGTTAATAAATCACCCTAAGGGCTAACACTAAAACTCGCGCGGACGCTAGATGCCACGGTCACACGCGTCGGAGGCTAGGTACAATCATGAACATTGATACAAAGCGCGTAATAATTGAGGTGCAATTTCGGCCAATATTATGGAATATGGCGAATGAATTATCGAATTCTCCGCTGAGTAACCTACTTATCAAGAACAGGTTATGCAGTCGACATTGTTTTCGTTGACGTCTTTTTGCCAAATAATAAATTAGTAAATAATCCATGGTAATCTACTCCACACAACTGTACACGCTCGACATCAAAATTATACTAGCAGCGCTAACTGAGAGGGGCGCACGCGAAGGGTGCCCGCTCGTGGATTTGTGGTCCACGGCGGTCGCCCGCCGCGTGCGCCCGCGCCCGCACCCGCGCGAGTTTTAGCGTTAGCCCTAAGCCCGCTAACCCACTTTGGAGAAGAATGATTGGTCTACAATCCATATCCCCTCTCCCATAAGTATACTCTTGAAGTGGGCCGTTAATAGGCTGATAATGACGATGATGGAATTTAGTTGCAAGGTTCTGGATAAAAATGTTAGGAACCACAACAACCTCTCGCAGCATTGTAATATAATATATCCTAGTCTCAGAGACGACCTAAATTATTTTTAAACGACTTCAAAAAAAAAGGAGTTTCTCAATTCGACCGTATATATTTTTTTTATGTGTGTTCGCGTATAACTTCGTCGTTTATGAACCGGATTTTGATAATTCTTTTTTTGTTGGAAAGTAGATAGTCCGGTGGTGGTACGATGATAATGACACTAGGATCTGATGATGGGATCCTGGAGAAACCCAGGGGAACTTTCAAAAATTGTAGGGACTACAAGTACGTTTGTTAATTTTTCCGGTAAGTGTTTAAAAACACAACAATTTAACGAAGGTCTGGAGTCGATCTGATGATGGAGCCGATCTACATATAAGAGAACTCCTTATTTCATTAAAAGAAATAGTTAGTGTGTGTGGCATAAAAACATTCGACACAGTATCCCTTCTCACATTCAACACAAAACGATCTAATTTTCTTAACTTTGTTGTTCGCATCGAGTCTGTTGAGGGTAGTCCTTAACTTCTGGTAGCAGCCGACACAATTCCTCCGCCTGATCCCGTGTGTTTGATACTTGTGATTTCTTCTTGCTTTAAAAAATCGACGAATGACTGCAAAGACATTAGGAGTTAGTTAAGCGAAATTTTTAGATCACAGGTAATTCAAATCTGATATTATTAACATTGATATTTGAACTAAAAATTAAAACCTCAGATTAAAAAAATATTTGCGAATTTTCTAGTAAAATAATAATGACATATATTATTTAAATAAATCATTTAAATGGACATGCGGGGTGAGTAAATCATGCAACTGAAGTTTAATACATTTCTTAAAAATCTGCATATTTTATTTATTTAAGATGTCAGTGAATGGTTAGGTTAGTGACGTTATTCCGAATCCAATATGGCGAATAAAATTGTTTTATCTACAACCATGATACCAATATCATTGAATCCCTTTAATTTGATACCCGTATCAAATTAAAGGCTTATCTAAGGAATAAAAGAATAAGGCTTGCTACGTTAAAATATTTATTTAATTAATAAAGTAGGGGAGGGAGAGTGGTATTTCAAACGCATTATCCTTTGGGGGGTGCGTGTGATCCAGATTGCAGACGATAATTTCTGTACCGCTGGGGTCCAACCTGACCTTCGCGCGACACTTCCTGTATATTCTCTGCGAACAGTGCCAATAGTTTGCTTTTTTATTCATTTTGTGAAACGTGTGACCGAGGACTTTCAACACCCGACCGCCGCGTACAGATTCAACGATACGAAACGGTACATCTGTAAAGAACGAAGTTAAATCAAAACATTTTTCAATACTATATATAAATACAGTTTGCTTTTTGTGAAACGTTTGACGAAAAACGAGATTAATTCTTGAATTTTTAGCACTATCCACAAACACCTGTTAGCATTTTAAAATATTACAATTTGTTACCATAGACAATACTGTACGATATTGTTTATGGTAACGTAAGCTTGTGTCTGTCGACCGTGAGATGATTTCAAAGGACAAGATTCCAAGCCGTAAAATAAAAGGTAAAATGGATATGTTAGAATAGTCGAGTAGTGTATTTTACTGTTCTTTTTGTTTGTTACAAAGTACGCAAATTTTAGTGTAATATTAGTTATTGTAATTGAGTGGTTTTGTAATTCATTTAAAAAGAGCATGTGTCGAGTTTTTCTGGTCGCGTCTTTTCTCGTCACGGACTGCTTTTCCGATGCGGTGGTAGATAAAAGATTATGAAAGAATAAAACGATTTTGAAGACTATTATTTAAAATCCCACTGCAACCAATACACCACAGATGGTTTTATAGCCTAATCAACATTTATTGAAATTCCACGTACGATAATAACACCATAGTTATATCTGTATTTTTATATCGTAATAATTGCCGAACCAAGGAGGCTCACCTGAAGCCAACGCCTGAAAACAAGCTTTACCAGGACGTGCAAGGGACACATCCTACCAGCTAGGCTGAGCAAAATGCATGCTTTGATGTTGTTAAAATACCAATTACAAAATACTATCAGTACAAATATTCTATTAATACAAATTAAAATGCGAAATACAAAATATTTCTATATCGTGTATTTAAAATACAAAATACAGCAATTTAAGTTTTATACAAAATACAGTCAGGTGATAGCCGTTTAGTAAAAATAACCGTCTAAGACACGTTTGAGAAGTAATTTGACAGACATTTTTACGAAATAAAATCAACAATCTGACATTATTTTACTTTTTTTAATTTGTATGTTAACGTAAGTACCGCAGTAAAGATACAGTGATGCCAGCGGTTGCCAGTTTAAGATCGCTAAATGTATTTATGTTCAGATGTATTTTCAAGCCATAAGTATTTTAAATCCTAAATACATAATAACTTAGCATTAGCTATTGCAAATTGCATTTTTAAAAAGTAATTCAAATACAAATACCAAAAGTAAATGCCCAACCCTGCCTACAAGGT
Organism: Mycalesis mineus; assembly: GCA_034621355.1. NCBI lineage: Eukaryota > Metazoa > Arthropoda > Insecta > Lepidoptera > Nymphalidae > Mycalesis > Mycalesis mineus. Next base: position 3,184,579 of record CM067890.1, on the reverse strand, counting down.
ACTGCTCTGTAAAACTACTTGAGACTTAGTTGTTGAGTCCCCTTGTCCTTGTAATGCCTGTAGAGCTTTAAGATAGAGCACAATTTTTTTTTTCAATTATCCATGTATGTATCTATGTTTCTTTTTTATCGAATACAAGTTGGCCCTTGACTGCTATCACACCTGATGTTAAGTGATGATGCAATCTAAGATGGAAGCGGACTAACTTGTTAGGAGTAGGATGAAATCCACACCCCTTCGGTTTCTACACGACATCGTACCGGAACACTAAATCGCTCGGCGGTACGTCTTTGTCGGTAGGGTGGTAACTAGCCACGGCGAAAGCCTCCCACCAGCCAGAGCAAGACAAATTAAGAAAAATCTCGATCTGCCCCGCCGGGAATCAAACCCAGGACCTCTGTCTTATAAATCCACCACGCATACCACTGCGCCACGGAGGTCGTCAAATGTATTAGTTGCCTTTTATTTTGTTGTAGGTATTGTGGTGTATAAATAAAATAAATAAATATTTTTGAATATTAATGTATTCATGAGTTAACTTTAATATACAGTCCATCAGCGGTCTTGTGGTACACAGGGGGAGGGTGGCAGTGATTGAAGCACCCATCGATAACGTTACCATAGTCGTCGACCTTCAGTTTAGCTGTGCACTTGCTAGTTATGCGTCGCGAACAACTCAAAGCGTTCTTACTGTTACGATACGAGAAAGTGAACCCTTGGTACATCAAAACTTCGCCGCGTGGTGTTTGTATGATTTGAATTTTACCTGTAACATTTACGATTACTTTTTATGTATTTAAAGCATTATTTAGGATCAAAATTTTCGTCGTAAGTAGAGGATTCGGTCCCGGTCGATTTTTGTAATCCCGGGATTTCGGGATTATCAACAATTAATCCCGGGATCCCGGGATAGTCCCGGGATCGTATTCGTAATAGAAATTGGTATCAAAAAGAAAATAAAACATATCAAAATAACCCTTTTACTTTAAATCTTTACTTAAATCTTCAAAAACAGAACAAAATTATAATTTCTTCTTTTAAAATAAATAAACTAGACCCTTATAAAATACCTAGTTTAGTAAATTATTGCTTAGTTTGTTTATTTTATTTTACTATCAGAACAAAGATACAATAAGTAAAACTATGCAAAAGAGATCAATGGAAATAGGACTCATATTTTAAATAAAATAGACCAGAAACTATAAATTACTTATTTAAGCCACGAAAATAAAATTTAAGAAATAATAAATAATTGATTATCACCAATTAACAATAACAATATCAATACTTACACGATGTGAAGCGTAATTTTTACACTATTTTACATCCATACTTAATTCGACTCCGGTCGTTAGCAGAGACAAAACAAACGCAATCAGCTGTGTAAACAAGATCACCGGCAAATTTTGACGTTTAACGTCAAATGAAAGTAAGTGCGTTTCGTTTCACGCACATTTTTATTGACTTATATAAAAATATATAAAAATATATTAATCCCGAAAATCCCGGGATTCATTAAATTTAATCCCGAAAATTTCGGGACCATAATATGACCGGAATCCCGGGATCGAATCTTCTAGTCGTAAGGCATCCGGCACACTTTCCTTGTTACTATATAGGCGAGAGTTTATATGTATAGATGGATGTTTGTGGAAATGAATGTTGATGAAACTTCACAATAATATAGCTTACATATAAAAATAACACAAATGCCACACTTTATCCCAAAATTCCCACGGGAACGAGAACTACGCAGGTGGAGCGTCCTCTAGTAGTCAATGCTCATAACTGTAAAATTGTAGGGGTACAACATATATTGTGATATAACTTTATGCAACATAATATATTGTTATATAATGTAAATAATATTACCATTACATACTACCCAGCAACCTTATATACAAAATAAAATGTTATTTTAAAATTTTTAAAAAGAAAACACTGTAAATGAATATTATAGAGAAAAACAAATGGAACCTATTTAGGCACGTTTATTTCAGTTTAATGAATAAACCATCCGAGGTCTTGTGGTAAACAGGTGGAGGGTGACAGTGCTCGAAGATTCCTCCGATGACGTAACCATCATCGTCGAGTCTAAGCCGAGCGTTACATTTACCACTGATTCTTCTAGAACAACGCAGATTCTTCTTTCCGGTGTAATAGGAAAAGGTGTAACCGCCGAACATAAACACATCGCCGCGTGACGTGTTCAAAATTGTCAATTTTGCTGTAATAATAAAAAAATGTTCAGACGTATCCGTAAATGTTTTTAATAACAATTAATATTTTCTACCACAAGTATGACTTAAGACTGTAGGATGTAGTAGGTTGATTTTAACAATTAGGGGCAGTTGGATGATGAACCCAAGAGGCATAGCACCAGAGAGGCACTGGTATTGCAGTTTATTGGAGAGCTCGGTGACTCGCAAATTTACTGAAGATGGCCGCCGAGCGGATTTTAGTGGAGAGCTCCCACATAACCATATTTCTCCCTTGTGAATATCTCTAGAAGAGATTTTCAACCTCGAACAACAAAGGGTGCGAGTTTGTAGTGGACCTCAACGACAGCAGCAGACGAAATGTCACAACAAAACTACGATTTCTATGTATTTATGTGGAAACGACGTGTTTTCCATATAAATACATATTTAATCGAAATTTAAAATACCAACCAGTAACTATATCGATTCTTGAAAAAATGCATCATACGAACACCTCGTCGATCATCTCCTACCAGTTAGACTGTCAGTCCGATACGATAAAATGTCGGCTCCAATATTGTTGTTAATTTCAAGAATCGAAATACGTGACACGACGTCACGTCGACGACGTCAGCTAATGTCTGTGGTGGGCTACAAACTTTAATAAATATAAATAAAATATTTACCCCAAAATGTTTCTAATTACATGCGATTCTGTCAACTCTTCAATAAAATATTCTGTTATGTCTATAGACCTACTTGCATGGGCCAAGAGTTCGCTGTTATAAAAATTCCGGCATCATTATTTTCTGCAATTTATTCTAACGAATACCCCGTTAGCGGTTTGGAAGAACTCTGGCGGTGGATGGACATGGTCAAAAACTCCTCCGACAATATATCCCTCGCTGTCCAATGTTATTTTCGCGGGACATTTTCCTCTGAACCTTCGCGAACACAGGAGTAACCTTCTTCCGGCGAACGAGAATGTGTGATTCCTAAACATAGGAATACGGCCTTTGTTTGTTGGGAGAAACTGTAGCATATCTGGAATTATTTAATATATACAAATTATTTATTTATATAATATATAATACCAATCTATCTATTTTTTTGTTAAGTTCTTAAAAATTTTTTTAAAACACAACGTCGGCGAATTTGAGTTTTATTAAATGCACTTTAACAATAAATAATGTTGTCGTCTGTGAATCTTCTATGGAAATTGTGCGTTATCTGTGGGCGCACAGGTGGTTACATTGAACTGATGTGGCGCCACTACGCGATTGGTTGCAGAACTGCAGAAAATGCTGCTTTGCACCATTATCTTCCACTTAACCGACCGAATCATAAAAGTTATTGTAAAAACACAGTCAACAGTGAGAGAGCAAGTGATCATAATCTACAAAAACAAAGTTAAGAAGTGAAGTGATTATAAGTATTGGAATTGGTATCGTATAATCGTATCTTGTCTAAATATGTTGTCATGTTTATGTAATAAATAAAGCAGATTTAATGAACAGGATGGGTGTAACTAAATCATATAGATGTACCATGTGATTTCATTAATAAACGTTATATGTTTTAGCTGGCTTTTAATAATGATAATTTATGTATAATAATTTATGTAATATTCAATTTAACATACAATCCGGTAAAGGTCTTATGATAGATCGGAGGTGGGTGGTTATGATCGAAACAACCAGAAAGAATATTCCCATCGGAGTCGACTGACAGCTTCGCAGGGCACTTCCCTCTGAACATCCTTGAACAGCGTAATTTTTTTTTCCGATTGTAATAAGAGAATGAGTAGTTCCTAAACATTGGTACAAGACCTGCACTAGTCGGAAGAAATTCCAGCCTCCCTGTAAAAATCACATAGCTCAGTACTAACATTGGAATATTCCTACACCTCTATAGTACTTTCAATCAATCATTTATTTTTACAAGAATATACCTAAAACATGCATACTAGTACTTCTTTTTAACCAACTTCTAGTGCAGTTATTTAAGCTTAAATTAGGTAAGAATCTCGGAATTCGAGATACGCAGCTGTAATTCTGTAAATACTTGTATATTGACCCTCTAAAAGTTGTCTCAAAACCTACATATGGTGTACGCAACCATTAAATTTTAAGGTCAAAGGTAACAAAAATCGTTTTTTTGCGCTTTTTTGTAAATTTCTCATTTCCTATAGGTTTTTGTTATTTACATTTTTTATCAATATTGTAGAGTACAAAATTTTCTACACATTTTGTTTAAAAATTTTGTTTATACGGTGAACCGTTTTCGAGATAGAGAGCGGAGAGCGCGGTCACAGCATCACTTCAGGTCAACCGGTGCCTCCGGTCGAAAACGCGCCATATATAGTTGAATATATGGTTAAGGAAATTAAAGTAACTAAATGACGCATTTATTTTTTATTTTTCAGTGTGTTTTGAAGTCGGTTTAATTTTTTATTAACTTTTTTTATTTACTACATTTTAGCTCTTTACTGCACTCACACCTGGTGGTAAGTAGTGATGCTATCTAAGGTGGAAGCGCCGAGTTAACTTCGGAACGTCCATCAGGTCGAAGGATGCCACTTCAGTTCTGCGACTCGCTGAGCTATGTCGGTTAATTGGCTCCTCATTTCTGATTCGATCACGCAGAGATACTCCGAGCATTGCTCTTTCCATCACCCGCTGAGTGACTCTGAGCCTTTATTAGCGACCCGCAGTTAACGACCAAGTCTCGGATCCGTATGTCATCACTGGCAACACGCACTGTTCGAAGACCTTCGTCTTCAGGCACTGAGGAATTTCGGACGAAAAGATGTCACGCAGTTTCCCGAACGCTGCCCAACCGAGTTGGATTCGGCGGTTTTCTCGAAATTGGACCTACCTAACTGGACCATATGCCCTAGATATAGCAGAATTTTCAACAATAACTGGGTGGAGCGAAACATGAGCATTACACATGATCTTTGTCTTGCCCATGTTCATTTTAAGGCCCACCTGTTGAGAAACTCTGCTGAGGTCATTGAGCATATTATTAAGGTCATCTAGAGATTCTGCCATTATCACTACATCGTCGGCAAACTGCACTCATACCTGGTGGTAAAAAGTGATGCTATCAAAGGTGGAAGCGCCAGGTTAACTTATTAGGAGAAGGGTGAAACTCACACTCCTTACGGTTTCTAGGACATCGTGCCGCTTCCGCTAACGGTAAACTAAGCGCTAACCGCTCTACCAACAAAGACCGCCCGCGGGATTTGGCCCTGGCGGTACATCTTTGTCATTGCACAGCAAAAGCTTTTTATACACATAATTACGAAAGCGTTTAAATTAATTTGAAAAAATAATGTTATTTAATAAAGGGAACACAATTTATTGTTTTGAATTTTTTATTATGGTTTGTGAAGTTGCGTATGTACGCTTCTGTAACACAAACTTCAGGTAGAAAGTTTCGAATTTGAAAAACACCCGACTCTTGAAAATATGCTGAATATGTTCTATACTAAAATTTCATGGTAACTGCAGTTGCATATTGTTGCTGTTGATATTTTTTTATCTGTGATTATTATTATTACTATTGCGTTTGTTTTATTTTTATGTGTTATCGGTTTTCGTAGTTATTTCTTTAATTTCTGATGTTTTTAAATTCGCAGATATACGAATAAATGTTTATTATATGAAAAATTTTTATTATTTAAAAGTTGAGTGGGAAATCTTTATTTGGTCAGTTTTTGTATTTTTTATTATGTAGTATAAGTTATCTGATCAAGTACAAATATTTTTCTTTTAAGCGTAGAAGGTTTTCTCTCGGATCTGGGTGACTTTGACCACATGAGTATATAAAAGGAACAGAGGCAAAGCTCTTAAGAACGTGCAAAACTGTTACCTAGTTTGGTAGGGTTGTCACAATAGGTTAAGACAAATTAAATAACCAAACAAACAACATGTCGGACTGACATGACCCTAAGTTTGTCAACTGTGCCAGTGTAAACCGATTTTTTCCAGTTTCGCCGCGTACTCGACACGCGGCTGGTGGTCACTCACACATGCCCCGCGTGCTTGAAGTAGTGCAACCGATTCGCGCAGTAGTATGAAGCTTTCTCTCTGTACCTTTTATATACTCATGTGCTTTGACGCTTGAATTCGTTGTTTCTCCGCGGAAAATAGCAAGAAAACTAAGTAAACTATTCCAAAAAGTGTTTATCATAAAATAATTACTATCTTTTCCCTATTTCAACAGCACATACATCCCTTCAGATGTACGGTGGTATTCCGGGGGCGGATGGTTATGTAAGAAACATCCCTTAACGATATACCCTTCAGTATTTACAATGAGTCTTGCCTTACAATTGCCCCTTAGCCTTCTTGAACATCTCAAAATTCTTTTACCAGTATGGTATGAGAACGTGTATTTTTTAAACATAGGTTTAATCCCCCCAGGCGTTAGTAGAAACTGAAACTTTTCTGTGAAAAAAAACAGTCTTTCCAATTTAAAGACAAAATTTATTGAATTTAATTAAATTTACATTAAATTAATCTAATTACTCCTTAACACATTATCTATCTGCGGGTAAGAAAGCCGCTAAATATGCATTTCTTGATATTCTGTTACTTTGTTATTTTATTTATTTGAATAGAATAAGTAATTAAAATAAAACAAAATATGAAGTTTGCAAAGAAATAAATATCTTGGTTTATTATTACTTAGTCATAATTTAAAATATGAGAAAAATATTCTTAACATAAACCCTGTATTAATGCTTAATTAATAAGCATTAATACAGGGTTTATGTTAAGAGGTTCGTCACTCTGGAACTTGAATCACTGGCCCAATAAGCTCCGTAACTGAAGTTTAATTTTATTCAATATTTTTTCAAATATTTTATTTTGTCATCATCATTATCAGCCTATTAACGGCCCACTATAGGGCAAGGCTTCTCTATTTATAGGAGAGGTGATATTTTATTTATTTTCAAATAATATTAAAAATAGAATAAACCTAAATTGAATACATGAGAAACTTCAAGAATACTATTACAACAACTGGTATCAAAAATTAGAATGTAAGTAGTTTCTCGTTTTTATGCCTTACTAAAACTGGCGCGGTCGCCCGCCGCAGGCGCCCGCGGCGGGTGTATAATAAAAAATAGTATGGACAGCGCGACGGAGTGCGGGCGCGGGTGGCGGATTCGTAACCGCGCGGCGGGCGGCGGGTTTGTTTCTACAAATCAGTCGAGCACCGCTAGATGCTACGGTCAAATAAATATTTGTTGATTTTATTGAATAAAATTATACTAGCAGTGCTAACTGAGGCGGGCGCACGCGACGGGTGCCCGCGCGCGGTTTTGTGGCCCGCGGCGGGCGACCGCGCCAGTTTTAGCGTTAGCCCTTAGTATTGCTTATATACCTACTATTATATGTTTTGTGCTATATCAACCAAAGCGAAATATTCTTCATAAAATGCTTTAGCTTACTAGATATGCCGGTCATTGTAAAATTTGAAATAACAAAAAATCGGACAGAGCCAAAATTTTAAAGGGTTAAATTTTTGTTAGAGTCAAGTCTCGCCCCTCTGCCAACTAAGCTCTTAGAGAAACTATCAAAAGAACTATTTTTAAAAGAGTTTTAAGATCTACAGGTCGGTTTAGGGTACAGATTTTGACCTGGCCTTTATTCAGAATGTCCTGGATTTGGATTACCTTTTCTCAGGTAATTTTTCGTTAAAATTTACTGCTTTCGAGAAAAATCCAAATAACCTCAATTTTTGAGCTTTGACTACAAACAACTTTCGTAGCATTCATGAGATCGATGGGGGCTTTCGAAGCTTTCTTTCGGTGAACTCAAGCTTTCCACGGAATTTTGGCACTGTCTGAATTTTAATTTGACCACTATTATTTTATGTCTAAAATGACCGGTCTATACTTAAAGTTAAGCTCTCCCTGAATCAACTTGAACATAAATGCCATTTGACGTTCTATGGTAAACAGGGGGCGGGTGATTATGTTCAAAATGTCCTTTTATAATATTTCCGTCATCGTCAACAGTCATCCGCGCATTGCATTTTCTGCTGAGCTTCTTCGAGCAGCGCAAATTTCGTTTACCATTGATATAGGCAAATGTATAATTTTTAAACATCGGCAAGTTACCCTTAGACGTTGGCAGGAAACTCACTCTATCTGGATAGTAAACATAAAACATTTAACAAATGGTTCACACAATCATCTATACAATAATATATGTCTGAATTAAAATAAAAATACAAATTTGAAAATCACAAACAGACACTTTAATTTAATTTATTTGAATACACTACTAGTAATTAGAATGAAATTTGTAGTTTACTTAAAGTGAAATATCTTAGTTATTATTACTTAAACTTAATTTAAAATATCAGAAATAGGTAAGCCTTAACACGGTGTTTTATGTTAAGAGGTTCCTCTCTCTGGAGCTTTGTTCACCAGTCTCTCAAGCTCAAAATTTTTTATTTATTTTCAAATATTATAAAATATAGAATAAATCTAAATTGAATAAATGAGAAAATTCGAAAATACTATTACAACAAATCGTATCAAAAGGTGTAAGTAGTTATTCCGTCTTCATGCCTTACTTATAAACCTTACCTTATAAACAAATATATATTCTGCGAATTATAAACGAAAGCGAAACATCCTTACTAATATTATAAAATAGAAAATTTGTATGTACGGATGGATGTATGTTTGTAACTCTTTCATGCAAAAACTACATAATCGATTTTTTTGAATCCTTATGCTATTATTTTCTGTCTAAAATGACCGGTCTATACTTAAACTTAAGCTCTCCCTGAATCAACTTTAACATAAAGTCCACTTGACGTTCTATGGTAAACAGGTGGTGGGTGGTTATGTTCCAAATGCCCTTTTATAATATTTCCGTCATCGTCAACAGTCATCCGCGCATTGCATTTTCCGCTGAGCTTCCTCGAGCAGCGCAAATTTCGTTTACCATTGTAATAGGAAAACGTATAACTTTTAAACATCGGCAAGCGGCCCTTAGACGTTGGCAGGAAACTCACTCTATCTGGACAATAAACACAATACATTTAACAAATGTTCCATAAAATTATCTATACTATAGTTGACGCATCTTAAACAGAGTCGTCGGGTCGGTCGTTCGTAGTGATAAATAACGTTGGTTAATGGCCCAAGAGCCTGCGACGGCCAGACCTTCCTTATTTTATAAAAGTTGAAATTTTCTCTGTACATGCCTCCTATACAGGTAAGAACGACCAGCGACTATAGAGTTTGGGTTGTGGTTACTTGGGCAGGTAACAGGTAGTAAAGGTGTATAAAATAGTACTTGAAATTTGTTAGAGTATAAAGCTCAATTTTTTTATATTTTCTTCGGGATAACTGTAGAAATCTCGTCACCCATTGCCGGACACTTATGTCAGTTGCTACCCCTTGCCAGACACCCCTAAACTTTGATAAATTACAATTATACTTTCGTTATAGTATAAAAGCTAAATTTTATATATGTTACTTGGGGGCCTATAAAAAGATGTTACCTCAATAGCCGGACAGTTTTCGTGGTTTTTACATCTTGCCAGACACATTGAAAGTCCACTGAAAGTGCGAGCACGAATGCTTAGTCGATTACTATTTTTAAGATATCTAATAAAAAATAATTTTATTACGTTCATAGCCATGTTGTATAAAGTAAAAAATATTAGTTTAATGTCATAAAAATATAATGAAAAGTATGATTACAGGTTACAATTTAAACTTGTTTATTAATTTAAGCATTGTCGTCGATGTTTTCATTTTCTTCATCACTACTACTCCAGTCGATGGCATGATCGTCCTCAACATCACCTTCTTCGTCAGTTTCTGAAAGAAAAATAAGCAAGTTTATACAGTTAAAAAATTTTGTATCATAATTTGTCATAATAATTATATACCTGATTGAGTTTTGAGTGAATCACTAACATAACTCGGTAGTTGATCCCCTTCAAACCATTTAAACTGGTATTTGTCATCTTTTAATACCCAGCCGTTATTGTCTGCTTGATATGTGGTTGGATTTTTCAAATAAGCATTATTCCAAATGGTACATATATAATTTGCTGGCAGAAATTGCTGCAGTAGCTCGCTTTTGCAACGTGGTAGATTACTAGCGTCAAAATTTCGCAACTTCTTTTTTTAAAATATTTTGTATGGTTTTAATTTTCCTTTTCTGAAGAGCGCAGGATTGAAATCACAACCTGTGATGGCATGTAATCCAGGTAAACTCTGACAAATTAACAGTGCCAACTCTGCATGTATATTGGTTAGGTCCACATACCTTAAATTATTGCCAGTGTCTGTAAGCATCCAAACAACCGAATCACTTTTAAGGCGATGCATGTTACCAAGCATTATAGCCGCAATATCATTACATGTTTCATGTACATGTACATTACATATCATTACATAGTTACATGCATGATATACTATCTTGGTATCTGCTTCCTCGTGTGCTGGGCATGACAACTCATCATTAATCCTTGAGACAACTTTATTGGAATTATCAACAGTGAAAGAATGACACTTTCTGAAATTGATTGTTTTGTTGCCAATAAATGGCACCACTTTATCAGTAGCCCAATGTGAAATAAAAAAATTAACTAAAGCTTCTTTGAAATAAAAATTTTTCTACTCTTTCGCGAAATCACTTGGTCGAATTTGTTCGGGCCCAGTTATAGAGTATTCCAATTGCGCGGAATCTAACCGTTGAGAATGCTGATAATCTTTGATCGATGGAGTAATTTATTGATCAAAGATCACATCAATTCTCGAAGCTTGAAATTGAGTAGCCATTTGCAACAATTTTTTCGAAATATTTGAACAGATGTTACCTCGCGGTCGCACCTACAGTGGACTTTCAATGTGTCTGGCAAGATGTAAAAACCACGAAAACTGTCCGGCTATTGAGGTAACATCTTTTTATAGGCCCCCAAGTAACATATATAAAATTTAGCTTTTATACTATAACGAAAGTATAATTGTAATTTATCAAAGTTTAGGGGTGTCTGGCAAGGGGTAGCAACTAACATAAGTGTCCGGCAATGGGTGACGAGATTTCTACAGTTATCCCGAAGAAAATATAAAAAAATTGAGCTTTATACTCTAACAAATTTTAAGTACTATTTTATACACCTTTACTACCTGTTACCTGCCCAAGTAACCACAACCCAAACTCTATAGTCGCTGGTCGTTCTTACCTGTACAGGAGGCATGTACAGAGAAAATTTCAACTTTTATAAAATAAGGAAGGTCTGGCCATCGCAGGCTCTTGCTCTATAACAAACTATCGAAGATTTATAGTCAATCATATCAAAAAGTCACTAACAGGAGTTTTATTTAACTATGTACTGTTAGTGACATTTATTGCCTGACGACTCAGTTTAAAATGCGTCGACTATTAAATATATTTGAATTAAAAATAATACAAAGTTGAAAATTAAAAACATCAAATTGAGACTGTAATAAATTTTTGATGGTTTTAATTTTTTTTAATTATTTAACTATTTCTCTTTTAGAACGTTAACTTCGGAATCAACTCAGTTGATTTCTATGCGGTCTTCATGTGTAGAAAAGCGCATAGGAAACTATTGAGTAGTTGAGATTACTGCCCATATACAGCAACTATAGTGGTGGAAGGCTTCGGTTGTGGCTAGTTATCACCCTAGTGACAAAGATGTAACGATTGTATTATTGATATCACGATTTACGATATTTTGTACGTTCCGGTACGATGTCGCGTAGAAACAGAATGTCGATCTCATTCTACTCCCAATAAGTTAGCCCGATTTGATCTTAGACTGCATTGCCAATAAAAAAAAATTTAACAAAAAATAGAACCGACTCAAAACGCACTAAAAAGTAAAAAATAACTGTATCATTTAGTTGCTTTAATTTACTTAAGCATATCTATGAAGTCAGTGCCAACAAGTTTAAGGTACATTTATTTACCGTAGTAAAGCAGTTTTGTGGGTTCTAGGTAATGTCCTTAAAGTAGAAACCTTGGCTGGCACCGACTCCTAGATAAGCTTAAGTAAATTAAAGCAACTGAATGATACAGTTATTTTTTACTTTTTAGTGAGTTTTAAGTCGGTTCTATTTTTTGTTAAAAAAATTTATTTCTTACTTTTTAGTGATTTATCGCCACGTAACGTACTCGTACTATACTGTCATAGTATATTATACGACAATTGTAGCCAAAAAGCTACCGATACTTGCACAAAAACCGAAATCGCTGTAAGTGTGTCTATAAAAATTTGAAGACAATGGGACCATCTTGGAAGTGTGTCCTTTTTATTTAAAAAAGAATTATCAAAATCGGACAACTCTGTAACAAGTTATGCGTAGTCATACATAAAAAAAAATAATAAAATATACGTGTCGAATTGAGAACCTTCCCCATTTTTTTTCGTCGATTAATAAAATAAACTAAAAAGAAATACCAATACAAGTAATTTCATATATTTATACTCTTTTGAGATATTTACAATAATAAATTAATATCAATCCTAAATTGTTGAACTAATTTTGATTAAATTCAGGTAATCAAATTAAGAGTTAGGCCCTTTTACGTAGAAAATATGCGTCTAAAACTATAAATAACTTTTTCCATACGATTTTGCTTCCCTTGTGAATATTCTAGTATACAACCCATCAGATGTCCTATGATAAGTGGGCGGTGGATGACAGTGGTTGAATCTACCCTTGACGACGTATCCATTACCATCAATGGTCAGGTAAGCTCTGCACTTGCCTCTTAGTCTACTTGAACAGCGAAACGACTTATTCGTAGAGTAAGAAAAAGTATAGTTCTTGAAAATTGGTATGTTGCCTTTTGATGTAGGTAGGAACTGAAGTCTTTCTGGAAATTTCATTCGCATTATTATTTTGCATACCCTACTTCCTATTCAACATTAAGAGTAATGATGAGCCAGGTACAGACCTGAGACCTGGCCTCTTATAGACGAAGAGTCATGGAGCTTGGCACCACGCTACTCCATTGCGGGTTGGTGAGCTTAGGGTGATATAACGTTTGATTTGAATCAATCACTGTGAGATATTAATAATATTGACCAAAAACCTGGGTTTAACGTGCTCTGCGATGCGTGGTGAGTGTAATATCATTTGTGGGAGTGTCTCAGCTTGGAGTTTAAGAGTGACTTTTAAACTCAAAGTTGAGGATTTTAACTGAGAAGTTCCTGCTCAATATTTCATACCCCAACTCAGGACTCGAACCCAGGAACGAGTTATCTGATGCCACGTGGGTTAACCACAGGCACAGGTCGTCAGCGTTAGGTGCCAAAATTGCTAAATAGTATTTTTATGGTAAGTAATAATTTACGAATTAAAACAAGTGGCTGCCATGTTTAATGGGAAATTATGCTCTATTATAGAGCCTCGATGGCTAGGCTATGTGGCATCGATCACAAGGTCCTGTGTTCGAATCCTGAGTTTGACAGCCTATGAGGCGCAGCGCTACGGATTTATAAGACACAGGTACTAGTTTCGATTGCCGGCTGTTCAGATTGACATTTTCCTAATTGATGCATGTCTGGCTGGTGGGAGGCTTCGGTCGTGAATAATATAATATCACTCTGACAGTAAAGACGTACCAAACGATTCAACATTCTGGTACGAAGTCGTGCAGAAATCATTTCACCCTACTTTTAACAAGTTAACTCGCTTCCAACTTATATTGTGCTCCACGTCAGGTGTGATTCCAGTCAAGGTCTCACTTGTAGTGAAAAGTCTAGTAATGTGACAAAAACTTCAATAACGATATATTGAAGTTTTTTGTACTTCCTCCGATAAATCTCCGATACACCGAGGTGAACATCTTTTACATTAAATCATTTTTAGCAAATAATATTATATCAGTATAACTTAGCGGCTCAGGATCGTGGTGTTTGAAAGTCACTAAAAAGGCGTATGTCCAGCAGTAGACGTCCACGGCTGATAGTGATGATGACGATGATGACGTATAAAAAATCAAACACAATAAATACAATAGGAATTTTATTCAACGTCTAAAAAACAACAAATTTACTCAATAAAAATATTAGATACCCTGACACCCAATATTGTCGAAAACGCTTTTCCTAAGGCCTATTTATTGGGTATGGCATAACGCCAATAGACAGTAAGATGTTACTACTTCTAGAGTACGTATTTTTAACAATCGGTTACATCTTGTGGTTGACACATACCTGTCGAGAAGCGGTAAAGAGACGATTGTTTTCTGTCCAAATATTATCACCACAGAACAAAAATGCGCTATTTGGTGCTTTCTGAAGTCTAAAAATTAATTTCAATTAAGTCTAAAAAAAGTTCTTATAAAATCTAAAACTTTATTTCAAAATGCTTTGAGGCTAATTTTGTTTGTACCTTGTTAGATGATCGCAGGCCGTTATAACAGTATAACGGTTCTGCACGATGATTCTTCAAAGTATTTTTGATCTAACAACAGTGTTACTCGTATATCAAAAATGCTTTGAAGAAATCCCCAAAAACACTTTGGATTTCCGGAATCTCCACAAAGTGTACTTTGCAAATATTGGTACATGGTAAATTTGGAAAGATTTTCAAATAATCTGTTAGACTGTTACAACAAACACATTCTAGTATATGAAGCACCATTGTTGACAATAGACTTAAAAGCTAAATATGTTTATTGACATTGACAACAGTATCCTTAGTACTTTCATAATTATTACAATTTAGCGTCATAAATCTACTTATCTCTCTAAGCGTAATAACATCTCACTGTCTTAGTTTTAGAAAAATTTTAACAATTTTAGATTAACAACAAAATATAATGTCATACATTATCAAATTTCCCCTCTTTTCTAATATGCTTCATGGATCTCCTGTGCCTCTCAATATCGTTTATACCGCCGTGAGCTATACTAATGGCCCTTTGACACAACTTACAAAAAGCCTTCTCTTTTTCCTCCATCGACTCTATCCAAGGGAACTCGGTTAGCCACGATTTTCGAAATGTGCACATACGTTTCTCCTTCCGCGATGTAAAGCCGTATGGAGTCTTCTGAAGGAATATTTTGAAATACCGATTGTCTAAAACAAAAAGAATAACTTAATCTTATAACATGACATAAGGTTAACGTGAATTACTAAATGTTAAATGAATAAGGATAACTGATTAACACGTTAACATACAGCCCTAACGTATAACTATATCCCTTGAGGTTTACAACTAAGGAAGGATTTTAAAAAATAATCCATAAAGTAGTAATACAGGAGACGAATGTTTGTATGAAAATACTATCCATTTATGCCCTATGTCCCATTTATAAGCTAATTTTATTTAACCCGTTAGCAATGAAGAAGAATTTTGTTACTGAGGACACAATTGCGTAAGGCCTCAAATAGGGTACGTGATAAAAAAAAATATTACCCACTTTATAATAAACTACAACTAGAATAAAAATAATGACGTACGGTGATAATAAAAATAAAATCCGACAATAATATACAAAGTTATAGGCACTTAATATTTAGCTTCTTATATTTAAAGTCTTATTCAACTTTCTTATCATTTGATCAATTTAATTAGATTCTTCTTAATTTAATTTGTTAATTAATCTTTTAAAAAAGAATTTAAACCACCACTTTTTTTAATAAAAGTTATCTACCCAATTATTAGATTGGATTATCTTGTAATAATTCTTGTGAGGAGAGTAAGAAATTCTGTGGGGCAAGTGCGAGTTTTTCACCGAGCGACTGCGTAAAAACGAACTCACTCGTAACGTCAAATTATATAGAAAAAAAAGCGTTTACTCTCGCTATAATTAGATGGCGCTACTCCAATTCCATATTGCGTTTACTGTTTTCGATATCGAAGCGGTAAAATCTTACACTAGGCACACTCTTTTAATTGACAATAATCATCATCATCATCATTATCAAACTATTAACACCTTGCTATATTGCCAGCCTACTTATAGAAGTGAAAATATAAAGCTAAGGCCCACAACACGGCTCTGATGCGGGTTGGTGGGCTAATCAAAGCCCACTTGCAATCTTAATAAAATTACATTAAAATTTTCAACATATTGAATTATAAAGTTGAAAGTGTGTATGTATGAATGGATGTTTATTACTTTTTCAAGCAGAATAATGGATTTTGATGAAAGTTTACAATAATATAGCTTACATATCTGAATAATACAAAGGCCAGATATTATACATATCTGAATAATACATAGGCCAGATATTATCCTGGAACAAGAACTACGGGGCTGTACATACGGGCGTCTTCTTGTTTGTAATATTTGTAAGACATAGTTTGAAAATCAAAATTATGAAGTATTCTACAATTAATTTAATCATTAAAATATATTGCTAGACAAACAGACATAAGTTAGTGTTACGATTAATTTTTTGATGAAAAAACATAATTTAATATAGCTACGACACCACCATCACCCCACAATTATATTAGTCATGTTTCCGAACGTGTCACTGAAACTTTAAGGGTGACGTTTTATAGACAACTGCAGCCGAAAACTGCAAGCAACATGTCGCTGTGACACTACTGGTTTTTTATTCATTAGCCCTTGACTATGAATTTAAGATAGAGGCGGGCTAACTTATTAGGAGTAGGATGACAATCCACATCCCTTTCGAATAAACCCCACTATGGAAAGAAAAAAAATCAGTTGTGTCTATGCGACACGTCGTCTTTGTTGTCGACTGCGGTCGGCTACAATCCGGCACCCATAGCACCCAGACTTAACTAAAACTAAATAAACGTATACAATAGGAGATTTTTTAATAATTTTTGACAACAGAATCCATACAAGAGTGCTTCCATACTCATTACAATTTAGCGTTATAAGTTAATCTACTTATCTCTCTAAAAGTAATAACATCTCACTTTCATAATTTGAGACAATTTTATATAATTATTAACAATTTTAGGATCACACACAACAAAAATGCCATACATTATCAAATTTCCCCTCTTTTCTTATATGCTTCATGGATCTAATGTGCCTTTCAATATCGTTTATACCGCCGTGAACTTTTCGAATAAATTGACATCTTAAGATACTATAGTTTATAACGGCATTAACTTTTGAATAAATGGACATCTTAAGCAACTATCGTCTATACCGGCGTGAATTTTTTAATAAATTGACACCTTAAGATACTATCGTTTATACCGGCGTAAATTTTTGAATAAATTGGCATCTTAAGATACTATCGTTTACACCGACGTAAATTTTTGAATAAATTGACATCTTAAGATACTTTGATGTACGTGCCGTCTGAACACTTTTTATAAACCGGCGGCTTGTGGTTGTGATCAGTATAGGCCAACAACAATTCGCCCGCCTGATTCACTTGCAAGCGAGCCAAACATTTAGTTGTGTGCTTCTTTGAACAGTAGAGATAACTCTTCGCCCTCTGTATTCCTTGGTACGAGAACGTATGCTGTTGATACATTATCAGCTTTTTACCGGACTGGAGTTTCATCAATTGCAAACCTTAAAAAAATAAGGAAATTAAAAAAGAATCAATTAATTAAGTAGGAATAATGCACACTTTTGAAACGTATTTTAACGTTAGACTATTTGTAATGACCCTACCACTGCCTCGGAAGGGAAGGTTCTACTGAGAAGAACCGGTAAGAAAATCAACAGACATCGTTAAATATTACGCAAATATATATAAAATCACAAAATTCTAGTAGCTATCATACGCTTCGCTCTATAGGAGTAAGTTACCTACGTTAAGTTTAGGAAATTTTTAAATAAAACATCTATATATGTATAAAAGCTTACTAAAGATTATCGTTGTATTATATGGTGTTAAATAAAATACTTTACATTACGTATTATTTTGTTTATATATAAATCGATCCTTAAAATATAGCTGATCAATGAATAACGACACTGATGTGCCAATTCACCAGCCAAAAACAGCCCAGCGTTTTCACATCAGGTTAGCTCACGTTAGATTATCGTAAAATATTTTATTAGGGTCTTATTTTGAATATTCTTAAATATCAGAAGCTACATCAATAAACAATAATTCCATGTATTACTTCACCTTTACATACATACCATCACGCCTCCTTCAGGCAGAGACTACGTCCTTCCACTTGCATAATTCTGTCGCTTCTTCTAATTTTATTAAACCTTTCATTCAAGTACGTCGATTTAGGGTACTTCTGACCTGGCCTTTTATCAGAATATCCTGGATTTGGTTCAGGAACATTCACCTCGGTTTTCTCCTTCCAATATTCCCATTCACCCTTGCCTTATAAATCCTTTTCGTAACTGTCCATTTATTCATTATCTCTACATGACCAAACCATCTCGGCATACTTTTCTCGATTTTAGTCACTACATTTTCTTTTATACCAAACTGCTGTCTTATTACTCTAATCTTAATTCTGCAACTCATTTTTACTCCACTCATACTTTGCAATACTACACCTTTACCCATATTCAATATAATCTCTCTTACTAATATAATTATTATTAAACAATGATCATTCACAGATGACTTTGAAATATAATACAATAGGATTTTTCGGATACATGAAATAGTAATTAATGTTTTTTTAACGTCTCTTTACATTGTAGAATTTATTAACAATGTCTCGGTATTGTCTAATGGTAGTTGCTCTATTCGAATAATTACTAAGTTCAGACCATTCTCCGTATAAGTTAAACAATTGAGAAATGTTCATATTATTGTCTAGATATAGTGTTTTGGATTTAGATATATTAGATTGAGACTTTACAGACATAACTGTATTAACGTGATCGCATACGGACTTTATCATTTCATCGTCAATAATCTTTTTATGATTCTTATGTTTTCCTCTCATATCCTCTACTGAAGTGCTTCCGTCAAATTTATTCCAAGCCGTCTTTATTGAACTTTTGCTTATAGAGTATGTATTCAAGAACATGATGCTGCAAACGGCTACTTTTGTTGAGCCACTTGGAAAATAATATCTATACGTATATTTACGGTGTAATTTTATATCTCTGACAAGACCTCTTTTCTTTATCTGTTTAGTGGTGTACTCTACAATATAAAGCCATTGTTTCTGTCGATCTCCTAACCTCCAAAACTTATTGAATAAATCCATTCTTTCTGCATGTGTGAACTTATTAGCACATTTAAATTTACAGTCACATGGTTCACCCATAACTTTAGCTGAAACAATATCACCCCGGCTTGATAAATACCCTTTGCCTTTATTTTTGAGTCTCTTTCTCTTAGCCTGTGCCCAGTTATCTCCATTGTTTCTGACTCTATGCCGCTTAACCAGAGTCTGAGAGGGCTTAGTTGATGACTCAACTTCGGGACACGAGGCAAGACTGTTTGGTGACGTCAGACTGTTGCCGTTTTTTTGCTTTATTGGATTTACAGTCTCACAGTCATCTAAATCAGAAAAGACATCGGTCCAAACTGCATGCATTTTGTCAATCAAATTGCATTCTCCGGATAGAAAGATAGCAGATTGTGAGTGACTTTCTGTAAAATTCCAAAAAGTTTATAAAAAATATTAA
This sequence comes from Mycalesis mineus, assembly GCA_034621355.1. Lineage (NCBI taxonomy): Eukaryota > Metazoa > Arthropoda > Insecta > Lepidoptera > Nymphalidae > Mycalesis > Mycalesis mineus. The sequence goes on along the minus strand of CM067890.1, from coordinate 3,164,795 downwards.
GACCTTAATTTCCAATATATTACCAGTTAACAATATTTTTTTTATAAATTACTAGCTGACCCGACAAACGTTTTGCATTAAAAATTAAAAAAAAATTAGATGAAAATTAGATAGTAGCCGATTCTCAGACTTGCTGAATACGCATACAAAATTTGGTACAAATCGGTAAAGCCGTTTCGGAGGAGTACGGTAATTAACATTGTGACAGGGAAATTTTAAATATTAGATATAAATTTTTCTTTATATTTTTGTATTGTATAACATACAACAAACAACAATAAAGAAAATCGTGTTTTAAAATATTTATTTTTTATAATAATTACGAAAAATTCGCTTATGTAATTAATCCTAATTCCTAGTACTTCCTTAAATATTATAATATAAAGGAGATTCTATTTCAAACGATGTCTATACATCGGTATAATATTATTCCATAATTTTTAGATTGTACATTACAATATAGCGCCGTTTGAACTATTGAAAAGAAACGTCAAAAGACCACTTCGAACAATAATTAATATTCATTTCAAAATTAATTCGAAAAGCATTATTAGGAATTAAGTTTTTACTTATCAAATATTTCTCTATTAGTATTAGTTATGGTAACTTACATAGTATGACTTATCAAATATTTCTTTATTAGTATTAGTTATGCTAACTTACATAGTATGACTTATCAAATATTTCTTTGTTAGTATTAGTTATGCTAACTTACATAGTATGACTTATCAAATATTTCTGTATTAGTTATGCTAATTGAGAAATATTTGATAAGTCCTGCAGGTGACGAAATCGAAAATAAATAAAAATATAAACTTAAATTTATTTAATCCATATTTAGAATATCGCATTACAAAAAGACAAAATACAAAAAGTCAGAAGAATTCAAAATGTCAAATTAAAACAAATGTCAGAATACTACAAAACGTCAGAATAATACAGGATATCTTGACAACCTCAACGGTATGATCGGTGGATTTATAAGACGAAGGTCCTAGGTTCTATTCCCGTAGCGCAGATAAAGATTTTTCTTAATTTGGTGGGAGGTTTTGGCCGTGGCTAGTTATCACCCTATCGACAAAGACGTACCGCCAAACGATTTAGCGTTCCGAAACGATGTCGTGTAGAAACCGATAGGGGTGTGGATTTCATCGTACTCCTAAAAAGTTAGTCCGCTTCCATCACTTAACATCGGGTGTGATAGCAGTCAAGGGCCAACTTGTAGTAGAAAAATATATCATAGAAATTTCTTTATATTTTGCATACAGACATAGGCAAAATACCGCTGTCTTGTCGTTGCGATGGGACGAAAAAAAGCGATATTTCGATTTTGCCATTGGTTAACATCTTTCTTTCTCTACACAAAATACATCTTTTAGCGCATGCTAGGCCTATGTCTAGGCTTCGTACAGTTAAAATTTCTATACTTTCTTAACTTATTTTTAAATACTTCCCATTGGAACACCGATGCAACATCGGCGGTGGGTGATTATGAGTAGTGCACACGTGGACAAGATTACCCTGCTTGTCTAGGGTGAGCCGGGCAGGGCATTTGTTCGACATTTTCTTCGAGCAGTACAGATATCGCTTGCAATCCTTTGGTCCTTGGAATGAAAATGTGTGATTTTCATATAGTATAATTTTCTTCCCGCCGAGATCAATCTCTTGCATAGATGAAAAACCTAAAACCCAAAATATGTTTATAACAATAATTATCATTATTATTGATATTACTGTTCCACATGACGATAATCTGGTGAAAGCTGAAAAGGAAATAGTATCAAAATACTTGGACCTTGCTCATGAGATTACCGTCATGTGTAATGTTGATTCAACAATGATTGTTCCTATAGTCGTCGTAGTCAACGGTCTTATAGCGAAAAGCTTTGACGAACATCTTAAAAAGCTTTCGCTAAGTTGTTGGATCAAGGATCGGGTACAGAAGGCAGTAATTCTTGAAACGGCGCGTATTGTGAGGAGGTTCCTCACTCTGGAGCCCTGACCATCGGTTGCTTGGACCCCCGGGCCCCGCAGCGGGCGGAATAAATTTTTTTATAAATTTTTAATAGTCTTTATTTTTTATAATTTTATAAGCATTGTTAAAAATTTTAAAAATAATTGTAAATAAATAAATGAGTGTAAAAATTATTATCATTATTATATGATACTAGACGACGCCCGCGGTTTCACCAGCGTAGTTTCCGTCCCCGTCAGGAACGACGAACAACGGGAAGTGCCTGTCAAAAATTCGGGAAACAAAGTAGCCTTTTTATCCTGAAATTTTGACGAAAACTATTCAACCTAGTAAAAACTGCTTTTGGGCACTGAAACATATTTTAAGTTACACTTACTTTTCATGAATTTATGTTAGTAAGTATAACTGAATGTTAACTTAATAAATAATATTTTATTTATTTTTATTTTAGAGTAGTAAACACAAGTTTAAGTTTTAGTTAAAATACCGATAATCATATAGAAGGAATGTTTATTTTATTTTCTCTACAAACATTTTCGCCACTAACTTATTTATGGAAATCGGGCATTTATTAGTATCCCAAATATACATATCTAAGCGTACAGTATTATGTACATTTTAGATGATAATAATCTTACATGATAATTATCAAAAAAAGGTAGGTTTATAACAAGCAAAGATAAATTGAAATTTAAATTTAAAAAAAAACATCACTACGATTAAGTACATTGAGAAAATATTTTATCTAAATACAAGACATTTAATAACTTCTTTTAAAAGAGAAAGAAGAAACATCTTACAAAAACGAAAAAAAACATCAAAGCGACAAACGAAAGTTACAAATAGATGGTTTCTAATCTTAGTGCTAAATATGTAGGAGTAATACACAATTGAATATTATTATTTGAATTGAATAATATTGAATATTATTTATTGAATATTATAAATCCTACATACGTATAGTGAATACTAAGCCGCAAATGCATATATAGTATATTCACGGCCTAGCGTGATAAAGAAGAGAGGATATCGCTAAAACGCTTCACTGGATCTACATTTTCTTCCACCTTCTCCGGTTTCCTTTCAAAACGAGCCTTGTTCCTCTGTCTGTACTGGGTATAGTATCCCACGAAACTGGAATGTCCACGGAAATCCACTGAAATATAAAACAGCTATGACTACCAATACTCGTATAATCCGTAATGCGCTAAAGATATCTAATTTTAAACGTTCTGCTTGGATCTTAAATCTAAAAATGTGAAAAATTCGCTTTAGAACGAAGAAAATGGGATCGAGTGTAGATAGAACACAGGACACAACGAAAGAAAAGTAAAATACCAATAAAAAGTTACAAAAAATCCTTTATTTGCTTTTAAAACTGAGAAGAACCTCATCCTAAGATTAGGCGTTATAACATCATTTTAATCAATCATTGCTAAATCACGTCACGAAACATCTTCGAACATTTCATAAAATAATCTTCCAGCTACGAACGTTTCTCAAGGCAAAGAGATTATTTGCTCACCATTTGGCTCCGGACGGATGGTACGGGCACCGTAACTTCTTCCATAAGGTGGTAGAAGGTACAGTTGCCTGTCTCCTTCATGGCATTTTCAGTGTTCGATAGAGCCCGCTAGAGTGAATTCTAGGTAGGCGCATTCCAATTTAGACCTCATCACTGCTTTCCATCAGGCGTGATAGTAAAGCGTAAGCCTATCTACCATAAAACAGCATGCGAGTAGCTGGAAGTCTCTGTTAAGCAAGCAAACTGTTATCGTTAGTCGTTTGCGTTGGTACGCAGCGTTCATTTCATCCTAAGATACACGCGAGACACTTATGTGAGTTCGCGCACCCCGCATGCTGTATACCGACTGATGAATTTCATTAGTCGTTTACGCAGGTAAAGGCCACTTACGGAGAATAATCGCATGCGGTGCAACGACTTATTTAATTTTATTGGTTGCTAATCCGTCTGCGCCTCCCTTCATGCTATAGAATACTGCTCCCTGTATACTGAGTTAACGACGATATATGGCGCAAGCTAACTTAGTTTAGAATAGAATAGAATCCTATTACTATTGTGTAGAAATAAATAAATAAAATATCTTTTATTATTCTCCACAAAGAATTTTTTTAATTTTATTATAAAGGCGAAAGTTTGTATGGATGTATGGATGTATGGATGTTTGTTACTCTTTCACGTAAAAACTACTGAATGGATTTGGATGAAACTTTACCACAATATAGCTTATACATCAGAATAACACATAGGCTACATTTTATACCGAAATTCCCACGGGAACGAGAACTACGCGGGTGAAACCGCGGGCGTCCTCTAGTTTATTATAAAGGCGAAAGTTTGTATGGATGTATGGATGTTTGTTACTCTTTCACGTAAAAACTACTGAATGGATTTGAATGAAACTTTACCACAATATAGCTTATACATCAGAATAACACATAGGCTACATTTTATACCGAAATTCCCACGGGAACGAGAACTACGCGGGTGAAACCGCGGGTTCTTTATTATATACTAACTAGAGGACGCCTCTCCCGTGGGAATTTCGGTATAAAATGTAGCCTATGTGTTATTCTGATGTATAAGCTATATTGTGGTAAAGTTTCATTCAAATCCATTCAGTAGTTTTTACGTGAAAGAGTAACAAACATCCATACATCCATACATCCATACATCCATACATCCATACATCCATACAAACTTTCGCCTTTATAATAGTAATAGGATATATAAAGAGGAAAACTTTGTTTGTTTGTAATGAATAGGCTCAAAAACTACTAGACCGTTTTTAAAAATTCTTTCACCATTCGAAAGCTACGTTATCCACGAGTAACATAGGCTAAATTTTATTTTAGAAAAAAATAGGGTTCCGTAAAATGTTTGGGTTTTTCGGACACAAGGTGTAAAAAATCAACCAGAAAAGTTACTTATTTTGCGTACGCTGCCTAAAGTATAAAAGATAGAACCATAAAATGTTCTAATTAATTGAAGATCTTATAAATATCTACAAAAAAGTCCGCGACACACTATACCTATCTATGTCGAGTGAGGCACAACAACCATTTTTTTATTTAAAAATCTTGTTTTTTTTTGGACTACATTTAAACGCATTTATTTTACTCATGCTATTAATCCTTATCAAAATAAATTATTTCATCACTAAGTACAGTTTATGTAGATAATATTTAGTATTTAAAAGATTAAAATTGGACTTTTGGTTTTGAAGTTATGGCGAAATTAAAATATTACTATTTCTGCGTTGCGAAGTGAGCGTCACCAAGGGGGCGCGCGTGCGGGAGAGTTTAGATCTATGTTATATATACGATGATGAATTAAGAATTCGATCTTTGTTCAAATATCTATTTAGTACACGGAGTTTGTTCGTTTGTTTAAACGGGCTAATCTCTAACTGCGTGTCGGATTGTAAAATTATTTTTGTTTATTCTGAAGGCTAGACTCAAGAGTGAAATATACTATTTAATATCAATTTATACCCATCAGCTTGCCATAAATATATATTTTTAATGTTAATGTACAGAAATGTCATACAACGTTGAACAAAAATGTAGACCTTTAGTACACGGGACGGGACGGAGAATATTGCTTCACGGGAAACTATAAAAAAATTAAATTGAGAGGGGGAGCGGGGAATGAGCACACTATATGTGCCTTTACACATTTTGTATGAAAGTCTGTCTTTAAAATTAGAAGGGTATCTAAGAGGTTTTCACGCGGACGAAGTCGCGGGCGACTGCTAGTAGAATTTATATATTTGTCCACCAGTACCCCTGTAAATGACAGGTGTGGGGTGATCATGTTCCCCGCTCGCTTTGCACAACGTTCCTTGGGCTGTAGTACTCAACTTAGCTTTGCACCCCAGCTTTCTTTTAGAACAATACCACCAATTTTCACTCACTTTGGAGTATGTGTGCCCTTTGTAAATAATCAGATGACCTCTCCCACGTGTGCTTGGCATGTACTCTAAAACACCTGTAAAAATTCAATTCTAAACAAATAATACACATAAATGCTTTATGCATAGCAAATATACCTGCATCTATGACAGTATCTGTGGCGTGCACAGGGGATTCGGTCAGGGTAGGCACTGTTTGTGAGCTGGTGGTACGTTACAAAATTATAAGACGGTAAGTATTGCTTAGTATATAATTTTCATGAAGCAATTTATAAGGTACATTTAGACGATTAAACTTGCTTATCAGACAAGTATTGATGTGTTTAATAAGGAGTTTGTTCTTTTTGCTGTACAGATACATCAAATATGTGCCTACACAGTGAAGTTTAGTTATTTAGAAGAAATATCATGTATAGTGTAGTTTGTTATAATGAACTTGAAATGCTTGGTGGAGAAATCCCATGACCCTACTGTGGGTTATATATAGGGTTGCTATCTCTAAAATTTGGAAAACAGGACAAGACGCGTGAAAACCCCGGATTTTAGAGTCCGCAAGCCGGACATGTCAACAAGATCTTTAAACATATTTAGGCCTGCGTGCACCAAGATTTCGGTTATCATAACCAACGGTTAACATAAGCTTATTATAAATTTACTGTTCACGACAACCCGTACGCCGCTTAAGGACGTAAGCTCGGTTAAGATAACCGCCCGGTTTACGTCCTTAACCGGCGTACGGGTTGTCGTGAACAGTAAATTTATAGTTCGCTTATGTTAACCGTTGGTTATGATAACCGAAATCTTGGTGCACACAGGCCTTAATGTAATAAAAAATAGTTGAAAATGTCATAAATCACCTTTTTTATTTGGAACGGTGAATATACTTGGTTCATCGGTTGATCGTAGTGTGGTGCGAGCATAGTACATGTCTCGCGGGCGGCCCAAACTTTTTTATTTATTTATTTTTTAAAACCCGGTCTACAAATGAAACCTTCCCCAGACGCTCCCCGGATGCCCTCTAAACTAGGACAAATCCGGGGAAACACGGACGGATGGCAACCCTAGTTATATACAATAAAAAATCGACCGATGATTAGATGGTAGAAGGTACGTATGTTCTTCTTGCTGTACAGAAACATCAATGTACATAGTGAAGTCAAATTTTATGTACGTTTCCTTTATGGTCCCGGTACAACTTTTGCGGTGGATGTTTGTGTTCTCCAGTGAGCGTAATCAGTTTTCCCTCCGACGTCGTGCTCATTTTCACCTTGCATCCGACGAGACGTTTAGAACAATACCATCTAGTGTTTTTATACACGTTGACGTAGGTGTAGTCATTGTACAATGCTAACTGCCCTTTGCCACGATTCGTCGGTATAAACTCTACGGACTCTGAAATATTAAAAATGGCATATTACTTTTGCAATAAACTGATTCCAAATAGTTGTAGGTATCCCCGTTCTCCTCTCTCCTATAATCAGTCGCTCACCATACCGCCATGTGCAATGAGTCGACGATTATTGTTCGTCGTTTCAGTCAACCGTCAACGGTCTCATAGGGAAAAGCTTCGATCACCACCAGCTTTCGCTTGAATGTTAGATCATAGTGGGATACAGAAGGCGAGGAGGTTCCTCACTCTGGAGCCCCGAGCACCGGTTGCTTTGGCGTTAAAGTGCCGCAGCAGAACTGGTCTTTTTTTAAATTTTAATAATGGTTTCTGTTTCTTTTTTTGAGCATTGGTAAAAATTAAAAAAAAAACGTATATTCATAAATAAGAGAAAATCTTTTAATATAGTAATGCTCTTAACGTAGTTCAATTTAATAACTTTTGCTAAACAGTTTGTTTTTCTTGTTCTTAAACATTAAATATAGTGAAGTTAAATTTTATAAAAAATATCGAAACCTTGCACGATTTTTACCAATCTGAACTAAAATGTATAGGGAATATATATTTCATCGGAATTATAAAAAAAAAAACACAAAAGTGACTTTTAGTTTTTTTTTAATTTAACGACATTTCGACACACTATATATATAGATATAACTTTTGCGGTGGATGGTGATGCTCTCCCGTGAGTGTTATCAGTTTCCCTCCAGGCGTTGTGCTCATTTTCACCTTGCATCCGACGAGACGTTTAGAACATTGCCACCTAATGTTTTTATACACATTGACGTAAGTGTAGTCATTGTACAACACCAACTGCCCTTTGCCGCGATTGCTCGGTATAAACTCTACGAACTCTGAAATATTCAAAGTTGCAACGTCACTAAAATAAGCGATAAGAACAGATAGCTTTTTTTATTCATTACAAGTTAGCTCTTGACGACCTCCGTGGCGCAGTGGTATGCGCGGTGGATTTATAAGACGGAGGTCCTGGGTTCACTTCCCGGCGGGGCAGATTGAGATTTTTCTTAATTTGTCTTGGTCTGGCTGGTGGGAGGCTTTCGCCGTGGCTAGTTACCACCTTACCGACAAAGACGTACCGCCAAGCGATTTAGCGTTCCGGTACGATGTCGTGTAGAAACCGATAGGGGTTTGGATTTCATCCTACTCCTAACAAGTTAGCCCGCTTTCATCTTAGACTGCATCATCACTTAACATCAGGTGTGATAGCAGTCAAGGGCCAACTTGTAGTCGATAAAAAAAAAAAGACTGCAATCACACCTGATGGTAAGTGATGGTGCAATGGAATCGGGCTAACTTGTTAACAGTAGGATGAAATGCACCACCTTGGCTTCTACACGACATATTATCGAAACGCAAAATCACTTGGCGGACCATCTTTGTCGGTAACAAGCCACGACCGAAGCCACCCACCAGCCAAACCTGGAACAATTTATTTATCTTAATCGACTCAACCGGGAATCAAACCCAGGACCTCCGTCTTATAAATCCACTGCGCATACAAATGCGCCACGGAGGCTGTCATAAAATTGGATATAAAAAAACGAGAAAAAATAAAGTGGTTATAATGTATGACATTTAATTTTATTTTAAAATGTTTCCAAATAATAATTAAAACCATATAAATTTTATTTTTATCAATTGCAACAATAGGTAGTAAAATCTTTGATAGTAAACTAAGTTCATCTGGCAAAAATATATTATGTACCTTTTATGACCTCGCTAAATCAATGCCTTTCAAAAGACAAAGTGTTACGGAAAAATATTTCATACCATACCCATTGATATATCTATTTTCCATAGATATCCCAATGAATGTGTTGAAAACGAGTTGATACGACAACAGTACTATAAATAAGATATGCTTTAGTACATACTATAAATAAATAAACAAATAGTCCAACAACACACCCCACCCTTTCACAGTTTCGTGCTTTAAATTTAACTTCGTCACATAACAGTAGACTTTGCCGCTATTCGGGAACGATATGTCTTTTTCTCTACACGAGATATGTCTTCCTGCTCATCCTTGCCCTACAGTGGCCTTAAGATTTTTTTTTATTAACTACAAGTTGGCCCTTGACTGCTATCACACCTGATGTTAAGTGATGATGCAATCTAAGATGGAAGCGGGCTAACTTGTTAGGAGTAGGACCCTTTCGGTTTATACACGACATCGTACCGGAACGCTAAATCGCTTGGCGGTACGTCTTTGTCGGTAAGGTGGTAACTAGCCACGGCGTAAGAATCCTACCATCCAAAATGATGAGATGCGTTCCAACATGATATGTCGAGTATAGAAAATGAAAAAGTCACCCAATAGCGCGCAATCAAAACTATCGCCGCCCTTTCGTTTCGTTTGGGCGAAAGAAAGAGCTATATTTTTGCCGCTCTTCGGCGACTTGTCTCGTTTTCTCGACACGACAAATAGGTACCTCACTGAATGGCCGCACGGTACGCATACGTCTCCTCGATAAAATTCGATTTTTATGTTTAAAGTGTGGTTATTCCGGTCAAATATACTACTAGTAGTTAAAGAAAAACAAGACTAATATTTTTATCAACAAAGTGTTATAAGTGCCCAAACTAATAAACTATTATAAGCAAAATAATTCCGCGCGAAGACAAATTAGAAATAAACTGAATGCGCGAAGAAATAAACTGATTCCAATAGGCGTAGGTATCCCCCGTTCTCCTCTCTCCTATAATCAGTCGCTCACCATACCGCCATGTGCAATGAGTCGACGATTATTGTTCGTCGTTTCAGTCAACCGTCAACGGTCTCATAGGGAAAAGCTTCGATCACCACCAGCTTTCGCTTGAATGTTAGATCATAGTGGGATACAGAAGGCGAGGAGGTTCCTCACTCTGGAGCCCCGAGCACCGGTTGCTTTGGCGTTAAAGTGCCGCAGCAGAACTGGTCTTTTTTTAAATTTTAATAATGGTTTCTGTTTCTTTTTTTGAGCATTGGTAAAAATTAAAAAAAAAAACGTATATTCATAAATAAGAGAAAATCTTTTAATATAGTAATGCTCTTAACGTAGTTCAATTTAATAACTTTTGCTAAACAGTTTGTTTTTCTTGTTCTTAAACATTAAATATAGTGAAGTTAAATTTTATAAAAAATATCGAAACCTTGCACGATTTTTACCAATCTGAACTAAAATGTATAGGGAATATATATTTCATCGGAATTATAAAAAAAAAAACACAAAAGTGACTTTTAGTTTTTTTTTAATTTAACGACATTTCGACACACTATATATATAGATATAACTTTTGCGGTGGATGGTGATGCTCTCCCGTGAGTGTTATCAGTTTCCCTCCAGGCGTTGTGCTCATTTTCACCTTGCATCCGACGAGACGTTTAGAACATTGCCACCTAATGTTTTTATACACATTGACGTAAGTGTAGTCATTGTACAACACCAACTGCCCTTTGCCGCGATTGCTCGGTATAAACTCTACGAACTCTGAAATATTCAAAGTTGCAACGTCACTAAAATAAGCGATAAGAACAGATAGCTTTTTTTATTCATTACAAGTTAGCTCTTGACGACCTCCGTGGCGCAGTGGTATGCGCGGTGGATTTATAAGACGGAGGTCCTGGGTTCACTTCCCGGCGGGGCAGATTGAGATTTTTCTTAATTTGTCTTGGTCTGGCTGGTGGGAGGCTTTCGCCGTGGCTAGTTACCACCTTACCGACAAAGACGTACCGCCAAGCGATTTAGCGTTCCGGTACGATGTCGTGTAGAAACCGATAGGGGTTTGGATTTCATCCTACTCCTAACAAGTTAGCCCGCTTTCATCTTAGACTGCATCATCACTTAACATCAGGTGTGATAGCAGTCAAGGGCCAACTTGTAGTCGATAAAAAAAAAAGACTGCAATCACACCTGATGGTAAGTGATGGTGCAATGGAATCGGGCTAACTTGTTAACAGTAGGATGAAATGCACCACCTTGGCTTCTACACGACATATTATCGAAACGCAAAATCACTTGGCGGACCATCTTTGTCGGTAACAAGCCACGACCGAAGCCACCCACCAGCCAAACCTGGAACAATTTATTTATCTTAATCGACTCAACCGGGAATCAAACCCAGGACCTCCGTCTTATAAATCCACTGCGCATACAAATGCGCCACGGAGGCTGTCATAAAATTGGATATAAAAAAAACGAGAAAAAATAAAGTGGTTATAATGTATGACATTTAATTTTATTTTAAAATGTTTCCAAATAATAATTAAAACCATATAAATTTTATTTTTATCAATTGCAACAATAGGTAGTAAAATCTTTGATAGTAAACTAAGTTCATCTGGCAAAAATATATTATGTACCTTTTATGACCTCGCTAAATCAATGCCTTTCAAAAGACAAAGTGTTACGGAAAAATATTTCATACCATACCCATTGATATATCTATTTTCCATAGATATCCCAATGAATGTGTTGAAAACGAGTTGATACGACAACAGTACTATAAATAAGATATGCTTTAGTACATACTATAAATAAATAAACAAATAGTCCAACAACACACCCCACCCTTTCACAGTTTCGTGCTTTAAATTTAACTTCGTCACATAACAGTAGACTTTGCCGCTATTCGGGAACGATATGTCTTTTTCTCTACACGAGATATGTCTTCCTGCTCATCCTTGCCCTACAGTGGCCTTAAGATTTTTTTTTATTAACTACAAGTTGGCCCTTGACTGCTATCACACCTGATGTTAAGTGATGATGCAATCTAAGATGGAAGCGGGCTAACTTGTTAGGAGTAGGACCCTTTCGGTTTATACACGACATCGTACCGGAACGCTAAATCGCTTGGCGGTACGTCTTTGTCGGTAAGGTGGTAACTAGCCACGGCGTAAGAATCCTACCATCCAAAATGATGAGATGCGTTCCAACATGATATGTCGAGTATAGAAAATGAAAAAGTCACCCAATAGCGCGCAATCAAAACTATCGCCGCCCTTTCGTTTCGTTTGGGCGAAAGAAAGAGCTATATTTTTGCCGCTCTTCGGCGACTTGTCTCGTTTTCTCGACACGACAAATAGGTACCTCACTGAATGGCCGCACGGTACGCATACGTCTCCTCGATAAAATTCGATTTTTATGTTTAAAGTGTGGTTATTCCGGTCAAATATACTACTAGTAGTTAAAGAAAAACAAGACTAATATTTTTATCAACAAAGTGTTATAAGTGCCCAAACTAATAAACTATTATAAGCAAAATAATTCCGCGCGAAGACAAATTAGAAATAAACTGAATGCGCGAAGAAATAAACTGATTCCAATAGTTGTAGGTATCCCCCGTTCTCCTCTCTCCTATAATCAGTCGCTCACCATACCGCCATGTGCAATGAGTCGACGATTATTGTTCGTCGTTTCAGTCAACCGTCAACGGTCTCATAGGGAAAAGCTTCGATCACCACCAGCTTTCGCTTGAATGTTAGATCATAGTGGGATACAGAAGGCGAGGAGGTTCCTCACTCTGGAGCCCCGAGCACCGGTTGCTTTGGCGTTAAAGTGCCGCAGCAGAACTGGTCTTTTTTTAAATTTTAATAATGGTTTCTGTTTCTTTTTTTGAGCATTGGTAAAAATTAAAAAAAAAACGTATATTCATAAATAAGAGAAAATCTTTTAATATAGTAATGCTCTTAACGTAGTTCAATTTAATAACTTTTGCTAAACAGTTTGTTTTTCTTGTTCTTAAACATTAAATATAGTGAAGTTAAATTTTATAAAAAATATCGAAACCTTGCACGATTTTTACCAATCTGAACTAAAATGTATAGGGAATATATATTTCATCGGAATTATAAAAAAAAAACACAAAAGTGACTTTTAGTTTTTTTTTAATTTAACGACATTACTGGAGGAGAAAATTGAAAACCTTGAAAAAAGTCTTAGGTCGCCCAGTATTGAATTACGAAATGTTCCCTATAAGAAAGTAGAAACAAAATCAGATTTGGTAAACTCCGTTATTAAAATAAGTGAAGTGATTAACCTAAAATTACAGACACACGAAATACGCGACGTTTACCGGACACATACTAAGAATATTAATAGTAGTCCCATTGTGGTTGATTTTACGTCGGTTCTTATTAAGGAAAACTTCCTTTCGTCGGTGAAGAAGTATAATAAACTGCATCCTAATAAACTTGACACAAGCGTCCTGCACATCGACTGCCCCCCAAAAATTATTTATATCTCCGAAAACCTAACTTATAAGGCTCGAAAATTGTTTTATCTGGCCAGGACCTTCGCCAACAACAACGGCTATTCATTTTGCTGGTCCGCTCACGGCAAGATATATATGCGAAAGAGAGAAGGTGAACCATTAATACATATTTCAAAGGAAAGTGATCTCGCCAAGCTGAAAGGCTCGTCCTGACTAGCCTATATACGCATATTACTAGAGCAACTCTTCAAGCCCTGCTTTAGTTGTTTATTATTATTTTTATATTCATTACTTTCTAGAAACGTAAATTCATATATTGTAATTTTAAATAATAGCTTGCGGCGTCTTATCTATACTAAATCAAAACTAATACTTAGTAAAATTATTTTACAGACTATCCACCCTGACACATACCGCACATACGTCACACTATACACACAATACACTATCGTAATCCCAGTACATTCAAATACACAAAATTTATTAACAGGTTGGTTTCTTTGCTACAAACTTATAAATCATACCCAGTGTCCTATTATTTTATGTGGTTGGAACAGAGCAAGTTTTTACTGCATGACTTTATACCTACTTGCAAAAGTATCGGGCAAATTATGTCGCTTAGCGTTTACATACGCCAGTGCATACTGTGATAGCTCCCTGTCATATCTTATTCTTATTATATATTATTCTTCCCAATGGCTGAGTTACGAGACATAATATACGATATTAGTAATGTAGAAATATCAAAAGCACTTATATGTAGCCCCAACCAGTGTCGCGATCATATAAATTGTAATTCTAATTTTATAAATTTAAATATTTTACACCTAAATATTCGTAGTATAAACAGTAACTTCGACGAAATAGATGTTTTACTCAAGTCTCTAGACATTCCTATCCATGTCTTAATATTGTCAGAATGTTGGCTAAGCAAATGCAACAACTTACCCATTCTACTAGGTTATAAATCTTTTAAATCGTCATATAAAAATCAAAACGATGGTGTTGTAGCTTACATTAGCTCCGATCTTAGCTTAAATTGCCTAGAGCCAAATTTTTCTGATGGTAACTGTTTGGTTTTGTATGGTAGTGATAGCACAGCTTTGGTAGCTATATACAGATCGCCATCCTACCGTGACATTAACAACTTTGTTGAGAGTTTAGATAACGTCCTGGGCTCACTTTCATCGTACAAAACAATCGCTGTCTTAGGAGATATGAACATCAATATATCTCGTGATGCCAAAGATCCTAATGCAGACAAATATCTTGATATGCTTTCCCTGCATGGCCTCCTGCCAGTACACGACCTCCCCACTCGCGGAAATAGTTGCTTAGATCATATCCTGTACAGAGGTAATAGAACGACCACTGTCTTTGTACTGGACACGTTTGTTACTGATCATGCTCCTACAATGTTGTGTCTGCAACAGAAAAATTTGACAGAAAAGCCCATACAGTTACACTCCCGTACGAATATTGAAGCTGCTTTAAATGACATCAAAACTATTAATTTTGACGATATATTAAATGACTTTAAAGCTAATTCTGCAGCAACTACCTTAATTAATAAATTATACACATGTATTTCGTCACACATTATTGTTATTAAGAAATCACGCAGACGTAATAATATTAAACCTTGGATTACTGAAGGGCTCCTTAGATGTATAAGAAATCGAGATAAACTACACAAAAAATCAAGGAAAGAGCCACTAAACATGATTCTAAAAACTACGTACTCTCGATACCGCAATTTTTGCAACAATCTGCTTAAAAATTTAAAACGCGCTTTCGAACGTTCTCAGTTAGAACAGGCAAGGAATAATAAAAAAGCGACTTGGGATGCTATAAAAAATATCACTGACCTTCGAAGTCAAACTTCTCCCCCAAATGAACTCATAAATTGTATCAATCCTCAAACATCTGTCAACAGTGTTAACGGTCATTTTGTTAGTATTGGTAAAACATTAGCCATGTCTATTTTATCAAAGCAAACTGCTTCAAATTTACTAGCAGCAGATATTGCACGCCCACCCTGTGACTCCATGGTTCTAAATGAAACCGATGAACTAGAGATCGAGAACACGATAATGTGTCTTCGAAACAATTGTGCAACCGGTTGGGATGGCATAACAGCCACAATACTTAAGAATAGTCGTCACATACTCATTCCGATAATAAAACATGTTCTTAACCTCTGTATTGTGCAAGGTTGTTTTCCAGCTGTTTTTAAAAAAGCAGTGGTTCATCCTATTTATAAGAGTGGAGTCAGAGACAAAGTAACTAATTATAGACCAATATCTGTATTAACTACTGTCTCGAAAGTTTTTGAAAAAATAATAAATAAGCGTCTGATCATGTACTTAAACAAAATAGATTTTGTGTCAAAACATCAGTTTGGATTCAGGCAGGGCAAGTCCACAGAAGATGCGATCCTGGAACTAACCACTCATGTCACACAAAACCTACAAAGTAAACAGAAAACGGTTGGCATCTTCCTGGACTTGTGTAAAGCTTTTGATACGGTCTCTGTCCCCATTCTTATAGAAAAATTGGAAGCAATTGGCATACGAGGTGACGTCCTGAAATTATTTAAGGATTACCTATCTAATCGATGTCAGTGCGTAAAAATCGGTCAATACCTAAGTGACACTGAAAATATAGAATACGGAGTACCTCAGGGCAGCGTTCTTGGTCCTACTCTTTTTCTGATATTTATTAATAGTCTATGTCAGCTAAACATTCCGCACACGAAAATAATCTCATATGCTGACGATACTGTTCTACTCGTACAAGGCCGAACCTGGGAACAGGCGCGTACCCATGCAGAGATTGCTTTAAACCACGTTAACAATTGGCTACTAAATAACCTATTAACACTAAATCTCACTAAAACTAAACTTATTACTTTCGATACAACTATACATACACAACCAAGTGCATTCAGTATAAAAGCTCATACCTGTACTCAGAATCTTGAAGAATGTGCATGCCAAGAGTTAGAGAAAACTACGCATATAAAATATCTTGGTGTAGTAATAGATAGCACTCTAAGTTGGAAAAAGCATATACATACTCTTGTTGCTCGAACACGTAAACTAATTTTTATTTTAAGAAAATTAAGAACGGTGGCCGACCAAAAAGTGATGAGAACCGTATACCTAGCTCTAGTGCAGTCTATCCTAGGCTATTGTATCACAGTTTGGGGTGGCGCTAACAAAACAGATATGATCCGTCTTGAACGTGCACAGAGAGGAGTTCTAAAGGTGATGGGTAACCTACCCCGTCGATACCCCACATCGAAACTCTATCAGGACTGGAACGTGCTTAGTATCCGCCAGATGTTTATTTCTCAAGTTATAGCACGCAAACACTCGGCTATCAGGATACAAGCTCCGGCGGTAGCAGGCCCATCAAAAAGACGCAAACAAAAAGCTTGTGATATTCTGCCTCGCAGTACAGCCCTTGCTGGTCGGCAATATTATTTACTCAGCTCGAGATTATACAACAAAATCGATGATCTTCTTAATATTAATATATTAAATCACAAACGCTGTAAAGACTGTATCATAACTTGGCTCAAAGGACTAGACTACTATGATGTTGAAACGTTAATTAATGAAATTAAATCATGAACCAATCATACCATCAAAATGACATACCTACCACCCTTACCTTAACACAAATAATAACACCACACCCGCACACGCGCGCACACACACACACACACACACACACTCACATACATACACTCACACACATACACACATCCACACACACGCACACGCCTCACCATACCTACCATACTCCCGTTTTATTTGAAAACTTCTGTCTAAATTACTGTATGGGATCCGTAGGAAGGCTATGACGCTCGTAATACAGGTCTTCCTAGTACGAGTGTCCAAGCACTCCTTAAGACCTTTTTTGTACTTGTACCGTAACTAATGTAACTGTGTTTAATTTTAAGGAGTATATCAAATGTTAATTTTAAGTATGTTCAATAAAGATATTATTATTATTATTATTATTATTATTATTTCGACACACTATATATATAGATATAACTTTTGCGGTGGATGGTGATGCTCTCCCGTGAGTGTTATCAGTTTCCCTCCAGGCGTTGTGCTCATTTTCACCTTGCATCCGACGAGACGTTTAGAACATTGCCACCTAATGTTTTTATACACATTGACGTAAGTGTAGTCATTGTACAACACCAACTGCCCTTTGCCGCGATTGCTCGGTATAAACTCTACGAACTCTGAAATATTCAAAGTTGCAACGTCACTAAAATAAGCGATAAGAACAGATAGCTTTTTTTATTCATTACAAGTTAGCTCTTGACGACCTCCGTGGCGCAGTGGTATGCGCGGTGGATTTATAAGACGGAGGTCCTGGGTTCACTTCCCGGCGGGGCAGATTGAGATTTTTCTTAATTTGTCTTGGTCTGGCTGGTGGGAGGCTTTCGCCGTGGCTAGTTACCACCTTACCGACAAAGACGTACCGCCAAGCGATTTAGCGTTCCGGTACGATGTCGTGTAGAAACCGATAGGGGTTTGGATTTCATCCTACTCCTAACAAGTTAGCCCGCTTTCATCTTAGACTGCATCATCACTTAACATCAGGTGTGATAGCAGTCAAGGGCCAACTTGTAGTCGATAAAAAAAAAAGACTGCAATCACACCTGATGGTAAGTGATGGTGCAATGGAATCGGGCTAACTTGTTAACAGTAGGATGAAATGCACCACCTTGGCTTCTACACGACATATTATCGAAACGCAAAATCACTTGGCGGACCATCTTTGTCGGTAACAAGCCACGACCGAAGCCACCCGCCAGCCAAACCTGGAACAATTTATTTATCTTAATCGACTCAACCGGGAATCAAACCCAGGACCTCCGTCTTATAAATCCACTGCGCATACAAATGCGCCACGGAGGCTGTCATAAAATTGGATATAAAAAAACGAGAAAAAATAAAGTGGTTATAATGTATGACATTTAATTTTATTTTAAAATGTTTCCAAATAATAATTAAAACCATATAAATTTTATTTTTATTAATTGCAACAATAGGTAGTAAAATCTTTGATAGTAAACTAAGTTCATCTGGCAAAAATATATTATGTACCTTTTATGACCTCGCTAAATCAATGCCTTTCAAAAGACAAAGTGTTACGGAAAAATATTTCATACCATACCCATTGATATATCTATTTTCCATAGATATCCCAATGAATGTGTTGAAAACGAGTTGATACGACAACAGTACTATAAATAAGATATGCTTTAGTACATACTATAAATAAATAAACAAATAGTCCAACAACACACTCCACCCTTTCACAGTTTCGTGCTTTAAATTTAACTTCGTCACATAACAGTAGACTTTGCCGCTATTCGGGAACGATATGTCTTTTTCTCTACACGAGATATGTCTTCCTGCTCATCCTTGCCCTACAGTGGCCTTAAGATTTTTTTTTATTAACTACAAGTTGGCCCTTGACTGCTATCACACCTGATGTTAAGTGATGATGCAATCTAAGATGGAAGCGGGCTAACTTGTTAGGAGTAGGACCCTTTCGGTTTATACACGACATCGTACCGGAACGCTAAATCGCTTGGCGGTACGTCTTTGTCGGTAAGGTGGTAACTAGCCACGGCGAAAGACTCCTACCATCCAAAATGATGAGATTCGCTCAAACATGATATGTTGAGTACAGAAAATGAAAAAGTCACCCAATAGCACGCAATCAAAACTATCGCCTTTCGTTTTGTTTGGGTGAAAGAAATAGCTATATTTCTGCCACTCTTCGGCGATTTTCTCGTTTTCTTTACACGACAAATAGGTACCTATTCCGAGCGTATATTAGATCTACAAGTGAGATTTTTTTATAAAAATAGTGAGCAAACGAGCAAGTGGATCACGGGATGTTAAATGATTACCGCCGCCCATGAACATCTGCGACACCAGAGGAGCCACTGGGGCGTTGCCGTCTTTTAAGGTATTTATTTATTTATCAGTAAGTATCAGCCTATTAACAGGGCCAGATCTCCCTCCTTCTTACGAATATAGTGTCCGGTAAGATTCTTTCATACATACATACATACATACATACATACATACATAACATCACGCCTTATTCCCGTAGCGGTAGGCAGTGACCACATACCTCCACTTGCCACGGTCCTTGCATATTTCCTTAGCTTCTTCCACACTCATTAATCCTTTCATACAAGTGCGTCGGTTTAGGGTACTTTTGATCTGGCCATTAATTAAAATATCCTGAATTTGATCTAGGAACATTCGCCTAGGCCTTCTCCTTCCAACATTCCTCGCCTCATAAATCTCTTTTGTTAATCTTCTTTCATCCATTCTCTCAACATGCCCAAACCATCTAAGCATCCCTTTCTCAATTTTGGTCACTACTACATCTTTTTTTACACCACACTTTTCTCTTTTAATACTATTCTTAACTGTGTCACACAATTTTAATCCGCACATACTCCTCAATGCTCTCATTTTTTTTATTCGCCCCTTGAATATCCCTAAATAATACGAATGAGGAAAAACCGAAGATGGAAGCTGATTGCACAGCTTGCAAGTGCGTGGTAGAAAAGTTTTGTTATAGCAGATGAATTGATGATCTTCAGTTGTTTGTTTAAAAAAGTAAAGAGAGAACACCTAAAGTCTGAACATTTTCCCGTCAACGGTTTGAAAAATCGGACGCGGTGGATGATTGTGCTCACCTGACACGCTGACGAATCTCCCATCTTCGGTGGTGTATAACTTAACTTTGCAACCCGCGTAACCTTTTGAGCACAACCATTTCGTGTTCTTGTATTTGTTGAAGAACGTGTAACCTTTGTACACAATCAGTTGGCCGTTGCCGCGGTTGCTGGGCACATAATATATTTTCTCTGTAAAAAATGCACTTGGATTAATAATCTTTATAAATAAGGAAAACTTTGGTAACTTGATATTTTATGCGTTACTCAGTCGATTGTAACATTTAACAATTGATCAGTTGGGCTATTATGTATAAGTTTTAATGACACTCGAAGTGTACGTTTCAAATTTGCCTCAGTCTCTCTCTATCTATGGTATCTTATTAGATAGAGAGAGGCAGAGAGTAGAGACCATTTTGAAAAGTATACTGACGAATGTCATTAAAGTTATACATAATATCCCAACCGAACTGTATGTCATTTATTGAAAAAAGCTCAGTGAAACAAACTAATTTGTACCCACGATACGATTCCAGTCAAGTGCGTTTATTGACTTGAATGACAATGATAGTGGTTTTAAAAACTATTATTAGATTGTAAATAGTTCAAACTGATAATACCTATTTACTTGATTTGAACCTTATATCAACTTGGTACACTTGGATACCGAAGCCTACGGTAAGGTGCTTAAGTGCCTGCTTTAACAGAAAATGTATGTATCTATACTTAAATTTTCATAAATTTATTAAGATGCATTAAAATAAAAATACAATACGCAAAAAGCAATACACAAACAATGACACACGCAAATACATCCATACATAAACTAGAACACAGCCCTCTTTCGCAGTTGGGTAAATATAGACAAACACGTGGCACCTAACCACTTTTAGCACATTTTACAGGTGCTACACAGGTAGCTTGTTATGTAGACTAACTTGACTTTGTCTCTATTACCAAACTTTACCTTGATTCTTTACGAGTATAACTTTGAATTAAAAAATACGGAATCTGGAAATCCAAACATAATCAGGATCCTAACTTCTGTAAAAAATAACTGTGTCATTTAGTTGCTTTAAATTCCTTAATCATATGCCCTATAGGATTAAAATACCAATAACATAAAAGTAGAACGAAACGTGTAAAAAATAACTGTGTCATTTGCTTTAAATTACTTAAGTCGTCGTATTAGGTAACGTCCTTAAAGTAGAAACCTTGGCTGGCACCGACTCCTAGATATGCTTAAGTAATTTAAAGCAACTAAATGACAGTTATTTTTTACTTCTTAGTGCGTTTTGAGTCGGTTCTATTTTTATTTTAAAATTTTTATTTCTTACTTTTTAGTGATTTATCGCCACGTATCGTACTCGTACTATACTGTCATCGTATATTATACGGCACTAGTAGCCGAAAAGCTACCGATACCGAGACAAAAACCGAAATCGCTGTAAGCGTGACTCCAAAATTTGAAGAGTTCTTTCAATTTCCCCAGGATATCATCATCAGATCCTAACATGATGACAATGGGACCACCTTGGAAGTATACCCTTTCGAATAAAACGAATTATCAAAATCGGACAACTCTGTAAAAAGTTATGCATGGTCATACATAAAAAAAAATATACGTGTCGAATTGAGAACCTCCTCCGTTTTTTTTCGTCGGTTAAAAACTAATACATCTTACAGTGGCACAACCTACTATGGGTAGGTTTTATTACTGAGGAATGGTTTCAATACCCCTAGAAATGCACTTGAAACATAAATAATGGAGGTACCAGCGAGTTCTATAAGGGCCCGGAGCCTCTCAATATGTATTGGAAGCCACCGAAAGGGTTTTAGAAGTGGTAAAGTTCCAAATAACCCGTATTCTCCCTCAAGAGGAGGGAGAACACGGGTTACAAGGGAGGCATCTTCGACGAGACTATAAAGATATGAACGAAGATGATTAAACTCTATAAACTTTCCCATCCTTGGTCCTATATAAAGTCGGAGGCGGATGACTATGAAAGGACTCGATAACTTCGACCAAATCCCCAGTCGCGTTTGTGCTGAGACGAGCTTTACACCCAGTGGCCTTCTTAGAACAGTACCATCTGGTTTTGCTGTTCATGTGGGCGTATGTATACCCCTTGTATATCAGTGTCATTCCTTTACCCCTACTGCTTGGTACAAATTCTAAAACGTCCACCTCTGAAACAAGAAAATGAATAATCTAAGAGGAAAAACTTGAGTTATAGCATTATATACCCTACGTCGATCCATGAACTTAGACTGGTACTGCTATTCTGTAAATAAACTCGATCGTGTGAGTTTCGAATCTCAATATCTTTACATAGAGAGAGGAAGAGATTTTAAACTCATACAGGCCAGCTTTGTTATAGAATAACGCTACTACTAAATTATACTCGGGAGTAACTAATATTAGTGTAGTAAGTAATATTGAGTAACCAGCAGCTGTATTAGAACCCATCGGTTTGGCATGCAGCGATGGTAAGAGACCGGTTAGTATGACCCTCGTTCCATGGAAGTTAGGAAAGCCACTAGTATGGGAGATCCCATATCGAGGCTACCTCTTTTATGGCGGGTGCTGCGGCGCAGAATGCTGAACAGGCCAAGACGCGCAAATACTAATAAATAAAAAAAAGGTAATTTCGTGGTGGTGCCTTTTGGTGTAGAGACTTTGAGGCCAAAGAGTTATCGAGTCTACGGGTGACCAAAGAGCTGGCAGCTACCTTGGCCAACGGATTAGTTTGGCCATCCAAAGGCGAAATCCTGCCAGTATCCTGGGCACTAAGCCTCATTGCAGTGGAGTCGAGGAGGTTTTAGATTTAATTTAATTTAGTTTTAATTTATATTTTTTATTGGTTTTGTTTCCTATCTTGTGTAATATAATAAATAAATATTAAAAGGTAACCAGCATCTTCTATGCTTCGACGTTAATTGTTTTTACTATCAAGTAAGAGTTGTATTAAATTAAAACAACTACTGTTCAGGAGGTTATTTAATACTATTTAAAATTATATACTTAAAATCTAAAACTCTTATATTCTTTTACTGAAAACAGAAATATAACAGAAACGGAGAAATGGTTTTTTGATGCCGACTCGATATCATGGCAGTACGAGTATTCAAGGCTATATAATATAGAACCTAAGAAACAATTGCATGTGACTCGATTGCTTCTTTTATTAAACCCGAACCACCGCTTAGCGCAGTATTTCAATTTTAACACTAGAATTACAAATAATCACCATTTCCTACTAATATTACAAATGCGAAAGAACTCCATTTGCCTGCCTATCTGTTATGGAGGCACTGCACTTGTCGTATTTGTACAAATATTTGCCATGTTTACGACTAGATACATAAATAAAATAAATAAGTAATAATCATCATCATCATCATCATTATTAGCCTATTAACGGCCCACTACAGGGCCAGGCCTCCTTCATTCTTGGAGAGGGGATATGGAGCGTATACCCACCACGCTGCTCCAATGCGGGTTGGCGGGCTTAGGGTGATAATGTTTCATATATTAACGATCACCAGATGTTGATGACAATGACCGGGACCGACGGCTTAACGAGCTCTCCGAGGCACAGCGGTGTAACACCACCAATTTCCCGACTCCGGGCTTGGAATGTACAGAGAATTTCGAAGACAATTGAAAAGCTCAGAATTATTCCGTGACCGAGCCTGGATTCGAACCCAGGACCTCGTGATCGAAACCAGATAGGCTAACCATTAGACCAACGAGCCAGTCAATAAGTAATAATTATAAACACAAAAAAAAACAAGTCTCATTTAATTCATTGCAATCTTATTATTTTTCCTCCAGCGGTCCTGTACAACTGAGGAGGGTAATGGTCGTGATCATCAAACGCTTCAACCAACACCCCCTGGGGGGTCGTAGTCAGGCGCGCCTTGCACCCTGACTTCCTTTTAGAGCAGTACCATCTAGTTTTACTATTCATGTGAGTGAAGGTGTGACCCTTGTAGATTAACATGACACCTTTGCCACGGTTAGTAGGTATGAATTCCAAAGCGTCTGCATCTAAAAAAACAAATATATTTTTTTATATTTAAATAGAATAAAAAAATTTCGGTAGTTTGTAAAACTTTATGATTTTTTTTATTGACTACAAGTTGGCCCTTGACTGCTATCACACCTGATGTTAAGTGATGATGCAATCTAAGATGGAAGCAGGCTAACTTGTTAGGAGTAGGATGAAAATCCACACCCCTTTCGGTTTCTACACGACATCGTACCGGAACGCTAAATCGCTTGGCGGTACGTATTTGTCGGTAGGGTGGTAACTAGCCACGGCGAAAAGCCTCCCACCAGCCGGACCAAGACAAATTAAGTAATAATTTAATATTTTAAGAAAAATCTCAAAGAACCCAGGACCTCCGTCTTATAAATCCACCGCACATACAACTGCGCCACGAAGGTCGTCAAAAATGATGCATGACACCAAATACTGTTTGAATCTAACTCAATTGGATTGTATTAAATTATATTTACTAAATTGTATAAATCTAAAAAATTACAGTCTATGCCCCAGACTCCTTATCAGGGCATCAGTTACGAAACAAAACAAATCTAGATTTCATCGTTCATTACAAAATTATAAATATGTTGAACGACATTTAAAGGTCATTTCAAGATAATAAGAAAACATATAAACGCCAAAATCTCAAAAATAATATCAACCAAAAACTTTTTCCTCCACCAGTGACTGTCGGGGCGAAATCATTAAAAGTTACGAAAATCACTTCCGCCTACACTCATCCAATTATAAAGGTACAAAACAAAAAAACCAATCTTTTTTTATAATATATATTGTATTATTTAACATTGATAGAATCAAAAAGTAAGTTTAAGTTATCAAAAAGAAAAATTATTAAAAACAAACGAAAATCAATATATTTTATTCATTGCAATCTTACTTATTACTTGCCCATCATACGTTCTGAACAACTGTGGACGATGTTTGTGCACTCCGAACGTTTCAACCAACATCCCCTCGGGCGTAGTAGTCAGGCGCGCCTTGCACCCTGACAGCCTTTTAGAACAGTACCATCTAGTTTTACTAGTCATATGAGAGTAGGTATAACCCTTATAGATAAGTGTCATGCCTTTGCCTCGACTAGTTGGTACAAATTCTAAGACCTCTGTATTTAGAATTAAAAAGTTCAAATTAATTTATTAATCAGTAAATTTCAAAAAACAAATTTCATGTCGTTTATAAAAGTGAAAAAGGTTTCAAAAAAATAAATAATTAGATATTTTATTTATATTTATAAATCCGGTACGCAATAAAAAAAACATTAATACCCCGCGCTTAATTAGCGTATATCGAGGTTTATGATAGTCAAAATTTAATAAAAAAAAAAACAATTTAATCAATGACTTTAATTCTAAGAACATTTTATGCAATACTAATAATTATTTTTACGGGAAAATAGAACTATTGTATTTTGGGTATTTTACGTTCTTGTAAAATACGATCGTAAAACCCAACACTGTTTTTAATTGTTTGACACACAGACAAGTGGCGGGTACATTATTATCCAAACATGAATAAATTTTTGAAAGAGCATTGTGTATTCCTCCTGAAGACAAAACTTTCTCCTCAACTTGTTCTTCCTCATCGTAGATAGGATACTCTCGATCAGATCTTTATTGATGAGAAGATCGTCGTGCGTTGCTACAAGTTCTATGAGATATTTTACCGCTACATCTTCAAGTTCAGACCCCTCAATAATTCCAGCACTTGTCGCTGCATCTGAACAATTCTTCTAGGTGCTTCCACTACATCTGACCAAAGATTACGCTACACCCCGTCCATACAACTCTTTTTAACTTTTATCTTGGTATAAATACCTCTGCTAATTTCATAATGTTGTACGACTTACGCCACTCTCCCATAGACTATCTTCCTTCCCCATCAGTATCATGAATTAGTTGGCTAAAAGTGCGGCTAAAAGTGGTAATAAGCTTGAAGTTTGCTATAGGGAACTTCACGTAGACTTTTAAGTATCTTATGAGTAATATAACTTTAGGTTCAAGCCCATTTCTGTCACAGTGGGATTTGACTGATGGGCAAAAACTATTAGAATAGGTACCATTCTTGAAAAATTTCCCGTGTAACCCACGCCTTTCTGTTTGATCGCCACGTAACTGGTAGACTTGTCTTTTCGGGGTGTTTTTGAATGATAAACAACTAAAGGTTTCAGTTTGAAACCACCAGTGGCATTTTCACCCAGCAGAAGTGTTAGCTGATGTTTAGCAGCTTTGAAACCACTGGCTTAACGTTCGTTCTTAGAAATGAATGTTCGAGATCGCATTTTTTGCCAGTAAAGTCCGGTCTCATCAACATTGAAAACACATTGTTTCACAAACTGAAATTTTCTATCGTCAAACGAACTCTTGATACTTGTCTGGAAACTCAGCTGCAGTTTGAATGTCCGCGCTGGCCGCCTCGCCTGTTATGTGGATATTATGAAGATTAGATCGCTGCTTGAACCGATGGAACCAGCCTCTGCTGGCAGCAAAAGTCGGAGTGGAACTCCCTTCTCCTTCTTCTGTTTTCAGCCTCTCATACAAAGATTTTGCTTTTTTGCATATGAGGTCTTGACTTAGTGGTGTGTTCTTCTTATTCAAATCTTCGATCCAGACTAGCAGTAACTTCTCCATTCTTTCTAAGATAGAGGATCTCGAACGAGAAAGTTTTGTTGCACTTATAGGTGTTGAACTTTCACTGGAGACTTTAATTTTTTCCCGATTTTTAAAGATCGTTCTCACAGTCGATTCTGAGAGTCCAAAATCTCTCCCAACAATTGTTGCTTTGCCACCATTTTCCATTCTTCTTAACACTTTCATCTTCAATTCTAAAGTTACGCTTTTACGCTCTTTTTTCTTTAACCGCGCATAGCGGGGTTGCGTAAAGCAGGGTATTACTGTAATACATAAACGAAAAGTTTGAAATTAAATTTTATTAACATTTTAAATTTATTTCTAATTCAATATTCCTAGGTCATAGTATAAAAATAATTTATCAAAAACCAATAACTTTTGGTTATCATACGAAAAGTTATTATATGGTACTTATCCTCTGCTATTACAACAAGAAGAGATATAAAATTCGCGTAGCTAAAACTGTCTAAGAAAAGACCGTATGACAAGTAAACCGTATTTTTTTACCATTATTTTAACAGATAATAGAATCTGCAATCTGTACATGTATTTTAAATAACACACCAAAATTTCAAGCTTCTATTTTTCATACGTTGAGTAAACTTTGCCATTAGCGGACCTATATATCTGTGCACGCCACTGTGAATCGATTTAAATGAAATTTGATAAATAGATAGTCTAAAGCCTGGGAAAGGACATAGGCTACATTTTGTCGAACGAAGTCGCAAGCGTTCGCTGGTTAAATTGTAAATCAAAAATACACAAAAAATAAATTAGGTAAAAGAAAACTTTGAAATTTAAATTTTAATTAACGTTTTTTAAAGTATTTAGGTCAATGTTTAAAAATGTTCAAACATATGCCAAATTACAAATAAACCTTGGAACTGTAGGTATAAACCCAAGAGGTGAAAAATCGTCTTTCTTTTGCAAAAGCCTGCAATTTGGCTAGTATTTGCTAGATATCCCTTTACTCTACCTTAAACCGTATTTTTAAACAATCATTATAACAGAAAATGAAAACTGCAATCTGAACATGTATTTTAAATAATACACTAAAATTGTATTACTATATTTTGTACGTTGCATAAACTTTGCCCTCAGTGGTCCTAAACAAATGTGGAGGATGATGACTGTGCTCTCCGAAAGCTTCAACCAGCGCCCCCTGGGGTGACGTAGTCAGGCGCGCCTTGCACCCTGAGAGCCTTTTAGAACAGTACCATCTAGTCTTACTGGTCATGCGAGCATAAGTGTAACTTTTGTAGATTAGCGTCATGCCCTTCCCGCGATTGGTTGGAACGTATTCTAACGTATCTGTATTAAGAAATACAACGTTTGAATTAATTTACTAACTATATTTTATACCTTGAGTTTTTTTATAAAATAGATATCATGAGATAGTTAGAAAACTGTGTTAAATTTAAACCAGCCGAAGTAGTTAACCATCCAACGTCTAGTTAGGTTATTTTTTAAAACTCAGAAAATATTACATTACGTTATGCAATCTTATACAATTTTCGTCGACTCTTTATAGCTGTTAGAATTATAATCATTTTAGTGTTCGTTTGTAAGAGAATGACCTTATATTTTCTAGATGACATTTAAAAATAACCTTAACCTAACTAGGCAACCGATGATTTTTTTCAGAATTAAAATTAATATTTACCCAACAGCTGTCTTTTTTACATTCTCAAACAAATTTTATGGCTGTTCGACGAATTATGTAATTTAATTCAGGTTGCCCAAAAACCTCATGCAATATTCACAGTCAATACATCCAAGTGCGGCCCAGGCATGAATAGAATAAACGTAAACAAAGGACCGATATGTGAAACGAGTGTTATCTCTGTCCTTGTCTCTTGTTAGTAAAGCTGTGGTCAGTTTTTCAACAGTAATTCATTTGTTTTCTTTCGTTTCGATGGCTCGACTAGAGCACATGACAAACACATAATTACAAACTGGTGATAAATAAGGGATTTACAAATAATTATTACTTCGTCCGAAATAGCTTTTCATTAACAAAATTAGGTACATTCTATTCTACGGATTTCTTATCAGAAATATAAGACATTCAATTTCCTCAAAGTTTCAAAAACCTTTTCTAGGTATTATGACCAATCGGAATGAAAAGTTCGAAATCAGAACGAAAAGTCAAGTTTGAGGAATGCTTTCTTTTCTTAGTTTAAGGCATGAAAATGACCTCGCAGAGTGTCTAAACGTCGCCAAATTGAAAATTTAAAAAATGTCACCTCTATGACTGTTTTGATATTTAACTAGATAAATCCCAATACATTTTCGTTCCGATTGGTCAAAATACCTAGAAGGTTTTTGATGATTTGAAATTAGTATCGCGAAACGCTTGGGTAACCTTTCATATATAATAATTCAATTTCCTGTTCATTGCTAGCTAAAGGTTTAAAATGACCTGTAGAAAAGTACTTTAAAAGGCCACAGAAAAACATTTGGACGGGTATCAAATCTTTTAATATTAAATCATCATATAAAATCATTTAAGCTTTAAAACTTTCCCATCAGCTGTACGGAACAGCTTTGGAGGACCGTGGTCGTGCTCGCCGAGCTCTCCCACAAGCACCCCCTCGGGTGTTGTGACCAGGCGCGCTTTGCAGCCCGACATCCTTTTAGTGCAGTACCACCGGGTCTTGTTGTTGATGTGCATACGAGAGTAAGTGTGACCCTTGTAGATGAGCACAGTTCCTGTTCCGCGTGGACTCTTCACAAATTCTAAGAAGTCTGTAAGTACAAAGCTTATGTTATCTGTTGCATTTTCATATCAAATTAAGAATTGACAAAGAAGAAGGAAAGAAGACTGTCTTCAACCGAATCAAAATTAAGAAATAAAAGAAATTTTAATTGTTTTATTTATTTACTTCTCGTATGGTCGATTTCGATATCTCTTGCATTACTAATCATACTACTTATATAAAGGTGAAAATTTATGAGAGTGTTAGTGTGTTTGTTGGTCACTAATAACGAAGTTTCATCAAAACTTCTAAACGTATTTTGATGAAACTTCTCCATAATATAGCTTACATATTAGCATGACACATGGGTCACATTTTATTCCCAAATTCGAACGGAAACGACAAAGCTAATTAAAGCTAACTAAGCCGGTTCAACAGCATCAAATAGGATTATGGTAAATAACGAAATCATCGAAAGGGTAGACAAATACATCTACCTAGGCCAAGAAATTAAAATGGGCAAGGGGAACCAGGCCAACGAAATCCGAAGACGCATCAACCTAAGTTGAGCAGCCTTCTCCAAGTTAGAGTTTGCCTTCAAAATGAAGCTCACTGCTCATCAAAAGGCACGAATATACAACCAGTGCATCTTGCCAGTCCTTACCTATGGAGCTGAAACTTGGGTGACTACTAAAGATTTCCTCCACAAACTTAGTGTAGCGAAAAGGGCGATGGAAAGGAAGCTGGTAGGAGTTACACTCAGGGACAAAAAGACTAATAAGTGGCTTAGAAAACAAAGCAAGGTCTCTGATGTTGTACAACGAATCGCAAATCTAAAATGGCAGTGGGCAGGACATGTAGCCCGTAAAACAGATTCGTGGTGCAAGAGCGTTTTGGAATGGCGACCATGGGAACGAAAAAGACCAGTGGGAAGACCACAAATGAGGTGGAAGGATGATATCACGAAGGTGGCGGGCAACAACTGGATTCTGGCAGCCCAAAGTAGAAGAAATTGGAAGAGGTTAAAGGCCTACACCATTATGGTAGAAAAGGGCTACTGAAGAAGAAGAAGAAGCCGGATCAGGTTCGTCGGTTTCTTCGCGTAAGATGGCAAAATATATAAATTATTTATTAACTATATTTTCCACTCGTATATTAATTGGCGATACTTAAATTACATTTAAAACATTTTTGCTTAAAATTCTAGTAGACCATAAATTCGATTGAACCTTCATGCTTCTATGATAAAAGTTACTGCATTAATTTTATAAAATACACTCGAGTTTTGATCACTCTTATTACATAACCTAATACTAAACTAAACTTCTAGATATTCGTAAACAGTAGTTATACTTTAAATATCTTCCCATCTTTGGTCCTATACAACGTAGGGGGCGGGTGGTTGTGTTCGCTCTCAAGCACGTGGACCAACGCCCCTTCAGGGGTCGTCACCAGACGGGCCTTGCAGCCGCGGCCCTTCTTCGAACAGTACCAGCGGGTGTTGTGGGTCATGTGGGCGTACGTGTAGCCTTTGTATATAAGCATCATGCCCTTGCCGCGATGTGTTGGGAAGTACTCCAGTATATCTATAAGAAAAAACAGATGAATTAAACATAAGTAAGCAACCTCTTTATTAAAAAATATATATTCGTAAAGCCTATGTTAGGTGTGGTTGTAACGATGTGCTAACAAGCGGAAATCGAACCCCTGACCTCTCGGTGTTAAGTCCGGCCCTTTAACCGTGAAGTAAATGACTCTTTGTCATTGCATAATATTTTCCTATTTTTAGTTCTAGTTAACAACAAGACAGCCCACTTGATGTTAAGTGGAAACCAATTACAGCAACTCCTTAATCATAGAATCACGCCCTACAATGCATAACTTCAGCCTGGGCCTGTCGTTAAACCTCATATAGATAAGTTGCTCAACAAATCGGACGATTTTATTTTTTTCAAAGAGCAAATTCGGGTGCATCCCAGTAGTACCCCATACCGTAGTTCTATAGAACTGTTGGGATACTTTCCGGGCTGTCAAATTATATGCCAATATTGTATATAGAACTGTAGCATAGTTTTCGCTCTTGACTTTGCTTATAGCATATAAGTTATAAACTTTATATTATTTTAATTAATATTTCATTTTGTTTTTAACAAAAAAATGTCCCTTGCGACAAAAGCGAAGTTGTTAAAACCAAGTAGTAGTCGGTTCTAAAAAAATATTCTCTTATTTTAGAAGTAACAGGGGGGGACACATTTTACCACTTTGGAAGTATCTTTCGCGCAAACTATTCAGCTTAGAAAAAATGATATTATAAATCTCAATATCATTTTTATTATATTTAGCATGTCGCCAAAAGCGAAAAGAGATTTTAATCTTTCGTCATTCCCAAAGTAATCTTTAGCAATTAAAGAAATAAATTTGCTGATGTATTGTGCAATTTAAGCGAGGCTGTATTCGATATAGCATGTTTATATACTTCACCATAATGCATTTCAGTTTATGTAGATACTCTCAAATTTAAGTGGACATTTATTATTGCAATCAAAAGAAATTTCATATTATACTTATAAAAACTAGGTAATTTATAAGATGTTGACATCGACATTTCTTTAGTTAATTTTGTCCCATTAGTTCTATATAGAACTAATGGGACAAAATTAACTACACTAAACTCTAATATGGTGTGTCAACAGTTCTATAGAACTAAAATTAGGGGGTACTACTGGGATGCACCCGCAAATTCGAAGTTTGAAAGGAACTACATATCTTGTATACATAGTTCCTAGATGACAATTTTACTTTTATTGTAGGGATACATGGAGAAGAAAAATAAATTATATGTATTAATGATTAAATTCATAAAGCTTTTATTTATCATCCATAGGAACTAACATAGTAATAATGATTACAGAGATATTTCAAACGGTATAATATGATAACATAATATTTCTTTCATTAATGTACACAATATACTACCTAACTACAGTCACATAGTGAATAAAATTAAAAATAAAACAATTCTTTTTTCCTATATAAGTACTATAAATAAAAAAATGGATATTTAATTTTTTATGAAAAAATTAATTCACAGACTAACAG
The DNA here is from genome assembly GCA_034621355.1 of Mycalesis mineus. Classification (NCBI taxonomy): domain Eukaryota; kingdom Metazoa; phylum Arthropoda; class Insecta; order Lepidoptera; family Nymphalidae; genus Mycalesis; species Mycalesis mineus. Next base: position 3,132,054 of record CM067890.1, on the reverse strand, counting down.
TCGATGTAACAAGCGGAAACCTTGCCTTTTCTTAAATTAGTTACAAGTCTTTAAAAAATATACTATTGCAGCAGAACATATAAGTCATCCTATGTGCAGCTCTAAGCCCGCTAATTTGAGATATTATACATGCCTTAAATTTAAGTGGCAAATATATACTCGTATTTCAGATGGCATTGCTCATCAGTTGACCACCTATTGCTGCTAGAACTATTTAACTCTTCCCTGGGCGGGTTCTATCGTAGACTATCGGCTAGTAAAAACTGTATTACAAATACTAGACATACTATAGTCGACGCATTTTAAACTGAGTCGTCGGACAATAAATGTCACATTCTGTAGAAATGTGCACGCAGTACAACCCGTCATCGATACTTAGCATACCTGCGCACGCGGGGTCGATGCGTCAGCTAGCATACGAAAGTGCTTACGAATTGATAAGACTGCCTCCATATCACTGTTAATATAACCGATAGACGACTCAATTTAAAATGCGCCAACTGTTGTCGGGTTATCGATTACCAGCGAATTTATGTCGCCGTTAATCACATTCTGGAATTAACAAAGCTTGCCATCTGACGTTCTAATCAAAATAGGCGCAGGATGATTATGTTCACAGTTCAGAAGGTCAACTAAATGACCTTTCGGAGTAGTAATTATCTGCGCTTTACAACCGTTCGACCTTTTTATGCATTTCCATCGAGTCTTCATTTTGTTGACGCAACCGTAGGCGTGGTTTTTGAAAATCAACGACGAGCCCAGACCACGTTTAGTTGGTATGAACTCCAACGTATTGTCTGAAAATAAAAAAGATCGAATCATCGTCTACATCATATAAAATATCATTCTGTAATTTAACAATTGCATATGTTAAACAATGAAACAATATTCGTAAAAGTTGTAGAGGTTTTATTTTAAGCTAAACTAATACAATATTAACAAAGTATTTGAACAGTTTTACTTATTACTAATTAATTAACCCGGCATTTATTATTTTAAAAATTTATTATCTTAACTACAATTATAAGGACTAGATGTGCAGGCTCTATGCTTCAGAATTGCAGATGAATAAACGATACAAAAAGGTAAAAAGAAGTGGACGAGGAAGGTAGAGGAGCATGTGTCTCGGAAAGGATAAGTCCAGCAGTGGACGGATACGGGCTAATGTATGAAAGAATAAAATCAGCGACACAGGAGGATATTGGTACCTCGCTCCATGAGTCGTTTTCTTCATCTTCGCCCTAACGATGTTCCACCATCTACTCATATTTCCGGCTATTTGGAGAGCATCATATACGAGGAATCTAGAGTGGTGCGTATCCGGTCAAACCAACGCATCGGGAAGCGCTGCCGCGGCCTTTTTCCTTACATTCTACCAGTGACACCTAGTTTCCCTGGATCTCCGTCTTCTCTGCCAATGTGTTCGAAATACTCTAGTATACGCTTGAGGCAGATGGTAGACAGCCTTGATTTGATATTGAGCTTGGCAAGTATGAATGCGTTAGTCCAAACTGTGATCCGGGGCATTTTCCTCCAGCACCACGTCTCAAAAGTGACTATTCGCTTGCTTGGTAACTAAACTGATAAAATGAACTATCTGAAGCGTAAAATCTGCCCGTCTACAGTCCTCACGAGGTACGGCGGCCGGTGATTATGTTCGCCATTCGTACAAATGAATTCGCCTTCAGGCGTGGTGATGACTCTGGCTTTGCAGCCCGCTAACCTCTTGGAGCAGTACCACCTCGTCTTGTTGTGCATGTGTGAGTAAGTGTGACCTCTGTATATCAGGAGGACGCTGTTCGCACGATTCGGATTCGGTATAATCTCGACTGTATCTGGAATAACCGTTTTTATTCATTCAACCTTCTTTTCTAAATTATTTTTTATACATTTGGTATTTTCTATACATTGTATATACCATCTCTTACCATTAACAACCAATACATTATTAACTATAGGTGTATTAACCTTTTATGAGATACTGTCTCAAAGCTATCATTACATAATTGTGTTAGAATTGAAAATGAATATTTTACAGTTACAGAATTGTGTTAAAGTTTAGATGTCTAAAAGAAAAATTCATGTTCTAGAACGAACTATATAACATAATAATATAATGACTGTAGTAACACATTCAGTACTATTATCTAAATCAAGTCTCTCTACATAATTCTAAACTTCATTTAAAATAAAATATTTACTCAATCTAAAATAAATAAAATCGTCAAAAGATTGTTAATGTGTCTTTTATTAATTTTTGTCCAATTTCTTAATATTTAATTTTTTTTAATTCTTTACAATATTGCTTAGTACAAAAATATATAAAAAAAGCACGCCTAAACATATATAAAAAAAATCTGCATTTCCGCTTTGAAGGCTTTTGAGGGCCTAAGCATCCGGTAGCCAGGGCTCCAGAGTGAGGAGCCTCTTCACAAATATTAATTTTATTATTATGAAAAAAATGACAAAGGGATGGTCACAGCTTGCCCTGGATTTGTGTCAACCTGATTAGCCCTTAATCTTGATATAATTTCCCCATGCATTCTGTCTGTACAAGGGTGGCTCGTGGTTGTGATTATCATCACTATACGCAATTGCCGTTCCATTAACATCGAGAAAAACTTTTGCATGGCAGCCCTTGAATCTTTTCGAACAGTAAAAATGTCGCCTACTAGTTTTGGCGTACGTATAACCTTTAAACATGAGCAACGTTTTGTTCCCATACAGGGTTATCATTTTAAAATCTGTAAAATGGGAGAAAATTGCTTATTTTCAAAACATAAAATCGGTAACACTGACATTTTAAAAATACAAATATAACTAGACATTTCAAAATATATGAAAACAAATATGTTTTAATAACAACTTTTATTGTTAACAATATCAGACAAAACCACCAATCCATGGAGCTTTGTAACAACTTGGATTCACTGCGAATATGAAAAGACACGAATATTCTTGGACTGTATATTTTAAGTTTTCATCATAATTTTCGTGAAAAAAAAGTTTACTTAAATATAAAGTAAATGCTAATGAGTAAATTAAGTTACATCATATACTTAAATATCGCTGTCTTTCACACCAAAACAACAAAAAAAATTTCGACTTTCGACTTCCTTACTTTAAAAAAAAAAACATTTTGTCACGACAATGATGTCTTTGTCTTTACAAGAAATATCTTTTCGTGCAAATTTTAGACCTTTTGGTAACCAAGCAGTGGTTCCATATGATGTAATAACCGACGAAAAAAAACGGAAAAGGTTCTCAATTCCACACGTATATATATATATTTTTTTTTATGTATGACCACGCATAACTTTTTACAGAGTTGTCCGATTTTGATAATTCTTTTTTTATTAGAAAGGGCACTCATTCAGGGATATCCTGGGAAAATTGAAGGAAATCTTCAAATTTTATAAGCACACTTGCAGCGATTTCGGTTTTTACCTAGAACACACAAACTGCTTTACTACGTTAAATAAATGTTCCTTAAATTTGCTGGCACCGACTTCATAGATATGCTTAAGTAAATTAAAGCAACTAAATGCCACAGTTATTTTTTATATTATTTTAATTATAGGCCTAATTATAGCTATGTCAAAACTATCAGCCAAAATATTACTAAAGAGAATAAAGCGAATTTAAAAGTCTCTTCCTTTGCCCTACATTTTTAAAGTTAATGAAATACTGTCCATTGGTGGTAATATGAATTTGCGGCGGTTCGTGGCTGTGCTGGGTATTCGCAGATTTAATCATTCCGTTGTCGTGCAGCATGATCCTGGCCTTACAACCTTTATTCTTCTGCGAGCAGTACCAATACTTCGCAGTGGGTCCTTGCGAGAACGTGTTACCGTGTGCCAGTAAAAGTTTATTTTTGAATTTTGTCGAAATGAAAATGTAACCTAAACTTGCATCTTGACCTAAAATGTAAAGATAGATGTCATTACAATCTTCAATATCCCTCAACTGTTTATTTTGTCTGTTTATAACCTCTTGGTGATTACAAAACGAGCATATAGTTCACACACTAACAATAAGCAACTTAAATTATAGAGACTGCAAGGCTTTGGTGACTAATTACCTAAAAAAACTAGATTACGAGGACACGGAAAAGATGTTGGAAATTGTAAAGTAAAATTTTGAATGAAAGTTCATGTACTTTAACTAGTAAGAAAAATTGTATTATATTATATTATATTAATTAACATTCATTAGTACCGTGTTATTTAAAATAAGAACTGAGAAAGTCTGAAACACAGGTTTGACATAAACCTAGATCAGGCTAGTCCCAGTACCATCAAATTGATCTACAGCTAACCCATGTAGACTCAGACTAAAATGTAAAATAGTTATCAAATAATAATATAATGTAAATTAACTTATACTGATGTAGTTCTGGCACCTTATAATTATGTAATCTCTTTAATGTAATGTAAATGAACTGAATGAAAATAAACGATTTTTATTTTTATTATTTTATTTATTGCAAATAGTACCTACACGTAACATCAGGACATACTCGTCCTGAGCCAGTCAACCTGCTATATGAGTGTTAAGCCCAATGTGTTTATAATAACAGCAACCATACCTTTAAAAATTACCAACGTTATTTTTTTTAATGCAAACAAAATAGCGTTTCATCTGACGTTAAATCATTATCGCCGCCTGTGAACATATTATGTGACACCAAAGGAGCTCAATGCATTGCCAGCCTTTAAGATATTCGTTCATTCGTCCCTTTGCTGCTGGACCTCAAAACTACGCTAAGGGTAATTAATAGAAATAGTACCTTTCTAGACTACTTTTAGGGCTAACGCTAAAACACGCGCGGGTGCGGGCGACCGCCGCGAGCCACAAATCAGCGAGCGGGCACCGGTCGCGTGCGCCCGTTTCAGTTAGCGCTGCTAGTATAATTTTGATGTCGAGCGTGTATAGTTGTGTCGAGTAGATTACCATGGATTATTTACTAATTTATTATTTGGCAAAAAGATAAATGGAAAAAACGTCAACTGCATAACCCGTTCTTGACAAGTAGGTTACTTAGCGGAGAATTCAATAATTCATTCGCCATATCCCATAATAGTGGCCGAAATTGCACCTCAATTATTACGCGCTTTGTATCGATGTTCATGATTGTACCTAGCCCCTAACGCGTGTGACCGTGACATCTAGCGGCGCTCGTCTGATTTGTAGAAACAAACACGCGCGCGGGCGCCCGCGCCGTGTGCCCGCCGCCCGCCGCGCGGGTGACAATCCGCCACACTCGCCCGCGCTCCGTCGCACGCGCCTGCGCTGTCCATACTATTTTTCATTATACACCCGCGAGCGTGCACCCGCGCGAGTTTTAGCATTACTTTTAGAGGTTTAGTTGGGATTAGTTAATATAGCCCAAACAAACTGATTGTGTTAAAAAGTCAAAATTATGATGGAAGTTTTATTGGTCTAAAAATTTTTAATCATAATCTAAAATTCAAAATATACAAAAATAAATACAAAACATCTTAAATACTAGGCAAATAAACTAGCTGACAGATAATGTGTAATTAAAGCAAATTAAAGCAAAGCTTAATATTAATAATTTTGCTTAATTTCATTTCATTGTACTTTCATTATATTTTGATATAGTACATTAACATTACATTCATGATGAATATACATTTATTTATATATATAAAATAAATATATACATTTATTTAGATACATACATCAGGAATATACATTAGATCGGAGATCACTTTCAGTGCTACTTTGCAACAAAAAGTCTTTTGGGAGAACAGCATAAGCAGCGGACCATTATACGAACGATGTTGAAAATCACAATGTACTACTTTACTTGAGAAATGGTCAAATTGAGTTTTTTTTTGTAAAAATATTTGCTTCCGATCTGTAAACAAACCAAAGCAACAAGAAGTTGTCAGCGAGCTCATCGATTTATGAACGGACTATTTAGTTCGAAGAGCCGATGGACTCAAGGATTAAGGAAGGCGAGGCGGTGGTAAGTAAGGTTTGACGACCTCCGTGGCGCAGTGGTATGCGCGGTGGCTTGGTGATGATGCAATCTAAGATGGGAGCATCGGGCTAACTACCGACAAAGACGTACCGCCAGGATTAGCGAGTACGTATGTAAAAACCAAAAGGGGTGTGGAATCCACTCCCTCTTAGCCCGCTTAGGATTGCATCTCACTTAAGATCAGGTGTGATAGCGTCAAGGGCAACGTCATAAAAAAATTGATCGACGGTACGTACGTTGTTGGTAATTACAAAAGCCCAATGTACTGCAGTGGAAATCGGATGGCTGACGCCGTGATATGAGATATGTTTTAAAATTGATGGGTTAGAAAGGTGACCTTTAACTTAGAAAGATTAAAATTGAAGAACGTTTTGCAGTTATGTAACTAGGTATGTGTTGCTTTATAATCGTGAACCCTGTACAAGTCGAAAGTGCATTTTTTTTATCGCTATTAAAGCGGGCAAACGAGCATGCGGGTCACCTGATGTTGAGTGATTACCGCCGCCCATATACATTTGCAACACCAGAGGCACTGCTAATGTGCCGGCCGGATGGTTTATTCGCCCCTTAAAAATTAATTTAATTAAGGTTAATTAGAAAGATTAAAATTGAAGAACGTTTTGCAGTTAGGTAACTATGTGTTGATTTATAATCGTGAACCCTGAGCACTCGCCATTATAAAGACGATAGAACACACATCGAAGAGTCAATACAACTCTTCCAACTGGTTTGTGAGTTTGGAATTGTCAACAAATCGAACTGCCCGCATTACAACACTTCCCTTAAACCCTCATTCCCCTTACCACACAGGCCTTTCAAAGAACTTTTAATAAGTAACACATGGTTTATATCTTACACTCAGCTGCTAATCTTTATGTATCGCCCATCACCAGCCCGTATGTACACAGGTGGTGGATGGTGGTGGTAGATATCGCGGAGTATAATCTTCGACTGGTCACGGCTTAAGATCAACTTCGCAGGGCATCCCTTCAACCTCTTCGAACAGTACCAGTGTGTCATCTTTGCTCTAGTGAAAGTATAGCCTCCGTACATCAACAGCCTTCTATTACCCGATATTAATATGAATTTGAAACCTGCAAAATAGATGGATTTCTTATCGTATAGATTAACAAACGTAAATAATTTTTAAGCACTATTAGTGTTGAATTTTACACAAAACTTATTGTTTAAAAATGATACTTATTTTTTATAAAGTAATATAGAACCTAACATACGGCTGTCAAACCTGAAAATTTACTAAGAAAGCAAAAACAATGATAAGATCATGCCAGAGAGCTATGGAACGAAGCATAAAAAATACCAAAAAAAATTGGTAGTCTGTAAAGTCGGTTTACTGACGATAGTTGAACGTGACAACGTGTTAAGAAAATACTGATGGAATGGTAGCATTTAATTGGTTATTAAAATTTTTAATTTAAGTATATTTTTATAAATATTAATTTAAATTAATAAAATAATTGATTACGATTTTATAAATTTATATTTTAAATTTATAATAAATATATTAATTTTTAATTTAAAATTAATATATTTAATAGACGGATGTCGAACGCTGCCGAACGCAAAGGCCGATTGTGCTTCGTAGTCTCTCGTTCCGCGCTCTCGTTTGCACTTCAAGCCTTACATGGAACGCCTCAAAGCGAGGTAACGCCGCATGAGTCATGTTTTTTCGTGCGTGCAGCCGGGTCTATCGAATTATAAGACGTTGTCACGTCAAAAAAATACACAAATTTCGCCACTCCATCATCAGACAACAAACTAAAATAATTGACGTCATTACATTCGCACTTAAATCCAAATGGAAGTGGGCTGAACACGTGTCGCTCGACTCACGGAAAACCGCTGGACTGTCAGAATAACAAAATGACCGGGACCAAAAGGAACTCGAGGCAGAGGCAGGCCGCGTTATAGGTGGGCTGACTACATTACGCAATTCGCAGACCAAAATTGGATACAGAAAGCCAAAGATCGATCACAATGGCAAAACCTTCACCGTAAAGGGTTCTTCTTTTAAATAATAATAATGAAAAACACATACAATACTAAACACAATTAAAATTAGTTTTTTAATATTTAGATTAAGAGTTATAAATTTGTAAATTGTTGTAAACACTGTAAGAAGAAATAAAAGGCTTTTTATTTTTATTTTTTATTTTATTTAATATAGAACCTCTATGCAAACATACATGAGTACCTTCTATGAATTTGAGACTTGCAGGACCAGCGTTGCCAGACGTCCCGATTTTGGATGGACGTCCCGCTTTTTTCACTTAAGTTTCAAAATCCCGATGTGGCAAAAAAAATCTGGCAATGCTGGGTATAATGTACATAAGTATTTTCAAAATTGAACCATTGGCCTAACTATATAGATAACTGTAAAATGAAATGTAATGAAAAAATGGAAGCCAGTTAGGTATCAAAAATGAAAGGCCTCATAAATAGTAGTATATTATTAATTGAAATACTTCTTTATTTAGCTTTAGATTAAACAATATACAATAAGATCATCACCTAATATCTTCCAGAATTAATTCCATCGCGGCAGCTAGTTCACGCGAAGATGAACATTCTGTGCAGGACACATTTCGGGTACGCCTAAACACAAACACATACCCTCTGTTTGTCGATTCTTGAAAAAAAACGTCCGATTTGAAGCCGATGTACAACGGTTGTAAAGCGGATGTAACAGAAATCGGTATTCTCCAATAACATTTTGACATATTGGACTGACAATCGAACTGATGGTGGGATGTAAGTTGGATGTCTGTACGATGTATTTTTTCAAGAATTGACATACTATTTCTCTTCTCTATTATCGATTTTTGTTAACCAGCAGCCTTAATCAGTCTCTTTCACAAAATTCTTAGAAACAATAAATCATATAAAAATGTGAGAGGTAATTTAATTAATCTCACAGCTACCCAACGTAAAATGCAGCCAGTATTATTTCTATTTCACGTACGTTTGTATTTATTATAAGTTTAAATTAAAGTTAAATAAAATACTTAAAGTAACCTAAATTTTTTTTTATTTTAATTTCTTGTTGTATATAACATCTTCTTGTCTTTTAGCAACGAATATTACTATCAGCCTGTCTTATTGTTACCATATTCTTCTTATTTACTAAGGAAAAAATATTTTTTTTACTATTTACAATTTAGTTCTTGACTGTAGTCACGCCTAATGGTAAGTGATGATGCGATCTAAGATAGAAGCGAGCTGACTTGTTAGGAGTAGAATAATAACCACACCCCTTCGGTTTCTACACGACACACGTTTCACTGGTGGGAGGCCTTAGCCGTGGCAAGTTACTCTACCGACAAAGTCGTGCCGCCAAGCGATTTAGCATTCCGCAAGCAAACCGAAAGGGGTGTGGATTTCATCCTACCCCTAACAAGTTAGCCCACTTCCATCTTAGATTGCATTATCACTTACCATCAGGAGTGAGTACAGTCAAGAGCTAACTTGTAAAGAAAAAAAACACGACGACGACGACACGTTTGTTAACCGCTGAGTTTAATATAAAACCCTTGAGCACTCTTGCCGTACACGGGCGGCCTGTGGTCGTGTACATTCTCGCACACAAGCACTTCAGTCTCGCTGTCGTCAAGAACTACCCTCGCTTTGCATCCTTTTGCTTTCTTCGAACAATACCAGTGTCGTTTGTTGGTTCTAGCGAAAGTGTAGCCGTCGATCATCAGCACCCTCTTATTGCCGAACAAAGTTATAAACCTGGGCACTCCTGAAAATTAAAATTTCGTAGTTAAGTGGAAAATAGATTAAGGTTAAAATCTAATCTCTATAGATTTTACTGATACAGTATTCAACATTTATAGAATTCACGAATTTTTGCCATTCGTGAAAAAAATTAACCACCGATAACATAATCATCATCTAGACTCCCCTACCCCCCATGAAAATGTATGTCCATAGGTGTATAACAGGGATTTACCACGTATGGACATCACGATGTCGTAATTAACATCTAAACATGAAAAATATATGAAGTTAAAACAAAACATAGAGGATTATTGTATTTAACTTTCTTTTTACTTGTCACCACGGTACACACACATTGTATTGTGTATTGTCTGGAAATGTGTGCAAGATATAATTTAACATTACAATGTGTAACATAAGATATAGTCACTAAAATTATATATAATATATCTAATATATAAAATTCTCCTGTCACAGTTTTCGTTGCCATACTCCTCCGAAACGGCTTTACCGATTTTTACTAAATTTTGTATGCGTATTCAGCAGGTCTGAGAATCGGCTACTATCTAATTTTCATCTAATTTTTTTTTTAATTTTTAATGCAAAACAACGTTTGCCGGGTCAGCTAGTATATATATAGAATAGGATGCTTAGATAGTTTGGACATGTAGAGAGAATGGTTGAAAGAAGATTAACAAAGGAGATTTATGAGGCGAGGGTGAATGGAAATGTTGGAAGGAGAAGGCCTAGGCGAATATTCTTGAAACAAATTCAGGACTTTTTAAAGTACCAGGTCAAGAGTACCTTAAACCGACGAACTTGTATGAAAGGATAATTGAGAGTGGAATGAGCTAAGGAAGTATGCAAGGACCATGGCAAATGGAAGGACGTACCTTCACGTAGTTTCTACCTACGCGAATGGGAATAAATTATCTATGTATAATAATACCAAACCATAACAGTAATAAGCTTTATTTTAAAAATCTTACATTAAATTAACAAAAATGAACATTAAGTTTAATTCCTCGACACCAGTACGCGAAATATTGTACTCTTTTCAACATAGGCCTCTCCTAGAGCTTGTATCACAGAGCAGTTGTAAACTTGTTTTGATTTATACATAGCTTGAGCTAAATAAGTAAATAAACCATCATTTAGAGGACTTAGACGGCCTCCGTGGCGCACTAGTTTGCGCAGTATATTTAAAAGACGAAGGACTTTAATTCACAGCGATTAAGGTTTTCTATATTGGTCTGGCTAGAGGCTAAAGTGTGTGGATTTAATCCTAAGTACTTCTAACGAGATAGATAGATAGTTCGCACCATAACTAAACATCAGGGGTTACTGCAGTTGAGGGCAAACTTGAAACGAATAATAGAAAATATATTCCCAAATAAAACTTAGCCTTCGTATCAAAATATAATAATTTCCTCTGCTATTCTTAAACTGGAATCATTTGTCCGGTCGCAGTTTTGACGTATCTTCTAGGCGGGTGTGTATGCGTGTTATTCAAGTTGATGATTGCCCCATCGGCGTTGAGTTTCAGCTTCGCCTTACAGTCGAGTGCCCTCGTCGAACAGGACCACGTATTGAGGCTGCTTTTAGAGAATGTATAGCCATCGATGTATAACAGGGATTTACCACGTTTCGATGTTACGATTTCATATGTCACATCTAAACATAAAAAGAAATTATAAATAAATATTATAGGACAATTACACACATCGCTATATAGCCCCAAAGTAGTAAGTACTCGTAAGTAGCTTGTGTTATGGGTGCTATGATAACTGATGAATATTTTTATATATATTATACATAAATACTTATAATATATAGATAAACACCCAGACACTGGAAAACATCCATGCTCATCACACAAACATTTTCCGGATGTGGGAATCGAACCCACAGCCTAGGATGCAGAAGCAGGACTACCCACTGCGCCACTCAGCCGTCAAAATTATGAATACCAACGAATCGTAGGTCACATCTTAAGAAACTAATATTTATAGCTGAAAAGTTTATTTGTTTGAACACCCTAATCTCAGAACCTACTTTAGTATTGGACAGTCCATTTATCGAGAAAGGTTTTAGGCTATATATTATCACGCTGCAACCAAAAAGAGTGAAGAACCGGTGGAAAATGTGGAAAATACTGGGAAAATTATTCATCTTTGAAGACTACTTTAATATAATAAGTTACAACAAGTAACTTAGGCTACTGTTATTTTCATAATTTCATTTATTTTCATTTCACGCGGACGAAGTCGCTGGCATCCGCTAGTTAATAATAATTATACATGTGTACTGTCACGGGCAAGATGCACATTAAATTTAGGTACCATTTGATTTAATTATCTATTGGTACAGGAATCGTACTCTTTATTAATAAGCGTGATCGTAACAGTAGAAATAAAAGTGAAGTAATTTTTCTGACATCCACAGACAGTGCTTGTGTAGTCTTAATATCACATCAAAAATTATATAAAACACGAAAAAGTTTTGTGCAAGCTTATGATATTTACATAGGTACCAGCAATATTATATGTATAACAACAAAATACATAAGTACCTACCACCGAAATGTCGATCAAGAGAGAGTAGTACTGTACCAATTACGTTTCTACAGAACAGTTAATGTATTCTAAATCCAGGCTGGTATGAGCTAAAAAGTAAACAAACGTACCCCTTGGGCAATGCCCAATTTTGATGTCAATTTTCAGAATAATCCAATGGTTTAAACACGCAAAATCTCGTTGTTGTCTACAAGCAACGTATGAAGAACTATAAAAAAGTAATATTTTTTAAATTTAAACAGGCTTTCAACAAATTTTTTCTCAAAAACCAAAAAGAATCACTAAATTATGTCCACAGCGTAAACTAAAACATCAATTTGTCAAATCGCATTCTGTCATAAGTATAGGGATGTGCAGATACAACATTGTAACCACAGGGTAAAAATGAATGATTGAGTGAATGTAAGTATCGAATATATTGTTAGTATCGAAATCGTAATCGGATAATTCAAATTAAGTTTTTTATCATTATATATCATACCATAAAGTTGTTTATTGCGTTTATGAAGAATTTATGTTACTATTTTGGCGCGGAAAACTCAATATGTTTTTGTTTGCAAAGCGGAAGCGAATGAGAACGTTCATCAAGTCATCAGCTCGTTTGAAAAACGTCCTGTACATAGTCCGATATTTTAACAAAAAAATTAATGTCAATTAATGTCAAGATATTATTCTACGCATTACTTAAAATATAGGTACCATTTTATAGGTATTTCGAGGTGCTGATCACGAATGTGATATTAATTTTTTAATTATGCAACTGTTGTCTATAAAATAAATTAGGATTCCTAGATACCGAAGAAACAATAAAAATATCAAAAAGCTGCGTAGAAGCTTGAACTTATCGAACCTGGGTCGGTAGTCGTTTTAGATAACGCACCGTACCACTCCAGATTGGTAGATCGTGTCCCAAACATGAGTTGGCGGAAGGCTGAAATACAAAAGTGGCTGCACGAGAAAGGCTTCCCTTATAACGAAAACGAAACGCAATATTACTCACCAAATTTGAAAAAGAAATTTTTAAAAAGAAAGTCGTCGATGACATGGCAGCCAAAAAAAATATATTAGTTTTACGCCTTCCGCCTTATCATTGTGAATTGAACCCCATCGAGTTGATATGGGCTCAGCTTAAGTCTTACGTTGGAAAAAATAATAAAACATTTAAAATAGCTGAGCTAAAACAATTAGTAACCGATGGGGTTCAGAGAATTAGCGCAGCGTCATGGAGAAAATGTATAGAACATATTATTAAAGAAGAGGATAAGATGTTGCGACTTGACGGAATCATAGATAACCATACGGACACGACGCCATTTATTATTAATGTAACGACAGACGAAAGTGAAATTTCAGACGGATCTTCGTCCACAGAATAATAAATTTTATTTCATTAAAATTATTAATAATTTCACTAATTGTTTGGTACTTTTCTTATCCCGTATAATAAATAATTTAGGAATTAAATTAAGTTATAACTTAAAGTATTTTTTAAAAATATTGAATGATATCTTCGTAATATTATTTAAATAATGGATTCGAAATGAATATATCAATTAAATTGTTCCTTGGTTCAGAATTTCATTCAATACTTCATTCCTGATATAGTTGATCAAAGGCCCATCCCTAGAGCTTACGTCACAAAATGTCACGTGATCAGTACGGCCATATTTGTGTTATTAATAGCTCATTCCTAGAAAAACGGAATATAGATAGGAGTTTACGAGAAGAAAAACACTATAAAATAATTATAACCATTAAGTTATTAACATCAAACATCTAACATGAACATCTACAACTAGTGCAGCGACTACAAGTGAATGAAAAACTAACAATTACTTGACCAACGAAACATATTGATACCAAGTACCCACTTAAATAATATACTTAATAAGGCTGCCTGCCCACGGCGGTGATCGATTTTATTTGTGGGGGAAAAATAGAATGTACTGATACCAATACAGCACATATTATGTGTATGTAGAAACATATTATATGTCTTACAAAAAAATCTGACGAGCGCGAGCACACTTAACTACATTTTAGTAAATAATTTTTATTTTGATTTATTATATATTCCTGATGTCTCGAGTAGCGAATTATCGATAATCAAATATTCGCCTCCGTTAACCTAAGCGACATTATTATAAAGGTTCTTTTTATGGCATCTTTGAGAATAAACATAACCCAGTTCATATAAATTTGGTACCCAGTATTTGGCCGATTAGTACCCGTCTAATCGAGACATCTGTAATATGTTTATTGTATTATATTATTACAGATTTATTCTAACTATCTACATTACCTTGTGAACCGGCAGAGCATCTACAAACAGATTGAACTGATTTTTCAAAAGTGTAAAGCCTACTTAAAACACACGAATTTAAATTTGAAATACTACTACACTTTTCTTTACTATCACATTTATTTACGTTATTTTTAAATATAAGAATAATTTGCTACACTTTAAATCTGCTAAAACTTTGATATCTGCTCAAAGTGGCAGCCACTCCGTGAACACGCGTGAGTATCTGTTTGTGGATACCCATAGAGCTATCTATAAATTATATACAAGTATATTTTTTGCAATTCACGAAGGCGAGTAAGCTTTACTCGTGGTTGATCATGTATGTACATTGAGTGTGCGTGTCTGATTAAGCGTTCAGTTGGGACCGAAACGTCACGACAGTCGCTTACTTGTGTTTGTTGTTTCGACGACCCTTATTACCACGTGGCAATAAGCAGACGCCTTCGTGAATTGCAAAAAGTTTAATTATATATTAGGATAAGTAAATTGCATATGTAGGTCAATACCAGAGAGGTGTGCAAAAAATTATATAGGTATATCTAAAAAAACTGAAGTTAACTTTTGAATGTTAACTAAAGATGTTTGAAATATGGTATGAAATGTAATACTCTTATGAGCAATTTTTCGCAAGATATCATTCTTTTTTTTTTAATTTAGCGGACTATGGCAGAGTCTAAAATCATTTCATTAATTATATTAATAAAAAATTTTAAGCAACTCTCTGATTTTGAATAAGATATGTGTTTGTTTGCTAATGACTAGTTTCACACATACCTACATCTATTAACAATACTGTTGACTACTAATAATAGGCGGACTACTTAATATTTGACTAAATACAAAAGAATACAGTTTTTTTAATCCTATATTAATTTGATATGTAAAATAAAAAAATAAAAATCATATAAGACAAAATCATCAATTTTCTAACGGATTTACTTAATATTAATTGAGATTAACCCCCTTTTAGTTTTAATGAACTTTCTGGGTGGATGAGTGTGTCCAATGTAGACATCGGTGATAACACCTTTCCTGTTCAACCTTAAGGTGGCTTTGCACTGTACAGTTTTAGAACATACCCACAAACTTTGTGTTAGCTTGAAGAAGGTATAACCACCAGAGAACAGAATTGGTTTTCCGCTTTCAAGCTGAACAATCCGATTGTCTATGACTGTAAACAAAATCATTATTAATTGTACTAAGCAAAACCCATGCCTGATTAAAGAGTTGATTAATAATTGTATTGTATAATGTATTTCATAAATAATTAAAAGTAATTAAATATGAATACTATATATTTGCACGCCAAGAAGGCAAAATTTTTCGGAGCTATTATTATAAAATATGTGCCTATTTTTTTATTTATCAACTAATATTTAAGTAAATAAAAATTCTTTAAAGCTTAAATCTTTACCGTCATGGGTCCATGAGAATCGCAACGATATCTCCGCGTGTCACCAAATTCCAGAAACTCATGGGTCAATCTATAATACGATATCATCGCGACGATACACTGGTGGAAATATCGTTGAAACGTCGATTATTCGTCGATAATTAATAGGACCACTCGATGTGACTCTCTTTTGGTAGAGCATAAGTAGCGCGTAACAAAGTAGCGTTGAAGGTTGCTATAGATTGACTTGCATTAACAGGCGTAATATAATAGTATTCTTAATTTACAATTCGTTGCTCATCGAAGTAGGTTAAAATCTGTAGCAGCGAATCGTCACTCACTTTTGTAACATGTTGCATTACGCACTATAGCACCGGTCAGTACTCAACTTAATGTGCATTAATTTAAAAATGTCATAAGTTATAAGAAATTAGAGCAAAACCGCGTTTAGTCGAAACGATACAATCTAGCTAAGAGGCGAACTTGTTTTCTAAAGTGTAATAAATAAAAGAATTGAATTATTGAATCCATTTTATTTGAAAGCCAAAGTTAAAGTCAAATGTTCAAATATACCATTGTTCTTAATAATTAAAATAAATGAAATTTATTTTTAAAGCAGATTAATATAGGTTTTCGCTGCGTTGCATCAACAAGTTCATGACAAGTATCTCTTAAAAGTTCGAAAGGACCACGACTAATAAATAGTATTTATTCCCAGAAAAATGTCGTGACGATTCGTATGAGTTTCCTCTTCAATTTATATTCGGATCATCTTTCCTGTCTTCGTTTTGATAAAACTACTGGGCGGGTGCGAGTGGTCATTAATGAGGCCTGTTATAACACCTTCGTCGTTCATAATCAGTCTCGCCTTGCACACCATCCTCCGGGTTGAACAAATCCAACTGTTTTTACTCTTGCTCTGTTGGTTATACGTGTAGCCCCCGACCACCAGCAAAGATCTCCCGCGCCGTGACTCCATGACCTCATATTCTATAACTGTAAAATGTAATACTGTGAAATGTGTTGCTGATGTAGTGAGTGAGCGACACCCGGGTAACGTTATCACCCACGCCTGCTGCCTATATAATATCGAGTCAACAAAAGCTCTAATTAATTAATTTATCGGCCCAGTAGCACAGTAGGTAGTGACCCTGATTACTGCATCTAAGGCCGTAGGTTCAATTCCCAGTTTCTAATGAACATGGACGTTTTCCAGTGCGTTGGTGTTTATCTATTATATTGTAATTCATCATAATTTATAGAGGTATGTACGTGTAAACAAGTGTGTGTGTATACGAGTAAATATACTATAGGGTTTAAAAAAACAATTCTGAATATTTTTCTAATATGATTGATTATATTAATATTACAAAATATTAATATTAAAATTTAAATATTTAGGCAGGAAAGTGTCCCTAATAAACAGTAGCTACTTGAGTAGACAGTAGGTACTTGAGTATTCTTTTAACAACTTAATTTTTTAGTTAACGGATTAACTACGTTTAAACGCGTACAAACTTCCCGTCCTTAGTCTTAATAAACTCTCTCGGTGGATGAGAGTGTATGTTTTCTATATCCTCGATTACACCATCCTTAAGCCTCAGCTTAGCCTTGCAGTATGGGAACCTCTTCGAACACGTCCAAATATTTGGTCCAGCCGACTTAGCGAAGGTATACCCTCCGACCTTTATCAGAGATTTTCCACGTTGTGAAGTCACCACGTCGTATTCTATTACTGAACAGAATACACTTATTAATACTGGTAAATATTACGCACAATGTTTTTTATGGTAGAAAAGTTTAAATACGCAGACAGTTGCCAAAGGATATTTGGCAAGAAAGTAACCTTGTAATTTTTATGAAAAATCTGTACAAATTTCTTGCGGATAGGACATTCTATGACGTTCATGAATTATGACATTGTTATTTATAATATTAATATTATTTGACTTTTAAATTATAGTGTTTTATTGTTTTTAATGTACTTTGGACTTGTAAATTGTATTGTTTTTGACTTTTGAATTCTATTGCTTTGTTGTTTTTGTCTTGTTTTGTTTGTTTGTGTTTTTTTAAACACTCAAACATTTTTTGCATGCCAAATGGGCGTGATACGGTTGGCCATGGACTTGTTATATTTTGACACCTTATTGTATGTACTTACACTGTATCAGCAAATAAAGAATTGATTGATTGATTGAAAATGGTAATGGCAAAGATAAAACTGACTTGAACTGTCAAAATATGTAATATTTTTGTTTTTTGGATATTCAAAAAAATTAAACCACAGGAAACTGAGAGTGTCACCAGGAAGCTGAGGAAAACGACAAAAATCAATCGAAATCAATCATTTACTTAATTTTTTTAATTTGCCTCATAATTTTAATTTTATAATCAAAGTAATAACAAAAACTAGTTTTAAATTTTATTTACCCGTTGTGACTTAACTTCATGAAATAATTATACCAATTTAATACCTGTAAAATAGTATTATCACTTAACGTACAATGTATTGCTAGTACCAGTTAGACTCAAGATATCATTTCCCTTATCTGTAAGAAAGGGCACCTTGTAGAGGTACTGTTATTACACTGGAAATGATAATTTTCTCTACTAACTAGTGTTATGATATGTACATGATTTTCTCCTTTTTTACTTAAAATAGCGTCTTAAAGATTACAGTGATATTTATTTGGCGAAAGTGAACTTATATTCGTACATATTTCCCCTCCTTAGTCCTGACATATTGCCGCGCTGGATGTGTGTGGATGTTATATATCTCCTCAATTACACCGTTGTCGTTCAACTTGAGCCTGGCCTTGCAGTCTGGCAGCCTCGTCGAGCAACTCCACAGCTTTGGCCGACCGACCGTCTTAGCAAAGGTATACCCTCCCACCAATATCAGGGATCTGCCACGTTGCGACGGTATCATTTCGTAGTCTACGGCTGAATATCAAAACTATAGTTAAAGGCTTACAGGTTTTTCATATACTGAAGATTATTATTTCATAGTATAGATTCTATTCTTTCTTACAAGTATTAAACAAGCACCTTTGAAACGTCAAGTGTGTCACTTTACTGGTTTGGAAGGCAGATTATGTTGAGAAAAGTTAGCAATAAACTGAGCATCATACATAAATCATTGTAACAATTTTTATTTCATAATTATACTAAGTTATCCTGTCTTGCGAACAGGAGCAAGCAAAAGATTGCCTCCAGGAATCTCTGTCGTTAATACACTCCAAAGATTAAAGACGTGAGTCCGTAGCCGACTGAAAAGTAGATGAAACAGAAATCGGTATTCTTCAATGACATTTTGCCATATTGGTCTAACTGTTTGCAGGATGATCGACAAAATTTAAGCGAGATGTTCGTGCGATGTATTATTTTCAAGAATCGACTCACTGTTCAGTTAGACTGGCAGTCCAGTACGTCAAATCATCAGAGAATTCCGATTTCTGTAACATCCGCTTTGCAACCGTTGCACCGCTTCAATACGGACGTTTTTTTCAAGAATCGACGTACAATAGTGTCGCTGCGACATAGCGTCGACATTTGTCTTTGCGGTCGCCTGCGAACTCGCACCTTTTTGATGACAAGAGTCGTAAACGAATTCTGCAAAATTGCTTTTATATCCGTACATATTTCCCCTCCTTGGTCCTGATAAAGTCCCGGGCTGGATGCGTGTGGAAGTTGAATATCTCCTCTATGACACCGTTATCGTTCAGTTTGAGCTTCGCCTTGCAATCTGGAAGCCTCGTCGAGCAACTCCACAATTTCGGAGCGGTTGCCTTAGCGAAGGTATATCCTCCCACCAGTATGAGGGATTTGCCGCGTTGCGACGGTACTATTTCGTATTGTATGTCTGTAAATAACAACTGTAATACAGTCCAACCATTTTATGTACTAACTATTCACGTTAAGCTGTATAAAGTACGCTAATACGCGATTATCTGACATGAGACGCCTTCTACAAGTAAGAACATCATGAATTAAAGCAACGTATAGCACCATTGTGGCATTTGCTCATTGCTCAATCTGTAGGGCTTGCAATGAAGACAGAGTCTATGGAACACATTGTGTGTAACTGGCTAGGTAGCGAATGGATCTCCAAGGGGTCAAACACCAGAAGCTTAGTCAATAGTCTATAGTCGCTTATTGGACCTCTTACCTATATTTTCCAACTTTTGGAATGGATAGTTGACACCCTTCTCTCTAATATAGAGAGAAGGGCGAGAAACGGGTAACTGTAAGTTCTTTCTTCTATTTTGACTTAATAAGTTAAATAATAAACTTGCATGTTTTTAAATATAAAAAAAATATATTTATTTACGCAAACTTATTTATAAAATATCCAAATATAAATTTTAATAAGGCATTCAGTTACTTAATTATTATATTTTAGACTCCATTCCAGAGCTTTAAAAACCAGGATCTGTCTGCACAGGATCGAATACGGCTGGTTTCAGATTCGAAAGTATCCTCCAGTTGCTGTCCTAAAGATCTTCTTTGATTGGTGATTATGATTATTGTAATATAGCTCAATGACTCCCTCCTTATTTAGTTTCAGCTTAGCTTTACATGACGGGTGATGTGTGGAGCAAATCCAACGATATCCCCCACCTCGCGCGTAGGTGAAACCTTCCACAAGGAGCAAATCTTTACCCCTTTGAGATTTCACGACATCATAGTGCAATACTGAAAAAGAAAATCAACATTGCAACAATCATCTTACAATATCCCACCGTACTTCTCAATAGTTGCATTAGCAAAGCCTTTCTTTGCCTCTTCAATTCAGATGCTTAGTCGATTGTTAAGGTTTATTCCTTATAAATATTTGGAGCCAGTTTTGTAAGGATAATTGACACTGGATTCAGTAGTTTACTCACTATTTAAGTTTAGATTCAGTAGTGTAAGTAAGCATACAAGCTTTGGAACACAAGCTTCGGAACACAAACCAGTTAGTAGAATTCTTCCTTCAAATTCAACAAAACAACAAATTCTCAGTAGCTTAAAGTTACCAAGTCAGCATTTATAAGTACGTATTACACTAGTATATAGTAACTAGATATATAGGTTTGGACTACTTTTGAGATATTCGCGGTTACAGATTTAATTTTTGTTTTGTGTAAGTTTGAGGTGTAAGTGTAGTAAGTGTGGATCTTTGTAACTATTTAAGCTATTTATTTTAAACTTCTACTAAACGATGGATAAAATAATGCTTAATTGTTCCTTTACTCGATTGTTAAGGTTATTTCCTTATACATTTCTGGAGCCAGTTCTGTAAGGATAATTTACACTGGATTCAGCTTTAGAACACAAACTAGTTATTAGAATTCTTCCTTCAAATTCAACAAAACAACAAATTCTCAGTAGCTTAAAGTTACATTCATTTCATTCAGTCAGCATTTATAAGTACGTATCACTATAGTACTGCCGTCGCAAAGAAGAGTGCAATAACTATGTAGGTTTTGACTACTTTTGAGATATTCGCAGTTAAAGATTTAATTTTTGTTTTGTGTAAGTTTGACGTGTAAGTGTAGTAAGTGTTGATCTTTGTAACTATTTAAGCTATTTATTTTAAACTTTCACTAAACGATGGATAAAATATTGCTTAATTTTATGTAGTAATTTATATTTGTACATCAGTTTAAGTATACACTAAAAACTAATGTATTTATCGTTAGGACTTATGCATTGTTTTGATATAGCATTCCTAATTATTTTGTCTCTTTCCTTATATTAAGAATAGACACACGTTGAGACCAATTTTTAAATCAGTTTGTGTTTTTTCTTTAATAAGTGCAATATCTTTTCTTTAGTATAATACAAATGTATTATACTGAAAACTGAAAAAATGAAGTATTTACTTATTTATTAAGAGCAATAATCACCAAAAGATTTACTTTTTATTAGAATACCAAATTGGACCATTAAATCAATGTTTAATGGTGTTTAAAGGTTATGAATTAAAATTCATAAATCTTTTTAAGTATTTCTAAACTCGGCGTCAAAAAAATCGCACCTCTAAGAAAATCACGTTTAAATGTCATTCGCTCTTGATATATACATGCAGTCGTATTAATTATAATTTTATTTAAAAGGTTACTAAATTAACTTAATAAAAAACCTTATTTTTCATTATCAAATAAAACCTAATGCAATAAATAAAGTGTCACAAAAATTCTATGGAAATTTTGCTGCTCGGGAGAGTCGCGAGTTGCACTACCTTTGTGGGTTTAAAGGGGTCAACACGGGGTCAATGTAGGTCATTCGCTATTAAACCTCTGAAGAGGACACACGCACTGATTTTACTGAAGAAAGAACATCTGGAAAATGGATACTACAGCTGATGAGGCCGCTCAAGTGCTTGCACTACTGCAAGCAGTGGTGCGGCAGTGTGATGTCGCCCGGCAACTGAATCTGAGCCGTTTTTCGGTTCGAAGAGTCTATCAGCGCTTTTTAGAGACCGGTGGCTATATCCGGCGACATGGGTCTGGAGAGTCCACTTCGGAAACAGACGACCGGTTGATTGTATCGTACTCTTTGAGAAATCGCTTCTCAAACGCTGTTCAGTTGCAACAGGAGCTCCAGGCAGTTCGCAGACGCACCGTGAGTATTGGTAAAAAGACTGAAGGAGAAGAACATAGCCCGCAGAGCTGCTACAGGTCCAAAATTGACTGCAGCGCACCGGCGAGCCCGCTTGCAGTTTGCTCGCGACCACGTCGATTAGACCATTACAGTGGGAGTCTGCAACGACCGACGAAGAAGAGTATACCGGAGGCAGGGTGAATGTTTCGCCCGAACCTGCATCCAGAGGACGGTGGAATATGGAGGCGGATCCTGCATGTTCTGGGGCGGTATGTCGGCTGCCGGCAAAACCGACCTTGTCTGCGTCTCCCGGACCGGAGGTGCTCGAGGACAAGGGTCGCTGACTGCTCGCCGCTATATCACAGAGATCCTGGATGTGCATGTGGTCCCTTTTGCTGAATTTTTTGGCGAGGGGTTCACATTAATGCACGAAAACGCCCGCGCTCACACTGCAGCCATCGTGAGCGACTTCCTGCGGAGGTCCCACATTTCTGTGATGCAGTGGCCAGCGAGAAGTCCTGTTCTGAATCCGATAGAGCACCTCTGGGACCAAGGGTCGACTCTACAGGAACTGTAGAACCGCGGTGATTGAAGAATGGGGTCTTATCCCTCAAGAAGAGCTGCTGAAGTTGGTGAGGTCTATAAGGGACCGTATTTAAGCCGTCATCAGGGCAAGGGGGGGTAACACTAGATTTTAAGTTAATTTTAAGACACTTTTTGTACATTTTTTTTGTAAATTATCGATTGTTAATTAGTACTTAATTAAGAATTTTTATTATTTTTCAAATTTTAATGTTTTTTGTATAATTTTAATTAAAAAAAAGATTACACTTAATTGTTTTTTGATACTCCTTTTTGTTACCTTTCTAATGATACCTAACACTATCCTCTACATAAGGTTTAGGAATTTTTGAATAAGATTTTTAAAAGGTGCGATTTTTTTGACGCCGAGTGTATAATTAAATTTAATTAAAATTAAAATCTGTAATCCGACTTTAAGTAATTCTTTATTAAAGTCGGATCTCTTACAAGGCTCACATTGTTGGTTATACCACAATATAATCGTAAAGATGCCATGTAAGTACTTCTTAGGTAAATCATGATTTAAAAACTTCATGATATTGTATATTTGACGATATGTCGCTTACCGAGAAAGGTATTTCATAAAAATACGTACAAACAAGTTTTGTTGCAACACGTCGCTTGCTTTTGTTAACTCAATTCATAATTATCATAACCTTAAAAATAATGGTCTATATGAGGTGATGGTGTTTGTAAACTAAATTCATTGTTTATCGAAAAAGGTCTGATAGCAGCCATAGTCGACGCATTTTAAACTAATATTATTGTGAATATAACCGGCAGCCCAATTAAAAATGCGTCGAGCGTGTAGAGTTATGAAAAATTATATTCTCAGATACTCCCCGGCACTTGTACGAATTATTTTCTTTGGCTGATGATTGTGAGCGTTATTGTATAAATCTATCAGGCCTTGCTTGTTAAGTCTAAGTTGCGCTTTACATCCGGGGTAATGGGTGGAGCAGTTCCAACGGTACATGCCGCCTTTGGAATATGTATAGCCTTCGACTAATAGAAGATCCTTGCCTCTCTGTGACTTTACGATATCGTAATGGATTAATCCTGGAAGTAAAACAAAGTTTAAATTTATAAGATACGAAACCTTTTGGTGACAAATAAGCTAAAGGTGCTTTTACAGGCAACTTTCATCGCTTCAAAGCAATATTTCATACTATGATTTAAACTCCATTTTCTACTACGTGTGGATTCAATCTTTTAAGCTATATTAGAACTACTTTTTTTCTTTATTTTTTAACTAGTTGTTTAATCACTCTTACGAATTGTCCATCTTGATTAATTTGGAAGGTAGCCATACAATTTTTTTTAATTTATTAACTGCAAGTTAGCACTTGACTGCAGTAACACCCGATGGCAAGTGATGATGGAGTCTAAGATGAAAGCGGGCTAACTTGTTAAGAGTAGAATAATATCCACACCTCTTCGGTTTATACACGACATCGTACCGGAACACTAAATCGCTTACTGTACCTTCGTCTCTGTCAGTAGGGCAGTACCTAACCACGGCCGAGGCCTTCCATCAACCAGACCCTGCCGGGTATCGAACCCGGGGCCTCCGTCTTATATATCCACCGCGCAGACTACTGCGCCACGGTGGCCGTGAAAATACCAAAATCTAACCTATATGTACGTATTATAAAACAAATCACTAGTTTTCTAAGTTACGCCATAAGAACCCATTTCATTCATAATATGTGTTTGTCTTTGTAAGTGTAGTTGTGGAAGATTCTTACAAAACAGAAAATTAAAAAAAATTGGCAGATATCGGAAAATTTCAAAAAACGACCACGACACATATAAATTTTCGTTAATTGTTTTGACAAACAGGTGCCAAATTTACAAAAATTTAAATGAAAGATGTTTTTTTTATAATATTTTTTCTTCGAAATAATTTATTCTCAATCAATCCAAAAAATTTGCATTATTTCTTATTCAACTTATATTCTAATAACCTCCCCGTCACTTGTACGATATATTTTCTTTGGCTGATGATTGTGAGAGTTATTGTAGGTGTATACATCTATTTGGCCGTCTTTGTTAAGTTTAAGCTGCGCCTTACACGCGGGGTAATGGGTAGAACACGTCCATCGGTATATGCCACTTTTAGAATATGTAAAGCCATCCACTAAAAGAAGATCCTTGCCTCTTTGAGACTTCACAATATCGTACTGGATTGGTTCTGGAAGTGAAACGGCATTTTTATTAAAAGACAAAAGTGTTATAATATTTAGAGTAACGTACACTACGGCCAATAAGTTCCCTTATAATTAGATTTGTTTCGTACAGTTCTGCTCGACTATAATTGTGATGGGAAGCAATTTTGAAATCTTATTTGGAGTGCGCTTGTCTAAAAGGTGCCTTAGATATAGGCACCTTGCCTACAACGTGGACAAATACGTAACCGGAAATATTAACGCCTAAAGGGTTAATGTTTTCGGTAAGAATAGCATGGTATGGAATGCCGACTTCGCATTGTTGGTCGAACCAACACTGGGCAATATATTTTTACTTCCAACAGTACTACAGGTCAAAATAAGTTTTAAGTAATAGTAGAACGCAAAAAGTTACGCAAAATAATCATGGACCTTAAAATGAAAAATTAAGTTGAAATTTTTATTTTTAATTTATGTATATATTAAAATTTCCTTAACCTGATAAGTTCATCATAAGTAATTAGGTTTAAATAATGGGCCAGCAAAGTGATTGTGATCTTCAGATAATTTAGAAAGGTATCCGTCCGGATAGCGTGTGACCTTGGACTTGCACTTGGGATACTTGGTACAAATCCACAGCCTCTGCGTATACTGGGAGAATGTAAAACCGTCCAGCAGTATCAGATCTTTGCCGCGTCTTGATGTTATGACTTCGTAGTTGTATGATTCTAAAAAGAAATGGTTTATTAATGATTTTATTAAAGAATATAAATGCTATTAATTTCCACCAGCTCGGGTTTCCAATATGCAATGTTTATTTACCAATATTATTTTAGTACCAAATAGATTAAAAGGAATTAAATTAAGCCTTATTATAATATCATTTTGTTGTTCGCCAATGTGACCCTAAAAATTTCTTTTTTCAAGAATTAACTAATTAAGTATCATCGTACAAATCTACCAATTTGATTACAATGAAAAAGTCGTTGTTCAAATAAATATTTTAATGGGCAGCACAAACTTAGAAATAAAATCAATTTGTCTGTTCACCTACATTAAACCTGACGTAGTTATTCACTCACTTGGTCATACCCATCCGTGTAGTTTTGATGACAAATTTGAGGAGGTACTTCAACGGCGAAAGTATCCCACCAGCCAGACCAAGACAAATAAAAAAAAATAGTTAAACTACCGTTCATACTACTTTAGACGAACTAGTTCCCCATCAGGTGTACTAGTATACTTTTCGGGTGGGTGACTATGCTCTCTATTGATGCTGGTAATTTCTCCTTTGCTGTTTAGCTGAAGTTTCGCTTCGCAGTCGGCGAATTTGCTGGCACAGGTCCAGTAGCATCTCCTGAATTGCGAGAAAGCGTACCCGTCAATCAGGAGCAACTTTCTTCCTCTCTGTGACACTCCGATTTCATATTTGACCTCTAACGCTAAATAAAACAAATGCCATTTATTAAATACTACTTATAAATAGCCGTCAAGGGACTCAAAAAAACGTAACATCATTCAAAGTTTTTAGCACTGGCAAGTATTACCGTATCTTGGCAGTGGTGTTCTAGCTGCGACGGCCAAAGCACCACTAAAATCCCGGGACAGTACCAGGATGCCTATCGCGTGGTAGGGAGACTCCAACAGACTCCAAGGCCTCCGATTTGGATGCATTATGATATCAACGTTCACCTTCAATGTTTGTCTAGTTCTCCCTGCCCAGACTATTTTGTGGGATTGCCACACATCTGACTATTCATTGACAATTATATATTAATATTCTCACATCATTGGCAACTTATACCACGTGCCGACAAGTCGACAACACAGATCCTAAATTCTCCGAGCACACGGATATTTCTCCGACATAGATATACTTTATCTTCGACTGGAAAATAACTTTTTTTATAAAAAATAACCTGAAAAAACACGCTATACAGGAATGCTCCTATATCGCGCCGCCCTACGCACTTAAACCCTAAGCTACTACTGTTAACCATACTATACCTGTTTTTTCAACAACAACCGTATCCTTCGAGACTCAACCGAAGATAACATGGCAGTACTACCTCCAGTAAAGCTTAACCTACATAAAAGACTTAGTTTTATTACTACTTGTAGATTTAGTTTTATTACTTACTTTCTTTTATTTTCCTGGGTGGATGTGAATGATTCGTGTTACTCCTAATGACCACACCATTCTTGATCCTTAACATGGCGGAGCACTTCAAATTTCTACTCTTTCTGGAACATCGCCAGTATTCTGGTTTAACTCGACAGTACGAATAACCTTCGGCAAGTAACAGCTGCCTACCTTTTCGGGATGGTATGAATTCGATCTCGAACTCTATAATTGGATTAATTTACGGACTTAAATATTTACCTATGAAATATATTATCCTTACTAATAATATAAATTTCAAACAAGTTGTAATCAAAAACACAAAAATCAAAATATACTTAGTTAAAAAATACAATCAGTATAAGATAAAAGGTGAAACATATAAAAGAATACCATTTTTTTGATAAAATAGTTTATAATCTCTTAACATCATACATACATTTCTAAGTTTGATGAAATTTTTGAATAAAAATACAGTCTTCAAAATTTCTTACGTAATCATTTTAAATAAAAAGATATATCTAAATCTTAATGGTTATCATATTCAATTTGTGGAATTATTCATTTCCACTTAAATGTATTTTTTGTTATACATTTTGACAATGAATTTTGTTAAATGTTGGATCTGTTATTATACTTATCTCTATATAAAACAAATCATTTACAGTTGTCATTGTCCCTTTAACATTTCGCGTACGAATTTTCTCGTTCTTCAAACACGGTTTATATTCTCAGCAGTGAAGGGTATGAGCTTCAAACTGGGCTTCTTAACCTAAAGTCGCAGACGAACTTATCTTCCCTGGTCATTCGTCAGTCGCTTCACTCACGTCACGTCAGTCACGTCGGTCGCTTTCCCTCGATCCCTTCAAGGATCAGGTGAAGGATATGGCTCATCTGGCTAAATTGCCCTGCGCGGTCTGCGATGAGAGTATGTCATAATTGACCTGCATCGAGGCGGAGTTTGGTTGCAATGCGATGATGGGTACGTCGTAAACCTACGTCGGGACGCATTTAAGTGCAGTGGTAACGTCATCTAGGTAACTTGTCACTAACGCATTCGGTGCTTGCGTCGACAGGATCAGCCAGGATGAGTGAGCCTCAATCTTCTTAAATTTTTATATAGTTGCCACCAGATGTCACCATGTACTTTGGTGGAGGATGGTTATGATGCGGCAAAGAATCACCGATAATTTTTCCAGCATCACTTACTTTGATTCGAGCTCTACATCCGGCGTTCTTCTTAGAACAATAATAGTTATTAGTAAATCTCATTTGAGAATATGTATAGCCGTTTACCATAATGAGGAACTTCCCACGGTGTGTTGGTATCTTGCGAACGTCCTGGCCGTCATTTTCTTCATTGTAATAGTCTGTAACGATATATTTATACTATGACAATTGGAATTTATATTAATGATTATATATTTAATTCTGCCTTTCATAATATTAAATTATATTGGCTTATTTTTTACTGTCTATTTACGTATAGAGTAACTCTTAAAACAAGATCGATTAATAACAATGTTGAAAATTGAACCTGCATTACAATTTTTATAAAAAAATTTAACAAAAAATAGAACCGACTCAAAACGCTCTAAAACGTAAAAAACAACTGTGTCATTTAGTTGCTTTAATTTACTTAAGCATATCTATGAAGTCGGTGCCAGCCAAGTTTAAGGAACATTTATTTTACGTAGTAAAGCAGTTTGTGGGTTCTAGATAACGTCCTTAATGTACTCCTAGATATGCTTAAGTAAATTAAAGCAAGTATTTACTTGCTTTAATTTACTTAAGCACAGTTATTATTTACTTTTTAGTGCGTTTTGAGTCGGTTCTATTTTTGGTTAAAAATGTTTATTTCTAACTTTTTAGTGATTTATCGCCACGTAACGTACTCTTACTATACTGTCATAGTATATAATATGGCACTAGTAGCCAAAAAGCTACCGATACCGAGACAAAAACCGAAATCGCTGTAAGCGTGCCTCCAAAATTTGAAGAGTTCCTTCAATTTCCCCAAGATATCATCATCCGATCCTAACATGATGATAATGGGACCTCCGTTTCAGGGTTTTCAAATAAAAAAGCATTTAATGGATTAGACTGACGGATCCTTAATAAAGATAAATAGTTTATTATGACACTAATTTCAAACCAGCAAAGTCGTATACATACGGTAGGAACTACTATACTACAATAACATAACATGAAAAGGTAAAAATATAAGCTCTGGTCGGAGAACGGCTTCCAGCCATTCACATTTCTGCATTTCTGCTACACGCAATATTGAACCCAATGTTTTACTTTACTTGGTTTTTCCTTCTTTCGGTTTGAAAATTTGAATCGGAAGTGCATATTCTAAACCAGTGATTCTCAACCTTTTTTTTGTTGCGGCACACATTTAATGATTTCAAAATTTGGCGGCACACAAAGAAAAAGATAAAAATTATTTACTTACAACACACTGCATAAACAGTTTATGACAAAAATTTTAAATACACCAAGACCCCGCTTTGCGTCGCTAATGTGTTCCTGAAAAATGCGACGCAAAGTAAATCACAAATTTTGAAAGCAAATAATAAAATAATTTATATTTTTATATTCATGTTAAAAATATTTTTCTTTTTAAATGATATAATTTAATAATATTAACATTATTATATATTTGCAAAATTTGGCGGCACACAAAAGTGCCGCGGCACAGTGGTTGAGAATCACTGTTCTAAACAATTTTATGTCTAGAAACATTTTCGTTTCAACAATACAATCAAAAATATGCATAGATAGGATGTTTTCCGCAATTTACACCCACTTCCGGTTGACCTGAAGTAGCTAAACACACTCCTCAGACCCTTTCCTATAAGGATTTATTACCATATCGGGGATAAGCAAAGCCGTTTGGAAGTTATAAGGGAACATATAAATAGTGCAGACAGACAGACAAGAGGAATTTAAAGCATTCCGCAGAAATAAAATAAAACTAAAAAAACATATACTCAGTGCCTCAATAATTTATTATAAGATAAATAAATACTGTTTCAAAATACACACAAGATCGCGATCACCTCAAAAATTAATTGGAACTCAGTTATGTATCTTCACAAAGTGTCCAGTATTGGTGATCATATATTTCGGAGGCGGATGCTCGTGTTTAGTAATGGACTGGTTCGAGACTGCGCCGCTAGAGAGCAACTTCACGCGGGCCTTGCAACCGGAATCCTTTTTGGAACAGTAGTAGTTGTTGCTATTCTTCATCTGGGAGTAGGTAAAGCCATCAAGCATGAGGAGGTACTTGCCGCTACGTGTAGGTATGAACTTAAACCTACCAACTGAAATCGAGGACAAACTTTAAAAAAAACTGCAAGTACCGACTTCATAGATATGCTTAAGTGAATTAGAGCAACTAAATAACACAGTTATTTTTTTAGTTTTTAGTGCTTTTTGAGTCGGTTCTATTTTTTGTTAACAATTTTTATTATCGCCACGTAACGTATTCTTACTATACTCTCATAGTATATTATACGGCAAACCAAACAGCTACCGATACTTACACAAAAACCGAAATCGCTGCAAGTGCGCCTATAAAATTTGAAGGGTTTCTTCAATTTTCCCTAGATATCATCGTCAGATCCTAACATGATGACTATGAGACCATCTTGGAAGTGTGCCCTTTCTAATAAAAAAATAATTATCAAAATCGAATCTGTAAAAAGTTATGCGTGGCCATACATAAAAAAAATATACGTGTCGATTTGAGAACCTCCTCCGTTTTTTTTTCGTCGATTAAAAAACTGCAAGTATATTGTAAATGACGTTTACGGTTACAGCATCCTTTATCCATAGAAATTCTTAAAAGTAGTAGCTAGCTCAGTGTCGCTGAGAAATATTTAGCTCAGTGGATGCAGAAAAACTTAATATATTAAGTAACACAAAGGCGTGCACAAGGTCTATAACTAGGGTAATCACTATATGTACTAATTACACGAATAAAATTCCTTCTGCAATACTGGTTCCTAATCTATCCCCAGGGTAGGCAGTATGTTTATGCATTTATGAAGTAAACAACCACTGACAATAAGACCTAGACATATCTAGATATAAATGAAAATAAAACACATTTTATTTTTATAGTTAAAAGTAGTAACTGTCGCAGTCGGAAAATCTTGCACAACATTCTTTGTACAGATTGGGAGGCACTACGTAATAAAATTGAATCAGTTAACTAAGTCGCCATGTACTAAAAACGTATTATTTTCAAATATGCCATAGCTAACCGATTTTCATGTCTCTTTGATCTCTGGTTACAAAAACTGGACTGACAGCTTTACATACTGAACTATTAGTGTTACTAAAGTTTTTTGTATTTTTGTACTCAATACTAAAATATGCGGTTTTCCTGCTAATTATAACATGGAGGTATTTAAGGGGCGAATAAATCAATTCCTCAAAACCCGGCAACGCAATATCAGTACCTCTGGTGTTGCAAATGTATGGGCGGCGGTTATCACTCAACATCAGGTGACCCGCATGCTAGTTTGCCCGCTTTAATAGCGATAAAAAAATGCAAATAACGTGGCAATACTAAACGAAATTAATTTTATTTCATGATTCTTTTATTTTATTCATAAATACAAGAAACTAAACATATAATTATATACATTGATAATTGTTTATTATTGATTTATACAGGAACTCTACCTACAGCAGAAGGTACGAGTACATGTATGATAACCAATCACATATCTATAAAATTACAGCATATATATTATAATAAACATGTAGTAAAAATATTTTATTCATTAACTTAAAAATTATGGGAAAGGCGGTATTAGTTACAATAAGCGTGTTTGCTACAACGGAGGTAGCCGATCTAACTAAATTAATTAAAATTAAAAACTCATATTAGTAGAGATATTGACTGCCTCGTTGGTCCAGTGGTTAGCCAATATGGCTTCGATCACGAGGTCCTGGGTTCGATTCCTGGCTTGTTACGGAATATTCTGAGCTTTTTCAATCTTCTATGAAATTTTCAGTATATCCCAAATCCGGAGTCTAGAAGTTGATGGTGTTACCCGTGCCTCGGAGAGCACGTTAAGCCGTCGGTCCCGGTCACTATCATCAATATCTGATAGTGATCGTTAATAAATGAAACATTATCACCCTAAGCCCGCCAACCGCTATTGGAGCAGAGTGGTGGGTCTACGCTTATATCCCCTCTCCTATAAGTAGGGAGGCCTGGCCCTGTAGTGGGCCGTTAATATGCTGATAATGATTATGATGATGAAGTAAATCCAGTTAAGTAATTATTTCGCGAAATAGCTTTTTGTAAAGCTTCTGCAACATCTTCGCTTACCATCCTGGCGTGGTCGAAGGCGGCAGGAAGTTAAGCGAAGATGCAACCTACGGTAGAACGCGCTTGCCTAGACGTCTAACGCAAATAGGCCACTCTTGTGACCATATATTTTTGTCAATTTTCATGAATATTTTTAACATTTAAATGTTTTCCATTGAGGGAATTTAACTTAATAAAAACCTTTTTAAATGTTAATGGATGACTGGTGGGACTTCGGCCTTGGCCGCCTTATAGACAAAAACATATCGCCAAGCAATTTAAACTTCCAGTGTAGTGTAGAAGCCGAAAGTGGTGTGGACTTCATTTTCATTCTACTCCTAACAAGTTAGCCATGTGCTTGTAGCCAAAGGCTGAATTATAATGAATTATAATGAATAAAAAAATAGATTCTAAGAATTCTCGATGAAGAACTATCAACTCAGACAAGTCTATTAGAGTCTGCAACTAACCATAGATTTTTAAGTTTTAATGAATTATGAACATAGTTTCAAATAAATCCCATCCGACGTCACAGAGTATTTGGGTTTGGCGTGAATATGAATATAATCTGGATTCCTCAACTGTATCTTCCCAGCTGAGAACTTCAATCTCGCTTTGCATCCACTATCTTTCTTCGAACAATAGTAATTTCTGTGGTTACTGCTGGAGTAAGTGAACCCTTGATACATGAGCAACCGTCGACCAGGTTTTATCTCTATAAATTGAAAATCTGTAAGATAACAATTAGAAGAAAATTTCAGTCCAATGTTTCAAAACATATACACAATAGTTAACAATTCGTTTCAATCACATGCAAAACACTTTTTTAGCCGACTACGTCAGAAGGAGGGTAATGTTTTTCGAGCGTATATATCACGCACTACAGCCTAAACGACTGGACGGATTTTGACATGTGAGTTGTCGTTGAATTTGTCAGAATTGTGGTAGCGACATAGGCTATATACATTTTCAAAATGGTGACTGTAAATAGGGGAAAAAATTTTTTCTTATATCTTAGCAATATGGTTAGCAAATGAAAGGTCATAAAAATACCATTTGAAATATATATATCATATCATGTTTAGCTAACTGCTTTAATAAAAAATTACAAAGGTACCATAAAAACCTAGTACCACAAACTAGAACTAAAACTAAAAAGTGTTACAGGCGGGGACAAATAATAGGTTGCGGGCGAAGAATCTACCAAAACTAGGTACGTTTGTCAACAATTGCAGCAACATAAAGTATATAGAATTTAATATAGATATAGTGATCCTTGTTTTTATTTTTTCAGTTCATTACTTCTAAGCAGTCGGGTTTTTGTTTTCATAATAATAATTTTTCAAATATCCCCAAGTTTCTAATACGTATACAACGTGTTAGGTAAATCCCAAGCGTTCAACCTGGAGTTAGGGAGAGAGAATACATCCATAGAAAAAAATGAGATTCCTAAGCGGATTCCTGAGAGAGATATGAGGACTTCAAGAACTTGCAAAACTTTGACGTAGCAAACGTCACGTGAGATTTGGTAACCCTAAGCGAGGTTGGGTTACCAAATTTCAGGATTTGTACTGAGATTTCAGGATTTTTGGTTACTCAAAATCAGTTCATTGTGTATAGCAACGTATACTTAACATACATTAAGGACATTTAAAATTTTTAGTAGACAGTTTTTTGGGCGATCATTCTCAAACTGTTAATTAATTAATTAATTATCTCAGGATTTTTCAGCCCTTTTCTCCGGATTTTTGATTTTTTCATCTAGTAACTCTACCCTTCGCTAGACTTGCACGAAAATTACCTACCGGGCATACGCCCTCATAGTCGTATGTTTCTAAGCAAGCAGTCAGGGTCATGCAATTCATCTTTAAAATAATAATTTAAAAAGTTAAGTATAGATTTCTTTTTAATAAATATATATTTTTTATACACAAAATTATGGTAACAAGATTGAAATATAGCAGTAAGTTTCGGGACGTTATTTACCTAAAACGTTGTATAAGAGATAGACTACCTAGATCTATTGACTCGTCCCGATATCTCTAAAACTATTTACTCACTTAACTTGAAATTTAGTACCTATTTAGTTACATTTCGCGATGTAAATGCTCACTAAGAACGAATTTCTCGATATTCTTACGGGAACAGGATCTATGCGGGTGAAAACGCTCGGCAAAGCAATAGTCGACGCATTTTAAACTGAGTTGCTTAAAAATTTATCGAGGATTTACAGTCAATCGTATACAAAAATCACTACTAGGCGTTTTAATTTCGTTAAATAGAATATCCAAAGCTGCATATAACGTTTAATTAAATATACTGTCAGTGACATTTATTACCCGACGACTCAGTTTTAAACGCGATCTCCTATTTGTGACGTCATGAGAATTATACCAAAGGTATAATAAATAAGAAAGTAGAGACAGTTTGCATTTTGAAAAAATCTACCCAAACTGAAGGAAAAAAAACAAACGATTTGAATATAATACAGCGATAATAAAAACAAAATATACAGAGAAAAAATATATTATTCAAATAATTATTATTGACTAATCACAGTTATGGTGGACGCATTTTAAACTGAGTCATCTATCTGTGATATTGACAGTGATATGGAGGCAGTTTTAACACTTCCTGACTCCTTTCATAATGACATATCGACCCCGCATGTCAGGTGGCATATGGACGACTCAGTTCAAATTGACGACTACAGTATTTCATATTTTCATTAAATTGTGACGTAAAGTGTACAGTATTATGGTATGTTACAAATGGATTCGAAAGTAGTCGGACATACTCCGACAATAACCCTATAAGTTTAACCGTTTAACTATTTTAACAGAAAACACTTACGATAGTTTAAGTCATAAAATAAATGCAATTAGTTTTAAGATGAAACTCTTAAATACACTCCATTAGTAGATCTGTAATACTTCGGCGGCGCATGATTGTGGAGCAGATTGTCCATCATTTTGACCTCGATTCCCTGATAGCCGAGCTTGAGCCTGGCCCTGCAGCCTCGACTTCTCTTAGAGCAGTAGTAGTTGGTGGACTTGTTATCCTTAGCGTACGTATACCCGTTGACCATCAGCACGTTCCCTTTCTCGGTAGTGATTATCTTATAGTCGAAACCTGAAATCGGAAAGCTCACGTAAATTGGTTTTCTGCCTTTTATAAAAGGAGACAATTACTATAACTTAGCCAAATATAAGAAAATACACAAAATAAGTGACATTGTTTACTTATTGTCTCCTGTTAGATATATAAATACATTGTAAAATTAATTTAATAAATGTTAATATTACAGGACATGTAAATACTAATTGTTTAACTAAAAATAATAAATTAGTATAATTATAAAATTTTTACTTAGTGATAACATCGGATCGTCAACAGATGTAACTCCACAAAGTTGATACTTCATTGCATAAATGCCGTCGTGAGAAAAATTTCAGCACGATACTAAATTTTTCTCCACAAAAGTCAATATCTAGTGGGAAAGAATCAATCAAGAACATAGTAGAATATTATATTAGTGCTCTGGTGGAGATATCAATTTTCTGGACAACGCTTATGATTATAGTTAAAATATAAACGGCTGAAACTCACGTCACTATGGTCGGAGTATGCTCTACTAGTTTCGAACCCATACGAGGTCCCTAATCATGAGCTTCCTTGTTCATGCAACTCGGTGTGACACAAACTTAACTTGAGTTTCAGCCGTCTATACTTATGTTAACAATATGGAAAATAGGTTCTCGCGATAGTTTAAATTCTAATTACGCTTATCATTGTAATTGTGTGTTAATATTTGAGTGTGATAATAGACTCGTATATAGACATTAATAATATGAAATAACAGACATTCATAGTGTGTTCCGATAGCACAAATAATGGTTACTAAAAATTGTAATGTATAGTCGTTAAAATTTAGGTTTCGCACTAGTATAAATATTGTAAATACGCCTCGCGTTTCCAGTTCGTTTAATAAAGAATAGCTATATAGGCCCTCTCGCTCTAACATCGACCAATGAGAAAGCCTGTTTTAGACTTTAGTAGAGCGAGAGGGCAGACATTAAATAGAGATAGAAAATAAGTTTGATTGGTTATTATTTGGGCTCTCTAATTGGAAATAATTATGTACCAATTAGAGGACCCTAATTAATTTGTATAAATATGGGGCACCGTGACGATAGCGACACAGTTCCCAGTCGACCACCCGACAGAATGTAAATAGAAGCGGTGCCAATAGAAGAATAAACGGCATTCTTGAAGAGATGTTTTATTGAGAAGAAAACCCCCCAGATCGTCCAGAGCAATCCAGTGATAGTAAATGTACTGTACCGTACAGTAATTTCGTTTAATATTGAGAGACTTCATTTCGATAATTTCACATAAGTCCCCGATTCCGTGACATAATACTTAGGTTGCGGATGCAGATGGACCAGAGGTCTCTTGACCACAAGTTTCCCATCTTCATCCAACTTGACACCGGCTTTGCAACCTTTGAGGTCTTTTTTAGAGCAGTAGTAATTCATTGAGCTGCCACGTTTGGAGTACGTGTAACCTTTGTACAAGAGCAAATTACCGCCGTTGCTAGTTTTACAGAATTGATAATCGTATCCATCTGGAAATGTTTAATAACTTAGAGCGCTTGTTGTGCAACAAAATGATCGTTCAAGGAAAAAACGGATATTAATATGATCTCTTTTATTATGTTTGTAAATTTTTTTTGAAATTAGTATCGCGGAACGCTTGGCTAATTTTTCATAAATTTTTACACTCATTTATTTATTTACAATTATTTTTTAAATTTTTAACAATGCTTACAAAATTATAAAAAAAAAACACTATTAAAAATTTATAAAAAAATTCATTCCGCCTGCTACGGGGCCCGGGGGTCCAAGCAACCGGTGGTCAGGGCTCCAGAGTGAGGAACCTCCTCACAATACGCGCCGTTTCAAGAATTACTGCCTTCTGTATCTGACCCTTGATCTAACAATTAAGCGAAAGCTTTTTAAGATGTTCGTCAAAGCTCGCTATAAGACCGTTGACTGAAACGACTATAGGAACAATCATTGTTGAATCTCCATAAATTAATTATTATATCGTCAAGCAAAAAAGATTATATCTTAATATAATCCCCAGATTCAGTGACATAGTAAGTAGGTTGTTCATGTAAATGGATCAAAGGGTTTTCGATTAAGAGTTTTCCATTTTCGTCGACTTTCACCCTAGCCTTGCAACCTTGGTCCTTTTTAGAGCAGTAGTAATTCAGCGAGCAGCCACGTTTTGAATACGTGTAACCGTTGAACATTAGCAAGCTACCGCCTTTTCTGCTTCTGATGAAGTTGTATGAATACAAATCTGTAAATATGGACAACCTTTAGTTGACGATTGACAAATTTCAATTAGTTGATTGAACGATTAATTTAAATTTCGTTGTTTAAAATGTGTAATATATTTTACAGGGTGTCCTATAATTAATGCTTCAAACGAAAATGAGAGTTA
Organism: Mycalesis mineus; assembly: GCA_034621355.1. Lineage (NCBI taxonomy): Eukaryota > Metazoa > Arthropoda > Insecta > Lepidoptera > Nymphalidae > Mycalesis > Mycalesis mineus. The sequence continues at coordinate 3,093,726 of CM067890.1, read as the reverse complement.
GTAGGTAGTTTTAAAAAAACCGTAGGATGACCAAGTTATTAGTAATTTTATGAATTTTCCAATTTTCTCTGTCCTAAATTACATTTTTCAAAGCTTGAGCTGTTTTAATTAAAATTTTTAAGTTCCTGATCTTTTAAGATGTTTTTTGTTTTGACGAATTAAAACTACCAATTGTATTTCAATACCATTTTTGTAAATAATGTTTTGTTTTATTTGTTGGCTTAAATATTATTGGTTCAAATATTTTTTAACGTTGGAGTATATTTTTACTTGGTTAATAATGTATTCTCTCATTTACATTTTCTTTTAAAATTTTTAACAATGATATATGTATGTAATACAAAAATATATATAAAAACACTCTTAAAAATTTATAAAAAAAATCTTCTCCTCCATTTGCGGTGCCTTTGCGGGCCCAAGCAACCGGTGGTCAGGGCTCCAGAGTGAGAAACCTCCTCACAATACGCGCCGTTTCAAGGACTACTGCCTTTTGTATCCGACCTTTGATCCAACAATTAAGCGAAAGCTTCTTAAGGTGTTGGTCGAAGCTTTTCGCAAACATTGACTGAAATGTCTATCGGAACAATAATAGTTGACTCAACATTCCACATGGCGGTAATCTCGTGAGCAAGGTCCATTAAGTAATTAATAACTCAGATCGCGTGACGGTATGGAGCAGTAAGGAGTTGCATGGACGATTCTACAAGGCTCTTACGGGGCCAGATATAGATCAAATAACAACAGTATCTTGGTTGCAATTCGGTGACCTCTTTGGGCAAAAAATCTTTTGTTATTTTACTTGGTTATTTTATTATTATTGTTGATCTAATGGTTGATTATTATTGGTGGAATAAAAAAACGACGTGTTTCCAGCGCTTCCAGTTTTTTCACTCAAGCGAGAGGTATACCAGGGTACTACTACCAACTCTATTTACTATAATAAAATACCTCATTGTAATGTTGTAAATATAACTTTTTAGGTAAATGTTATAACATCCCAAAACGTGTCGATATATTTCGATCTTGTTAAAACAATTCTGTATAAAAAATTATTTTAAATTAAAAGAAAATCCATACTTATGGGCTGTCACCTTGAAGATTTAAGCAAATTCTAGTCCACATATCTCCGTCAGGTTTCTGCCTAGGAAGTTAATTTTTTTCCTAGGCATGTATTCTCTCTCCCTAACTCCTTCAAGGCTTGTAGGGTATTTATCTAACACGATGTAGATGTGAATACTTTATTTCGACAATTTGATATAAGTCCCGGTTTCCGTGACATGATAATAAGGTTGCGGATGACAATGTACCAGCGGCATCTTAAACATAATACTCCCATGTTCATTCAGTTTGACGCCTGCTTTACAACCCTGATCCTTCTTAGAGCAATAGTATCTCTGCGAACCGTTGCGTTGAGAATAAGTGTAGCCGTCGTACATCAGTAAACTACCGCCTTTTTTTGTTTGAATAAACTGGTATGAATATACACCTGGAAATATGGATAGCCTTGAGTTTAACAAACTAAAGTAATCATTTATATCATATTTAATTTTTTATACTTATCGGAATCAAAAGCTCCTTATTTTTTAACCGACGAAAAAAAAGCAGGAGGTTCTCAATTCAACACTTATATTTTTTTTAAAGCGACACATATATATATTTTTTTTTGATGTGTGACCACGCACAACTTTTTACAGAGTTGTCCGATTTTGATAATTATTTTTTTATTAGTAAGGGCATACTTCCAAGATGGTTACATTGTCATCATGTTAGGATCTGATGATGATATCCTGGGAAAATTGGAAAGAACTCTTCAAATTTTATAGGCACATTTGTAAATTCTTTTTTATGATGAACACCACAAATACTTATAGTCTACAGACTTATCTGACCCGGTGGCCAAGACTGGAACTAACGTCGCAGCTGTCACTCTGTTAACAGAAATAGCGACCACAGCGACACCCTCACCGGGCCAAATAAGTTTGTAGCACTATACAGTGTCGAATATATAGACATGCGGTAGCGTGTCAAGCCAAGTTCTAGTAACAGAACCAACCAGCAGCACCGTATGTAATATTACACGAACCATTTTTGAGTAATTCAAAAACGATTACAGATAAATGTGTCTTTGGTATATATCGGAACGGATTATATATATATCGTATATAATCCGTTCCGGTCAAAGTATTTCTTTTCGTTCAAATAATCTTATTGTGACGTTATTATAACATTTACTTAATTATACAATTGTAGCCAAATTTTGGACATGACTAATATATCTTTTCTTTATTAATAACGATTAAAGGTAGTGCAAAGATTAGATTGAAGATTTCAAAGTAACTTCTCTCCAATCCTTTTTTTTATGGACTACAAGTAAGCCCTTAACTGCTATCACACCTGATGTTAAGTGATGATGCAATCTAAGATGGAAGCGGGCTAACTTGTTAGGAGTAGGATGAAATCCACACCCCTTTCGGTTTCTACACGATAACGTACCGTAACGCTGAGTCGCTTAGCGGTACGTTTTTATCGGCAGGGTGGTAACTAGCCACGGCAAAAGCCTCCCACCAACCAGACCAAGACAAATTAAGAAAAATCCCAATCTGCCCCGCCGGGAATCGAACCCAGGACCTCCGTCTGATAAATCCACCGCGCATACCACTGCACCACGGAGGTCGTCGAAATCTAAGATTGCATTCAAGTCCAATTTAAAAATGTAACCTAACCTTACCTACTTAGTGCTGAAAGTCAATTTGTATACAAATGATTTTATTATAAAGTTATTATATTATGACACGATTACTCAACAAAAATGTAATAAATAAATAAACCTTATTATGATTAAAACTATGACGAAAGCTTCAAAAATCTTCCCGATGACGTCACAGCATATGTCGGCGGCACGTGCTTATGTTCCGCTTCCCGCGAGACCACTTTCCCCGTCGCGTCCAATTTCACCCGTGCTCTACAACCTTGGTCCTTCTTAGAGCAATAGTAATTCATCGTACGACTGTGCTTCGAGTAGGTGTATCCGTCCATCATAAGCAAATAACCACCCTTTCTTGTCTCTATAAAACTATATTCCGAACCTGAAACGAGATAAGCAATAACATAAAGAAATAAAGCGGTTTGGTTTACAGATAACAACAAAGTCTCGTGTCGTCGCTTAGCGTGATATGCGTCTATTGACTCCAAAGATTTTTTTTGTTGCTGTTATTTCTTATAAAGCTGTAAGAACAAGGCTTACCGTCCAGATAGTCCAGAGGCTAGGCTAGGCTAGCGTTTCGAACGCCTTGTCTAGATTGCATTCAAATATCGTAACTATTTCTTGTAAATATTTGAATCTCGACTTTGAAGGAGGGTTATTCGGGCTTATGTATCTACTACTATACTAATGCCAAACTCGATTAAGAATGCTTGTCAACAAACAAATTAAAAATGAAGGAAGAAATTACTAGTCATTTTACAACTATTTTTTTTAAATGAACTAGTTAATGACGAATTCATGACAGTAAATTAGATTAGTAAGCTTAAAACTAATTAATATATTCAATGTCTTTTAAATATGATTTTTAAAATAACATAACATAATTTTAAATTTATTAGGCATAAAATATGTAGCATTTTCTACTTCCATTTTAAAGTTGTTTATTGACAAGCATTCTCAATCGAGTTTGGCTTTAGTATAGTCTAGTCTTTTTGCACGCTAAGGGCGATAGGGAATGCTATGACGTCACAACTTGTAGCATCATAGTACAAACTTTTATTTTGCCAGAAAGTGACAGAAGACCCCTACTACAAGATTTAAGTGCTTACAACTTTGGATCTTTGTCGGATTTTAATTTTGATTTTCACCGTAAGACATTACTTTTATTCTACATCACCAAAAAATTTTGAGACACCTTTACTACTAAGGCGGTAGTTATCTTATATTTTAATATCCTACGTTCAAAAAGTGGCAGCAATAAATAAATCAAACACATAGAGACTGGGGATTATTTTAATGTCGGCTAAGATCTTTGAAAGTTATTTTTTTTAATCATTATTAAAGAAGAAGGAAGTAGTACGGTTTTAACTTACTGACATTATGCCAAAATGCAAAATCGTTCGGCGATATATTATCTTTGCCGCTAGAATGGCATATGCCTTGGCCAAAACCGACCACTAGGCATAATTTAATGTTCAACCACAATAAATCTCACACTATTAAAAATATAACGGCTGAAACTTACGTCACGGTTGTCGGAGTATGCCCGACTAGTTTCAAATCCATACGGGGTCCTAAGTCATGCGTTGCGAGCGTTGAGAGCCCGCAGTTTACTTCGCGCCACGTTACCGGAACAAGCAAGCTCATGACTAAGGACCCCGTATGGGTTCGAAACTAGTCAGACATACTCCGACAATCGCGACGTGAGTTTCAGCCGTTATATTTTTAATAATATGGATAACACTCGCGATAGTTTAAATTCCAATAAATCTCACACTGTTCAGGGCATGCCATATATGAGTAAAAGTGTCTGATGATTTTTCACGTAACAAATATACCAGAGCATGTACTTTTCGGTATCGGCGCGGTAAAATCTCACACTAGCCACACTGATGTGAACAAATCTTTTGATAATTTCCATCATCGTTTAGGTTCAGCATCATTATCATAGTCACGAGGTGCCATCCTCTGAAATAAGTTTTGCGGTCGTTATACGAAAAGCCATTCAATTTTCGAAAATTATCTTTAGTTGAGTTTGAGTCCGTTTCACTCTCTTATGTCATCCAACAATTTCCGCCTTTAACAACCAGGTTCATCTTGCCCTGTACCTTAACGCGGATTATTTTATATATTTTAATATCTTACGTATATCTTTATATACAGCATACTTTGCGGTAATTCAAGATCGTCTCAGTTCTACCGTCTGTCTAGTTTAACCCTACACTTACATTTACTAACTATTTTTGAACAATGGAATCGTAAAAATCGTAATATAATTTCACATCACTCTGGTCTAGACAATAAACTTATGTGAATCTATGACCAAATCTTCTGATAGTTCCAGGCAGCATTTACAACTACATTTAGAGGATGTGTGGTAGTCCAAAATCTCTTCAATTTGACGTATCTGTCCAATTTTATTCTGCAATTACCGCTGGCCGTTTTTAGAAACAGAATCGTAAATTTAGTATTATATTTTCACATCACTCATTGTCTAGAGTATAGACTTATGTGAATCTATGACCAAATCTTTTGATATCTCCCATCAGGGTTGACAACATATTTAGGCGGCCTGTGGTTGTGGTAGTCCAAAATCGTTTCTATTCTGCCGTATTTGTCCAATCTAATCCTGCACTTGCAATTACTGTCCTTTTTAGAGCAATAGAAAGTGCGTTTCGCGTGATTGTTCTGTGAGAATGTGTAACCATTTAACATCAGTAGCGGCTTCCCACGGTGGGATGGTATGAATTTGTAGCTTAGGAAACCTGAAAAATATTTAATTTGATTAAAACGGTCTAATCAAATGCAAAGTGAGGACCTTTTTGGAATCACACTACTTTCACATTCTAGTAAAATAATAGATAAACAATATTAATGTATCCTCTCAAACCCGAAGTAAAATCTTTCGAAAAATTTCAAACTTTAGTTAAAAAAACGTCCGCAAACTTAGTGCCATATATTAAATGTAATAGATAATATTGGCTTACTATTTTAAAAGTCTTAAAGTTACCCTTATTTGTGGAGGCCGTACGTTTGAGAACATTGAGGAATTAGATCCTAAAACTTCAAAAAAAAAGTATTTACCTAAAACTGAAAATATAACTCAATATTTGTTGTACTCGTACTTTTGTGCACGGCGTTAGGAGTGCTATGTAAGATGCTTACCTGGAATTAAAAGCTTGTGTACGCCTTACTTGTCTTCATTTTTTGGATGTTTGCTGCTCCTTACGAATTCCGCTATATTATTCTTAAAACATTCTAAATGTTAAAACTTGTAAGGTATTTACAAAAACTACAAAAAAAAAATAAAATTAGGATATAGATACTCTTTATTGAATATACTAAGATATTTAAAAAAAAACATACTTCTATAATACATACACAACACCAAGCGATTTATATTAATGTAATTTATAATACCAACTTATACTAAATAATTATTAAAGTAATTGATTATATTTCTTATATTATATGTTACTCTTCGAGTAAATACAGTTAGAGTATCATAATATTAAATTATTTTGTTTTACTTCAAGATGATATTTTTCAATCTCCTAATTATTAAGCTTAAGTTTTAATCCCATTTATGTTTGGTAAACTGTAAGTTGCTTAGCAACATTAATTTACTATAGTTGTATGAACAAAATAATGACTTAACATTTTCTTTTTTATACTTACGATTGGTTGTAATTTATACAGGTGCATTTATTATTATAAAATGGACACTCGCTATTTGTGAAAATTTACACAATCGCAAATTTGTCTATCCGTACAAAAATTTGTATAAGCAGACAAATTTGTATTTAGGTATGCATTTATTTTACTGTACTACATACGCGTGAATATAGCCTGGCATTATGAGGTCTATAAATCTATCCAAACCCTCTTAGACAAATAAACAGACTAAGGCCTGTGTGCTCCAAGACGCTTCGGTTATCATAACCAACGGTTAACATAAGCTAAACGTAAAATTTACTGTTCACCACCGGTTAAGGACGTAAACTCGGTTAAGATAACCGCCCGGTTTACGTCCTTAACCGGCGTACGGGTTTATTATAAATAATAAATTTATAGTAAAGTTATATTAACCGTTGGTTATGATAACCGAAATCTTGGTGCACACATGCCTTAGTCTGTATATTTGTCTAAGTTAAGATAAATAAATATACATCAGAATCTTCTTTAAGAGTGTTCTACATGAAAAAAGCTGATTTTTTTCATACACTCCCACCTCTGAAATTAAAACCTGACTACGCCCGTGCGTACACACAGTGGCAATTATGTGTGTAATAGTAATACATCTACTACAATACAATATCTAGTACAAATTATCCGCGACAGATATCTGTAAAACTATACGCAATCTCAAATTAGTCTGTCCTTTTTGTCTATATGATCTATACACACAATAAAAAAGTCATCTACTCGTACAAATTAAGTATATTCTCTTTCGCTATTTGTATGTTTACGCGCAATCTGATATGCGTTTCCTGTTACAAAATATCAATGACGTTGTTTTTTTTTTATTTATTGCAAGTTACCCCTTAATGATGCAATCTAACACTGAAAAAAATATGTAATAACAGAGTACCTTTTTGGCTCGGTTACAACCATATCGGCAATTTCTAATTAAGACGTAATTAAAAATTTCCAAGTGAACTTGACATAGAATACACTTGTGTAGATTGTTAAATATTGTTGGTTAATAACAAATAATACATTAATAAATTTTAAATAATTTTATTGGTAACACTCAAACACTTTCGAACTTGCTCGGAAACTACCAAGTGATTCAGTTAACGCATAATGAGCACGTTGTTATTTTCAAGCAAGTATGCAATCGGTTGATTTTTTACGAACATCTTCATTAAAATATAGATAAGTAAACCTATTTATTTTAAACTTAGTCTTTGTTGATATGTAATAACCATCTCATTTATTAATACATAAGTTTTTATTTAATTTGTGCTAAGGTACCTAGTTCTTTTTAAATAAGTAATCGGTTAAATCTAACGAATAACCTTATTTGACAGCAAGCGACTACGTAATTTACTCTGTAGAAAACAACCCCGACACTTAATTATATATTCGTTGCGCTCGTTAATTTCTATTCTTTGGTTCATTCGTCAATCGACTGTTATCTGTTACACACGTAAGGATATTTTCGAAAAAATGTGCTATGTACTTTTCCTAACTGCCTACCCCGCCGAAAACAAATACATATTGAAGTGTTATATTTGCTAAAGTGAAATATGAAACAAAGGAAATTGAGGATGAGGAGGTCCAAAATTTATTGACGGCATGTAATCTCGAGTCTTACATTGAAGTAATTAAAGGTTAGTATGCGTACTTATACCTACTTTCAATTTTAGTCCGCATGACTTCCTTTTTCTTGTGCTAGCTTGTTTAGACTTGTATCTTAATTTACATTGTCCACAAGGTAATATCGATATTACAAATACCTTATGAGTCCTGTTGATTCTATCTATTTATTCCATGTCATTTATTTATATCCTATTTAAATAAAAAATATCCGAAAAAAAAAAACGGAACTATAGCATTGTAAATGACCATATAGGGAAGTTCGTCTTAGGTTCCATATGTATATAAATTAATGAAAAAAGGCATAGGTAAGTGTAAAAATAAGATAGTAAAAATGTTGGCCAAAACACGCCTAAAACTACTCGAGTTATGAGTAGGTAGGTAGGTTATCTACACTTATAGGTTGTAAAAATTAAGTTATCTGGTTAATTTTTTTATCCTCTTAAAATAATAGAATAAAAAACTTATTTCTAATTTTATAATTTGTATTGCAGAAAATGAGATAACATCTTTGTCCCTGCCCCTATTAAAAGAGGCAGAATAAAGGGTTTGATCCTTAAAGTGGAGCCACGTTCTATATTTTTTAGAAATTTGGAAATGTATAAAAAAACAATGCACCCTGACCGAAAAATATGACAAACAACAGGCAACATCAGCAACATCAACAGCTGTATATATAGCTCAATATTTTAAGGAATACCAGGCTTTGAGGAAATCAACTGGATATGTATTAGTAAGTATCTATATATAGTATATATAAAGTATAAGTAGATATATTATTATTTTTATCAACAGTCCATTAACCACAAGTCCTTTTAGGCGTGTTATTTTTGATTTGTCTTCTTCGTCTTCATTTTGATCATACATTAATAATTTTACACTATTCCCTCTGCTATAAGCTGCTGCTTAGTATTTATTTTAATTTTCAATTATATGCATAAGTTATCGTCTCTATTCAAAAATCCTGTTGTATTATTTCTACACAGCAGCCCTAAGAAAAGCTTTTTGTTTCAGCGTCTGAAGAGCGCTCCAACATTGCCTGAATGTTATTGATTCCTACACTTTTGTCTGTAATAAGCATATGTTTAAAAAACTGTCATAAAAAAGTCTGGCGGCCAACGAAAGCTAAAGTAAGGGAAGGATCTCTCTAATCTAATATTTTAAGCTTATTAACCTAATTTATTGCCATTAATTTGTGATTAGCAAGTTAATTAAAATTGCTAGTTGTATGATGACTAGCGATTTATTCCTTCATTTTTAATTTATTTGTTGATAAACATTCCGCATCTAGTTACGCTTTAGTATAGATTAAGTCTTTTATTAAGTTGTTATTTGGTTATAAAGCTGACTTAGATTTGATTGATTTTGAATAAAGACTATATGTATCATTTTGGATATTACCTAAATGTATTGATTTATCTTAATAAACCAGTTCATAATTGTTATAATTGTTTGTTTTGAATTTCCAAAAAACCTCTTTACCTATCGTCATTTTTCAGCTATGCTGCTGCAATGTATAAATCATCCGTGGTTATGGATATATAACTGCAGATGATTTATTCATTGCAGCAGCTACCGAGTGAATCGGTTGTAGTAACCCAATAAATTGGCTGAGATAACCGAGTAACATTGCAGCTACTACCGAGTGAATCTGTTGTAGTAACCCAGTAAATTGGCTGAGATAGCCGAGTAACATTGCAGTAACTACCCAGTGAATCGGTTGTAGTTACCCAGTAAATTGGCTGAGATAGCCGAGTAATAATCCAGCAGCTACCAAGTGAATCGGTTGTTGTAACCAAGTAAATTGGCTGAGATAGCCGATTAACATTGCAGCAGCTACCGAGTGAATCGGTTGTAGTAACCCAGTAAATTGGCTGAGATAGCCAAGTAACATTGCAGCAGCAACCAAGTGAATTGGTTGTAGTAACCCAGTAAATTGGCTAATATTTTAACCAAGTGTAATGGTTTATATTCACCAAGTAATTATTGCCAAGTTGACATATTTATTTTTAACTTCCAACTTTGCAGGTGCTATATTAACAAACACGCTTAGTTATTTTTTACAGTATTTTATTTAACTTTACCCATTTATTTTTTTCAGTGAAGACAGAAGCGAGCTTACTTACTGGTAGGATAATATCTACACTCCTTCTGTTTATACTCGACATCGTAACGGAACGCTAAATCGCTTGGCGATACGACATTGTCGGTAGGGTGGTAACTGGCCACGGCCAAAACCTCCCACCAGCCAAACCCGGACCGATCTAGAAAACTCAATCGGTCCGGCCGGGAATCGCACCCCTTCGTCTTATAAATCCCCCGCGCATACCACTGCGCCACGAACTGTTTATATGACCACACGCAAAATCAAATGCATCATAGTACAAAATATCACCGTCGCTAATACGCCTACACGTTTGCAATAATAGTCGCATCAGCGCCATCCTCCGGTTTCTTTTGGCAAGTCTGAAAGTGCTGTATCAATACAGCATCGCCCTCTTCCTCCTTGCTCTCAATGATCTGTTCGCAACACGAACATTTGTATTTTCCTCCGTCGTCATCCACACTCAAGAATGCTATTTCGACGCTCGACACCGCTGAAACTAACCATTTCGTTTAATTATAAAATAAAATACTTTCATTATAAAAGGCTAAAATATGTTTATAACAACATTATGCTTTTGGTCTGTAAGTTTTTAATGAATTAGGCAGTTACTCTATCATAAAAAAGAGACTTTAAGAACCATGTTCAGACCAACCATGGTTAGAGTGTCTACTGTCTAACCATCTTGAATGATGTCATATTTTAGAAGAGGTGTTCTACAGTTAGACGATTATATATTATATGGAACGTAGACCCTTCACGCTTTTCCAACGCGAGTTGGCGGGCTTAGGGTGATAATGTTCATTTATTAACGATCACTATTAGATGTTGTTGACAGTGACCGGGACCGACGGCTTAACGTGCATTCCGAAGCACGGAAGTGTAACACTACCAACTTCCCGAATCCGGGCTTGGAATGTACTGAGAACTTCATCGAAGAATGAATACTCAGAATTATTCCGTGACCAGGATTCGAACCCAGGACCTCGGGATAGAAGCCACGAGGCAGTCATACAGGACTTGTTTTTATGCAGAGACTTTTTGAAACTGGGCTAAACACTCTCGTGTTTCTAAATCTGTAAAAAATATAGACATTTTAAATTATATATTTAGTTTATGCTTGTAGAATACCCTACCTCCAATATCACTCGCTGCATCCAGAGCATTTGAAATCCATGGTTCAACATTTCCGTACTTCATCATGATCTGGTACTCCTGTTTGTGGCACGTCGCAATGTGCCTTCTTAAATTGTGCACGTTTTTTGGAAATATGGCGATCGGCTTTTCACAAAAACTGCATTTATACAGTCGCTCTTGTTCAATGACTTCAAAAAAGTTCCAAATGCATGACTTATTCGAGCCTTAAAACATATAAACTAAATATTAAATATTAGTAGTCTTATTTCTTAAGATTTTTCAATAACATAATTTAAAGTTAAGAATTCGGATTAAGGGATGCTGGGTCCAGGGCTGAGAAATAAAATGTTGAACTTATTTGTTAAGGTTTTTCAATAACAGAATTTAAAATTCAGAATTCGGATTAAGGGATGCTGGGTCCAGGGCTGAGAAATAAAATGTTGAACTTTTCTTTAATTTCTAAAACATCTCAATAAAATTTCTAAGCCCGTAGTTGAGAATTTTTTTTTTTTATCGATTGGCCCTTGACTGCTATCGCACCTGATTTTAAGTGAGGATGCAATCTAAGATGGAAGCGGGCTAACTTGTTAGGAGTGGGACGAAAATCCACACCCCTTTCGGTTTCTACACGACATCGTACCGGAACGCTAAATTGCTTGGTATTGCGATACGTCTTTGTCGGTAGGGTGGTAACTAGCCACGGCGAAAGCTTCCCACCAGCCAGACCAAGACAAATTAAGAAAAATCTCAATCTGCCCCGCCGGGAATCGAACCCAGGAACTCCGTCTCATAAATCCACCGCGCATACCACTGCGCCACGGAGGTCGTCAAAAACCAGTGCAACCAGTGACTCAGAGAGCACGTTAAACCATCGGTCCATGATCACGATCGTTATCATCAAAAAAACATTACATCACACTAGAGATTTTTATGACGTTTTAAATTTAAGCAACAAATTTAATATTCTATACTAATATTATAAAGTGGAAGATTTGTTTTGTTGGTTTTTGTTTTAATTGATTTTTTTATGAAATTTTAATTTTGTCTTATAAGACGGAACTGAAATCGCTCTCGAGCTATACCCACGTGCGCCGACGTAATAATTATTGATACATAAATACAATGTATTACAATGGAAACTAGAAAAAATATTGAAAAATTAAATGGAATAGCTAAGGAGAATTAGTACATGAAAGTCTGTCTTATAAAATAAGAAGGGTAAGAGCTAACGCTAAAACACGGACGGGTGCCGAGTTTTCATTATACACCCGCGAGCGTGCACCCGCGCGAGTTTTTGCGTTAGCCCTAAAACACGGGCGGGTGCGGGCGCGGGCGCACGCGTCTTACGACCGCCGCGGGCCACAAATCCGCGAGCGGGCACCCGTCGCGTGCCCCCGTCTCAGTTAGCGCTGCTAGTATAATTTTGATGTCGAGCGTGTACAGTTGTGTCGTGTAGATTACCATGGATTATTTACTAATTTATTATTTGGCAAAAAGACGTCAACGGAAAAAACGTCCACTGCATAACCCGGTCTTGACAAGTAGGTTACTTGGCAGAGAATTCGATAATTCATTCACCATATCCCATAATACTGGCCGAAATTGCACCTCAATTATTACGCGCTTTGTATCGATGTTCATGATTGTACCTAACCTTCGACGCGTGTGACCGTGGCATCTAGCGGAACTCGTCTGATTTGTAGAAACAAACCCGCTCGCGTGTGCCCGTTGCGGGCGCCCGCGCCGTGCGCCCGCCACCCGCGCCCGCGCTCCGTCGCACGCGCCTGCGCTGTCTATACTATTGCGCGAGCGTGCATCCGCGCGAGTTTTAGCGTTAGCCCTAATAATTTTTCACGCGGTCAAAGTCAAGGGCGACTGCTAGTTAATGATATTAACATAATAATATAATAGTAAAATAATCCATACTCATTCCCTCCGCAGATTTTTCACAAATGGCCCTTATCTTTTCTTCTTCGTCCACGGAGATTGTAGCAGATTCCACACCAACCGGGTTTTCTTTCAAATAAATGCCAGGATGTTTTATTCTAATATGCCGATGTATATTCATTTTCAAAAGTCTTTGGCAAATTATACATTTTAACAACTTATCATTGACTTTTTGATAGTATTTTCGTGTCCAGCTTCGATTTCTCCGACCACCCATAGGATTTAGAGCTAAAATTATAAATTCAAATACCTTTATTTAGATTTACTTTCTGTTATTATGTAGGTAGTTTTATAATGAAGGCTACGCGGTTGCGCCTGCGTTATGGAGTGACAGTCCGAAATAGAACCTATAGGTGACTACAGTGTTTCATTTACATCCACAGTTATTTATCGAAATAACACTTTCAAAGTCATTTTGTCACTTACACTTTACATTCAAAGTCAAGTCTGTTTGTAACAATGTTAGCATAATGGAGGCGGGCTTGTTACGACATCCTACCGGCACATGAGTAGATAAAAGGTACAGAGAGAAAACTTCATACTACCGCGCGAATCGGTTGCACTACTGGTTGTGCTAGCAGAGCACACGGGGCACGTGTGAGTGACCACCAGTCGTTTGTCGTGTACGCGGCGAATGTGGAAAAAACCGGTTTACGCTGTCATAGTTAGTTGACAATCTTAGGGTCATGTCAGTGCGACACGATGTTTGTTTGGTTGTTTAATTTTTCTTAATCCATTGTGACAACCCTACCAAAATAGGTAACAATTTTTTTAATCTAATCTTAATCGGCCCAGCTGGGAAATGAACCCAGCACCTCCGTCTTATAATTCTAATGCGCATGCAACTGCGCCACAGAGGCCTTCAAGACTACTTAAGTTTGTTAAAAATAAAACTTGAACTTGAAATGAACTTACTTTTTTCAACTGGTTTTTCACAGAGACTATTCTTCAATCCTTTTGTAGTCATATTTAGTTCAGTCTTTTTTACCTCAAGCATTTGTATACTTTCATCTATGGTAGATGTATCTTCTCCTTCGGTATTGATATCTTGTGGCACAAATGTATCGGAATCTTTTAAGCAGGATGCCTTTTTAACTTCTTTATTACTTTCTTTTGCGTCCGAATCATCAGAATCAGGTAGACCATCTTTAGGAAATTCATGTGTTTCCTTATTGTAAACATCGGAATGTTTCTTTTTAATATGTCGACGTATGTTACCATTATTAGTAATATTTGTTTTGAAAGATTTTCTACAAATTTTGCACCTTATAAATTTTTCATTGACTCTGTTAAAATATTTCCGTGTCCAACTATACCATCTATGTGATTTCGTTTTATGACGCCCTAAAATTATAAAATATTGTAAGGTTGTATAATCTATAATAATATTATAAAGAGGTAAGGTTTGTAAATAAAACTCTGTCGGGGCTAATCTTCGGAACTACTGGTCCGATTTTAAAAATTCTTTCACCAGTAGAATGCTACGTTATCGGTGAGTGTTATAGGCTATATTTTATGTTTGTATTGTATATATTACCCGAGTTATCACAGTTTTTGTCGCGCGAGTCGGACCGTGAAATTTATTAAATTTAGCTTTACGCGCGTACGCTGTCTTAGATATTGGATATAATGGAAAACATTGTATGAAAACTTTATGCATCCTAAAAAGTTCTACAAAAAAGTCCGCGATAGCATATATCTATCTTTTATATTTTGGCAGATATATAACTTTTTGTGTTTTAAAATATCATTTAATTCATAAGCTTACGTTTACGTCATTGTTTATAGAACTAAACTTAAATCCTTATCAAAATAAATTATTTAATGATCACAAGGATATTATAGAGATAAGATTTGCCTTTTACAGTATGTTAATTAATTATATACTTTCGGAGATATTACAAAACTTCTAACAAACATGACAATGCCGCTATATCGTGTTATGTTATACGTACTGAATAGTCAAGACAAATTTAAACAAGTTGACCTACACATCAGTGTTATGTTAATATCGTACAATGTTTAACAAAAATTGAATAGGGGTCAACATTTTGGTACTGATTCTTTGAAAATTCAATGTCTTACATACAAAAAATGTTTTACATAAATATACATAAATTTTGCTTAATTAAAAGTATAAAGATACTTACGCGTTTCAACTCTGTGAAATTTTCTTTTAACCTTCAACTCTACTTCGGAAACATTACCAACCGGTTGTTTAATATTTTTTCCTTCTGGTATTTCATCTACATCATTGTCAACGTAAGACACAAGCGGTTCGTCTTCTTGAGATTCGTCGTTTTGTTCTTGCTTTTCTTCTAAATCTTTGATAAGGAATACTTGAGCAATGGGTGTGTTATCTTCAGAGTCCTCGTCTCGAAACAACGTTTTTGAATTGACCTCATTAAAATATATATAAGGATGTTTCAATTTTATATGGCGGTGTATATTACCTCTATTACTAAACGATTTTCTCAAATAACAATGACAAATTTTGCATTTAATACTTCTTTCGTCTATTTCGCAATAGTATTTTCGGGTCCAACTTCTCGAACGTCCATCCATAGCATTGTGTCCTAAAAATGTTATAATTATTTTTTACATTTCAATGTGGTAAATTAAAATTATAGCCATGATTATTTTAGTATTAGTATTACACGATGCCCATGCTACACTATATATACTTTCTACTTTACTAACCGTAATAAACCTTACATAGCTTACAAGTAGTGCTAAGTTTTTGCTTTAACACTTGCATTCCCATATACCAGCACTGTTCATTAAACAATACGCCAGTACTTGGCTTTATAACTTGAATATTTAATATACGTATGACATAGATTCTTTCTAGCCAACAAGTGAATTAGTAGTATATTGTTAAAAAATTAAATTTCTGACAATAACAAGTACCTTATATAGCTTTTTATATGATTAAATAGAGTTATTTAAAATTTTTGTAAAAAATCCAGTAAGATGAGTAATGACGAATTTGGGCAAATAAAAGACAGGAGAAGTGTAATCAAACATTTATTTCTTAACCAAGTTTTACAAACTGGCCAGAAGTAGTCTGAAAATAAATGGGAGGTTTGTGTTTGTGAATATAATCAGCACTAACGATCCTACCATTCTCATCCAGCTTCACTCTCGCTCGGCAATTAGCCAACTGCTTCTTAGAACAATAATAGTTGTTTGTCAGTTTCATCTGTGAATATGTGTAACCATGTATCATCAGTAAATGCTTACCCCATTGAGTCAGTTTAAATTAATAGTCATTTTCTGAAAATCGTTTGAATAGAACTCAATAAAAATTTAAATAATTTTTATTGAGATCTAAATTAATTATATTTTAATATATTGTCCATGTTTATCTTTAGTATATTGGTTGGGCTCATGTATGTGGTCCACAGAAGCATCTATTATTTGTTGATTCCTATCCATTTTAATAAACGCCAAGCACCGCTGGTGACGTTTTGAGCAGTACCAGTTAATTACAGATTTACTTCTTGCGTCATTCCAATAAGTGTAGCCATCTAACATTAATAAATGGCCTTTTCTTGTTGGTATGTATTCAATACGATCTGAAAGTATATTGCAGTTTTATTTAATTTGTGACCTTCTTTAATATATTTGGATGTAATTTCCAGCTTATGTATTATTTTATCTAAGCAAAAATGTAACGGTGCAAATTTTCAATAAATGAAAAGCTAGTGCAAGAAATACCATTCCGGCAACAAATGGGTTATATATAAATTCATATAAAACAGTAGTGTCACTGCGACATATTTCCTGCTGGTGACATGTGCAGTCGACTTTGAGATCAAACAATATAACAATACTTAATAGTTGTGTAAGTAATGTTATATTCTATCAGTCGACAGACTATGAGCAGAGGTATAGATTTGGCGATTTAAACAACTTCCCAAGGTTTTTAAACATTAGAATTGTTTATATTTATATACACCATATTCTCACAAAAAGCAGACTATTATAGTTGTACCTTACATTTATAAATGAAAACACAAATTAAGTTGGACATATTATTTAATATTTAAAGTGATTTATGAATTCAAATTTTACAATATTAAATAAAAATTACAAAAAAAATATAATGTAACAATTTTCACATAAAATATAATTTCAGAAAATTGGGAGGGATTAAAAATGTCATGAAAACAAATTTCAAAAACTTTTATTTAACATACTCTATAAGATAATCTCCAGTAAATTTCTGTAAGTTCTTCAGACTAAAAAGACATATTAATACTTAGTTTCATCATGATGACAAACACACTGTGTGTTGATGTTTCACAGATGATAGAATGACGACAAACATCACCTAGGAAAAAGTTATTCGACACACTGCTTGACATCAAAAATATTTACAGAAGTATGTATGTTGATGCAGACAAAGTCTTTCAAAGAAATTCCATTGTTGCTACCAAAATTATATGACCTTATAATTTATTGAAAAACCTAATACAAAAAATTCTTAAACTAGCCATTTAATATACTGATTTGTATTAATGATACATAAAAGAATTTCATTAATTTTAAACAAGCAGCCATTTCTAGAATCAACATTTATTTAAGTGGAATAACATAGACTAAAGTAATCTTCGGGATATCCACAAAAACATGTTGCTGAGGTAAAACGATGTCGGAGCAGCAACTAAATCACTTTCTTTAATATAACCAAATATTATTTGGAAAACTCCAATTTTATTATTTGAAAGAAACGTATTGATACCATATATATACAAGAAATATGTTTAAAAATCCATAAATAGGTAAAATAAGTAATCTTAGTGTAAACAGTGATTTTGTAATCTTAAACCACAAAAATGAATTAAATACTAAAATTATAAGCCTGGCGAAGGCTTTAAATCTTGAGTAATTATAGACATACATTTCAAATACATAGAAAAATAAGCAAATAGAGAATAAATTATAGAAAATTAAGTCTAAACAAGTAAAACTGGCAACTTACAACTAAGTACTTACCTTCTCGCGCCTTCGCAGAAATAGAGTAAAAACTATATATGCTTCTATTCACTGCAATCCAGGTTAACAAGAAAACACTAAAACTAATAACACTCACTTAATATCCACCAAAATATCACGAATTACACCAAACAAAACAAATATATTTTGACATTTCGTATAGGTTAGAAAACATAAACGATATTTTATTTTACAGTTCTTAACACTCGCGTTGCATTTTCGCGGCCGACACAATAATAAGTTTGTGTAATATTCGAAACTTAACATTTCGAAACGCGATAACATTGATATTTTTTATTTATTTGTAAAAATAAATAGTTTTTGACAATTCACAATAACAAATAGTGACGTGACGTAGTACTATTGCTGTTATCGACTTTCTGCGATAAGCCTGATACATAGTACAAAATAAACTATTCTAATACCTGTATTGCATTTACTAAAAGAGTATCATACAACCATAAAATATCATATGTTTTGCTTTTACATTTAATATACTGTGATTGGGCAACTAGTTACCTTTAATGAATTCCGCATAGCAGCGGTTAACCTAAGTAGCTTAAAGTCTCACAGCCCCGAGGGGTCCCCTGGCAACCGTCAGGCAAATAATGACAGCTGTCATTATAGCTCCGTCGCTACCCAGGTAGCCGCGGGCTGCCGCGGGCCTCAACGAAGGTTTAATTTTATTAGGCGCTAAAAACTAAGTTTTAGTTTAAAAA
Organism: Mycalesis mineus; assembly: GCA_034621355.1. Lineage (NCBI taxonomy): Eukaryota > Metazoa > Arthropoda > Insecta > Lepidoptera > Nymphalidae > Mycalesis > Mycalesis mineus. Next base: position 3,074,792 of record CM067890.1, on the reverse strand, counting down.
AAGAATTGTTTCATATTCTGTGATAAATTTCCAAGACATTGACATTGAAATTGGTATTATTTTGTGTTTATTTTTAATCTTATTGGACAGTGCTCGAAAGTGAAATTATAAGAGTGTTTTTTCGTGATTTGTGCAAATTTATTGAATGTAAGTACAATTTTTATTACAAAACTCATTATTTTGCATACAGTGATTGTTTTCACGTTATTTGTTTTAAGAAATACATCGAAAATTTTAAATAAATCATGAAAACATCTGATACGTATCTTCCCGAATTACGACTTATTTGCGCATGTGAATGATAGTAAATATTACTAAAAATGTATAAAATTTACTTGGAAGTAGTTTACATAAGTATTTACTAACATATTATTGTAAAATATTAGAAAATTATTTATTATTGTGCAACTGAAATTTGACTCTTCTTGAGTTCAAAGCGACCGTTTTGGTCTGTCAATACCAAACAAAACAGTTTCGTTTGGTATTGGTAAAACGAGCTATTTTGGTCTTTATTTGTGAAGCGCTAAGGACGGTTTACCGGTAACCAATAAGAATCCGTTTGTTTGTAAAGTAAGACATAATGATGTATCGATACATCGCCGTGTGTAAAAGATGTCGATAAATTTGGTTCAATTTATATTTGTATTTTGTATAAATTAATTATAAAAAGCAAATACAAGCTACTTGAAAATTTATGTTTAGAGTTTTTTTAACAAAAAGAAAAATCAAAAGATCCGCGTGCTCACATGATGACAATAACTTTTCATTTATTTATTTTACAGTATGGCAGAAAACTGGCGAGAGGACAAAAACCGCGATATCCTCATCCTCATTTATGACGATGAGGCTGAGATTAGCGCCGACGAAGACCTGCTCCGTCATGACGGGTGTATTAAAAAAAATGTTAAAATTAAATAACAAGAGAAATGAGTTCTACACTAACATTTCGAAAATACTTTAGGTAGTTAAAAGTAAAAATTAATAAAAATTAGAATCATTTTATTTTTATTTACATTATATAATAATACCTTACAAAAAGGATAATTGTCGATAAAATTACCAAAAGTAAAAGAACACATCCCTAGCTGTTTTTATATTTCGAAGTGTCGGGTGGATCGTGTTTCAAGTGTTTTTATGGTGATCATACCAATTGTTTTTGTTATGTTATTTACATTAAATAGATAGCATAGACACCAGTTCTTTAGACTTTGTTTGTATTTTCATTTATTTTTCGTAATCCAACGCACAACATAGTTGCAAAATGTTGTACCCGTAAAATAAATATATAAAGCTTTGATTATATCAACATTTTGATAGATAAAAGTTAGGAAATATATCAATCAAGTCATTACATTTTACAGAATGGCAAAATATGGCTTAAAAGAAGATTATTTATTAATTTTTTGTAGAGTAACGTATCAGACCGAAATAGAAAACTGCGCGCGAGCGGGAGGGCACTACGCCCGTAACTGACACTGACAGCAGTTGTCAACTGTCAGGCGCCCAGGGGTTAAGATCACAAGGGTTCAGTTCCGCAATAAGACCATTAACTGAAACATTCATCGAAACAATCAACGACTCAACATTTCACATGGCGGGAATTTTGTCAAGTTCCAAATATTTTGATACATTTCTCGTCGTGTGAACCCCTATAGGTATTTTCAAGAACTGACGCTGGGTCGTATCTATAGTAAGGTCAAAATCGACAACGCCATATTGAAAGGTAAGTTTGATGGTGAATTAGGGTGGTAGTTTAGGGTAATCTGACCTGGCCATATTTTAAAATGTCTTCAATTTTTTCTAGGAACAATCAATTAGGTCTTTACCTTCCAACATTTTCATTCACCCTCACCTCATAAACATATTTTGTTAATCTTTCATTCATTCTCTCTATATGCCCAAACGATCTAAGCATCCTTTTCTCAATTTTAGTCACTACAGTATCTTTTACACCACTCCGTTTTCTTAACATATTATTCTTAACTCTGTCACTTACATTCACTCCACACATACTCCTCAATGCTCTCATCTCTAGCGCACTTATTTTACTTTTATGCTTTGTTTGCCATACCCTACTTTTACTACCATATGCACAGCCCGTCTTGCTTTTTGGGACACTTTCTGGCTATTCATAAAGGCTTTTTTTCTGATTGTGTAGTTGCCGTAGGCTCCATACGGGACCACAGCGGCGTCACTGGGGGGGCTAGGCGAGCGCAGAAGCATCACCGGTATTCATAAAGGCATTCACTCACTAATTACTATGTTACCAGCGATCCACTTTTCAATATCACTTTCATATGTTTTGTAAATTTACTACACAGGCATACAAACTCTTTTACTTCTTCCACTTTTTCTCCACCTATCAAAATATTACAATCTTTCACAAATTCATCTCTTTCATAATTATACTTAAACATGCGAGATACATCAATTTTAGCAGCTTAATATGTTTTAGAAAATATATCGAAACTATTGACGAAAGTGAATATTCCAATAAAAAAATAAACTGACCATACAGTCAGCAATAAGTTGTTTATTAATGATTGTAATAGTCAAGCCTACTTCAATCGAATGTCTTTTTTATTAACGCGGTGGCTTAGAGTAATAATAATTAGTCTAAAGTTGGAGATGATATCCAAGTGCAAGTCGAACGAAAGAACGGGCAAAATGTAATTTATTATTTTCAAGTCATATTTTGTACTCTTATCGATAGTTCTAGAGTTGTATTAAATTGTCAATAAACAGGCAACACAACATAACCGTAAAACGAATCGTGAAAAATAAAAAATGAAGCGCACATCCCCATTTGACGTTTCTACTTCTAAATATAAAATAACCTAACTTTGTTTATTATTATCAATTCTATATTATTTTTAAACAATTATCTAATTTTATATTACTAGATTCAAGTATTAATTAAATGCATCTACACTGCTGTTTCCTTTGTTGTGTCTTCGTAGTTTTCGAGTATAGTGTTCCATAAATTAAAAACATACACATATTTTTATTTAGAAACGATGAAAAACAGTTGCCTATAGCTAGCATACAACTGGTTTTATAACAAATGTGTTTTGTGAATAGTGTAATCTAAATATAATTTATATAAGTCCAATAAAGTGAGTGAAAAATGATGTGTTGTGATAGTGTTCGAAATGGCGGGAAGGTTGTAAATACAGAGCAGGTACGTGTTTTATTATATTCAGCGTTAATTTGATTTTTTTTAAATATAATTGATAAAAACTAGTATTCAAGATACAAATTCAAATCCTTAAAGTAATTAAAATTAGGTTCCAACTAATTAAATAAATATGGAAAAGAAGAATGTCTGTATGTATGTATGTTAACTGTATATTGTACCAATCTACTGTAAAACTTTAGCAGCATTATAAACCTTATTAATATTATAAAGGCAAAAGTTTGTATGTATGGATGGATGGATGGATGGATGTATGTTTGTTACCCTTTGTCACAAACTACTGAATGGATTCTGAGTATATTTCACAATAGTGAATCCATGGAATGCTAAGATATTCGTCTCTCATAAATGAAAGGAAAATAGGAAATAATATTTTTACTTTGTTTTGCAGGTAAGTCAGCGCAGGATAATGCCTTACTCATAACAATTGGTAAGTAAGAAATAAGGTTCTTTCTCTTATACCCTAGTCATACAGTACTGTAAAGGACATTACCAAAAAATGCCCCAGGCTGTCCAAACTTATTTGATTATTAACATGTTGACGTACAGAAATATGTCACAGATTGTGTGTGCTGCAACTGTACTTTTTGCCATACATTACCCATGGGCATAGTGTCACAACCTCACAACACAATTATTATTATAATATATTTTGAACTGATTTTTAAACATTATTTGGTGACAGTAGAAAGTCAAAATTAAACCTTTTGTAACAGCAAAGAAACATAAATATTGTGGGGCATACTGTCATAATACTTTTGACTACTTAACATCCACAGGGTACTGTCCGTCAATGTGTTAACTATTTTATTTTAATACATTACAATGAATTTTAAACCTATAGTTTGGTAGCAGTCAGTGAAAAAAATTTGAACAATGATTTGAAGTTGTCAAATGAACATCAACATTTAAAAAGTCAACTTTTATCAGTGGCTGCATAGCTACATGTAACTTGTTACTCAGTGGCATACATTGCTACAGTAACTTTTTTAGTAATTAAATATTCGAAGGGAATTTATAACTATTTAACACTAGCAGTCGCCCACGACTTCGTCCCCGTGAAAACCTCTTAGGTACCCTTTTAATTTTGAAGACAGACTTTCATATACAGTGTGCTCTTTTCCCGCTACCCCTATCAATTTAATTTTTTTATAGTTTCCTGTGAAGCAATATCCTCCTTCCCGTCCTGTGTACTAAAGATCTACATTTTTGTAAAACATTGTACAATATTACAGTACATTAACATTCATAATATATATTTATGATAAGCTGATGTGTATAGCTTTTAATAGTCTATTTCACCTTTAAGTCTAGCTTTCATGATAAACAAAATAATTTACAATTTGGCACGCAGATCTAGAGATTAGCCCGTTTAAACAAATGAACAAACTTTTTCGTATATCATATAAATATGGTCTGCCATGCCAAATATATTGAAAGAAAAGATCAAAGATCGAATTCTCAGAAAATATCAGTACCAAAATGTTGACCCCTATTCAGTACATATAATATAACACGGAGGAGGTCAACTTAATTTGGACTATATAGCGGCATTGTCATATTTTTTTAGAAATTTTGTCATATCTCTGAAACTATATAACTAATTATCATACTGTAAAAAGCAATATCCTTGTGATTATTAAACAATTTATTTTGATAAGAATTTCAATTTAGTTGTATAAATAATGACGTAAACGTAATCATATGAATTAAATGATTTATTACAGAGTCGCACTTTTTAAAACTTGTAATAACTCTGAAACTATATAACTAATTAACATACTGTAAAAGGCTAATCTTATCTCTATAATATCCTTTGTTATTATTAAATAATTTATTTTGATAACGATTTAAGTTTAATTCTATAAATATTGACGTAAATGTAATCATATGAATTAAATGATTTTTTAAAACACAAAAAGTTATATATCTGCCAAAATATAAAAGATAGGTATATGCTATCGCAGACTTTTTTGTAGAACTTTTTAAGATGCATAAAGTTTTTATACAATGTTTTCAATTATATCCAATATCTAAGGCAGCGTACGCGCATAAAGCTAAATTTATTAATTTCACGGTCGGACTCGTGCGACAAAAACTGTGGTAACTCGGGTAATATATACAATACAAATATAAAATATAGCCTATAACACTCACCGATAACCTGCAAAGACGATATCTGGTGCAGACTTCACTAAAGTTTTTGATATACTTCTGTATTATTGTAAGTAATTGCTGTAGTGGAGAAATAAAAAAAAGAAACGAAAGAATAGAAACTCCTGTGCATATTTTATAATGCAAAGTAAGATATAATTTTTTTAAAGTAAAATAATTTCTAAAAGACACATAATATTTATATATTTTTTTTAATTATTAAATATTAATCACAAATCAAAGCTATTGTTTTTAGTATGTAATGGAAAATTAAATGAAAATTTGCTTTATTTATTTATTCAATTTATGAAATATTTTTACTAGTTCTATTAAGTAAAATAAATGAGTATGACATTATGTTTCAACAAGTATGACAACATACAATATATTATTTCGTAGCTATGTAATATAGATCCTTAAGTTCCAAAAATAAAAGATTTAATTGTAATTATTGTGAATTTTATTTTATACGTTCCTACCTTTCTTGCATTATCTTTATCATCTAATTGCATTATACAACTATACTATATGAACAATGTGATTGTCAAGTTATGCCGTAAATTTTGATGGATCTTAAGAAGTAAGTATATTAGAACTGTTTGTAAAGGTGAATTTTGATATAATTAAATAAAATTTGGCGATGAATGTTGACTGCCTCGTTTATCTAGTGTCGCTACAATCACGAGGTCTCGAGTCCGAGTCCTGTGTTGGGTCATAATTCCTCTTTCTTTTTTTCATAAATTAAATGGTGATAATCACAGTAAGCCCGTCTATTCTTATAGTAGCAGTGTGGTTGGTCAAAGCTCCATGTCCCATATACTTCAAGGAGGCAAAAAGACCAGGCCCTGACTGAAAGTTCCTACCCAAAGGAAAATTATGTTAGGCAACTATTTACTGTGTACCATGGTAGATAGAATGTAAGTAGCATTCAAAGTTCCATAGCCTCGAAGAACACCTTACCAACTAACCTTTTTCAGATCTTTGGCAAAAAAGAGCCAATAAGTTAGATTTTCTTCAGCTTGATGTGTCGTTTTAGATTGCGCATACAAAAAGGTGTAAGTATAAGGGTGCGAATTCATGGTCGACAGACGATTTATCGCAGCAACTGCACAGCAGTACTGGTTCCTATGCATTTATTCGGAAACGACATGTCACTGGCCACGAAAGTTATTTCATAGAAAATACATACAAACCTATACTAAAGCCAAACCTGATTGAGAATGCTTGTCAACAAACAAATTAAAAATGCAGGTAGAAATTACTAGTAATTTTGCACCTAATTTTTTTAATTAATCGGTTAATGACGAATTCCTGACAGTAAATTAAATAAGTAAGCTTAAAATGAATTAATATATTCAATATCTCTAAAATAAGATTTAATAAAAAACAGAACATAATTTTAAATCTATTAGGCATAAAATATGTTGCATTTTCTACCTTCTTTTTAAATTTGTTTGTTGACAAGCATTCTCAATCGAGTTTGGCTTTAGTATAGTATTGTTGCTGCGACACGTGGTCGACTACGATTTCGCACCTTAAAGGTTCTCTTCTCCAGTCAGAGTTATTGATTTCATTGATATGTTATTTACAGAGATTCACTTCATTTCATCAAGGAGGGGACAACAATTGCTTGTATTCGAACAGTATCCTTACGCAAAGAACTTCGAATCAAGGAAAGGTGTGTCCTGGGCGTGCTCATCGCGGTGCTCCAAGAAATGTAACGCGCAAGTGATGTTAGCAAAGAACGGCGTGCTTACGGTCATTAATTCCAGCCACAACCACGATCCTCCTACCTATTATGTTAACAGCAAAGGCGAATACGTGAGATCGAAAAGAATAGAGATAATGTTGTAAGCACACTGATTAAATTATTTATTATTTTTTGTCTGACTATTAATTTCACCTCGTTTATTGTATACATTTTTCTTCGTTTTTATATGGGTTTTCTTTTTTTTATTACTTTATAAACTTATAAACTGGGATAAATATAATGACATAAAATTAAAATAAAATTTAAATCTAACAAATGTTAACTTAATACAGACAGTACAGAATTACGTCTTGAAACAATTGTCGAACGCGTCATGGTTTGTAAGAATATCCGAAATCCATAAATATCTACAAATTTAGACAGTGAAAGAGGAAATAAGATCAAGTAGCAGCTACTAAAAAGCTAGACTCGCAAACTATCCGAATCGCCCGTCTGTGCAGTTGACAATACCACAGGCGATTCAACGCTTAAGCGGAAGGCAAATTCTTAATTGAAAGCCGCATTTGAAATGTATATACAGTTTCTCCCGTTGGGGATGTCGTCACATAGTTTTCAGACTGAAATTGATCAGTCTGAAAACTATTTTCTTTATATTTTTTTTAAATAATTCCCGAGTTTTTGTTTTCAAATTAGGTGGGCCTTATATGCCGTATACCTTATGGCGTACGGAAGCGTGATCTGTATTGATGTGTCTTTCCAATTAGAAATATTTAAATGCATATGAATTTTTTACTTGAGCAATTTAATTTTTCTTTTTTATAATTTTATTGGTTACTAAAATACTACTAAACTTTAGGATTTTAATTAATGTCAAACACCAAATTGCAGAAGTAAAATATATCAGCTCAAGCTGTTGCTATACAAAAATTACACGTACTGCAAACACAGTCTCAACAAGAAACGTACACTATGGTACTGTCCATCGCGACGCTCTAAGAAGTGTACTGCTCAAGTGTTCATATTCTACGATGGGAAATTGATGACTCTGCAACCCCTATATAATTATATACCGCCTAACTTTTTTGTGGCTGAAGACGGGCAACATGTAAGAATATAAATTAGGTAGATCCCATTTGTTTTATTGTGTTGTCACCTGCGTAAATCCCGTTCCTGTGGAATACGCTTATGAAACCGCGGCCTCCTCTAGTTTAAAATAAAATGTAGTATAAATAATAATAGATAATAAGTCAAAAGACGCGATTCCCATTGGTAACAAGCATTAAGTGATATAACTGATAAAGTATTGATTTTTATTAATTATTCCAGAAACGTTGAAAATGCGTCTCAGATCCCCGCATAAGATTCAGTGGTCATCTGACACACTAGCAAAGGCTAAAGTCCTCGTAAGTCAAGGCCAGTCTGTGAGGAGTGCTGCTAAAGTCATGAACATACCTTACTCAAGCCTCCGAAAACGATTAAAAAAGAAAGACTCGTCAGAACCACGTCTCGGTCGACTTCCCGTATTCACAGCAGATGAAGAAAAGATTTTGTCAGACCGAATGAAACGATTATCTTCACGTGGGGTCACAGCAGTTCAAATAAGGAAGGCGGCATATCAGTTTGCAGAAGAGCTACAAACTTCACACAATTTTGACAAGAAAGCTAAAATGGCTGGTCGTGATTGGCTAAACAATTTTGTAAAAAGAAACGGTATTTCTGTTCGGAAATCTAAAGCCACATGAAGAAGTCTAACTATTCTACATACTATTAGGAGTTTTTATGGAGAAATATAAATGTAATTCTAATAATATTTATAACAGGTATTTCATCAATGTTAAATACTGGTAAAATATCTCCCAAGGATCATCCAGGAATCCGGGCATCAAGTATAGTCCTAATGTTTAGACTGAATAAATTTCACTGCAGCTGAAATCTTGACCCAATCCATATCCTACCTACTATCAATAAATACACTTATTAGAAAGACGGCATAACAGTGTCAAATATTGAATAAACTCCGTCATCATAGACAACAAAATTGATCAAACCCAGTAAATACTCAATCATCATCAGTTTCCATTCGACACAACATAGTGTCATCTCATCGTCTATTAGAACTCGATTTTTAGATAGACTCGTATTACAGACGCTAAATTTTTCAACTTCAGCAGATGAAACCAGTTGGTTGACAGACACTTTTCTTATTGATATAATAACAACATAACAGTGTATTTTCTAGTTTAAGTTAGATTTATCGTGATCTCGAATATCAGAAGTCGAGTTATCGTGGTGTTATCTATTCGAACAGATTGTGTTGCATCTGCTGAAGCTGATCCCTTATTGATATTACAGTGTATGTTCGTCATCGATTTACACCGATTTAACACTGTAAATCTTGAATTGCAGAAGTAAAATTTATTAATTCAAGACGAAGCCACAAGCTGTTGCTTTACCAAAATTACACATATTGCAAGTCAAGTCTCAGCAAGAAAGGTACACTATGGTACTGCACATCACATCGTTCTAAGCAGTGCAAAGGTCAAGTGTTCACATCCCACGATGGGTTATTCGAAGTTCTACAACCCATACACAACCACTTACCGCTTAACTTTTTTGTGGATGAAGACGGGCGACATGTAAGAATATAAATTAGGTACATACCATTTGTTATATTTATTGCCTGTGTATTGTGTTTTCCTGTCGCATAATGTGCCCGAATAACTAGTATACGTTGGTAACATAAAGAGGGGAGCTTTAATCTTATTCTATATATCTATTAAATCTTAAATCCAAGCTGCGGAAGAATAGACGCTTTTGTGCGTCCTAGTTTATTACTTAGCATGCGCTTTCAGCACGATTCGCTGACTAGTTTAAGGAAAATAATAAGAAGGCTATCAATAGAAGCTGGTGGAAAAAATGGAACCCATCTAGGTTGGGATCCTACCAGGAGCACGATCTTCAAAAATGAAGAAACTACTGCAAAGAGAGATTGTGTTTTCACCTCCGTAAATTCCGTTCCTGTGGATATCAGGATCGGGGGATTTAGTATAAATAATAATAGATAATTAATAAAGTTTGATTCTTTAACGATCCCTATTAGGCGGTTTTATTTCATTTACTATCCCTTGTTCGTATTCACATGGTTTGTTGATGCAATCTGAGATACAAGCGGCCTAACTTGTTAGGATAATTGGCCTAAAAGATTCGTTAAGTGACAACTCCCGCCCTTCCGATTGCTATTTAACATAGTTTACTCAGGAAGATTGCCGCGCAGTTTCGAACTCATTCGATGCAATTGTACATGAACACAAAATAAGTGGTAAGTACATTAACAAATTAAACTTAAATATTATACTTATTACCGTAATTAGTACCGATTAAGAAACATTTGTAACATTGTGATGGCAAATTTAAAACATTTGTAACATTGTAATATAAGTGACTGCAATGCGAAAGAGTTGACGACCTTCGTGGGCAAATTATACTTCAATTCTTTTTTCGCATTTAATATACCGCCAAGCGATTTAGCGTTCCGGTACGATATAGGGGTGTATGTCCCACTCCTAACAAGTACTTCACTGCATCATCACTTAACATCAGGTGTGATAGCAGTCAAGGGCCGACTTGTAGTTGATTAAAAAAAAAAAGATTTGATTCCCATTGCTCACAAGCATTAGGTTATATAACTGATTGTTATTAATTATTCCAGAAACGTTAAAAATGCTCATGTCTCAGATCCACACTCCACACATAAGGTTCAGTGGTCATCTGACACGATAACAAAAGCTAAAGTCCTCGTGAGTCAAGGCCACTGTAAGGAATGCTGCTAAAGAACTGAATATATCTTATTTAAGCCTTCAAAAACGGTCAAAAATAAAAGACTCGTCTCCTCATACTCGAAACCTCGTCTCGGTTGAATACCTATATTCACAGCAGATGAAGAAAAGATTTTGTCAGACCAGATAAAACGATTATCTCCACGTGGCGTCACAGCAGTTCAAATAAGGAAGGCAGCATATATGTGTGCAGAAGAGCTTAAAATTTCACACAATTTTGACCAGAAAGTATTTCTGTTCGGAAATCTAAAGCCAAAAATGAAGAAGTCTAACTATACTACAAATTATTAGGAGTTATTATGAAGAAAAATAAATGTACTCCTAATAATAATTATACCTGCGACGTAACAGTTATTTCCTCAATATTAAATACTGGTAAAATATTATTTGCCAAAGATAGAAGAATCATACAGGATTCATAATTCAAATTCAGAAAAAATCACTGCAGCTGAAATCTTAAACCAATCAATCCAGTATTGAGGAAGGAATTTTCCATTTAGTGTAGTTAGTACCTATAGTGCCTAACCTAGTTATAAACCTTGTGCACGCCACTGATAACAGTGTATGGTCGTCATCTATTTATACCGATTTATCACTGTAAATCTCGAATTGCAGAAGTAAAATTTATTAACTCAAGACGAAGTCACAAGCTGTTGCTTTATAAAAATTACACATATTGCAAGCAAAGTCTCAGCAAGAAAGGTACGCTGTGGTACTGCACATCACATCGCTCTAGGAACTGCAAAGGTCAAGTGTTCACATCCCACGATGGAGTATTCGAACTTCTGCAGCCCATACACAACCACTTGCCGCCTAACTTTTTTGTAGCTGACAATGGACAACATGTAAGAATATAGATTGGGTACCTGTAACATTGTTTTCTTAGCATTGCATATTACATACATAATAACATATAATATATAAAAAAATAATGTTAATTAAACTGCTCCCAAATGGCTCTATTGATATCGGTTAGATCTGCGAATCAGACATCAATTTTTCATTCCCCTAAATATTGAGGGGTATTTTTTTTTATTTCTGACATTTTTTTTTGTTTTTTATTTTTTTTTATGATCTAACATACAAAAATACATACAACCCTAAATTTTCTCCTGTCTACAATGTACCCATATTTTAGATTTTTATAGATAGAATTATTCTTATAAATAATTAATATACATGGCATATCAACATTTGCCAGGTCAGCTAATTGTTTGTATAAAGAGTTTTCTGTTCAAATAAATAAACATCTAGTCATTTTGTTTGCCTGTTTGATAGTTTAAATTAACAGTTTTTCGATAAATGCATATGAAAGTATTTACGTGCTTACATCTAAAACCAATTCTTAAATGTATGTACGTTTGTTAAGGCTAATCGCCTCATATTTCACATACAAAAGTATTCTTGTATATGATAGCCAGACTAACGAGTGAGGATAATTTGTATCCCGTTTGTCGATTTTTGAGAAAAATGTCAGTATTAAAGCTGATTTAAAATTGTTATAAAGCGGATGTAACAGAATTTGGTATTCTCCAATTTTGACGTACATGACTGACGAACTGAGGGTGGGATTATGAGATGTTCGTACGTATGCAATTTTTTCAAGAATCGACACACCTATTTTTCCAACGGAAATGCTAAGTAAAGATAATAAACATACCTATGCCTCGTTGATCTAGTGGTTAGCCTATATGGCTTCGATCACAAGGTCCTGGGTCATGTCATGGAATAATTCTGAGCTTTTTTATTCTTCTATGAAATGTTCAGTACATTTCAAACCCGGAGTTTGGATGCCGGTGGTGTTACACCCCCGTGCCCCGGAGAGCACGTTAAGCCGTCGCTCCCGGTCACTATCATCAACATCTGATAGTGATCGTTAATAAATGAAACATTATCACCCTAAGCCCGCCAACCCGCATTGGAGCAGCGTGGTGGATGTTGTTCTTCAGACGATACATTTACAATAACAGGAATAAACGCAAGAAGTACCTAAGCTTGAACGCAACGCAAGTGTACCAATTATACTGAAATTCCATCTATCTCAGTCTTTGTGTTAAATTCCTGTAAATCAAATGAAATCTCTTTTTGATAATAAACTCTTTTTGAAAATAATTCCTGTCATAAGTATCAACAGTTATGAAGGTCATACATATCATCGAGTCCGATCTCAACGCGAGGCGAGCTTGCGCAGTAAGCTTTATTTTATAGTGCAAAACAGTTGTCCACACCACGACAGTTCGACATGAAGAAACATCAGAAGGCACTCGAACTTTGGTACAAGATTTACATAAACTCGATGATTAAAATCTAATCAATATGCAATTTTTTCAGAAGCAAAATTTATAACCTCTAGCCGAAGCAAACAAATGTTGCTCTACAAAAACTATACATACTCCAGGAACAACGTTAACAAAAGGGGAACAATATGGTACTGTTCTTCACGACGCTCGAAAAACTGCACAGCGCAAGTGTTTACGTTTTTTGATGGATCGCTGGACGTCATTCAACCCGAACATTGTCACAAACCACCCAACTTTTATATTGGTGAAAGTGGAGAATGTATAAAATTATATTGAAATTCTAAAAGCCGGCTTATTTTATTCAACACATTTAATGCCTACAACACGGCGCCGTGTAGATATATTATGTGGCCGGGTATATTGCGACTGTGTTTTTTCTATTATTTATACTCTATTTTATCTATACAATATTTCAACTTCATACAAGCGGACGAAGCGCGAGCTATACCTACGTGCCTCGATCTCGACATGCAAGACAGCCTTGGCTGTGCCGCAGTGACGAAACTAAATGGAAAAACAAAGTAGGCAAATGCAATTAAAATGCTGGAGGCGACAGCCCTAACATGTTTTCGTATCTACCGTGCGGCTGTAGGCATTTAAAGGAGACTGGTACACTTTCCTACAATTTTGGGCCTGATTATGAAAAGATGAAAATAGTGCCAATTAATAGCTTATATATTATTAACCTATCTCTGCAAAAAAAACTATTACTGTGGTTTAACTGTACCGTCATGAACGTGGCCCAAAGAAGCGATTTTAGAACACAACTGTCTCCATACAATGCAATTTACAACTACCCCACGTCCATCCTTTTTTTCATATCTGTTAGATTAAAAAATATTCACATTGTCTTAAAAAAATATTTTATTTAAATAGTTTTTTAATTTGTTTTATTTAATCGATTTTATGATATATATGACTTATGGACGTGGGATAAAATATTTTATTTTCTAAGTTCAATGAGTCATATGAGCACATCAACTATAGGCAATAAAATTGAATGACAAATGAGTTTGATTTGTTATGAGACGTCACTAAAATATATACCCGCACAAAATATTTAAAATTATTATTTTAAGTTATAATTTCAATTGATACTGATGTTTGATTACGGAAAAGCCTTAACCTGGTACAAAAAATCGCTATAGTTCTTCTATTTCAATTTGCTGTTATAAATTTTATATGTTTTTAATGGGTTGGCGGCAGAATGTCACAAATTATCTGTTTTGGAAGTTCAAGAACAGTTAGTTCAATATTTTCTAGGGCCAGCAGCAACAACCGCAGAATCTTCTTCTGGTCACTATCTACAAGAAATTCCACGTAATACTGCAAACAATAAACTAGTTCGAAAGAGATGTAGCGGTTGTTATGCCAAACTAAAAATGCAAGGACAATTAGCTCGAAAAGCCAAAAAAGTGCACACAGAGTGCAAAGCATGTAAAAAAGCTTTTTGTTTGGCCTGCTTTAACGAAAAACATATTAATCATTTCGTATAAAATTTTATTTTTGTTTTATTTCATACAAAACCCGATCCCATAAAAACACTTATGATTTTTACCATTTATCTTTAGTATAAACTTTTGCTAAATTTTATTAAACATTCTTAAAGTATAGGTCTTTTGCTATCCACACATTTTTATAAGTGATATTATGCTCATAACAAAATTAAATCTTACTACTATTATAAAGGCGAAAGTTTGTATGGATGTTTGTTACTCTTTCACGTAAAATCTACTGAATGGATTTGAATGAAACTTTACCACAATATAGCTTATACATCAGAATAACACATAGGCTACATTTTATACCGAAATTCCCACGGTGAAAAATGCCTAATAAATTATGTCAAGAAATGAGTCACATGTGACTCCTTAGATAGTTAAGTTGGTACGTATTAAACTGGCGCGATAATTTTTTTTAAATACACTTGTTAGCTCAGAAAATGTCAAGTAAACATATTTTAACCAAAATTCAGAATGCCAAACTATATTAGGCACAAAACGAATATAAAAATCGCATTTTATTACCTACCCGCAATTTATAGTTTGAATTTAGTAATTGGTATTATTTTCATTGTTAACGTTAATAAATACATTTGGAATAATTGACATCTGACTTTTCAGGTGCAGTATTTATCAACTCTAGGAGAAAAGGCAATATGGTGTTATTGTACAAGTCATTCGTTTACTCCAAGCACAGCGCTGGTAAAAAGGGGGAACGATGGTTTTGCTCCTCTAAATGGTCAAAAAAGTGCCCCGCTCAAATACTGTTGGCCAATAATGGCACCATCAATGACGTTCAGCTCATTCACAGTCACGCACCACCACAGATCAATGTGAATCAAACTGGGCCATATATAAATAAATAATGATTACATATTGTATTTATTTATTAATATAGTAATTACAAAAATAAAAATAATTTATATTTATGTATGTATGTCAATGTATATTTCAAATAATATATATATTTTAACTTTCAATTTTATCGTAGTATCTTTACCTAACCATACTTTTGTTTAGTTAATAGTTATCCCAACAATAATTTAAATGTAAATACCATTTTAAGAAGGTAAAGTACATTTATATTAAACTCTTCAAAAAAATCGCAATGCAGTACACGACTGTACTTCTTCCCTAGATCAGCTTTGCCACAAATTATCAGTGACTTTATCTATACACTCTTCATTAATCGCGCAGAAAAGTGGTTAAGTACAATTTTGAAAAAAAATATTGAAGTGTATATGTCACCGGAAAATAGCAAGAGAGGCAAATTTATAAATTTCCTAGGAAATTTATAAGTTTTCGTAGGATTCTAAACGACAGATAAATTGTATTATTTTACGCCCATATTTTCGTAATTTGATAAGCTTACCGAACTCACGCGTAAAATAATACGTAAGCAATAAATAAACGTCATGTGCGCTCTGATTGGTTGAATAAGTCCAATCAGATAGCAGTGTGTTATTTTCCGTATTTTTAAGAAGCGTAAAATTAAAAGCTCTTCTGTTATTGGTCGAACAGTTTAGAATCTTACGTATGGATATCCGTTAGTTTGTAAATTAACCACGAGACTTCGCAAATTGATAAATTTCGGCGTAAAATAATACAATTTATCTCTCGTTTGAAATCCTACAAAAGATTATAAATTTCCTAGGAAATTTATAAACTTGCGGATCTTGTTATTTTCCGGTGACATATATAGCTGCTCATTTTAAGGGTACAGGATTCCCATTTATCACCTGCTGGTGTATAATATTGAGTATGAATTTAGTTTTTGACAGAATTAAGATACCACCACGGAAAAAAAGCTGTTGCTAGCGCTTTTATAGTTATTAATTTGCGTTTACATAGTTAATTTATATTCATTTTTCAAAAGCCATATTTATAATATCAAGAAACGGGAATAAGTTATTGCTACTATAAAGTTTGTTAGTGTGTATGTTTGTTACTTCTTCACAACTAAACGGCTCGAGCGATTTTAAAATGGATTAATAAATAAACCACATTTTATCCCGAAATTCCCACGGGAATGAGAAAACACGTGAATTCGCGGGTTTCCTCTAGTATGGAAATAAATTTTTAAAAATATGTGCTTAAAATTTGATATGAATGCTTTGTAAAACTGGTTCGTCTGAAGCCATGAAAAAATAAAGAACTAAAATTTAACTTTTCAGAAGTGACATATATCAACTCGAGAAAAAAAGGCAGTAAAGTGTTGCTTTATAAGAAATTCATTTATGCCAGGACAAGCACCAGTAAGAAGGGAGAAAGATGGTACTGTTCATCACAAACCTCGAAGAAGTGTCCAGCGCGTGTGTTCGTTGCGAAGGACGGTGCCGTTGAAGAAATTCTAATCGAACATAACCATGCACCTCCACTTTTTCATGTAAATGAAAATGGAGAATATATAAGGCTGTAATCATAAATAAATAAGTATAAAATATGCTTATTCTGGCTTTTCCTTAGCCCTATTAAATTATTGGCTGAGCTGTAATTATAAAAAATTTGGGTATTTCTAAATAAAAAAATTGGTTGTCTGTAAAGTCGGTTTACTGACGATAGTTGAACGTGACAATGTCTTAAGAAAATACTGATGGAATGGTTAAGTATATTTTTATAAATATTAATTTAAATTAATAAAATAATTGATCTTGATTTAATAAATTTATATTTTAAATTTAAAATATATATATTAATTTTTAATTTAAAATTAATATATTTAATAATTATATTTAATAGACGGATGTCGAACGCTGCCGAACGCAAAGGCCGATTGTGCTTCTTTGTCGCTCATTCCGCGCTCTCGCTTGCACTTCAAGCCTTACATGGAATGCCTCAAAGCGAGGTAACGACGCATTACGTCATGTTTTTTCGTGCGTGCAGCCGGCTCTATCGAATTATAAGACGTTGTCACGTCAAAAATTCATGGTTACCTAGATAACATCACGCCTCATTCCTTAGGGGTAGACAAAGACTACGTCCTACCATTTGCCACGGTCCTTGCATGCTTCCTTAGCTTCTTCCACTCTTATTAACCTTTCATATAAGGTGGTTGACTTAGGGTACTCTTGACTTGGCCTTCTAATAAATAATAGTATAATAATTATAAACAAAACGGAATCTATATTAGACACATAAGTGAAGATGATCACATTTTAGTGCTCACCCAAAGCCTATAGTATTAACTTAGTACATATATATGTAATACTATATTAACATCGAGAATGTCTAACACAAGGAAGTAAGACCACAGAAAAAAGAACAACGCTAGTTAGCGCTTCTACATTCTTTATTCCGCGGGTACAACAAATATTTTAAATTAATTTTTCAGAAGCCATATATATAACATCAAGGAAAGGGAATGAGCTACTGCTGTACAAGTCTTTCACTTACGCCGAAAACAACACGAACAAGAGTGGAACAAAGTGGTGCTGCTCGTCTCGATGCTCCAAAAAGTGCAAGGCCCAAGTGTTTGCGGCCAACGACGGCTCCATTGTCGAAATTGAAACCCGACACACACACAATCCTCCTGGTTTTCATATAAACAGCGAAGGACAGTATATACGATTGTATTCTAAATCCAGGCTGGTTAGAGTTAAAAAGTAAACAAACGTACCCCAAATTAAGTTTTTTATCATTATATATCATATCATAAAGTTGTTTATTGCGTTTATGAAGAATTTATGTTACTATTTTGGCGCGGAAAACTCAATATGTTTTTTGTTTGCAAAGCGGAAGCGAATGAGAACGTTCATTAAGTCATCAGCTCGTTTGAAAAACTTCCTGTACATAGTCCGTAAGTATATTTTAACAAAAACATAATGTCTATTTTGAAATTCAAGATGGCGGCAATATTATGTCAAGATATTATTCTACGCATTACTTAAAATATAGGTATCATTTTATTGGTATTTCGGGGTGCTGATCACGAATGTGATATTAATTTTTTAATTATGCAACTGTTGTCTATAAAATAAATTAGGATTCCTAGATACCGAAGAAACAATAAAAATATCAAAAAGCTGCGTAGAAGCGTACTAAAATATATTGCGCGTGATATTGTTGTTGAATGAACCGTGTTGCCAAATTATTATTTGGCACATTTTGTTTTAACTGTGTCATATTATTACGTTAGGTATAGTATAGATTACGGAGCCTTGTTATTGCATACATTGCCCGCTCAAAAATATCAAAATCAGCCTCTCATTTCCAACATATTATGTGGAACGTCTTCCCGTACTTTTCGTTAACATACTCTTTACACCTGGCATTCATAGTTATTTTTATAGTATTATCTAAAGTTATCAGAACTGCAGCTGTATCCAAATTTTTTCATTTATTATTTTATTGCTTAATTGTTTAGCATAGTAAGTCTTTGTTTACATTTACTGTCGGCTTTATACTTGCCTTTGTTTGTGATTATCTTCCACGAGTTTGCCTCGGCTATTCATTTACACTATCGCTAGGTTATTATATAAATAAAATAAAAAAACTTCTTTTCAATTACAAACAACTTAAAAATATGAGATCCGCCGCTCTATTGCTGTTTTATATACGTTAAGATAAAGTCATTAGTAGTATTAGATAAAGTATTTAACTATTTCTTTATTTTATTTACAAAATGAGTAATTCTGAACCTACACCTGGCCCATCTGGCTTAAAACGTAAAAGGATCCCTGATCCTCCATCGTCTCTTCAGTCTCCCATGAAGAAAAGACCTAAACGTGGTTGTTTAGGATCGAACGAAAAGACTGTTGCAATTAATGTTTATAAACTCATTATGCACATGATGACCACATATCCATATAAGACTGATATTGTCCAAAAAGTGTCAGAGGTAATGGGAATTTCCAGACCAACGGTCAATCGAATTCTGGCTAAATATAAAAAAACAGGAAAAGTGACATCACCTAAAAAATCAAAACCAAATAACGAAGTTATAGATAAATTAGATGATTTCACATTGACTGCGATAAAGAGAAAGATACACCAGTTTTTTTTCAAGAACGAATTACCAACAATTGACAAAGTTTTAGCAGTTGTTAATGATGACCAGGACTTACCATCATTTTCCCGCTCAACTATGTATAAGATTTTTAAAAAATTAAAATTTTCCTATGTGAAGAGGACGAGAAAGAGTATTTTACTCGAAAAGCCCGATTTGATGGCATGGAGAACCAATTATCTCCTTAAAATGAAAGACTACCGCAAGGCAAATAAGAAAATTTATTACACTGATGAGACATGGTTGAATGAAGGTATAATGTTTTTTAATATTTTTATCTTTGCCAATTCAATTCAATGAATCAAATCAATGAATGCGTTAAACGGACAGTAAATGAAGTAATCATATTTGTTTTCAGGACACACTGCAAACTTCGTATGGATCGACCAAGATATAGCAAGTAGTCGCCAGGCATTTTTAAATGGCTTATCTACAGGCCTTAAAAATCCTCAGAAAGGAAAACGATTAATAATCACACATATTGGTAGCGAAAATGGTTTTCTGGATGGAGAAGAGTGGATTTTTGAGGCCAAGTAACAGATGCTGAAGGTGACTACCATGGTGAAATGGACTCTCACAATTTTGAAAAATGGTAACTATTTATTTCTTACATAACGAACATTTATTTTTACTACGTCATGTTTTCTACATATTAGACATATGTAGAAAACATGACGTAGTAAAAATAAATGTTTCCTTATCGTAAAGTATATGCATACATACACAATAAACTACAGTCTCACGTAGTGCTGGAGAAGAATCCAAATAACTTTATTATTTATATAACCTTCCACGGTCACGGTTTCCCACCAGCTCGACCTGGCCCATTTGAGAAATCTTATTGGGTTTAGCCAGGAATCGAACTTCCGCCTTATAAATAGACTGTGCTTATTATTGCGGTTGGTTGTGAAACTCATTTGCTGATTTTTACTAACTCCTTGACTTTAGTAGTATATGCAACATGTATTAATGAATTTAAATATATATATATTATTTGAATTCTATGATTTATAGCATTCAATTCTTTTTTAATTTTTACAGGTTCGCGAAAATACTTGAACTTATCGAACCTGGGTCGGTAGTCGTTTTAGATAACGCACCGTACCACTCCAGATTGGTAGATCGTCTCCCAAACATGAGTTGGCGGAAGGCTGAAATACAAAAGTGGCTGCACGAGAAAAGCTACCCTTATAACGGAAACGAAACGAAGGCAATATTACTCACCAAATTTGAAAAAGAAAATTTTAAAAAGAAAGTCGTCGATGACATGGCAGCCAAAAAAAATATAATAGTTTTACGCCTTCCGCCTTATCATTGTGAATTGAACCCCATCGAGTTGATATGGGCTCAGCTTAAGTCTTACGTTGGAAAAAATAATAAAACATTTAAAATGGCTGAGCTAAAACAATTAGTCACCGATGGGGTTCAGAGAATTAGCGCAGCGTCATGGAGAAAATGTATAGAACATATTATTAAAGAAGAGGATAACATGTTACGACTTGATGGAATCATAGATAACCATACGGTCACGACGCCATTTATTATTAATGTAACGACAGACGAAAGTGAAATTTCAGACGGATCTTCGTCCACAGAATCATAAATTTAATTTCATTAAAATTATTAATAATTTCATTAATTGTTTGGTATTTTTACTTATCCCGTACAATAAATAATTTAGGAATTAAATTAAGTTATAACTTAAGGTATTTTTTAAAAAATATTGTATGATATCTTCGTAATAGAATTTAAATAATGGATTCGAAATGAATATTTCAATTAAATTGTTCCTAGGTTCAGAATTTCATTCAATACTTCATTCCTGATATAGTTCATCAAAGACCCATCCCTAGAGCTTACGTCATAAAATGTCACGTGATCAGTACGGCCATATTTGTCTTATTAATTGCTCATTCCTAGAAAAATGAAATATAGTTAAATATTTTGTGACCGTAAGATTACGTGAAAGTTGTGTATAGCAGAATCATTAAACTTCTTATTTGGCAATTCTTTATTATTTACAAAGTTTCTGCTGAGACAAAGCTGAGACAAAACCCAAACACGTTTACTTTATGGTTTAGTTTTGAGTACCTACATTTTGCTAAAATCATAGTTAAGTATTTTTTTAGACAACCTAAGGACAATCAAACCTACTAATAATCATTTAGATTAATAGCGACTGTTTGATGATTAAAACAATATTACAATAATTATTATGAAAAAAGCGTATTGAATCATGCAGTTTCAGCATCAGTGATTATTATCACTGTAATTTTAAATTTTCTTTATGACTTTCATTTGCGCCAACTGTACAGAGCTTATCTCGCCAGTGTCACGTAGATGGAAAAGGCACCATGGAGATTGTATGGTGGTATTTGTTTTTTGAAAAATATTATGGGTGAGAAAATTTTATGTCGTTAAAGTGTAGTTATGGAACACTATACTTTGCATGAAACGACAAGCTTAGGGCCGGTTTTTAATTATTCACATATTAATATCAACAGCTCTAATGTAAGTTTAAATATAATTAAGTTTTATTAAGATAAATTTTGGGTTAGGTTTTTAATATTTTGATTTTGTATGCGTATTCAGCAGGTCTGAGAATCGGCTACTATCTAATTTTCATCTTATTTTTTTTTAATTTTTAACGTTTGCCGGGTCAGCTACTAATAGTATAATAATTATAAACAAAACGGAATCTATATTAGACACATAAGTGAAGATGATCACATTTTATTGCTCACCCAAAGCTTATAGTATGAATTTAGTACATATATATTATATATGTACGTATGTATATTAACATCGAGAATGTCTAACACAAGAAAGTAAGACCACAGAAAAAAGAACAACGCTAGCTAGCGTTTCTACATTCTTCATTCCGCGGGTACAACAAATATTTTAAATTAATTTTTCAGAAGCCATATTTATAACATCAAGGAAAGGGAATGAGCTACTGCTGTACAAGTCTTTCACTTACGCCGAAAACAACACGAACAAGAGTGGAAAAAAGTGGTGCTGCTCGTCTCGATGCTCCAAAAAGTGCAAGGCCCAAGTGTTTGTGGCCAACGACGGCTCCATTGTCGAAATTGAAACCCGACACACACACAATCCTCCTGATTTTCATATAAACAGCGAAGGACAGTATATACGATTGTAGTTAAATATTTTGTGACCGTAAGATTATGTGAAAATTGTATATAGCAGAATCATTAAACTTCTTATTTGGCAGTTCTTTATTATTTACTTGCAGTGTCTGGTGGTTTCAGCCGCGTAGTACTCGTTCCCGTGGGAATTTTGGGATAAAATGGGGCCTTTGTGTTATTCTGATATGTAAGCTATATTGTTGTAAAATTGTATCAAAAGCCATTCAGTAGTTTTTGCGTAAAAGAGTAAAAACATCCATCCACCCATACATACAAAGTTTTGCCTTAATATTAGTAAGGATTAGCGGTGCCTCGCGGTTTCTTCTGTGGAGCAAGTGCGAGTTTTCACCGAGCGACTCCGTAAAAACGTAACCATTCGATTATGTAGAAAAAAAAGCGTTCCCTCTCGCTATAACTAGATGGCGCTGCTTCAATTCCATATAAATTTGCGTTACGTTTTTACGCAGTTGATCGGTAACAAACTCGCACTAGGCATACTGAACACGGTCCTCTTATAAATAGGATTTTATCTACGCGTGTCTATTTATCCAAAATCATTACAAATTGTATTTATAATTGTATTCATTGGTTGCAGATCCAGTTTTAATCAAAAGTGACAAGAAAGGGAAAGTTTTCGTTCTACTATACAAAGGGTTTCAGTTCAAGAGGCAGACTAAATCCAAAAAGGGCATCGTGTGGAAGTGCACAGCGAGCAAAACGGATCAGTGTAAGGCAACGTTAACGACAGATCAAAATCTAAAAGTAGTTGCTATGAAAGGAGCGCACAAACACGCGAAACCTGACGCTGAGACAAAACCTAAACACGTTTACTTTATGGTTTAGTTTTGAGTACCTACATTTTGCTAAAATCATAGTTAAGTATTTTTTTTTAGTTGGACAACTTAAGGACAATCAAACCTACTACTAAAATCATAGTTAAGTATTTTTTTTTCGTTAGACAACTTAAGGACAATCAAACCTACTAATAATCATTTCGATTAATAGCGAATATTTGATGATTAAAACATTATTACAATAATTATTATGAAAAAAGCGTATTGAATCATGCAGTTTTAGTATCAGTGATTATTATCACTGTAATTTTAAGTTTGTTTTTTTTTTACAATTAAATTTTTCTTTATGACTTTCATTTGCGCCAACTGTACAGAGTTTATCTCGCCAGTGTCACGTAGATGGAGAAGGCACCATGGAGATTGTATGGTGGTATTTGTTTTTTGAAAAATATTATGGGTGAGAAAATTTTAAGTCGTTAAAGTGTAGTTATATTATATATTAATATATAGTTAATATTAACATCTCTAATGTAAGTTTAAATATAATTAAGTTTTATTAAGACAAATTTTGGGTTAATGTTTAGTGTTAGGTTTTAAATATTTTGTTTTTAAACATTTAAGTTAAAGTTGCATTTTGGAAAGTGCAGTAGCTACGTGAACTACATAGAGTATGACTAATTGATTTACGGGGCGACATGTGTAAGCGACAAACGCGACGCGATGCGACACGATGCTGCGTGATACGACAAAGGTGCCCATTACGTCGCGTTCCGCCACAGACTAGGCCTGCTACACTACATCGGCCGCAAGTAGGGAAAGCCGTAGTTTTTATCGCGTTCATCGCGTTGGCACCATCGAATCGCGTCATATTCGTCGCTTACGCAGGACACCCCATAATATAATATTCTATGTTATTTTTTTAGGTATTTTTATCTGTAACTGTCATTGATGGGTACAATTTGCCATATCCATTATAATTATAGGCCTTAAATGTTAAGTAATTTTAGCATATAATAAGAATTTATTAAAATCAGATTTTATATTATGTATAGGTAATATTCTGAACGAAGATATATGCAGCTTAGTACTTTTAAGTTATTAATTAACATATAATTGGTCATTTCGACACTTTTATACCACTTTGCAATTTTTTATGATCAGATCTTATAAATTTTATTTTAATTAGTGGTAAACAATTAAAGTGGGTTAAAATTCTTACCCATTTTTGGAACAATGTGTAATATATACGTGTGGCCGCGCGGTTCGCAGTTAGCTTTGCCGCGTTACATAAACAAGCGAGCTCACGACTAAGGCCGGGCGCCCATTGTGATTTTTTGTCACGGTAACATTTTGTTGCCGTCACCCTCTGTCACCATCAAGGCGCCCACTGTAGGTAACTGTCATCGGGTGACAAAGTGAGCTTGTTTGAGTTCTAGATCGATTTCAATTAGGTTACTGTAATATGTTCTCTCAGAATACACGAAAATAAATTAAACGAAAAAGACGCTAAAGGGTGCATCCTATATGTACACTAAAAGATTACTAAAATATATTTTTTTATTCTGAATTAAACTGAACACTTTAAATTTATGCATACAATTTTTTAATTATATATGGTTTATTGTAGGCAAGGGATTACATAAGTGAAAAAAAAATTTAACTAATTAATGGGGCACTCAAAAAAACTGAACATTATAAATTTCCATACAACAATTTGTTTCCTTTATCTATACAAATAACTTTTAGTCTGCTTAAAAATATGAATAATTTTATAACATTTTGAGGCATCTCCTTTCAAACAAAAAGTGATTAATTCCCAGTGAGCGCACTCGCATAGCGATGCATAATTCGAGTGACAGTCACGTCGCCAGCAGACGAAACTATTTGTCACCGTATTGTCACGTCACCATAGTGAGCGCACTCTCTAATATCTTCATTGCACTCGATTAGGTGACTTAAAGTCACGGCGACAAAAAGTCACAGTGGGCGCCCGGCCTAAGGGCCACGTATGTGTCAGTAACTAGTTGAACATACTCCGACAACAGTGACATGAGTTTCATCTCTTTCTATTTTAATAATATGGAAAATACTCACGATAGTTTAAATTCTAATATTACTCGTAAGTATTATAGAGGACAATACACATTGTTCCAAAAAATATCATCTACCTCCTAGAAAGTATTTTAATTACTTTTTACTTTATATATAGATTTAAATGCTTATTAATTATATATTGATTTTAGTTAAGATTAAATGATTAAAGCTTAAAAAATTGAGTTTTATTTTTCAACGTACATCAGGTGTGATTGCAGTCAATGGCTCACTTGTAAAAAAATAATTGGATTCATCTCTGTCTCGATTTCTGTTTAAAGGTATTGTTAGACAGAGAGAGAAAGAGAGAGGTAGTGACGCAAACTCATACTTTCAAGTTTTCATTTACATCATTACAGAATAGTGTAACAGTTGTAATTGGTTCAGTAGAGGTGCGAAAATCTCTGAAGGTACAATAAAGTAGATGAAAGGTGTTCTGTTGTTGAAATTAGGTAAATTGAAAAAAATATGTATAACAGCATCGCGTCTTAATCATTTGATTAAAGAAAATTTGTATATTATTTGGAAATAGGTATCAAAAAAGCTGACATTTCAACCAAACGCCAATATTCTCTTGCAGTGAAAGTGGTAACTGCAGTTGACGGGGCAACAATCCTGATGCTGAACGGGTACGCTTTCACGAACCCGTCGCCGATGTCCAACGGCGAGCGCTGGTACTGCTCCGGCAGGATACGGTGGAAGTGCACAGTTTGTCTGCACGTCAACGACGACTACGAACTCGTCTGCATATCGCACGAGCATGCGCACGACCCGCCCGTCATGGAAATAAGTACTGATGGACTCTATGCCATTGCTAAGCAATGAGGCATCAAGTTTGCGTTGCCACATGAGTAGATAAAAGGAACAGAGGCAAAGCTTCTTAAGACCGTAAAATTGTTACCTGTTTTAGTTAGTTAAGACAAATTAAGCAACCAAACAAACTATGTTTCGCACTGACATGGCCTTATGAATGTCAACTAGCAGTACCTGCGTAAACCGGTTCTTTCCAGTCTTACCGCGTACGCCACAAGAGGTTGGTGGTCACTCACACATGCCCCGCGTGCTTGAAGTAGTGCAACCGATTCGCGCGGTAGTATGAAGCTTTGTCTCTGTTCCTTTTATCTACTCATGTGGCGTTGCTAAGCAATGACGCAACAGGATTGCGGACGCTGAGTATTAAATAATAGGCATATTATTAAAATATAAACGGCTGAAACTCACGTCACTGTTGTCGGAGTATGCCCGACTAATTTCGAACCCATCGGAGTATGCCCGACTAATTTCGAACCCATCGGAGTAAGCTCATGACTTTAGACCCCGTGTGGGTTAAACGATTCTAGCATACTTCGACAAAAGTGACGTGAGTTTCAGGCGTTTATATTTTAATAAAATGGAAAACACTCGCGATAGACACAGCACACTATTTTATTTTATTAAATTTGACATTTTTCTATTTTTATTATATTTTTACACCATCTTGTATATTTTTGAGGCTCACGTTTGTTAGCACAGCACAAAAAAACGCTAGCTGGCGCTAGTTTTTCTTTAGCGTAAAGGTGCCTCAACACTACGAGATGGTAAGTATTTATGCGAATTATCTAAAAATAGAGGTTTATATTCTGTAAACGATTCGCTGCTTGAGTTTTTCTAAATACCTAATTTTAAAATAAGAAAAGAAAAAGAAAGGTATATTAATGTTAGTTTAATAAACGTGATCTCGGTAACAAAATTTAATAGAAATATCAAAATGTTTGGGTTAAATTTTGTATTTAGCAAAGGGTTTTTTAAAATATTTTTAAGCTTATCTTATTTCTATTCTCTGTATACGAGATTGTAAATCCACAAATCTTTTTTTATCTTCGTGAGTATCTCCTATTATCTCGAAATATAAGGTCACAGTATTGTATATATATTTAATAGAGGTTTTACAGTTTTGTAAACTACAGATTATCAGGTCAAAGTAGATTACTTAGATGAACAGAACATGACAAAACAAGAACAATTAAAATATGTAAATACATTTTTGTCTTTGAAGATTTTACGGAAAATAACTCTTACTATGAATAGAGGTGAACACTTTCTATTTTACGACATCTTTTAGCGTCAGATATAATAAGCAATAACAATATTATAAAATGTTTTTGTGTGTGTGTTATCATAGGTCTAACGCAGGCGTTAAGTAAATTTCTAATTGTTTTTATTAATTATTATATTAAAAAAATAATATCAATGTCTGATCAAAATTTTTGTGAACATATTGTAGATAAAGCAATAATTTCAAAATAAATATTTTATAATAATCATAAAATATGGATTTTTGGTTTAATTGTTTACCGACTTCTTGTTTCTTCAGCTGGCTCTCTTTATTCAATATTAACGTCCAAATTCTTGGTTTTGTTGATTCTACAGATTTATTGTACTTGAAGTTTATTTATATGCTATTTAATAAAAAAACATGTACGATTTATATCCTCTGTACGTATTTCTTTTACAAGCGTATTTTTTCAGCGACTTTGATGCCGCTGTCATCTGGAAAGACTTTGCTGATGTGGCAGAGCTACACATTCAGTCTGCCCAATATTTTGGGCAAAGGCGACGTTGTGTCATGGAAGTGCACAAATAGAGGAAGAACTGGCTGTAGGAAACATGTCCACGTGGATGAGAATTTAAGGATAGTGGCCAACTTTAATGACCACAACCATAGCGCTCCCAACTACGTCAGGATGAGAGATGGAAGTTTCGTCAAATGTTAAAGTATAAGTTTATTTTCAAATTATAATGGCTTGTGTACACTGGCGATAAATCTGCGGAGGGGCAAAGTATGGGTGAAATATAGAATAGATGTACTTTCACGTATCTCGTTAAATAGTTCCATAAACGTTTAAACACAGTATCGTATTCTATCTTTTACTTAACAAGTTTTGTTTATGTATTATACATTTTCAGTAAAAAACATCCGATTCTATTCTAGAAAGAGTATCTGCTCAAAGCTTTTCTAGCAGGATCCTACCAGATTTGGTTTGGCTGGGAGAATAATTCGAACAGACAAGGCGAGCGTTGACATGTCACAAAGGGTACCTTTAAGCCTACATCCGTGCCGCAATTCTCGGGCTCTGATTGGCATATTTCTCTCTGCCACACAATGGACCCATAAATGTTCAAACAAATATTGATTTTTACTTAACAAGTTTTGTTTATGTATATATGTAACATTTTTCAGTAAAAAATATCCAATTCCATTCTAGAAAGAGTATCTGCTCAAAGCTGTTCTAGCAGGATCCTACTAGATTTGGTTTGGCCGGGGGAATAATTCGAGCAGAGAAGGCAAGCGTTGACATGTCACAAAGGGTACCTTTAAGCCTACATCCAAGCCGCAATTCTCGGGCTCTGATTGGCGTATTTCTCTCAGCTACAGAATGGACCCATAAATGTTCAAACAAAATATTGATTTTTACCTTTTACTTAACAAGTTTTGTTCAAATACATGTATCATTTATCATTAAAGAAAATTCTATTCCATTGTAAAAAGAGTGTCCATAGTTGGCCTTCAGGATCTTACCAGATTTGCTTTGGCCGGGGAATAATTCGAGCAGAGAAGGTCATACAGGGACCTTTAAACCTATATCTAATCTCGGACTCCATTAAGCGTTTATCTCTCTGCCACACGATGAACCCGGCAGCCGCACGGGGAACCTAGTAATGCTATGAAATATAAGATATTCATCTCTCTTACGCTATGGTTCATCTATTTTGCTTTTCATCTATAGGTACATGAATTAAACGTAAACATTTTTAATTTCATATTTAATCGATCTGTTTTTATCGAACATTTCATACACGATTAGAAAATGCGCGTAGTCATTTTCGTAAACCGATATTATCGCTACTTAACCAATTTATTAAGTATTAACAATATAAATATTACAGGAAAAAAATACTCGTTCATTCCTTCATTAAGGGGTAAACGTAGTCTGCTGCTCTTGGACAACTACACATTTTGCCAAATCAACAACGATATCCGATACTGGTACTGCACCGAGAAGCACACGCACAAATGTGACGCTAAAATAAGATTGAACGAAGATCGGAACATTCTGCGTTCCAACCTTAACCACAATCATGATGCACCGAAGTATTATAGGACTGGCAATGGCGCGTATTATAGAATTAAGTAGTAGAGCTCTGTAGGATTGTCATTAGGTCTCGTCGAACTATAGTTCGTTCACGTTTCGAATGCAGTGCTGTCGCACACAACCTATTATGAATTTGACTTTGTAATTTGAAAAGATTTGATGATTGAGGCGGCGTTGGGCCGGCGCTCACTGTATTCTTCATAGTCCGCTTTGAATACGAGATTTATGAACTGCGCAGTATACAAATTGATTTTGTACACTGCGCAGTATAGTAAGCATACTAATCTCAGGTACAGGTTTTTAAGTTGTATTGTCAACAGGGGGAAACACCAGAATTGTCAACTTGTACGTCCGTCCGCGGCTTTGCTAAAAATTTTAATTTTATTTTGCAATAAAAACCGTAGGCGCATTTAGTAATAACTAAACTATGTAATTGGATTAACAAATTTTAATCTAGTTATACTAAATATTTGTGTGTGTGTGTGTGTGTGTGTGTGTGTGTGTAACAGTATTATAAAATAAAATATGGATCTGATGAAAATCTTTTTATTGTTTATTTTATTCCATAATTATAACTTTGCTGACATGAAGGGCCATACATTTTCAGCTTAAAAATTATTTGGGAAAAGGCTGTGTGGTGTCAAGAAGATGCATAGTTAAAAAACTCACTGCCTGTCGAAAGCCAATTGACATTTCAGATAGTCATCATCCGTTGCTAGTTACCATTATGGCAAAGACGTACCGCTAAGCGTTGCGGTGTGATGTCATATAAGAAGTATGGTTTAAAAAAAAGGTCTTCCAAGTTAGCCCGCTATCATCTTAAACTGTATCATCACTCAAAATCAGGTGCCATCGCAGTCAAGGAATAACTTGTATGACTCTAAAATTTTTTTATTAAATAATCAAAAAGAAAAACTGATGAGACGACAGAACCGACAAGATAGCAAGCGTAGGACCAACATACCTCGAACTTATCAAATACCAAGAAATTATCAAAAATATCATTAGACTGGTCTGAAGAAAATCCTAATAGCCTATCGAAGTTTGCAAGTTAAACCCTCTTGTGATCATCACCCTAATATGAAGGTTTGTTATGGAGTTAACCATTATCTTGTTGTACGAGTATGAGTTAAAGGATTTTACAAACCCATCAAGTCTGAACTGAACCTCTAAAAGAGACCTTATTGGTGCAGGAGGCTTGTGCCCTATATTTAAAACTGGTGATGAAAGGCAATAAACATAATCAGTTGTTTCTTACAGACATTGAATACCAATTTATCACGGTGAAAGGAAAAAAGCTATTAATGGTCGGTGGGTATACTTTTTATCGGAACGGAGTGTACAACACCTGGATGTGCTCAAGCAGAACAACTGCCTGCAAATGCAGAGCGAGAATACGGTTCAGCAAGACGAACAGAATCATTGCGTTTTCAGGACTCCACACTCATACGCCGCCTGAATTTCATGTCAATAAAGATGGTGAACATATAAGAATTAAGAATTGGACATTCAAATAATATTAAATACAACGTTGTAAATATGTACATTATATTTCTATATGTATTGTGTAAATAAATGAATATATTAAGGCAATACACGCACTGCTATCAAGCCCTAAATTAAGCGTAGCTTGAGTTATTTATAAAGACTATTTCTCTAATTTATTTTCATTTGCTTTCTTCTTTACAATACAAAAATGTATATACAAATGTTTTAATGTAAAATAATATGTTGTAATGTTTTAAACGATATAGATATTATTTTTATTATTTATTATATTATTGATGATATGCTTATTATTCCGAAAATACAATTTTATCTAAATAAGCAATAAAACTGATTTTTCTTCGTTTCATATTTGACCCTTTAAGCGTTTATAGATATGGGAATGTCCCTTAACTTCATCATTATCAGTCGCTCGACCACTCCTGGCCATGACTTCTAAAAACCGCGGTCTTCACGGTCGGTCCACCTAGTGGGGAGTTGACCAACCTTCTCGGTAGGAGTATAAGTTAAGATTCACAATTCTTTTCTGAACAAAATTACTGTTCAAAGTACCGAATTCTCAAGATCCAACAGTGACCCTCGATAAATTTTAGTTCAAAGTACGTCGTGATACATTTACTTCAACTTTACTTTCCATTGTTGATGTGGCCGCCTTAAAAAGCGAGGGCTTGACATCTTGAGCACTGACATAAGAGCCAAAAATTTTAAAAAATTGGACACCCAAGACCGCGCAAAATGGGCTAGATTATGTCGGAAAGCGGACTCCACCTAGTGTGATAACGCTATGAAGAAGACGAAGTTCCTCAAACATTATTCCCAAAGCCAAATCCAAGATTGAAATCGGCACGAAAACGGTCACAGAAGCAGCAGGAGATAAAACAAAAAATGCGTTAATAGTAAAATTGAAACAAAACCGTAGCAAATATAAAAAGAGTTGCCAGAGATTGAAAAAACAAAGAAACAACTGGAGCTTACGCAAAAGGCTTTATTTGGTGACGTGTTGGAAAAGTAAATACCAGATAATATGTCTAATCTGAAGAGTCGTCAAGAGAAGAAAGTTGTAAACAAATTACTTTTCGGCCAGATTGTAACTGCAAATAAAACTTGGAAGTTGAAAAACTAGGTTATAACTTATAAAATGATGATGATGAAAATGAAAATTATTGATTTTTTTTTTGTAAGTCGGTTCAATAAAGAAACTGGACAGTGCGAGTCTCGACTTCACCCCTATATATCTCTCTCTAGATTCATTTTAGAGCCAGCGAGAGATAAAGATGACATCGAGACTCGCGCTGTCAAATTTCGTAACAGAATCGACTGCTATATACAACGTGGTGTAAATTTTACAGCAGTTTACTGTTTTAGTTTTGCTGTCCTCTATTTCTGTGTTAAGAAAAAAAGTTGCGAAAGTATTCTAAAACGCTGTTGTTTTTCAGTGACCGTAGTGACGCTGTCGACCGGGAGTACGTTCCTCATAATAAACGGCCACACGTTCAGAAAGGAAGACTGCGGCAACGGCGCCACCAGCCGCTGGTGCTGCAACGAGCCGGCGAGCAACAAGTGCGATGTGTACGCGCATATCAATGAGAAGTATGAGTTGGTGTTGATCGTCAACAAGCACAACCACGAGCCCATACTGTGTAGGAAATTGCAGGGCAGGATCATTTAGTATATAATGCATTGCACGGCGATAAGAGGTATGAGCTATAGTCGACGCATTTTAAGTTGACGCAACTGAGTTGTCGCCGTCGGGCATAAATATTAATTTTAAAAGTTATCCCATATTTTTTACATCTCCTAGATGGTAAGTGATGCAATCTAAGATGGAAGCGAGCTAACCTGTTAAGAATAGGATAATATCCACACCCCTTCAGTTTCTACACGTCATCGTACCGGAACGCTTAATCGTTTGGCGGTACATAAGGCCGTCAAAACTCGGTTCTGTATCCGTTTTGGTTATATTTAAACTGGGATTGTGGATTTTTATTTAAAGTAGGTCAAGTCTTGTCATGTTTAGCCACTTAACATCGCATTTGTGTTTTAAGCTCTGAGACGTCTATCTTGTGAAAGAAATGTTGAATATTAAGTTTTTTCTTTAGTAGTAGTATTAGTAGAATAGTGCGGTTGACAGGTCAACGCACATAAAGTTTCGTGTTATTTTTCGGCAAATTAGCGACTGATATTGCCATAATAGATTTTTGTCTATAAATATTAGCATATCTAAGAAAGACCTTTTAGTCCTAAAATTGACTGCCTCGTTTGTCCAGTAGTTAGCCTATATGCCTTCGATTGCGTGGTCCTGGGTTCGAATCCTAGGTCGGGTCACGGAATAAGTTTTTCATTCTTCTATGAAATGTTCAATACATTCTAAGCCTGAAGTCGGGAAGTTGGTGGTGACGCACAACCGTGCCTCGGAGAGCACGTTAAGCCATCGAATCCGGTTATAATCATTAATATCTGATAGTGATCGTTAATAAGTATAAAAAAATATCAACCTAAGCCCGCCAATCCACATTGGAGTAGCGTGGTGGTTCTACGCCCCATATCCTCTCTCCTATAAGAAGGGTTGCCTACCCTGTGAGCCGTTAATAGACTGATAATGATGATACAAAAAGTCCTAATAAAAGAGACAATGTCATACGCACACATCCTACAGTGAACACACGATAGGCAGATTTTTTTTAAGTTGACGAGTTTTGTCTGCAAGTAATGTCACATGAGTAGATAAACTGAACAGAGACAAAGCTTCATGCCACCGCGCGAATCGGTTGCACTACTACAAACACGCGGGGCATGTGTGATGTGTGAGTGACCACCAGCCGTTTGTCGCGTACACGGCGAGACTGGAAAAAACCGGTTTACGCTGGCTCAGTTAGTTGACAATCTTAGGGTCATGTCAGTGCGACACGTTGTTTGTTTGGTTAGTTGGAACCAAGTATTACATTGTGACAACCCTACCAAAATAGGTAACAATTTTGTTGTTAAGAAGCTTTGTCTCTGTTTCGTTTATCTACTCATGTGGTAATGTTCTATGCAATTCATTCGAGTGTTTGTATGTATCTATAATGTTTGCAAGCAGTGAGTCGGCAAGTGTTTACGGAAAAGCTTTTTGTGAAATTTTTATACTTTTTATAAATATTATAGTGAAAAAAAATGAACGAATGACGGCTATTGTAAAACCTAAACAATTAATCAGTTTATTGGGATTATTTCAAATACGAAATGTTACGTTGGTACTGTTTTTGTAATTTCTGTTAGTATGTTAAATAAGAATTTAATTGTTAGCTTAAGTTATGGCGAATGAAGCCATTTTTGTTTTAATTTTTTAAAGTTTCACAGCCCCGAGGGGTCCCCTGGCAACCGTCAGGCAAATAATGACAGCTGTCATTGTAGCTCCGTCGCTACCCGGGTAGCCGCGGGCCTCAAAGAAGGTTTGAATGTCAGGCCCACAGGGGTTGTTAAAGTATTTTTAAATATTATGTACCGGTACCGGTACAGTTTTAGATAATTAAACCTTTCAAAGTTTCTAGTTTTAAGAACATAGGACAATTAATAAATTGTTTCCTTATTTTAATAAACTTTTCTATTTATTTTGACTTTTATTTAATGGTCAGTTGATATTAAGATAATTATTAATTCTTTATTTTTTTTTTACCAAATTTTATACCAAATATTAACGTACAAAATTAAAAAAAAAATATAATAAAAAAATGGTTTATGCGAAAATACTAACATAATAGGTCAAACTACCCTTCCTTATAAATACCGGATCTTAGCCCTACGTCTTTGATGCTCCCAGGACTCGTACAAAGGGTTTTGCGCCATAATTTATTATATGCATAGCTAAGGTATGGTATGCCCTTCCGAGATCAGTTTTCCTTATTCCTACAACTTGGATATCTTTAAAACAAAAGTAAATAGGTAATTTCTAAGCAAGCGCGTCTCACTTTAGACCACATAAGGTACGATTTCACCTTATGCGGTCAATCAAGCGCGAGCGTGTTGCATATACAAAAAAAATAATGTATGGTTTTAAAAAAATAGCAACTATTGAGTATTGCCTGCTCTTCTTAGCAGACGTCTGCCTTCCGAGGTGGTGGTAAAGTAAACAAACCGATGAAATTGAGGTTTCTAAAGAGCTTGTAAAATAAGCCTTGAAATAAACGAATTTTGATTTTATATGTTCATATATGTTTTTGTTGCAGGACAAGACTATAAATTCATCACAGTGAAAGGCAAAAAGCTTTTAATGATAGACGGCTACACGTTTTACCAGAACGGCGCCTATAACAATTGGATGTGCTCCGCGAGGACATCTACCCGCAAGTGTAAAGCGAGAATCCGTTTCGACAAATTGCATAACATTACTTTCTTTTCCGGCTCCCACAGTCACGATCCACCTGGATTATATGTGACTCGCAATGGAGAGTACGTTAAAATTAAGAGCGGGCACTCTAAATACTTAGACTAGGTATATAATTTATACTCTATGGTTTTGACCATAGACTTATTTCACGTCTATGGTTAAAACCAACCAATTAACGAGACAACAAAATGGTGATTGGTGTGGGATATGGAGGGTAGAGGAAAGGAGAGTCATCTTATGGGAGGAAAGTTGAAAAAGTGTCCAGTTGTATGCGTTAAATAACAGTTCAAAAATCCTCCACAATCGCGCTAGTGGATGCACAGGGTATGGTATGAATGTAGCAATCATAGATGAATTGAAGTATGCCGAGTTAAAAAATTTAATGTCATTATCGACTAAAGTAGTTAATTATTGAGAACTTCAACAACTTACGTTGTACAAAATATTGTGGTAAATATAACCTTACAGAATTATAACCAAACGTGCGTTTAGAGTGATTTTAGTTCGTAAACAGTAAATAGTACGGTTATTGATATATAAACATTTAATTTTATGAAAAAGTGAGTGACTAACAGAACAGTTATGGGTAAAATTTGTGTTGTGAAAAGTTGTCCAAGTGGACGTAAATCTCAAAACAAAAAAATATACTCTAACAATATTTGGCGCTTCTTTTGTAACTCTTACTTTGATGCAACTGTGGCGCCATCCTAATTTAATACATTTTGACGGACACTTTTTCATATACACAGATGATCCTCCTTTCCCCTACCCTCCATAGTGTGGGACTATAAATTATAGAGCCCGGCTTTAAAGTGTTGAGTGCGGGTAGTCTAAGATACATTCTATTATACATGCCACATTAAAAAATCAATTATTGAATGTAATTATGATTCTATTGTATGATATATGAGATATGTTGATGATGATTTTAGATTCTAGAAAATTATGGCCAATGGGAAAATACTAACATCCTGTATATAAGTTTATAAATTATATTAAATTTATGTTATATACCATACGCAGCATAATAGATATCCATCCGTATTGGTAGTTAAATTTACTTATAAAAATAATGAAATTGTTTTAATAAAATTTATTTTAATATTTTTTGTACTTTTATTGCTAATCCCTTTACTGAATTTCATTAATTAATTGTATAATATATTGTTATATACAAAAGGTGGTCACCCTAGAATAATGATCGATGCGCAGCGAGTACCTCTATTAATCAATTGCAACTCTAATTTAAAAAAAAATTGGGTTGGCAGTTTAAAAAGGTTCAAGAGGCTCGCGTTCTTGCGTTTTGAGTTCTGGGTTCTGCAGTCTTTGTTATATATGTAACACTTACAAAACTCAGAACATCTTAACTCTGTCTGCGCTAGCTCTTAGCTAAATATACATAACTGGTATGATTCTACTCTTGAAAAATATAACTGCAATGTTTTCACGTAGTCATGGCATTGTATAATTGGTTTTTTAAATTTATTGCAGATACAGAGCAAGAATATGAATATTTTGAGGTGGCAGAAGACGAGCCGAATGAGGCAATATTTATTGAATCTCGGAAAGGTAGAAGTATGCTGCAATACAACGGGTATAGGTTCAGAAGAGCTTACAAGACCAAGCATGGCGTACGTTGGATTTGCTCGACGAGAAACAGCTGTACCGCTTTCGTGTACTTGAACGAAAACAACGAAATTTTGATGACATCCAACAACCACGACCATCCTCTACCAACTCGACATATCGACAATGAAAATGTAAAAGAAGAATCACCTAGTATTACAAGTAAGTCTACCTTTCTTTAATTAGTTTGTATTTGTATTTATAGGCCGTGGCGCAGTAGTATGCGCGGTGGATTTATAAGACGGATGTCCTCGGTTCGATTCCCGGCGGGGCAGATTGAGATTTTTCTTAATTTGTCTTGGTCTGGCTGGTGGGAGGCTTTCGCCGTGGCTAGTTACCACCCTACCGACAAAGGCGTACCGCCAAGCGATTTAGCGTTCCAGTACGATGTCGTGTAGAAATCGAAAGGGGTGTGGCTTTCATCCTACTTCTAACAAGTTAGCCCGCATCCATCTTAGATTGCATCATCACTTAACATCAGGTGTGATAGCAGTCATGGGCCAACTTGTAGTAGGTAAAAAAAAAAAATTTAAAAACTAAGGAACTCCTAGGTAAACGTATTTACAAGTACATTTCCAATATTTCCTTGTTATTTGAGAGGACAAATGGATAATGGCAGTGGTGACAAAGTTTGACTCTGTAATACAACATTATGATTATGACCATAACGGTAATGATTATGACGGGGACCGACGGTGATGATTGGTGCTATTAAACCCTCGGACCTCAAGGACATGTTAAGGGAACGACCGACGTTTTAATGTGCTTGCCGAGGTCTGAATATGACACCATCGATTTTGCAACTCTGGGATATTGTTGGGAAATGTTTGGAAGTTAAAATTTTAATATTATAAATTTGCATAGCCTGTCCCAGGAACTCATAACATGTAGCCACGTAGGCTGACTACGTGACCAACAAGCTAATTATTTAAGGCACATTTAACTATAATTTAACGAAAACTTTAAACTAAACTTTAACTAAAACATATAAACATACGCTCGAAAAACATAACCCTCCTTCTGACGCAGTCGGGTAAAAAGAAATGCCTCTATACTAAATCCAAACTCGATTGAGCATACTTGTCAATAAACAAATTAAAAATGAAGGTAGAAATCACTTGTCATTTTACACCTAATTTTTTTATTTACTTGTTAATGACGAATTCATGACAATAAATAAGATTAGTAAGCTTAAAACTAATTAATATATTCAATATCTTTTAAATAAGATTTATAAAAAAACAAAACATGATTTTAAATTTATTAGGCATAAAATGCATTTTCTACCTTCATTTTAAATTTGTTTGTTGACACGCATTCTCAATCGAGTTTGGCTTTAGTATAGGTCCAGATGGTTAACATAATCGAGACCATAGTACTTGCCCTGGTAAATTGTCTGAACAAGAACATTAGGACTAGAAGACTTTAGAGTTAGGAAAATAAATTGTCTCTATTCCACAGACACGGCAGTAGTGATCACCTCCAGGAAAGGCAGGGAAATGCTCCTGTACCGTAAGTACACGTACCGCAAACAGTACTCAACAGATGAAAAAAGTCGATGGATATGTTCCACCAAAAAGAACTGCCACGCGGTCGTGTTCACTGACCCCAATAACGTCATCATTTCGGCCTTAGAGTCGCATACCCATGAGCCTCCGAAATACTATCTGAATCCTAACAACCTGTTAGGGGCTATCAGGGAACGTCTAGTTCTTGAAGTTGAATAGCGATGCGATCAAATGAAGTGGCAATTAGAAGCCTTAAGAGTTCCGCTGTGGAGACCTTCAAGTGAGAATAGGATTAGCAAGGCTTATGATACATAGTTATCCTGCATTAACCAAGTGACTCCAACATATATAGTCCAGGAGGAATCGGCGCATGAGTACCGAAAACTATTCGACCTCAATTTTTTTATGCGATCCTCTTCAAATTGCCCTCCTAATGATATAAATGCATGTTGCCATGGCGCAACCCGGTGCCATATTGTTTAAACCGAAATTGTTTAAACAATTGTAAGGAATTGTTATTTTTCAACCGGACAAATTTTTTTCATATTCTTTATTGAAATACCAATAAAAAAGGTCCTATGACTTTTAACGATAAAGTTAATATTTTTAAAGATATGAATTTTTAAAGGTTCGAAAAATCTCAAATTTGGGTACTTTCGACCCATGAAAAATATATTAAAAAAAACATAATGTCTAAGTAATATTTCTTTTTAATTCTCTATACAATTGTTAATAATATTGTTAAAAGAGATTTTAAAAAATTTCATTGTTTATATCTTTTTTTTAATTGTTAATTCCGCGCGCTCGCAAGTATGCGTCGCTTACCTTTAAGTATCGCTGTCTATCTCTGACTCACGCGTTGCGTCGGCCTCTCTGTGTCTCGAATCATTATTTATCATTTATCTTAAAAACTATCAACTTTATCAAGATTTTTAAAGAGAGCAATGTTATTAATAATTAAATTGTCTACAATTTGTTTTTAATAATTTTTTTTCTGAAATCAATTTTTCAATAGTTAGTCCAGTAGGAATGGACTAATAATTATAAAAAATTCAAATTTTTAGTCATATTTAGAATATAAGAAAGTGTGTACGAGTTGAACAAGAAAATGTTTATCAGTTTTTTAGTGTGAGGGCATAATAAATAAAGGCATAAATATTATATTATGTGATCCAGCAAGCAAATCTTTATTAATATGTTATTAATTATTATCAAATCCTATTTAACCACTTTTTATCCCAGATAATTAGGTATCAATGTATGTACTAGCTCTTAAATCCTTACTATTATTCTAAAATCGACAGTTTGTATGATGGATGTTTGTTACTCCTTCACGCAAAACTACTCGATGGATTTTCATGAAACTTCACAATAATATAGCTTATAATTATATCAGAATAACACGTTGCCCACATTTTTAAACCGTGGGCGTTCTCTAGTTATTAAATAAATTAGCAAAATGTGTTAGAAAGTTTTAAGCACTATAAGCATGTCAGGAAAAAGTATCATCATCATCATTATCAGCCTATTAACAGCCCACTACAGGGCCAGGCCTCCCTTCTTATAGGAGAGCGGATATGGATGCGGGTTGGCGGGCTTAGGGTGATAAAGTTTCATTTATTAACGATCACTATCAGATGTTGATGATAGTGACCGGGACACCCACGTGCTCTCCCATGCACGAGGGTGTAACACCACCAACTTCCAGACTCCGGGCTTGGAATATATTAAACATTTCATAGAAGAAAGAAAAATCTCAGAATTATTCCATGACCCGACCCAGGAATCGAACCCAGGACTTCGTTAACGAAGCCACATAGGCGAACCACTAGATCAACGAGGCAGTCACCTGTATTTATTAAATAAAAAACCAAAATGTGTTATAACATTTTAAGTACTATAGCATGTCAGGAAAAGGTATGAATATAGCAAACATTGACAAATTGTGAACCGATCAACAAAAACACTAATCGCTGGTCTATAATAATTAAGTATATGAAAGGAGAATTCCCAGAAAGAACACAAATTGTAAATATACTAAAAATATCCTATTATTACATAAATGTTTTACAATAAGCCATTTTTACTGTTACACATCGGAATAAAATTCTGTTAAAAAGGTAATTAAACTATTTCCTTTTATTTTACGCATTTTTAAATCTTTATTGTTGCTCTGGGTTCTAGCCTTATAAATCGTTTGTATTGTATTTTCGTCAAAAGTGGGCTCTGAAAGGCTAGTATCCAGAGTCGTTAAGCCTGTTTAAAAATGTATTTTATGACAGCGACTGTCATGTCAGTGTGACAATAATACGGAGCAGCAATACCATTGATTAAAGACTACTAGATGGAGTCATAACGCGGGTGTAGGTTCAAGAGCGTGACAGACTTATTTCATTCGGCCTTTATTAGAAAGTGACACAAGATTATTTTTTGTCCCTTTCAGCGTGTTCGTTTTTATTGTTTGTCAAGAGTGGAGTTTGTGACAGACAAGGGACATGTCTGAGCAATTATTAGCTTTTTATTAAATTTGCTGATAAATGATATAACTTTGCGGTTACGATATTAATTTAAACGTTATCGTGCTATGGTGGGTTGTAATATTTTCGGCTGCAACAGTCGCAGCGAACAGAAAATCGAAGGAATTACGTTTCATACGTAAGTAGGCATAAACTTCATTGATTGATGATTTAAAGCTTAGATATGTTATTTTTTAGCAAATTTCATGTATTATGCGTTTACTAAACTATCTTATATAAAGTAATATTTCGTATTTTATATTTTAAAACATAACGTTTTATGATGTACTTTAAATGTTGACATGTCATGTCAATAATGCTGATTTGCTGTCTCACGAGTGGACACGCTATGGGCTCTATCTAGTTGTCTTTAATCTACGAGCAATACGGAAATGGACGATAACCAGCGTTAGGATCGTGTCAAACACTCCACGTTCTAGAGTTATTAAATGTAATTTATATTAAATAATAAAATAAATGCAATAAAATGATGCATAATACATTATTGTACAATATATTTTTATTAGTGGGTTAAAGTCAATACTGTCTGGCATTCTCCTTTATTTTTGTTTTAAATTTATATTAGTTTAATTTCTGTGTTGTAGTTTTATATGTACATTTTTCTTTAGTTTTAAGTACACGTACTTACATATACACTCGGGAGCAA
The DNA here is from genome assembly GCA_034621355.1 of Mycalesis mineus. Lineage (NCBI taxonomy): Eukaryota > Metazoa > Arthropoda > Insecta > Lepidoptera > Nymphalidae > Mycalesis > Mycalesis mineus. The sequence continues at coordinate 3,032,735 of CM067890.1, read as the reverse complement.
TGGCATCAACTCACCATCAAAATAACTTGATATTTATGTTTTTTACATTATTAATTAATAATACCAAAACATTTGGATATAAAGTATTTAATTTTAAATGATAGTATATAACATTCTAAAGGGTATTTCTTTCGTTTCATACAACTCATACTTATTACTAATAACTATTAACGTCGAAATATTGAAGAAGTTTGTGACTCGATTTCATTGTTCTTATTGAAACAAGACTTGTCATCTAAATATGCTAAGACTCAGGTGCGCGTTATACTTATAATTCGTCGAGTCGTTCGTTCGAGTCATTATTGTTCGCCGGCCTATTGGCGGGCCCCATACCAATGAAATCGCGCCGCCTTTGAAGCTATGCTTTCAACTGGTCACTGAACTTGACCTTGTAATTTGAAAAGATTTGATTGGTTAGAGGGCGGGGTTGTTCTGAGCTCACTGCAGTCTTAACGTGAACGAATTATAGGTCACGTAGTGTTCCGATTAACGAGACGATGCCATAGGAAATGGTAATTAAAATAAAAGTAAAAAAATTAAATTATTATTTTATATTTTTATTTTATTTTTATCTTTAGTTAGATTATGATTTTAGAATTAAACTACAATTGGACTCCGTTTTTTCAAAAAGGGACCAAGCCACAGCAAGTCGATTTCGAGCAAATGTAGATATAGCATTTTCGCAACTGAAACCTTTCTAGGCCTGTGGATGATATTTAGAAATACTGAATTCATATATTTTGATTTATACACGTTGACGTTTTAGAACAAGTAAAAATTCAAAAACCGGGTTTTAAAAATTTGTGACTTGGTTCCCTTTGACATTAATCGTAGTTATATTTTAATTTTTAAAATATATAAAATGAATAAAAACTTTCTCATAGGTAATTTATAATATATTAGTAGAAAATTAGTAGCAGATTTTACCTAAAATTAAAAAAATCTGAATTATCTTTTCTACTAATTTAGTTTAGGAGATAAGGGAATGGAATATGTTCTTAAATAACTCGGAAACTATTTATTTTTAAATTACAAAAAAAAATCATTTGAATTACTCATAAAGAGCGCTTATATACGATATGTCGCAAGATGTACTTTGCATAAACTTAACCTCATCTACAAATTTCCTCTACTCGCATAACACCTCCTCTTTTGGGTCACAATAATGAATACGTATACCAAATTTCAACTTCATTGTTTTGGAGAAAATTGTGTGACAGACGGATAGATGGTCACGCGAGTGACTTTAATTTAATAAAAAATAACACCTACTTCAAAAGGCACTAAAAAGAAAAAAATAATAGTGTTATTTAGTTACTTCAATTTACTTAACAATAGAAAGCTCGGGTGGCAGGCACTGTTTGACATTAAACATTATTTAATATAGTCCTCATAATACTGCAATCTCTAATTAATATAAAATTATATTTAATTATTTTACTTTAATATACATTAATTTTTTATTTAATTGATATAATATAATTTACTAAAAATGTATATAATTAAAAAAAATTATATTATATTAATTCAATAAAAAATGATATAATTATAATAACATATAATAATAGCAACGCCCTGACAGGGTTCATGTTACAATGATTAATGAATGCTAGTACAACTGTTGAAAATATTTTAATGTATGATATTATTGCTGAATACATAAATAAATTATTTTGTCATAATTTGTTAATAAATATAGTATCAAAAAATAATTTCAAACTTCAATATTTTGTTTAGTTTCAAATATTTACTATTTCTTTTTACTATTTCTATAAGTCTATATTAAATTAAATATTATGGTTTAAAATTAGTATAAATCATTTGTCCTGTGAGAAAGTTAGCCGTCAAGCGTGAAAGATAAAATATAAAATGAGGTTTACTTTACATAAATACTTTTTTGTATTATACTTGTTCTTAAGCATGTATGTTAAGTCGATAATAAAGCTTTCTTTTTATTGGGAGTTGTTGCTTTCTTTGTATGTTACCTTTTTCCCGCCCTAAGCAGAAATACTTAGTTAAACTGACCAAGTGGATATCAAACTTGTCATGTAATTTTCATACGTGTTAAAATACGCTAGTTATAACAAGGGTGCAAGTTCGTAGCGGACCGCAACACTACTGATTTCTATGTATTTTCGAGTAGGTATATAGAAATACTCAAGTTATGTCATAGAAATACATATAAAGATGTCACTGCAACATATCGTCATCTACATCATTGTCTTCTGCAGTTCGGTACGAACATGCATCTTAAGGAACTCTTTATGTCGATTCTTGTAAAAAACGTCAGTTTTGAAGCTTATGTATATGTCGTAGCCACATCGTAGATGAAATGTTTGAGTAGATCATGAAATGGTCGCGTTTCATGAAATGTTTGCCTGTCTATTGGCCACATCATGATATGGTTTGGGCAGATCAATGATACAAAATCGTTTCTCGATGTGGCCGACTTAACGCGCGACTACCTCATTACTTCATGAAGTGGTCAAAATTATTTGATCATATCGTAAACTAGTTACACCCCGACTCAAAACACCCCGACTCGGATAGATTAGGTTAGGTTTTTTTTGTAAACCATCCACAAATAGGGCGAGGTTGGGCGTTAAAATATTATGTTTAGTTATTATTATGACATTTATAAATTGCATATAATCTTTGGGCAAACATTATCTAGCCCCTATTTATATGATTTGGCTAAACGTGGATGACAAAATCGAGAAACGTAGACAATTTAACGATCTGGTCAAATTGAGTTGGCCACATCATGAAACGCGGCCATTTCATGAAATTCTCGAGCATTTCATGAAATGAGTAAATCTACGATGTAGCTACGATATATATATAACGGTGCAAAGCGGATGTAACAAAAATCGGTTTTCTCCAATGACATTTTGCTATATTGGACTGTCAGTCGATCTGAAGGTGGGATGATTGACGAGATGTGTCTTAGCTAGATGTTCGTACAATGTATTTTTTTTAAGAATCGACATACTACATAACTCTTTTTTTTTTTATAAAGTTACATCATTCTACAATAATATACATATTCCAAAATTACAAATTCTCACTTTTATCCAACAGCAATCGAGTTGACGTCGAAGCGGGGACGGCCATTGCTGCTATACAAAAACTACACTTACTCCAAATACCCTTACCCGCTCAAGTACGGATGGCGCTGGTATTGTTCCAAGGTGAAGAACTGCAAGGCCTATCTATGCACAACAGATAATAACACCATACTAGCAGTTACAGGCAGTCATGGACACCTGCCGATAACTCCACAGCAGCCTGGTTGGAGACAAGTTTGAAACATAAGAAGCTTGGTTTATTGTTGTCATATTTTCTCTTATCTTATGGCATACATTTTTACGTTAAATTTTTATATATATATAATATGTTTTTCAACGTCTCACTTAGTTTTTGTATTTAGTAGATACACTATATTTTTATACCTTGGGTATATATATTTTATAATTAGCTAATAAGAAAAGTGCTATAATTATTATCCATAATATTCTTTCTGGCTGTACATAGAGGAGTATCAGTGTCACTTGTGAAAATTGGGTATGGCAGAGCAAGCATGAAAGACAAAGAAATGCAGTAAATATGAGAGGATTGAGAAGTATAAGTGGAGTAACACTGAGTGACAGAATTAAGAATTGTGCGATAAAAGAGCAGTGCAGTAACTAAAATCGAGAAAGGTATGCTGAGATGGCTTGGTTTCGTAGAAACAGTACCATAACTAGGGCAGTGCCAGCAGTGCCAGCGGTGCCCAAGCACAGGGCACAGACGCTGGAGGGGCACAGAAATGACCAGACCATACAATACCTTATTTGGAGTCAGTTACAAGTCTGTAGGGCGCAGTTACACACGCTGGCACAGGGCGCATAAATTGTTGGTTACAACTCTACGTAGAGATGATGAATGACAGAATACTTACGAAAGAGATTTATAAAGCGAGAGTAAATGGATACATTGGAAGGGGATTAGTCCTTGATCAAATCCAGGACATTCATCAAAGTACCCGAAAGCATAAGCTATGAAAGGTTTAATGGATTTGGAAGATGCAAGAGGGATATACAAGAATAGCGGCAAATGGAAGGACCTGGTCTGTGCCTGTGGAAATGAGACGCGATGTTATGTATGTATATATATTCTTTATAAATACTAAATAGATATTTTGGGAGCCATAAGAGACGAGCATTGTCTTTACTCAGTGAGTTATAATAAATACCAAATATTTAAATAACAATTTAAGTTTTGTTAAAATAAACTTTTATAAAAAAAATTATGTTATGTAAACTATATAAAAATAAAGTATAATTTCTGATTTTCTGCTTTTATTTATACAAGTCAAGGTTACTGTTTCTGTTTTTTTTTTTATCAACAGACAGCATTATATAGAATTTTATTATGTACAGCCTACTTGGTCCACCTGAGGAGAAGCAACAAACTAGGGCCTATAAACAGGGTAGCACTTGCAGGGCATGCAAGGTATTACCTACAGTCAAGTGTCTTCAACCTTAGGTACTGGCAGGGGCGAAAGGGCAACCGACCCCAAGCCCAAAATCTCAGGATAGGAACGAAGCGAGATGAGAGGCCGTGGTTGCGCCGTGCGCGCATCATTAAAATTAATTTGTTAATACGTACAACAATATAGTCTAGGAATCCTCGCTACGCCCTTATCATACAACCGTATACAACCTCTCACGCTGAGCCTGAACTGTCAGCGCCGATGGCCAGTGTGGATCTAAAACCAGCCTTGGGCCATGTCTTGAGTTAGCCCATCGAATTTCCTATAAAAAGTGCCGCTCGCACTCAGGACAAATTAAGAATGATATGAATTCTATTAATTGTCACAACAAATTAAGAATGATATGAATTCTATTAATTGTCACAACAAATTAAGAATGATATGAATTCTATTAATTGTCACAATAAATTAAGAATGATATGAATTCTATTAATTGTCACAACATATTAAGAATGATATGAATTCTATTAATTGTCACAATAAATTAAGAATGATATGAATTCTATTAATTGTCACAACAAATTAAGAATGATATGAATTCTATTAATTGTCACAATAAATTAAGAATGATATGAATTCTATTAATTGTCACAACATATTAAGAATGATATGAATTCTATTAATTGTCACAATAAATTAAGAATGATATGAATTCTATTAATTGTCACAACAAATTAAGAATGATATGAATTCTATTAATTGTCACAATAAATTAAGAATGATATGAATTCTATTAATTGTCACAACAAATTAAGAATGATATGAATTCTATTAATTGTTACAACAAATTAAGAATGATATGAATTCTATTTCTAATGATCCAGGTCATTAAAAATAGGCTGATGATGATCATGATTTTGTAAACTACTTTTGCTGCAGCTCACATACTGACGTCTAGACGCGGGCGCCCGCTGCTTCTGTACCGCAACTACACGTACTCTCAGTCATCAGGCTTCACCACCAAGCAAGGGCACAGATGGCTGTGCACATCGCACCGATCGAAGTTGTGCAAGGCTTACGTCATCACGGGTAGTGAAGACCACGTTATACGGGATTTTATGGAGACGCATAACCACGCTTGTCCTAATTACTATGTGTCAAGAGAAGGTTCTTACGTTCCTATATTTAGCCGTTTAAGAAAATCTTAGTAGTAACATCGATTTATAAGAATTTGTTTTATACACGGTCATCATCATGTGGTAGAGATGAGAGCATTGAGGAGTATGTGTGTAAAACTGTGTGACAAAGTTCAGAATAGTATGATACGAGAAAAGTGCGGTGTAAAAGTAAATGGATTTAGTGACGAAAATTGAGAAAGGGATGCTTAGGTTGTTTGGGCATGTAGAGAGAATGGATAAAAGAAGATTAACAAAAGAGATTTATGAGGCAAAGTTGAATGGAAATGTTGGAAGGGGAAGGCCTAGGCGAATGTTCCTAGACCATATTCAGGTACTCATGACCTGGCCATTAACTAAAATAGTTCATGGGCAGGTCAAGAGTACCCTAAACCGACGAACTTGTATGAAAGGGTTAATGAGAGTGAAAGAAGCTAAGGAAGTATGCGAGGACCGTGGCAAATGGAGGGACGTGGTCTCTGCCTACCCCCTGGAATAAGGCGTGATGTTATGTATGTGTATCTAGTAAAACTAGCGGAGGACGACTTCGTCCGCGTGTAAAACCTGAAATCTACGTTTTGTTTTACAAAGAATACCGTGGACATTCTTTGTTAAAGTTATCTTAATCGTTTATTGTTATAAGTTGTTATCTTAATGAAAAGCGCTTATTAATCAAAGTCTTAAATATTATTATTTTTAACTGCAGAAGTAAAATAAAATTTAATTTTGTTTCACTGTGGTACCGTTTTATTTTCTACCCCTACTCTACCTTTTTATTTTTGTTGTCATGATCATGATTACGTATCACATGTTAGCAGCTGACGGTACCAGTGTCACGCCTTACTCATCAGGAGAGAGGATATTGACTTAATAGAAGGCTAGGAGCCTCGTAGTCTAAATCGACTAATGATCATGTCCATAGACTGCGAATTGCCTAAATATGCCAAGGGTATGGCCTCCCATAGTTTTGCCTGTATGACCGCTCGGAAGCAGGGCCGAGAAATAACATAGACCTACAATCACTTGACATTATTTTACTACACACTATGTTAGAAGCACAGGAAGGTACTGCGAGAAATTGGTTGGGTACAGACTTTGTCCAGTCACCAGTTATACCTATGCCGTCCTCACAGTCCCAACGTTTCCTCATACGGCTGGACAGAAAAGATGGGACAGTAACTTGACTTAGGTGTGCTGGCGTAATAAGGAGTTATTTAAAATAAATGAAACGGTAGCATCTGCCTCTAATGAAGCTATAAATGTCTCGCAAATATTTTTTTTTCTTTTTATCGACTACAAGTTGGCCCTTGACTGCTATCTATATACAACATTTGGACCAAAATTCATCGTAGTGTTTCTAAAAATTTCGTAGTAACATGTTAAGCCCCTCAATAATTGTTTCCTTATTGAATAAATACTTTATTTTTCATTATATCGCCTCTGCCGGCAGGATGGTAGCCCGGCCTAGCCAGGAATCGCACCCAGGATCTCCATCTAATAAATCCAACGCTTATGAGTTGGCATCATCATCATCATTATCGGTCTATTAACGGCCCACTACAGGGCCAGGCCTCGCTCCTTACAGGAGAGGGGATATGGAGCGTAGACCCACCTGGCTGCTCCAATGCGGGTTGGCGGACTTAGGGTGATAATATTTCATTTATTAACGATCACTATTAGACGTTGGTGATATTGACCGGGACCGACGGCTAGCACTTTGCTCTCCGAGGCACGGGGTGTAACACCGCCAAATTCCAGACTCCGGGCCCGGAATGTACTGAACATTTCATAGAAAAATGAAAAAGCTCAGAATTATTCCGTGACCCGACAGAGGAATCGAACTCAGGACCTCGTAATCGAAGCCGCATATGCTAACCACTAGACCAACGAGGCAGTCACAGTCATAGGTCGAGTTAGCATCACTTATAGTTATATTGGGCAACGTTATTATGTATGTTATGTAGGTACAATGAAATATGAACGAAGATACTTTTTCGTAGTGCCCGATATTCTCTGAAATCTATTATCTCAATCACTACTGGACCGATTTTGATGAGACATACATTTATGAATTGACAGGTCGTGTCTGTATGAATTAGGTCGTTACATCTTGAACAGCTCGTCAATTTCCTTCTTCCTTTACTTCTTTCTATCTTCTATTCTCAGGTGGCAGGTTATAATTACACATTAATTAACGACTGCATTTGGGAGTCCATCTGGGTTAGCCATACTTAACATTCGGCTCGTTTGCCCTTTTTTATGCATTCCGAGCTACAGCATAACCCAGCATTAACTAGCCACGGCGAAAGCTTCCCACCAGCCAGACCAAGCCAAATTAAGAAAAATCTCATTCTGCCCTACCGGAAATCGAACCCAGGGCCTCCGTGTTATAAATCCACCGCGCATACCACTGCACCACGGAGGACGGTAAAATGAAAATGTTTCAATTATTAACGATCACTAACAGAAGTTGATGACAGTGACAGGGGCTGACGGCTTAACGTGCTCTCCGATGCATAAGGGTGACCTACCAATTTCCCGACTCCAGGCATGGAATGTGCTGAAAATTTCATGAAGAATGAAAACATTCTGAATTGTTATGTGACCCGACCCAGGATCTCGTGACCGAAGCCACATGGCTAACCACTAGACAAGCGATGCAGTCAAGCATATCATTAACCCTTTCACCGCCTAGGTCGGATTAATCCGACAAACTGTTCCGTGTCCATTGCGCCAGAGTCGTATATATACGACCAAATACCAGCGCTCGTTCAGTCGGCTTTTTTATTTTATTATGTTGCGTTCTATTAAAAAAAAATAGTAGATTAGGTAAATAGTTAACTAAGATATAATTTACACTGTAATAAACTTTAAATTAATGTTCAGACATCTTAAAAATAATTACTGAATTTATATGTAAATCTGATATTTTTTTAAGAAAATTGTATTGACGTCCTACGCCCGTGACGGAAATATCCGACAGTAGGGACGCGACATACTACAAGTTTAACCGATACAAAAATTCAAAAAAATCGAAATATTTCTCTTTGTATTAACTAATTTACCATAAAACAACAGCTACAACATTTAGTAATAAAATAATTAACAAAAAATTGTGTGTAATTTAATGAATTTCTTTGAAAATAAATAAACTAAGAAGTGAAATGTTCCCGACCGAATGTGATAGTTCACATCACTAGCCTACATGTTTAGAAACAAATGTTGTTAGTACGCCCAACGCCACGGTCGGATATAGACGACTCGCTTCTGACGTCATAAACGTGTGCCGGTTTCTGGAATGTTCCGTCAGTGATGTACGTGCAGAACTGTTTACGTGTATGTTATCGATGAATATTATGTGTAGCTTCAATTAATTAATAATTTATTTGTATTAAAATATGACTACTACTGAAGAATTAATACAAATCCTAGAGGGTGATGAAGATGAAGAATTCCAATCAGATGAAGAGTTTAATATTGATGAAGAGGTATGTTTTTGAGTTGTATTGTATTATTTTACTTTCAAGTTTTTAAAATAATGCGATTTACACGACGATTTTTTTAATGGTGACTTTATATCTGTAGAAGAGATGTCCCAAGTAGGAAATTAGTAACTTTATTAGAGTGAGTGAGATGCGCGACACGACGGGACAACCCGCCGCCGCTTTTGAACCCGGGGCTCAATAAGGGCTAAGCGTTGATCGCTCTATTTGAAAAATAATCGTATTACAAAAGCTTCTTTGGTCGCTTTATTGTCGTAGTCCGTAATAAACTCGATTGTCGGTCGGTGTTATGTATACCGAACTTTGTAGATATCAGTTCTTTTGTTTACAAATTGGAATTGCTTGCACGTGTTGACTGTTGTTAGTAGGTGTTGTAGATTATTCTCTTATATATATATATCTTTGCTACCTACTTATTCCCGGAAAATAAGCCTTACCCTATTAGAATTTATTACACTACAACTATTTTATTGCATCATTTCAGATAGACGAAAGCAATGTCACCGACGACATTAGTTGGACGACGCAAATGTTACCCGTAAAGATAGAAGAATTCGACGACTTCGTTTGTGGACTGTCGCCTACTGTAAAATTGGATTGCACCTCCACGGAACTACAATTTTTCGAACATTTTTGTAGCAAAGATTTGGTACAGAAAATTGCCTGTTATACAAACAAATATCACCAACACTTCGTAAGACATGCTGATATTAGAACATATTCAAGATTGCAACGATGGCAAGACGTTACTGTTGATGACATTTTTATTGTACTGGCACTGACGATGCTTTTCACCAGAAACAAAAGAATAACAATTGAAGAACATTGGTCTGCAGACTCGTTATTACATAGTACGGTGTTCCACAATACTATGTTTCGAAATAGGTATTGTTCAATTCTAGCTATGTTATGCTTTTATGAGGAACCTGCAAGGACCAGTGATGTACTACCGAGATTGCACAAAATAATAATGTTAATAGACCAATATAGTTACTAATAACTTAGTTAGTAGGCCAATTGATACTTAGGTATGTTGTTCAAGAACGTAATTATGTTTGTTAAAATGAACGTACAAACATCCAATGTTCTTGTTGACTACTTGCGATTGTTACGACTGATTATATAAAATTGAAAATTAATAAATGTAATAGATCTTTAAAGGTTTTGTTGTTTTATTGGCTTACCAAAAATACCTAGGGTTGGATGACATCATAGGATAAGTAGTACCTACATATTTTAGTAAGTACCTACTAATATATCGCGACCTATAGAGCGAAAGGCTCGCAAATGCAAATATCGATGTTATTACGGAATATCGACCCCACAAAAACTTGAGTATTGAACATCCCTATTTATAGTAGGTATTTATTTTATAATTCATTATGCCGGGCGCTGAGGGCACGACAACTGCTAGAAAGCCGGGCGGTGAAAGGGTTAAACTCATCGAAAATTACTTGTATGTATATAGGTAATACATATTCTCTAGTAAAACTTTTATTCATTACAAGTTAACCCTTGACTAATCACACTTGATGGTAAATGATAATGCAATTAAGAATGGAAGCGGGCTAATTTATTAGAAATAGTATGAAATCCACACCCCTATCTGTCACATACCGGACCGCTAAATCGCTTGACGGTACGTCTTTGTCGGTAGGGTGGCAACTAGCCACGGAAAACTTCCAAACAGCCAGACCTGAACAAATTTAGAAAACCGGCCCAGCCGGGAGTCGAGCCTAGGCTTTATAAATCCACTGAACATACCATTGCGCCACATCGAAAAGTACTTTAAGAAAAGTATAATTAAATAATTTGGGATAGAAATAAAAACCAGTGTTGCGATTTTATTTTTATCAAATATATTGCAATTATAAAAGTACAAAATAAAGTCTTATAAATGAAATATTTACCTACTAAATTGAGCAGTTTTATTAAAATTATATATGGGACAAGAAATAAATAAGAGAATAAAAAACACGTACAAGTCAGCAGTCTCCAAATTATCAATATTTTCAAGAATACACAAGATAATATCTTTAAAAAGTTCGATTCCCACGTTTGGAAAAATGTTTGTGTGATGAGCATGGCTACTTTCCAGTGTCTGGGAGTTTATATATATATTATAAGTATATATATGTATAATATATATAAAAAAGAATATTCATCAGTTATCATAGTACCCATAATGCATGCTACCTACGAGTACGCTTCCTTTGGGGCTATATAGCGATGAGTGTAATTGTCCTATATTTATTTATTTATTTATTGATACTTGTAATTTAGATTATTTCTTGGAACAAATTTTGTTAAGTTTTCATTACAATTTCATACCTAACTACAAAATTGACTATACTCAGTGATCAGTATGTCAATTTTAGAAAAATATATGGTACAAACACCTCGATTTGATCATTCCACCTTTAGTTCCACTGTCAGTCCAATATAGCAAAATGTCATTTGAGAATACCGATTTCTGTAACATCAGCTTTGCAACCGTTGTACATTGCCTTCAAAACTGACTTTATTAAGAGTCAACTGATGTAAATGGAACTATGAGCATAATTTAAAGTCTGAGGATTTTGTTTCACTTACAAACTAACTTAGTCTATTTTTTATTGTCAAAGTAAAAAAAGCTACAAAATCTTTGAGGTATACAAATTACAATGAGGTAGAAAATAAATCAGTCTTAAATATCAGTCATAAAAGATTTCATATAGAATCTAGGAGTACATATAAAGCACATATTAATTAATATGGAACATCTTAATTTTTAAACAGAGCTAGATAAATGTATAATTATAAAAAATACATAATTGTTACATTAAATTTTTCCTAATATAAATAATAAACTGTTAATTTCAATATAAAAAAAATTAAAATCAGTCTTACAAAGTGATGAAAATTTAGAAAGTTAACACAGCTACCTATCTCTATAACATTCTAATGTCTATGATCTTACATTAACAAACATTCCATTTTACATTTATATTTAAATGATGCGGTGGGAATGAGCTATACACCAATATCTTCACTAAGTCAGTGGCGTGCACAAGGTTTTTAACTAGGGTCAACATTTTATTATCTGCATGAAATTGGAAATTTCTTCCTCCAATACTGATTCTCAATGTGTCTTTAGTAGGCAGTTGCGTCTTTGCATTTATTTAGTGCATGCCGCTGCGCTAGGTGCAAGATAGTCTATAGATACTAATAAGGTTAAAATTAATATAATCAGTTCTAATTCTTATACAATTCTAAAAGATCCATCATTGCGCCTGTAGAATCCTGGTGGAGGATGATTATGCTTGTTCCTCACCCTGTTAACGAGGGTGCGTAGCTGGTAGTACACTGTTGTGATGTCAGCATGGCAGCCAGTCTTCGTACGGGATGTGCAGTACCATTGCTTCTTGCCATAAGCCAACTTATTTTTCAACCTGAATGCGTAACCCTCATGCACCAGTAGAGTACTCCCTTTTCTGGTCGGAATAAAATTTGCTTCTGAAATAAATAAGACATGTTAACAATGGTCTGAATTTTGTGTCACCTAGTTTTGTGGTATATTCCTAATCATAATAATTTATTTGACTAAAATCTAGATGTTAAAGTAAGCTGATACCTTACTTTACCTGATACCTATATCATATCATATATAAATAATTTTGTAATTCTTGTAAAATTGAGATTTTTAAAAAGTTTAACTAAAAGATTTACAAAAGCTTTAAAAAATTGTTTTGTACAAAATAAAATAATTATTTATGTTTTTTATTATGTACAAAACGAAATTTTCTTCGGCCACAAACTTTCAAGTTAGGGAAACATGTTGGTGGAATATATGAAATTGTAATAAAACAAGAATCTCTATACAATTTTTTATTAAGAAAATGAAACACAATGAAACATATCAAAATAAATATTTGAGAATTATCATATAACACGAAATAACAACACCAAGGTACGCGTCTCCATAACCTATATAAACAACAACACGAAAAAGGTACAAAAACTTCAATCTTATAATACAATTTTAATGTAACTGCATAGTCACAGTTAGATTTATTTAGTCACGATAAACTTTGATAAAGAAAAATTACTTAAATACTTTTGAATCAAAAGTTATAAAATCACAATCACACACGCACAAGTGACATCAGACGTCGTGACGTGACGTCACACTTCATAGCAACATCACAGACTAGGTGCAACTTTGAATTTAGTAAAACAGATTATGTAACTGCTTTGTATCTTTGATTTTTCTATATTTATAGTTTCGCTATACCTAGCACTGTTCAAACCAGTGCTCTCCAAATTGGTGGAGAACCTTCAGGGTAATTCGGTATGTTAGAATTTTTTTAACATTAATAATAATATTATCTTTATTGAACATACTTAAAATTAACATTTGACATACTCCTTAAAATTAAACACAGTTACAATGGTTAAGGTGCATAAAATACAATTTAACAATCGAATCAGAACTTTAAACAAATAATACGATAAAATAATATAGAATTTTTAAACAGTGAACTTTTGGATAGATTGATAAAGTTGAAAATATTCTTTTGTTTTGATTGGTATTAGGTATAGTTAAAGTGTATATCGTTTCCTTTAGAGTTAGACCGACATTCTTCAGTTTAAAAGCTGAAGGTAATGAATGCGAGGGTAGTTAGTTTTATGCATGTTAAGCAATCTTACGTCGTAATTTAACATGCATTAAATATAAAAAAATAACTAGATACATTCATCCTTAACAATACATGAAACAATGTAAAATCATTTAACAAATTTATTTCTTTAGAATAAAATGTTGACAAGCGTAAATAACGAGTAGTAGTCGGGAATGCCGAAGGTGGTGTGTTTTTTTCAATAAAAATTACGGAAGAAATCTTCTGAGTAACAATTTTTAATTTTGAGGTAAACCTACAGATACTTGTAGATGTCTATTTATATTATATATCACATTTAAAAATTTAGTTGTTATTTTTTTTTTGGTTAAATGCGTTTTGTACGTAATCAGAAAACTACCTACCCAACTATTACGATTTTATTGCCGCCTGTCAAAATCTTAGCGATTGTGTTTTCTGAGCTCTAGTCTATGCATGGATGGCAATCGGAATCTGTGTCAATCAAACTCACATACACAGAGTATAGGTACTAATTAAAAATAATTCAATTGTCAATATTGTCAAACATGTGCAAGATTTGTAGAAATTGTAGTTAATGTGAATACTAATCTATTTGTTAATTTCTATAGAATTTAGTCTTTCTAAAAATATGTTTATATGAGTTGACCTTCTATGAATAAACCTTGAGTCAAATAGTGTATGAATTTTGTTGTGAATGTTTTTAAAGTGTTTTTATTTCCATGGTTGTTGTATCTTGTGTTGTAAGCATTTAAAATAGTGTTTTCAAAACAGCTCTAATCAATATTTTAACGAATTTGTGATTTGTAAGAGTAAGCTTTCATCATCATTTTCCTTATCTGGAATATTCTCAATATATTGTTATTTACTAAAACATTTATTTATTTCAAATATTTCAACCTAAGTTTTCCCATAGCAGCAATTCAATGTATACTTATTTTATAAGAAATCATAAGATAAATCAACTTACCTATATAAAAGACAATTTCAAAAAGAAGAGCTTAATATTTGATGAATACAATTAAGGATATTAATTATTTAAATGTCATTCATTGAGTCATCACTAGATCCAGATTCATATCATCATTTACATTTAAATAATCTATGTTCAGTCATTAATTCTATGACATAGGATAGCAAACCTATGCTTTTTAAGACTTCTATGAATAGCTGCATATATGCAACATTGGGAGGAATAATGGTTTGTTGTTATCACACAGCTTGCTATTGATGTTAGAAATTCATTCTAAACAATGGGTTATTTGTATTTTAAGTATAGTAGCAATTTTGCTTTATGAGTTACCCAGTTACAGAACATTTATAGTAGTTCACATAGTCATTTAATTTTAAATAAAGTAATGCCTAGAAATATCTTATGAAATATGCAAACATATGAGACCACTGGCTTTTACGTTCAAAAAGGCCACAAGGCTTCAAAATTAAAAAGTTTCCCTAGTATTATATTTTGCAGACAATTCAATTAGGAAGATCATCTATAAATGCATTGGCTTTTAGTGTTCAATTTGATATCATTGGTCATATCTTAGTAATGCATGAATCTAAATATCATAGAAGAAATCGACAGTACTAGTGCTATTGTTTATATGTGTACCAGATGTGCAGCTCTGTTGTTGAACTTGTCATGATGACTTTTATAAAATTCTATGTACACTAAAATTGTTGTGTGCAAACTATACAAGCCAGCTGGCTGCCTCTTAGGGTTGACTAAATATAATACTAATAATTTTAAAACACAGAAATCTAAATGTTGTATATATGCAAAACTGCATAGTGTTTATTTTGATAGTGATTTGATTTGATGGTTTAAATTAAAGAATGGAACCATGCCAACAACACAAAAGTTTTAAGAAATCTTCGTACACCTATTCAGCTATTGAATGTAATTGTTATGAACAATGAAACTAATATACTTTTATTTCCAATAGAAAAATATATTTATTTAATATTTTTTAATTCACACACAGCAGATGTAAATTAAAAATAATTCTATGTTAGCATTCACCTAACTAGAAGTTAAATATATGAAAATTGTACCAAATAAACATGTACAGCAACCGAATTATAAATTAAAAACGTGAAACCAAAAATTTTTGTTTTATTTTCCTTTGATACCTTAATTAGATTAATTATAATAATCATTTCTTATTTAATCTATATTTATATTATATTTAATTTTAAAATGTATCTAAATTTTTGTATTTTATTTTCAGGTATATTTATTAACACAAGAGGCAATTCGAAATTGTTTATTTACCAAAACCATACATTTAGATTTATGTACAAGAAAGCATACGGCAGTCAGCTCTGGTACTGCTGGTACTTCTTCAGCCGCTCGTGTCCAGCTAAACTAAGGATAAACAATGCTGGCAAAGTCACAGAATGTATCGGGAGACACAATCATGACCCACCAACATGCTGGATGACTCCAGACGGCAAGTCTTATAACTTACCACCTCGGCCTGATAGACCGAGTTAAAAGTTTTCATAATTTAAGAAATTAAAAAATATGATTTATGCTATCCAAAAAATATATAAATGCATTTTTGAGATTTGATGTATATTAAATGCAAATCAAGATATAAAGGTGTAACTAAAAGTGCGGTTTCATTAGGCATTTGCTTTGCTTCTCAAGCATCAGTGTTGCTATTTTTATTAAGTTTTACATGTACTGTGCATTTATTACCACAAACTAAATGCCTAGTGAAATCACATCTTAAACTGCAAAATATATTTATACATTTGAAATGTTTGACAATATATTACTTCTAACATTAATATTATTCATTACTTACTTTAATTTGTTATAAAAATGTATTTTTGCCATGCGAATGCATTTGTGCAATATACCTACTAAATGTTAAAACTGAATGCATTTCTTCAAATATTATTTTTATATGTTTAGTTTTATGTTTTATTATTTAATGTTAATGTAAGATAAATATTTATAGAAATTATTGTGTTTTTGAACACTGCACTTAATCAGTATTTGCCAGATTCTTTAGTTAACCGTTGAATTGATAGTTTCATAAGTAATTTGAATCTTGTATTAAACAAAGGTTTAAATCGTTAGATATTCTGGCACCGTAAATTAAATCAATCTCATTAAATGAAACTTTCATTACATCAGCATGTAAATAAAAGCCGGTTTTTAATTATGTAAACTAACAACAACAGTGTTTTAGGTAAAAATAAACATACTATCATGTACAAATTTGATCGACGTCAGCAGACACCGTAGCTTAGCGGTAGGTCGCTCAGAGGCCCGGATTGTCAAAGACTCTGGTTCGAATCCTGACGATTTCGGAATTTTTGAATTACTTTTGAATATTGTTCTTAGTTAATAGCATCGCTGGTCCAGTGACTAACCTGTTTAGCTTCAGATCATGAGGTCTTGGGATTCGACCTTCTGAAGGTCTGTTTTAATATCTACAATTTTTTTCATAAAAAAACTGTTTTTATGGTATAAAAGCTATAGGCATCTAACAATTATAATCTTTGTGTAGGTACTTCGTGTGTACAAAAACAATTTAGTGCTTTTTTATCACTTGTATCAAAAAATACTGAAATAGGTGGAACTCTAATTAGGTAATACATAATACAATATATTTAAAACATGCGGACGCCTGCAACTCGGTTCACGAGAAATTCTGTTTTGTGATAATCCGAAAAAAGTAGCTCTTTTCAGGCATTTATAATATTATAGTTTAGTGTTGGTTTATTAATTATTATCTAATTTTTAAAAGTCACAAACCACTATTGATTTGTACATGAACTTGAGAGTATGCTTAGGGGTGTCCTGCGCAAGCGACAAACGCGACGCGATGTGACACGGTGCTACGCGACCAACGCGATCACAACGGCATTCCCTACTAGCGGCGGGGCGCGACGGAATATGCATCTGTGTCGTGTCGCGTTGCATCGTGTCGCGATTGTCGCTTACGCAGTACACCCCGTTAGTGAAAAAATTTGCTACATTATAACAATACATAACAACAATAGAATGATTGTGCTATGATAATATTAATTAGCAATTTTTTTTACAATTTAATTAACTTATTTTGCTGTATGAAATTTACCTACCTACTGAGTAGGTTGGTAAAATTAAAAAAAGTTGATACATTATGACATAACTAGTGACTTGATTATATTTTATAATATAATTAATTCGTAATATATTAAATTAACTATTATCAAAACTGCCAAATTAACTTATAATACATAGGACTTAATTTTTGTAAATAATACCTAATAATCGTTATTATCATGTAAATATTACTTTTAAATTTATATACAATGAGATGTTGTTCCTTTAGGCTCATTAGAACCTCCCGACACCTGAACCGCATCGCCCCGCCTTTCAATAGCTGGAGACGCTCCTTAGTTTATGTAGGTAGTGTTTGCCCATATAGGGCCGTAAAAGTCATGACAAAACCAGTTCTAGCTCTTGTGCTAGTATCTTGGCTCGATCGTTGAGTGAAGTAATTTCAAACGAAAGTTTTAGTACAAATGGTGTAATTTTAATACATTTTTGACGACCTACGTGGCGCAGTGATATGCTTAGTGAATTTACGTCTCAGGTTCGATTCCCGACAGGGCCGATTAAGATTTTTAGCTAGGTCTGGCTGGGAGGCTTCAGCCTTAGCTAACTACCACCCTATCTATAAACACGTGCTGCCAAACGACTTAGCGTTCTGGCATGATGTCGTATAGAAATGAAAGGAGTGTGGATTTCATCCTACTCCTAACAAATTAGCCCGCTTCCATCTTAGATTGCATCATCACTTACCATCAGGTGTGATTACAGTCAAGGGCTTACTTCTAGTGAATAAAAAGAAAGAAACGTGTCAGAGAGCAATATGGTATAAGTATAAAGTAAGTCTGTCATAAAACGTGCGCAGGGTCTATGGGAGCGAGGCATTTTTAGAAGCTCTCAGCGTCCCCTAAATCCTGAGCATCATCACTGGTAAAGCCGGTGCTGGACATAGCTCATTACTTCTTTCAGATTTTTTTTCATTACTCAGGTTTTGAATACATTATCATAATATACATGCCAGTAATTGTTTTGTAGGTAGTTAGTTACTCGTAAAGGAAACAACATCTCATTAGTTAAAAAAAATTATTTTATTCACCAAAAGTATACTATAAGTAAAATAAAATATAAATAATATAGGTAGGTAAAGATTTTTATTAAGACCTGTGTGCACCAAGATTTCGGTTATCATAACCAACATTAGTGTTCACGACAACCCGTACGCCGGTTAAGAACGTAAGCTCGGTTAAGATAACCGCCCGGTTTACGTCCTTAACCGGCGTACGGGTTGTCGTGAACAGTAAATTTATAAAGTTATTTTAACTGTTGGTTATGATAACCGAAATCTTGGTGCACACAGGCCTAAATATGTTTCCTACTGAATTTCTGTTTCCTATTATATTAAAAATAAGATAATATATTTAACGTGCCTTATTCAATTGAGAACCAAATATAATTTTTTTAACAAATTGAATATTTTCTTTTACTTCTCATGATCATCGTGCTGCTAAAATACAGGTAGATAGGAGTATATATAAAATAAAGAGATTATTTCCCTTCATCCTTTAGGTATAACTACAACTTCGGATCTAGATGAGAGATTTTTATCTAAAGTAGCAAGTAGGCTACTTTTCAAGAAGATGGTTTATACGATGGATATAAAGAGCGAAGCACAAATACAGTTGGTTCGCGTTAAGAACGCAGTGAGCGCCGGCATAGCCCCGCTTAACCAGTCACATCTTTTCAACTTACAAGATCAAGTTTACAGTGACAGGTTGAATGCATAACTTCGAACGCGACGCGCGATTTGATTAGTTAGGGAACGGGGTTTGGTCGGTGAACAATAATGACACTCACTGCGTTCTTAACGCGAACGAACTATAAGAATTACTTCATTTCACGACCGAGTGGCGCAGTGGGCAGGGATCCTGCTTCTGCGTCAAATGGTTCCGTTCACTAGGTAAAGTATTTATGTATAATATATATATAAAATATTTATCAGTTATGACATAACTACGCTTACTTTGGGGCTACATAGCGATGTATGTGTTGTCCTATAATATTATTTATTCTTCATGTTTTTATTTCAAACAGTAATTGTCCCTTCGTTGTAAATTATGTTATAGTTTATAATCTAATATACCGCCCGGAAGATGATTTCAAGTAAGATTTCTTAGGATGGCAGTGATCTAGGCAGCTGTCGCGTATGTAAAGGTGATCGTCCACTTTCAAGCAAGCCTTGCACGACGCGGAGCCGGTGCACGCCCAGCGGTACAGTGCGCCGCACCTGCTTTTCTTATAGTACGTGTATCCGTCGTGCATAATCACCTGCTTCCCGTTCAGCATTGTTATGAGTTCAGCTGGAGAAAAGGTACTGGATATAGAAATTATGGATTATCATCATCAACGTTATCACCATATTAAAGGCTAGAGGGCCAGGCCTCCCTCCTGAAGGAGGTTTGATATATTATCATGGTAATACCTAGATATTCAATTCAAGTCCTCTCTGAATTGGCTTTTTAATAGTAAAGCTTTTTGTGTGAGCTCGTACAAGGAGCTACCAACCAACTAACACTACAACCATACCTATTTTTTTTATTTTATTTATTACAAGTAAGTAAGTCCCTTGAGTGCACACCTGATGGCAAGTGATGATGCAATCTAAGAAGCGGACTAACTTGTTAGGAGTTACTGGAGCCTTAAATCGCTTGGCGGTAAGTCATTATCGATAAGTCATATATAGTATTCCAACTTCATAGAAGCGGACGAAGCGCGAGCTAAATCTACGCGCCTCGATCTCGGTATGCGCTCGACATGCAAGACAGCCTCGGCTGTGCCGCAGTGACGTAATAAAATGGAAACACAAAGTAGGTAAATGTAATTAAAATGCTGGAGGCGACAGCCCTAGCATGTTTACGTACCGTGCGGATGTAGGCATTTAAATTCAAACAGGCCGAGATAAAATACTGTACACATACTATTACCGTGGCCGAGGGCTTCCACCAACCAGACCTGGACCAATACAGAAAATCTTAATCAGCACTGCCTCATAAATCTCGTTTGTTAATCTACTTCCTACATCCATTCTCGTTACATATCCAAACCATCTTAACATCCTTTTCTCAATAGTCATTATATCTTTTATTACACCACACCGTTCTCTTATGGAGACGTGGACACTCACCGATGCCATGCGCATACGTTTAGAAACGTTAGGATGTGGGTGTATAGACGCATGCTCAAAATATTATGAACTGAAATTAAAAGTAAACAACTTCAGTATGGGACACATAATACGTCTCGATAAGTAGGTATAGGATTTTGCAGCATAAGGCAAGATCCAAGGGAGCCCAAGGCCTGGCAGACGACGCACCTCCTGGCTCAAAAATCTTCACGACTGGTATGGAATGAGCACAAGTTGTTCCGAGCTGCCACCTCGAAAGTAAAGATAGCCCTAATGATCGCCAGCCTCCGTAGAGGAGATGGAGGATAAGAAGATGAGCTCTCTTATCGTACAATTGTTAACTCTGTGACTCAGTTTCAATCCACACATATTCCTCAATGCTCTTTACCTATTATTTTATACTCGTGATAGTTTCATACCTATAGCAAGTATGAGCTTATATCATGACTAAGGGCCCCGTTTAGGTTCGAAATTAATCGGATATACAAACAATAATAACGTGAGTTTCAACTGTTTTATTTAATAATATGAAAAATGCTTGCGATAGTTTAAATTGTAATATAGCAACTACTTATGAATATTTATAATTATTTTTAAGAGTTACATCTAATATATTAGATGAGCCCGGATGAAGTCTTCGTGTACGATTTCTTAGGATGGCAGTGGAATGTATAGCAGTCTTTGATGCAAAGGTTGTCGTCCACTCTCAAATACGCCTTGCACCACGTGGAGCCGTTGCACGCCCACTTGAATAGCTTCCCGGGGCACTTGTTCTTCTTACTGTACGTATATCCGTCGTGCAATATCACTTCTTTCCCGTCCGCCATTGTTGTTACTTTAGCTGTGGAACAAAAAAAATATTTTATCGAAAAGTAACATTTAGGTAACTACTCATCGATACTTCTAATGACCTATTTATTAAATAAACGTACCTTACTCGAAGGTACCTACTTACTGAAATCCATGGGTATAGTAAGTAGGTATTATAGGTACCTACTACTATAAGTAAGTTGAATAAACTGCAATTCTCCATTCCAAGTTACCAATGTGAAGTACCTATTAGGTAAAAGAGAAACATAGGTAGGTGTTTTTTAGATTTATAATATACTTAACGGGCACGTGGTTCCGAGAGATGATGGAAGTTGGGAGCCCAAGGTGCAAGAATGGCGACCCCGCGCAGTGTTAGTTGGCCTCCCCCCCCCACTAGTTGGGCTGACGATGTCAAACGTATCGCAAGGAGCTACTGGCTACAGGTGGCTCAGGTTTGTTTTGCTCGGAAGTCCCTAAATAGACCGATATCCAGCTGTGGACGTCCATCGACTGTTTATGATGATGATGATGATCAATTGGTTTTTCAGATGTCAATAAGCTGATATTCTATCTATTGGTTTTGGCGTAGAGAAGAAATAAATTAGGTAGTCTTTTTCGGATTTTTTCCATTCTAACCATTTTTCTCAGGAAACTTAAACTCTCTATTAGGCTACTATTATACAAATTTATCATTTTCATCTACGATTTTTTAAATAACATATATCTACTAGTTACATTTTTGCCACGATTATCAACAAAAAATAATTATTGATATAGGTGAGGTAATTTATATCTTATTGTCAATGAAATTATTGTGAATAATTGAACAGATACAATCTCATCAATTTATAAAAATGGTTATTTGTGATAAGATTAGGTTACGAGTGAAACAAAACAAATTGAGATTTCGCAAATATGTTACCTACTTATTTTCCTAATCGCGAATGTCTATTACCTGATATGTGACGTAACTTTATCTTATTTACATAACTCGGGGATAAAGAAAAATACCACGAATGACGTCAGAATATAATATTGTGGAACAACTAGGGATTTTCCATCTTAGAGCTAAATAAATAAAGAGTTCGGAAAATGTTAAAAATGAACTTTTTTATGGTTTGATTCAATTTTATTACTTACTAGAAGACGCACGCGGTTTGCCCTCGTAGTTCTCGTTCCTGTGGGAATTTGGGGATAAAATCTGGCCTATGAGTTATTCTGATATATAAGCTGTATGACTGTGAAGTTTTATTAAAGTCCATTCAGTAGTTTTTGTGTGAAACTAACATCCTTCCATCTATAACTACTAATTTTCATCTTTTTAATATAAATAAGTATATAGGTGTCGCACTTTTTTTAACCGACGAAAAAAAAACGGAGGAGGTTCTCAATTCGACACGTATATTTTTTTTTTTATGTATGACCACGCATAACTTTTTACAGTGTTGTCCGATTTTGATAATTCTTTTTTTATTAGAAAGGGTATACATCCAAGGTGGTCCCATTGCCCGCTTGTTAGGATCTGCTGATGATATCCTGGGGAAATTGAAGGAACTCTTCAAATTTTGGAGGCACGCTTACAGCGATTTCGGTTTTTGACTCGGTATCGGTAGCTTTTTGGCTACTAGTGCTATATAATATACTATGACAGTATAGTACGAGTACGCTACGTGGCGATAAATCACTAAAAAGTAAGAAATAAAAATTTTTAACAAAAAATAGAACCGACTCCAAACGCACTAAAAAGTAAAAAATAACTGTGTAATTTAGTTGCTTTTATTTACTTAAGCATATCTAGGAGTCGGTGCCAGCCAAGGTTTCTACTTTCAAGGACGTTACCTAGAACCCACAAACTGCTTTACTACGTAAAATAAATGTTCCTTAAACTTGGCTGGCACCGACTTCATAGATATGCTTCAGTAAATTAAAACAACTAAATTACACAGTTATTTTTTACTTTTTAGTGCGTTTGGAGTCGGTTCTATTTTTTGTTAAAAATTTTTTTTAATGTCGTAATCTATACTAATATTATAAAGCTGAAGAGTTTATAAAGAGAAATAGACTATTTAATATAAGCTATACACATCAGCTTGCCATAAATATATATTGTTAATGTTAATGTACTGTAATGTCGTAGAATTTTTAACAAAAATGTAAATCTTTAGTACACGGGACGGAACGGATATTGCTTGACGGGAAACTATAAAAAAATTAAATTGAGAGGGGTAACGGGAACGTGCACACTTTATATGTCTGTCTTTAAAATAGGAAGGGTATCTAAAAAGTTTTCACGTGGACGAAGTCGCGGGCGACTGCTAGTAGTTATATAGTGATACGGGAAGGTTGTAATGTCACTAACTTGAATAGCCTTCGAGCCTTCAATAATTGCAGTATATCTGGTCTAAATATAGGATTCTTTGATATAAAAATAAAACCACATTAGACTTAGATGATGAATTTGTATTTTCGATAAATAAAATAAAACATTCAGATTACAATAATATGGAATACGACAACCGTTTGTGCGCTGTGATAAGCATAGGCGACGGCCTATGCTTATCACAGCAACTTTCCAACGCATGCGTAAGGAAGACGTTCCTTACGCATGCGTTGGAAATACTACGTTCTACATTGTAACATGATGCATCAATGTTTTCCTTCTATGCAGCCGGGCAGAGGTAATGTATTCTTCTTGTGGAGAACGCGGCCAGCTAGGCGCCATAATTAATAAATAAATAAATAAATTAAAGGACAATTACAATTAATATTAGGACAATTATAATAATAATAAAAAAAATAATAATAAGAGAACAGTGTGGTGTAAAAGAAGATGTAGTGACTAAAATAGAGAAAGGGATGCTTAGATGGTTTGGGCATGCAGAGAGAATGGATGAAAGAAGATTAACAAAGGAGATTTATGAGGCGAGATTGTATGGAAGTGTTGGAAGGGGAAGACCTAGGCGAATGTTTCTAGACCAAATTCAGGACATTTTAAAAAATGGCCAGGTTAAAAGTACCCTAAACCGACCATCTTGTATGAAAGGATTAATGAGTGTGGAAGAAGCTAAGGTAGTATACAAGGACCGTGGCAAATGGAAGGATGTAGTCTCTGCCTACCCCTATGGGAACGCGAGGGTGTATGCATGTATGTACAATTACACACATCGCTATATAGCCCAAAATAAGCATACTCGTAAGTAGCTTGTGTTATGGGTGCTATGATAACTGATAAATATTTTTATATATACTATACATAAATACTTATAATATATAGATAAACACCCAGACACTGGAAAATATCCATGCTCATCACACAAACATTTTTCCAGAAGTGGGAATCGAACCCATAGTCTAGGACGCAAAAGCAGGGTCACTACTCACTGCGCCTCTTCGCCGTCAGCCATATTGGCTGGTGGAAGGCTTTAGCTGTGGCTTGCAACTGACATTCCGTACCGCCAAGCGTTTTAGCCTTCCGGTATGTTGTCGTGTAGAAACCGAAGGGGTGAAGATTTTATCCTACTCCTTAAAAGTTAGCCCGCTTTCATCTTAGAAGTTATACTGCATCATCTCTTACTAACAGGTGTAATTGTAGTCAAAGAGTTAACTTGTAAAAAAAAAGCTTGTAATTCATATAGGTACAACAGTTAGTGGAAAAGTTCATAAATTAAGAATACTTGTATAGAATAGAACACCAGCCTTAATCCTTATTAATCATTATTTCTTATAAGTATTCAATCTAATATACAGCCCGGATGAAGTCTTCAGGTAAGATTTCTTAGGATGACAATGTATTGTGTTACTGTCCTGTATGTAAAGGTTGTCGTCCACTCTCAAGCAGCCCTTGCACGAAGCGGAGCCGGTGCACGCCCACTTGTAAAGTTTCCCACATTTGTTCTTCTTGTAGTACGTGTATCCGTCGTGCAGTATCACTTGTTTCCCGTTCACCATTCTAATGAGTTTAGCTGTGGAATATAAACTCTATGTAGAAAATACTAAAATTAATATGTACTAGATATTATCAGCCTATTGACGGCCCACCATAGGACCAGGCTTTACTCCTTGGAGAGGGTATTCATTTATTTGCATTCCAATTTATACATTCCAATTTATACATATGTCAAATTAGTATTATAAAAAGTATGTCAAATTGGAACCCCGTCAGGGGCACAGCAAATGGCTTAGAAGGGAGACGGCGCCATGGTATCATTTAGGAATTCGTCAACTGTGTAATATGCTTTATTTAGCAAGTAGTCTTTGGCAGTTTTAATAAATGTTTCATCGTTTTCAATTTTTTTTATTCTTTGTGGGATTTTATTATATAGCTTTGCACACATTGGATTAGGGCCGGTACTATGTATTTTGAGGTTTGATAGCTGTAGTTGTAAATAAAATTTGCGCGCTTATCGTAAGTTATAGTATATATATATATATATATATTATATAATACGACATGTATATGGAGTTCGACGGGTATATGGAGGTCACTGCCCGTTGGGGGTTAAATGCACTCAATGCAGGTTGGGGGGCTTAGGATAATGTTTTATTATTAACGATTACTATCAGATGCTGATGATAGTGACCGGGACCGACGGCTTAAAGTGCTCTCCGAGACACGGGGGTGGGTAATTAGACCTCACTTTGCTGTAATATCTAACATAATAACAAAACTCTATTTTGTATAAAAATAAAATCCGTCTTACCTGTCTATTCGTGTGTAAAATACGATGATATTAATTTATCATCGTATTTTTAAGATTAATTAAATTATTGTATACTAGAGGACGCCCGCGGTTTCACCCGCGTAGTTCTCATTCCCGTGGGAATTTCGGTATAAAATGTAGCCTATGTGTTATTCTGATGTATAAGCTATATTGTGGTAAAGTTTCATTCAAATCCATTCAGTAGTTTTTACGTGAAAGAGTAACAAACATCCATACATCCATACAAACTTTCGCCTTTATAATAGTAATAGGATTATTTTATTGGAATAATATTATTTTAATAATTATTATGTGTTGTATGGCGCTGGTGTTCTCGAGCTCGCCGATTCAGAGGTTCCGCTCAAACTAGCGTAAGTAGTGCGAGCTGGCTTGAAGTTGTGTAGCTCCCTCCTACTCGTACGTCAAAGAGGACAAAATAGAAGGGGACGTGATGAGGTACTCGACGGCAAATCGTAGGACATCATATCCGTAAGCTGCATGTTTGGAAATATTTCGGAATAGCCAAAAAATTCTATACTTTTAATAAAACTGTGAAATATTGAAAGGCGATCGGACCGGGTTTCAAGTTCTCACAAAAAGTGGAATAAATAATTTTATGTAACAACACAGTTAATATTGTAAAAATTAATAATTTAAAACAACTATTGATTTCTGGCCGGCTCTTATTAACAGGTGCCTTCCGAGCCGGTGGTAGAGTCACTCCAAATACTCTAATTTAACGTTTCAAAGGTGCTTGTAAGAAGCCTACTTGGAATAAACGATTTTGAATTTCAGAAAGGTCCAATTACAAATTTGAAGAAATTTTTAAAATTCTTATATGGGTGCACTATATAAAAGAAAACTATGTCCATAAGGATACCTACCTGCATTTCTTCTAGTACTACTTAAATGCATTTCCGTAAATAAAGGAAGAATATAGGGTAAATTACAACACATCAAATAGAAACAGGCTTTACATACTTACTTAGCGAAAATCCATGATATGAAAATACATGCTATTGCACTGCAAAATTAACAGTCAAATAAATATTATGGACATGTAGATCAAGGCCGAACTCCTACACTATGTTCTTTGTACCCATGGTATCGGCGGCAGGTGTGACGTCACAGTCAAAAGGTCGCTCTAGATAACACAATGGACGTCCTTGTTTGTCGAATCTTAATACCCATCGTGTAAGTATCTAGCTATCGGCTCATTGGGCGTCGCCTGATTATCCTGTCGCGCTACAACTATGGCGGACCAAGCTGTCAGCTGTTTCCTTGTCATAAATATTCAATGAACCCGACATTAAGTTGTGTTACAAGTTAGCCCTTGACTGCTATCACACCTGAATGTAAACGATGATATAATATAAGACTGAAGCTGGATAATTTGTTAGAATAGAAGCCCTTTGGCTTATTCACGACATCGTACCGGAATATCAAGACATCTTGGGGGTACTTGGGGGTCTTTGTTGTTTAGGTGGTAGGTAATTAACCACGGCCACGAACCAATTTAGAAAATCCCAATCGGCACTGCCGGGAATAGAACCGGGATAATGGTGATAATGTTTCGTTTCAGGGATTTTTCAGTAGAGTTGAAAAATTGATGGTAACAGGTAGATAGGTACTTTAAATTAAAAAATCAAGACTTATAATAAAGATTTATTTCCTTAAAGTTCTCTATGTACAGTCCCTCAATTATTATACCTACGTAACACAAAAATCACCGTTATTCAAATTATTATTAGAGCACTGGCATACGAGCAACTTGACAAAGCCATTTTTACATTCTACAACAGGAATAACAAAAATACACTTTAACAAGCTCTTTAATCAAACTTTACTTTCTTCTGCAAACAGAATAGGACGACAAACTAAAATTGCTCTAATTTGTAACATGAATATTTAAGAATTATATATATATATATTATATTATACGATTATGGAGAGTAAGGATAATATTCGTATTAAAAAACCATAACGCAAATATTATTTATATACTAAAAAAAATTAAAACTAGTGTAAGAAATTATTTAAAAATGTTGCTCGTATGCACACGCCTTAAGATACCGCACGCTTAAAAATATAGTGACCTAATTCAAAATTTTGTGTTTTTGTTAGTTTTTCAACGACTTCAAAAAAAGGAGTTTCTCAATTTGACAGTATATATGTTGCTGCGTATATAAACAGGTTGACCTAAGTTTAACACTTGCATCGTTATAAAATTTTTTAACAAAAAATAGAACCGACTCAAAGCGCACTAAAAAGTAAAAAATAACTGTGTCATTTAGTTGCTTCAATTTACTTAAGCATATCTATGAAGTCGGTGCCAGCAAGTTTAAGGAACATTCATTTTACGTAGTAAAGAAGTTTGTGGGTTCTAGGTAACGTCCTTGAAAGTAGAAACCTTGGCTGAAATTTTATTTCTTACTTTTTAGTGATTTATCGCCACGTAACGTACTGGTGCTATACAGTCATAGTATATTATACGGCACTAGTAGCCAAAAAGCTACTGATACCGAGACAAAAACCGAAATCGCTGTAAGCGTGCCTCCAAAATTTGAAGAGTTCCTTCAATTTCCTCAGGATATCGTCATCAGATCCTAACATGCGGACAATGGGACCACCTTGGATGTATGCCCTTTCTAATAAAAAAAGAATTATCAAAATCGGACAACACTGTAAAAAGTTATGCGTGGTCATACATATAAAAAAAAAAAAATATACGTGTCGAATTGAGAACCTCCTCCGTTTTTTTTCGTCGGTTAAAAATTTGAAAGCGTGATCTTCGTTTGGATGGCATGAAATGGTTCACGACTGGCAGATAGACATTCATTCTTATGGGCCGATGCAAATGTTGAGTTTAGATCGTTTTGTTAATAATGGTCAAATATAGAAAATTTTAAATTAAGTCACCATGCGCGCGATAACTGAACAATTGATTACAACTAATACTTTTTATTGCACAAAAAATATACATGTTTACATATAAATTATTTATTAAAAATAAAATAATAATTAAATTTAACATTGTATAACCCACCAATTGATAAAAAAACTGATAATATATACCTATCCGTCCGAATACCTCAAAACTAAATATAACTATAGTTGAATTTCATCGAGACCTTGGTGCTAATTTTGAGATACAAAAACACTCATATTTACAAATATCACCATCACTAGTTTCGCCATGTTTTTAATTTACACAAAAATAATAACTTTTGCATTATTTACAATATATCTTACTTTAGATATTTGCTGCTGTAACATAGTTGATACAAAAATGAAACCTTTAATATTCAACTAAATATAACTTTGTAAGTATAAATATTTACCTGGTGGTTAGCTACAAACATCGGTGTAGCCGTGGCTAATTACTACGCTATGCGATTCAGGTTGGCCGCATATTGTAAGAATTTTCCTATCAGAAAATTTCTGACGTCCGCACTCTGTTCATATATTTTGTTGTGGGCCCCGCATACTACCAGAATTTGGACGTGTCTGACGTCCGCTTCTGATGAATGAACCCCGGATGCAAACGATCGGATAGCAGAAATGTTTTCTGATCAGAAATTTGGAGGCCTACCTATACATTCTGTACTAGACCCCGTACATCCATCAGAAATTCGCATCAGATTTTAAACGGACGCCGGGGATGCACGTGTTCACTTAGTACGGCAGGACAAAATAGGGGAAACTTTTTTTGACATTTTTTTTATTAAAACTGTAACATAAACATGATATGATAAATATATTTTTGAAATGGTCTTTTTACGAACTTTGATATTATATCCATATTGTTGAGATAAGAAAAAGAATATGCACATCCCCCCTCTTTTTTCCCCACTTACAGACGCCATTTTGAAAATTTATATAGATTATGTCACTACCACAATTCTGACGAATTCAACGACACCTCATGTGTCAAAATCCGTCCAGCCAAGAAAGAAATGGACATACATACATACATACATACATACATACATACCTACATACATACGCTCGAAAAACATTACCCTCCTTCTGACGCAGTCGGGTAAAAAGTTGCCCAAATCTGGAATTATTTTTCCCAAATTCTTTTTGTAAGCCATTCTTTTTGTAACTATGCAGCCGGCCAGTCGCGATCTAAACTCAGACTCGCCGGAAGAAAGTTTCTGATAAGTATGCGGTTCGGTGTCGACGACATCAGAAATTTTCCAACAGAACAGTTCTTACAATATGCGAGCAGTCTTAGACTTTCGGTATAATGTCGCGTAGAAAGTACGAACTGGTACTTTTTCAAAGTTACGAGTCGGTAGGTAAGTAAAAGTAATCTACAAACAGGCTAGCCGAGTAGAAACGTACGTAATGGTACTGCTTCCAAGTTTCAACACAATAACATCTTCGACTACATGTCACTTACATTCAAGTGAGATCGTGGTCAATCGATACCTAGTGACAAAATTAAAACAAAATATGGACAAACTTAAATATACCTATATAATTATAAGCTAAATATATATATGTTATTCAGTGGCGTAACTGTAGAGTGGCAAGTCGGTATAAGCCACTAGCCAGAAGGCAACCACTTTGAGGCTCACAAGCTGCACAGAATCCTAACATTTATCATTGACGAAGAATTTGCCGCATAAAAAATATTGTACGTCAGTACACCACTGATTTCATTTAATAAATACCTAGGTTTACTTAGTTCGAAGAGCCGATAGGGTCCCAAAGTGTTAGACTGGTGACCCACAGTGTTGGTCGACCCCACACTGAGTGATTCTATGATACCCCTAGATCAAGAGGGTTCCAGGGAGCCGCTAGCTGCAGATAGTGACGGTTGTGGTGTTTGGAAGTCCTTAGAAGAGTCCTTACAACAAATGTTAACTAAACTTTACGTTATGTTCTCTATCTCGTATTCGGTCTCGGTAATGATTTGGTCGCTCGACACAACTCCGTGTTCTGTCTTGAGATGGTGCAGGATGCATTTGACGCTGTTCTCGATGTCGTCGAACTTGACGCACTTGAACGGGCAAATCTTGCAGGTGATCTGTTCCGCGTCCTTCTCAAACACTTTCCATATCCAGTTATGATCTTCGGGCACTGTTCAAATAAATAAATCATTTATCATTAGTAAAATTTGGGCATTAGTACCTAGCTACTTCACAACAGTTCATTATGAATAATTGATTTATTCATGTGTAAAAAAACTAAATAACCGAATTTTGCGGAATCAATATCCCCTGAGGATTGCTCTAGTTTTAGAGTGCAATGCAGGATATTATTGGACAAATATGAAATTTGAATTTGTCTGCTTTTGGCAATAAATATCTGATATAAATTAATCAATAACAGTAAGAATAATCAGATAGACCATGGTAGATTGATATCACATATAACAGCAACATTTTAGGATATGCTAGGAACACATAATAAAAGTGTTCCTAGCATATCCTATTGTTTCATTAGTAACTTTGTGAATCTCAAAGAGGGCTAGTGTTGCGATATGTTTGCAATCTCTACCCTGCTAGACCGGTAAAATATCTTTTTTTTTATATTAATTACTGCTTACCCACTTATGATTGCTTTGGTGTGTATGTATGTGTGTCACTCACCGGCAGTTTTGTTGTGCACCATCTTGAGGTGTCGGTTCATGTTCCCGGTGGCGTTGCCGCCGTGACAGATGTTGCGGTGACACAGCTTGCACTGCGCCAGAGTGCCCGACACGCGATTGAAGTACGACCATATCCAGCTGCGACGTTGCTTCATTAGACCTGGTACACACATGCATCATTATAAGCCCGTTTTAGAGGGTACAGCCAAACATACAGCGTGAAGAGATATGGAGTTTGGACCCATTACGCTAGTCGCTACTCTGACTTGTCAGGCTTAGAGTGACTGTAGTCACTACTCCATTGAAGGGTGATGAGACAATACATTAACTTTAATTTAAATAACTTTTAAACCCCTATCTCCACCTGGCTAAAGTTAATTTTGTTTTTAAATATTATAAAAAATGAGAATTTTATCATAAGAACTGTTGGTGTGCATGATAGGTGAAAAAAGGCAGAATTCAGCAATCCCCTTAATACCATTTTTGCTGGTATCATGGCCAGTATCATGATGTGGACATAGGGTGACCACTTGGCAAATGAGGCAGTTTTATATGTGTGCTCTTCTATAAAATTTTATAAAAACAGACTGGGAAACTTACTTATGGTATCATCCTTTGCTTCATCACTGTCATTCTTTTTCCAATCCATATCTTTAGGATCCATGTATTCAATATCAGACTTTATACTATCGTCTTGCTTGGTGTCAATTTCTGCTTTATACACACTGGGGTGCCTCGTTCGGACGTGACGGTTCATGTTGTTAGTATTGCATCCCTTTATAGACAGTACAACATTGCACAGGTTGCATCGGTATATAATGTTTGTCAGTTTGTCAAAGTACTTCCACACCCAACTGCGTTTTCTACTAAACTCTTTAAATGAAAAATTGCACAACTTCAACAAAAACTACTAAATAACTGTATCATACTTAAATAAATAACATTCATTAAAAAACAAACAAAAGATTTCGGTCATTTTATACAAAAATAAAAAAAAATAACAAAGAAAATTATATAAAAATTATTCTATACCAATTTATGCATCATTTCAAACCTGATTAACTGAACTGAACAAGTTAAAGATTGGAGTAAAAAAGTATGATTTAATCTTTAAACAGAATCAGTAAACAGTATACTAGGACCTCTGTACATGTTAGAATTAGGAAAATGGAAGAGGTTATATTTTCCTTTTCTTCGCACTGAATTGTATGTTTTTTTTGTTTTATTGATTTTAATACCAGGCAACAGGCAGGTCGCCCAATGTTAAGCGATTACAGCTGCCCATAAATATTTGCAACACCAGAGGCATTGCCAATGTGTTACCGGCCTATATTTAATGTAATATTTGTGTATAATGTAATATCTTGGAAGACTTACTTGTGATATAAATGAGGTAAATATTAAGAGAACCTTCTTTCAATAACTTTTCTGACCTCAAAAAAGCTTAAATTTAAATTGACGGAGGCCCTGACTCTTACAATATATTTTATATTAGTTGATGCAAAATACTTATTGTAAAAATATTTTTTAATTCTGATATTAATCAGAATCAGATTTGAATTCATGTATATGAACTATAAAATAAACAAGAAACAGTATTTTTACCACAGCTTATTTTGTTCTTCTTCTTGGACGGCATCAGCATTATGTTGTAATCTGAGTCTGATTTATGCTCCACTTTTATCATTTCACTGGAAACCTCACAAAACTGTTCCACCATCACAGGCTGTTTAGGGTTGTCCTTTGCATTCAAATCCAGGAATTCTATTTGAAATCCAACTGCCGCATCCTGGTCTTCTTTCCGCCAATCCTTATGTAGATCATAGATCTCTTTATGTACATCTTTAATGTGTTGCAAAGGTGCAGCGGAGTTAACATCTGTTCTGATGGAATCTTCACATATATTACATCTATATTCATTACTGTTGATCTTTACAAAGTATATCGGTATCCATTCTGGTAGGTCTGCAAATAACAATATACTGTAATGTTTGAACATAGATAAAATCTAAAACAATTATATAAGGCATGTAATATTAGTTAAATTAAATAATAAATATATATTTCATGTGTTAATGGGTTTGGATAAAAATAAAAGTACTTGTTTTATGTAATAATGTTTTAATATAATCAGTTTTAAAATGTCCAAATACATGTTCCATTAGGGTAAACCCTAGATATAAAACTTAAGGAAAATAATGAATTGTTTAAAATAAAATACTCTCTATATTTTCATGAACGTTTATGTTTAATAAGTTAGTAGATGAGGTCATAAACAGGTTATTTTCCTTATATTGTCATATTTCATCCAACAAGATTAAAAAAATAACTTTTATAAAGTTGACACCATATGTCATAGTAGTATTTTGGAAATGTGGTTATTATTCTAATAAGGCATCTTCTTTCGAATTCACTGTTTCACACTATTCCTTGAACTGATGAACAAATGTGTTAACTCTGGAACTCCTGCTAAAAGACAGACTTCGAAAATTGAAGATCATAATCCAAACAGCAACTTATTCAAAACAAAAACATGATTGGGCTATCACCCTTAACGCAACGTTTGTATATTAAATCTTATGGAAGTATAGAGCAAAACGAGACTAAAAAATACTTAGAATGTAGAAATGTTAAATTAAGTTCAACGAATAAGTAAATATTTTGTGGTTAAAAATAACAAACAAAACTTGAATTGGATTCCAAATTACAATACGTCAAATGTCAATTTGACAGTCATTTGACAGAATAGAAGATAGATTGTATTGCTCCTGTACATTGCGTTTAAAAACAAAGTAGAAAAAAAATAACGTAAAAAATAATAAATATCATATCTAATACCTCAGAAAGTAAAATTAGTTTTTAATTTTAGAGGATAAATGGTTTAATTACATGTAAATTTATGAATAGCCCCTCACTATTAAGATTGCGCAGTGCTTTGATTTCATACACTCCATTTTCTTAAGTTGTAATTCCCGAACGTTCTTTAAATATTCGCGCTTGTCAAATTGATAACAACTGACAGTGACAAGTTCAGCCAACAAACGCGATTTATTGTTTTGACTTTAATTTTGTTTTAAAAACTTTGAATAAAAACATTCTTTTATTTTTCGAATACTTGTATTTACTCATAACATTTAATTACGCAACCTATTTGTGTATATATGCTCATAACGAATGCTAAACACCTGTATTTAGTTAACAAAATACACGGAATTTATTCATGGTGTTTGGATTTACATTAGATTTTAGAAGTTACGTTACATGCTGCATACAATTGATAACTTTAAATTTGCAGGTGAAGAGTTAGTGCAGTGTGTGCCAACAAAGAAAGGGCATCACATTCTGTATAAAGGCTACACATATGTGTTTAAAAGCAGGCTGCAATGTGGCGCGGAGCAGTGGTGTTGTTCTTCCAGGCAGAAGACTGGTTGCATATCGGTTATTAACATGCAGGCGTATGGCGTTGAGGTGGTAAGAGACTTTCACAACCATAAGAAACCCTTGTTTACTGATTAGGACAGTGTAGTAGACAAATATATAAAAAGACATTACAAATCTGTTATAATATATGTACCTAAAGTGACCAATTTAAAAATTCATTTAAAAACGGGAAAAAGAATGATGCAGACAAAATTCTAAATGGTATATGGTAACGGCACAGTACTGGATCAGGGACAGTAAATTGATCAGGTGAATAAAATGGAACATTCTGTGAAAATACTAAGTTTTACTCTAAATATTACTGCCATATTGCAAACATCGACAATTTTGAGTTGTGTAATAAAAGTATCTCCTATATTCATTTAATTCTCATTAATTTAACACATTCCTAATGCAAAAACTTATGAAAACACTATGATTTATGTATGACATTACTCTCAATGTTATAAATATATTTCATAATTATATAATTTTTCATTGCAAGAATAATTAACTGCCACCGGTCCTTAGTAAAGAAAATATATTGTTTAAAAATATATATTCTTGTTTTATTAAAAACATACTTACCTTGTGTTAATCATAAAATTATTAAGTTTAGGTAATTCTAGTTGTTGTAATTTTTAGAAGGTGTTTTGTATCCTCCCATTGTTTATACTTTATATGACCTTGCTAATACTATACCTTAGACTATAGTTGAGGGCAGAAAGACCAATCATTCGTTTCGAATATCCTTTGGGATTGTATAGAAAAAAATGAATAAATATATTAGCCTTCTATAGATTCATTGTATGGGTTGCCAGCTGGCCTATTCGCTATAGTGTATAGACACAAACATTACTAAGTAGCTTTTGTTAGCAATTCTCAAGTTCATGTTGACTAATTTGACTTTGTGACAACTTTGTTTTCAAAAATATTAGTAGGTCGCTAAGTTAGAGAGTCGGTCCTACAGATCTATTGTGGACTTGTGCAATGAGTGTAGGTTTAAAAGGAGTCAATGGCAATGTTAGGAATTTTTTTAATGGATTTTAAAATATATATAAATCATTATAGGTAAGTTCTAATGACTTTTAAAATCCATTCAGAATACAAATAATGCTAAACATTTGCAAAACTGGTGGCATAATATTCAAGTATTATACCAGGATTAGTAGAAGAATATGATTTCATTATATAAAATGAAAATATATATGTGTCAACTTAAGAAACTGCTCTGTTTCTTCATCAGTTAAAAATACAGGATAAAAATCTGAACTGAATATCAAGATGCAATGTAAAATAAAACTAAATGACATTATCATTTTGACTAGTTTTTATTCTTACAAACATCAATTACACAAAGATATTTTTTTTTTCGAATAATATAATTTTATTTGGCAATATATCCCTTGATCACTACCACAATAGAGGTACTTTATATTATAATATGTAATACACAACCACAGGAGACGTATGAAGGTGTTACTTTGTTAAGAGGTAGACAGGTTATTCTTTACAACAAACATCAGTAACAATATTACTAATATACACTTACCAAGTATACAATATAAATACATTTAGATTGGTACTAACATGGTTTTACAAAACAAAGCTTAATTAAGTTCAAATAATAATGGTAAGGAAGTTTCCATAACAGATGTAATTATAACAGACTTGTGAACAAATCAGCTGATGGCTGAGTTTAGTCTGGTCACTCTGGTTTTGAACTTTGCCTATAAATAACAGAATGCTAACTAAATTGACAGGTATGACAAAAGTATAGCTGAGCCATTGAAACGAAAAAACAACAAACGAAAAATTGACAGCATTTTGCTTACGAGAGATGAAGACAGAGATAATACTCGCCTGCTTTTACATATCCGTCGTACATATTCTATTGATGCCTGGTACATTAGCAACTTTCCAACGCCATTTGAATTTTGAATGAATGAAAATGAAATGAATTGAATGAAATTTAATTGTTTTTATTAACTTAAATATTATTATTGCAAAAAAGAAATTTACCTTACTTAACCTTAATTTATAGAAAATATTTTTCTTTGTAGCAGGCAAAAATGTTAAAACTGAACGACCTCATGGATTCTGTACAATATGCCCCAGAAAGAAGAATAGGAGGACTAAAAAAGCGTGCGTTTCGTGCGGCAAACAACTTTGCACCGAGCATGTGAAGTTCATGTGCCAAACGTGTTATGACAGGCACACACACGCACATTAATGACCTATTGTGATTATAATTCATTCATTAACAAATATTTTATTTCCTTTTACCCGTGTCGTGTTACAGTGTGACGTTTTCAGGTAAATACATTTCTCCCATACGTGCTGCCTAAAATCACTGTTTGCCGCGAGTATGTGCAAGCGAAAAATTGATCTACTTGATTCTGTATACGTAAGGGATTCAACGCTATGGTAATTATTTTCTCAAGCCTTCTACAACACATAACTATAGGGACGAAACAGCGTGAACGAAATTGCGTACCGATTACATTTCCCATCATTAAGTTTCCGAGCCTCGGAAAGTAGGTTATGCTATTGGACTTGGTTATCGTTATCTAGGTTTGATCCTTTTCTTTATTATGATCACATCATAGTGACAAATTTAGAAGGTGTGCCTTATTCGATATACTGGCATAATCGTTTTACAAGTAACATTAGGCAAAATGCTTGTGTCGTGAATTACGAATAAAAAAAACATCCTTTATTATATAACAAAGTCCTCCGCCGCGTCTGCCTTCGTATTAAACTCAAAGACTACTGAACTGTTTCACTGTGCAATATGTTAAGGTTTTGTGAAAATTGGCTGACATATGACGGTAAGTTTTGGAAAAGTCGAAAAAATTTAAGCTGCCTGAAAGCTACGATCGAAAACCCTGCTTTGTCTGTTTGAGATATAACAAATCAATGTATGGCAGAACTGTCCTCTTTATTAGGACTCCAAAAATACTTTAAAGATCGCTTGCTATACCTACTCATTCTTTCGATGAAAAAAGGGTCATGTGAGGGTTTTGTTTATTTTGTGTTCTTGGAAGATTGCTCGAGATGTTTTGCTTGCGGGCATCTGCTAGTTTACCTACGCTGAAATCTAAGATTTATGCTGTACTTAAAGCCTGCCTTATGATCTCAATCGAGCATTAGAATTACTAAGTGAGAAACTAAATTCCTTTTTGAGAAGAAAATTGCCACGTCTTCTCACATGAAGACAAATGTAATTTTTTTTATAAATGATTTCCTTTTCAGGCGAGTTCGTAACTATGAGCAATATGAAGGTACGATTTTTCTACCAACGCCATCTGTATTACAGCAAAAACCGAAGTTCCAGATGGGATTGCGTATCCTATCCGAGATGTAAAGCGTTTGTGGTGCTCCACAACTGCAAAGTGATCCGACTGGAGGATTGCCACACTCACTGCGGAAGAGTTTTGATAAAAACATTCGACGGGACATATCATTCAGTGCCGGAGGTTCATTATGAGAAACAGTTAAAGTTGCAGTTATGAAAAGTGGGTAATAAGTAGACCAGGTGATTTGAAATGGTACCAGGAACTCTACCGGAATTTTAACCTGTCGTTCCCACCTATCGGGAGTCGGTATCGGGTTTTGATCGGTGTTGTAATGTGCTAGAGCCAGAAAATTTTGTATAAATTTTTATCGGCGCAGCTAAAAAAAATCGGTTTTTGATAAGAAAACTGCCATTGAAACACCCGATTAAAATCCAGGTCCGAGACCCAAAAAATCGGAACGGGATACGGAATATCTGGCATCCGTACGCAGTACGACAACGGACAGCTCCGACGCCACAACATTCCGACACTAATCGTCTGATCTAGAACAGCTATAGAGTTTTAGACACTAACGTTTCTTGCTCCGGCTGAATCTGCCTTTCGAGCTGAACTTTTCAAAAGTGTTTACTACCTACTAGAAATAAATGAATTTGATTTCCTCTCATTCCTGAAACTCTCGAGTACATTCTGGTAGAGCTACCGCGTTCATCCAAGCCTCCCAGTGAAACTAACGCGACCCCGTTAATACTATGTACATTGTACACGCGGCTATGCAATACTACTAACTACTACCTACTTCGTCGATTCCGCTATAATTCATAATTGCAGCGTTTAACATGAAAAAAATTATTAGAAACCTCAATGTCATTTTTGAAGGCCTATCTATAGATACCACACACGTATGGGTTTGATTACACTTAGATGAGTTTTAGTTCTAAGTATGGGGAAACATAGTTAGAACTAAAAAAAATATTTTTTTTTTCAATTTTTGTTTGAAAATCTCAATGCGGTGTACAGAATACAGCTACTAACCAATTTTCAACATTATAGTTCTTATACTTTCGTAAAAAAATGGCTGTGATATACGGACGGACAAACAAACAGACATGACGAATCGATAAGGGTTTCGTTTTCAACAACAAGACTAAGTCGTGTAAAAATAATATTGTGCCAATGATTTTTAACATACACTTGTACCTCGATTAGGATTATTTATTTTTAAGTATTTAGATAAAGCATTACTAAAAATGATGGACCGTGATATTACGAGTAACTATAATGCAAAAAAAATTAAAAACACGTTACACCTCGAGCTAGGTCCAAGGCAGTGGCGTGCACTTCATAAATGCATAAATGCACCTATTCTGAGAACACATTACGAACTAGTATTGGAGAAGAGTTTCCATTACATGTACCTAGTCAGTACCTAAAGTGCCTGCCCTAGTTATAAACCTTGTGCACGCCACTGGTCTAAGGTCAGTTTTAAAATTTAAATAACTTCGATAACGATACCGAAAATAAATACGAGTAAATCATTTATAAAATATCTTGCGCTTTCCACACTTTTAGAGAAATTTCTCAATGTTTATGTGAAGTAGAGCGCTAACCCGCATTGGAGCGGCGTGGTGAGTCTACGTTCCATATTCGCTCTCTTATAAGGAGGCCTGGCCCTTTAGTGGGCCGATAATAGGATGATGATAATGATGATCTAAGTAATTCTGTCGTTCATCAAACGTAAGCACAGGAGTAGACACTAGACACGCAACCATGAAAAAGCTGTTAACAAACCTGTCAATTTAGTTCAAGATTTTTTACAACAGATTAAAAATTGAAACTTAAAATGTAAAAAATAAAACTTAACTTAAAATAACCCAAAAAACAAAAATATGACTTCTCATGAATATTTACATTATAAGCTTAATGGTAGCCATTCGTTAAAATATTACACATTCTCCTATACAATAAGGTTTTATAAATTACCCTTAAAAATAAATATGCATTTTGCTAGTTCAATGAAAACCCTGTATATGATCCAAATATTATTTGCTGATGTCGTCAACTAATTAAAATGTTTAATTATGATCTAATACTTTGTTTTAATTATACACACAATTTTAGAAATATGCGAAAATACTCAAATCAAAAATTCACTTTTGCAATGAAGTCGTTCATATAAATGATTTGATAAATTGTAAGTTCTATTTTGTGATGTTTTTGCCTACATAAATTTTTTTAAACGTAATTTGAATGAGCGATCTGTGTTCTGGTTCTAAACTGTCGATTCCTGAAAGAAATGTCAGTTTTGAAGCAGATGTATATCGGATGTAACAGAAATCTGTATTCTCCAATGACATTTTGCCATATTGGACTGACTGTCGAACTGGAATGTGGGATGATCCACGAGATGTACGTACGATGTACATATAATGATATATAGTATGTCGATTCTTGAAAAAAATACATCTTAGGAACATCTCGTCAATCGTCTCACCTTCAGTTCAACTGACAGTCCAGTATGGCAAAATGTTATTGAAGAATACCGATTTCTATTCCATCTTACGCTTACGCATTGAAACCGTTGTACATCGCGTTCAAAACTGACTTTTTTTTTTTCAAGAATCGACATAAGTACAGTATCCAAAGCAACGTGCGATGAATATGAAGAATTACAAAACAGACCAGTTTTTGTAAATTTCAAAGAAACCAAATAAACAAAAATATTTGAGCTGCCAAATAAACTCGATGTATAAACAAACAATATACTTTATATCCTAACTGATTCTACCTAATAATATCCAATTACGTTGATATATTTTAAATAAAAAAATAATGTATTCACATCAAAAGTATGATAGGTTGGACAAAGTTGTTTTTTAATTTAAATAACTTGAATGGACCACACAATATGCTATAGAAAATATCAAAAAGGAAATTTTGACACAATAAACATACAAATACTAAATATAGCTCTTTTTGGCTTTATAAGAAGGCTCTACACGTATTTAAAGATTTGACGACCTTTCTCCGATAAATTGAACCCTGTTTAAATTTGACACCAGATATAACTTAAAATACGTTTCGTTTTTTATAACGAAGTTATTTTGGTTTAAGTATCGTATTTAATGTTCATATTCTAGAAACAGTCTTAACTAACTTTATATAAGTAGAGCATGTACACAAATGTTATGATCAATTTACATTAATTTTGTACTGTATACCTTTATTAGAGTATATTTTCGTTCGTTCAACAGCTGCAAATGTACTGCAACTATTTGAATGTTTTTTCAATATATAAATTACTTGTTAATGACATAAAGTCTCGTGGATTTTTGTCCGCGTGTCGGACCCGATTTTAATCAGATGTTCCAGTAGAACATTATACTTTTTTTTAACCAATTTTATGTCAGTGTCAACAACAATTTATATAAAATGCTCAGTCTCTAGACCATCCGATTAAAATCCGAACCCGACACTCGACAACTGGGAACGAGCTCGTAATCCTAATAGTATCAGTAGTTTTATAAAAACAAATAATAATTTATGATTATGTTACAAAAATACTCCATCGAGCGTATATTTTTAAAATATAATATTTTACACATATAATCTACTTAAAATTCTCATTTGTATTGATTTACATAGTAGTAAGAATACTAAAGCCGTGTCATGGTTTAACCTTGAACTGTGAAGTTCTTGTTGTACAAGAAGTATCACAAAAAGTAACTTGTAGACTAAAATCATCATACTAAGAAAGCTATTTTGGCATTGTATCAATACAGTGAACCTTTATCATTTTATTAATATTTCTCCAGGATAATGTGGGAAAATTTGTCACAGTATTTAATAAATTAATTATTTTTTTAAACACAAAAAGAGGACAAGTTTTACAGATTGATAATAAGTTGCGTAGAGTTTAATAAATATAAATTGTTATTGCTTGATTTCCAACATACTTTGTATAGTAATACTCGTAATGGTGTGTTATTTGTATTTCGTAAATGTCTGGCGTAGTCATAATCGAAGATCTACTGAACTCGCCAAACTTTGACATGTGATTATTATTATCAGCGTGTCAACATTCTAGGAAATAAAGATATGGTTGCACAAGGAGATAAAATGATTAGCAAAATTAAAAATTTATGTCAGGCATTAGCAGGCGACAGTGGAATCCCTGATTAAATAGCACAGACTCGTACGCTACTTGCATAATATAACAAACATTCTTTTTATTTGATCAGAACTTGATAAGTATTAAATTATTGCCATTTAGCTAGGAGGTTTCGGCCCACAATTGTGTGTGCTCTGTATGTATACTATCCTGCCCCGGTAAGTATGGAGAGCGGCCTTACACCAAGGCCCTCGGGAACATCGCCATCGTATCTTGCCATTCCTCGCGCAGCCGTTGAATCGGAACCTGTATCCTCCGACGTTGATGCCCATCTTCCCTTGTTTACTGAGGCAGTACGACGCGAAACAATCGATGCCCGTTCCAATCAAGCCAACTGAAATACATAACTGTATCAATATCCTGTGAATGGTCACACATACAATATATTACTTCATACATCCTTAAGTATATAGGTACAATACTCCTTATTTTAAGAAATTCCAAAAAATTTATAAGACTCAGCATAGTATAAAAACATAAGTGAACGAAATGTGTAAATAAATATGAATAAAAGAGGTTTCACAGTTTTGATTGTTTTTAATTTAGTTTGTATGCATAC
Source organism: Mycalesis mineus (assembly GCA_034621355.1). Lineage (NCBI taxonomy): Eukaryota > Metazoa > Arthropoda > Insecta > Lepidoptera > Nymphalidae > Mycalesis > Mycalesis mineus. Next base: position 2,989,153 of record CM067890.1, on the reverse strand, counting down.
GTTTATAATTTAACTGAAAAAACGTAATAAATAATGTGTTTATTCAGCTACCATGATTATTTTATTACCCACTGTAGTTATTAAACTATATTTGTGAATAAACTCACTATCACAAAACAAACGTTCCTTATTATTTATGACTGAGATTAACCTAATGACGATATAAATAATTATGAACATGGCACTTATATATTATATACAATAAAATTATATTCTACAATTGTACAATACAATTAAGGTGTTAATTCTAAATATATACATTTATTTGCAGTTCGTTTCGGTCTCTCCAACCGTGGACACATGGTGGTACACGTCGGCGATTTCAAATTCATAAAGCACGAGTCCTACAAAAAGAAAATTCGATGGACTTGCAGCAAAAGGATCCAACTGGGCTGCCGAGCGAGTCTCACTACGCAGAATAGCGTCATTGTAAGGAGCTTTTTGGAACACAACCATTTCTCCTAACATTTGCTTTTATTTTTGTTTTTATATCGGATATAAAAAAGTTCTACTAACACTAAACAGTAAAAAAGTTTTGATAAAATGGTTTCTAATGCGTTCTTTTACATTTGATCCGATTGTACAGTAGAATTTTGTACAAAAAATTTTGTTGAAGACAAGGGTATTTTGTAAAACTAAATCTTATTTTATCTATTTGTAGTATTTCATAGCAATATAATAAGATTAATAAGAAGAACAGATTGAGAAATACATTAAATCAGATAATTTAAACTGGATTGGATGAATTATGTAAAAAATCTATTTTACATAATTCACCCAATCCATCCCATCCCATCCCATCAATTCATCCCATTAGATTATTTAAAAAACATGTTAAAATAATGAAATATATTATGATTATAAAATATTTGTAACTAGCTAAAATCAGAATCTCTATAATTAAATGATTTGTACTTTTATAAGGTATTAAATTTTCAGTACAATTAAATCAATTTATATTTTTACAATTATTATTATAAGGCTTGCTAACTTTTTAAAGCAATTTTCTTTATCGTGCACTGTTTAAACGACCGTTTTACTATTTTTTTAATAAAAATGCATATAATTTACGCGCGTGTGCGGCCGTCATTATAAATTTATAACACAAAAGAGAAACCGAAAATTTAAATTACTGAGTATTTATTATTATTTATTCATTGTATATTGGTAATTATCGTTAAGTTTATTATCAGTTTTATTTGAATGCCGCAGTTCGAACATTCAATTTACGCATTTTAGGATTCTAAAATAATAAGTAGTTTTAGAGGATTTTCAGGAAATCTGTTTAGATTTTTTTACTATTATTTGTGACATTGCTGGGTAAATCCAGACATTCCTTAAAATAAAAGTATTACGTGCGTTTTAATAACCGTGTTTGGAAAATAGTTTATCCATTATGATATTTAATATTAATACGGCTCCTAGATAACTTAATGTGCCTTACGACAAACCAGAACCTTGTATAGTTGTACCACGTATGTAATTTAAATTATTTTTACCTGAGCACATCACCTGATCATCAACATCTGATAGTAATCGTAAAAATCATACATTATCACCCTAAGCCCACCAAGTCACATTAGAGCAGCGTGGTAAGTCTAGGCTCCATATATATCACCTATCCTTTAAGGTGGAAGGCCTGGTCCTGCAGTGGCTATTAGGCTGATAATGATGATGATGACTTCTAAACTAGCACAAGATGTAATCTTGAGGCGAATAATACTTAAGGCCTGTTTGCACTAAGATTTCGGTTATCATAACCATCGGTTAACATAAGCTAAACGTAAAATTTACTGATTTTCACGACAACCCGTGCGCTGGTTAAGGACGTAAGCTCGATTAAGATAACCGCCCGGTTTACGTCCTTAACGAGTTGTCGTGAACAGTAAATTTATAGTAAAGTTATGTTAACCGTTGGTTATGATAACCGAAATCTTGGTGCACACAGGCCTTAAGTACATAATGTGAGGTGCCAAGTACAAATAATTTAATAATATAAGGTGGGGGCCTGGCCTTGTAGTGAGCCGATAATAGGCTGATAATGATGAAGTATATAGTAAATAGGTAGTTAAGCTAGTGTCTTTTAATGTGCCTTTGGATTGTTACAAGTCCACTAAGCTTTAAGAAAATTTCCAAAATAAATACCTAAATGTGTAACTTATGTAGGTATTGGTTTTCACATAATTATGTACATTGCTTGTTATATATTTACAGTAAATAAAATTTGATCTTATTATTATGTTTTATTTTTACTTTAGCACCCTCTCATAACAATTGTTTGGTAGGAATAATACTGGGTATTTTTTTTTTATCGACTACAAGTTGGCCATTGACTGCTATCACACCTGATGTTAAGTGATGATGCAGTCTAAGATGGAAGCGGGCAACTTTTATGCCTAATAAATCCACACCCCTTTATGTTTTTAAAGACATCCTACCGGAACGCTAAATCGCTCGGCATACGTCTTTGTCGGTAGGGTTGTAACTAGCCACGAAATCCTCCCACCAGCCAGACCAAGACAAATTATAAAAAAATCTGCTGTAAAATGACCAGGATCTCCTTCTTTTTAATCCACCGCGCATACCACTGTGCTACGGAGGTCGTCAAAAGGTGACGGTGAGGTGAGATAGGTATGCTGCCGGGACCCAGTCACCGGGCGACGCAAAGGGGCATTGCTAGGTTTTAGTGGGTATTTTGCTTCTCAGCCGAGACTTACATAAACACCCGGAAACGGCACAGGTCGCTCTGTTTCCGGAGGGATGCGTAAACGCATTTCACACCGTCAGAAAGAAAGAGAACTTAATATTCAGGGCAAAGAGTCTGCTAGGTAGTAGAATGGATAGTAATATCAGGCTTAACTGCTTTAACCAATCTTGATGGGCACAGAGATAAATCAATATAACAAAAATATCTAGATATTAAAAAAATGTATAATTCAGTTTTACTGTCGTATTATAATTTTGGACTAGAATTTACGAACTAGAGACCTTTGCTTAAATTAATTAATTTTTATAACTATTATCTTATAATAAAATTTCTATTTAAGTAATGTACAATTTAACAGCTGAAGCTAATCGGAGTATGTCCGAGCCGTCGCAGCGGTCACTTGTGCTTGTTGTTTCCACGACGCTTATTGACAGTAGGTTCATGGCAATAAACGTCGTCGAAATAATAACCACAAGTAATCATTGCGACGGCTCGGTCCCAACTGATCGTTCCTTCAGACACGCACACAACGGCAATATACATCTCCTTCAACCACGGGTAAAGCTCACTCGCCTTCGTGAGTTGCATAATCATATCAAAAATTAAGGCATGATTCATTTCACTGTTACACTTTTATATAAATTAAAATTTTAATACTTATTAAATTTTGGGGATTTACATATTAGCGTACTCTATACCAGGGTTCCCAATATTTTTCATTCCGCAGCTCAGTTACAAATTTAAAATTTGGTCACGGCGCTCTACCCTTTGAAAAAGATACAGTCAAGTGTGGATAAAGTATCAACGGTTTTCAAGCGCGTAGGTGCTTTTCGGCGAGTGACGGCGACCCGCACGATGTAAGCAGGTACCTTTACAGGGATTATGTATTTCCTGTACTAGAAAGTAGAACAGCAGCATGGCCTCTAGGCGGCACATAAACGTAGACTGCAAATTCAGAACTAAAAATGTACCACAGTTCTGGTTCTATGTAATATTAACTAATTTTTAGAGAACGTTTTAACTAATCACAGCTCTAGAATTTTAATTATGAATATGTCTATAGATGGAAATAAACCTCGCATAGTGTACATGCACATACAGACGTACATAGCATCACACCGCATTCCCATAGGAAAAGGCAGAGACTACATCCTTGCATTTGCCACGGTCCTTGCTTCCTTAGCTTCTTCAACTCTCATTAATCCTTTCATACAAATTCGTCGGTTTATGGTATTCTTGACCTGGCCATACTTTAGGAACATTCACCTTCCCCTTCCAACATTTCCATTCACCCTCGCTTCAAAAATATCTTTTGTTAATTTTCTTTTATCTATTCTTTCTACATATCACACCATCCAAGCATTCCCTACTTCATTTTACTCACTACATCTTCTTTTACACCACACCGTTTACTTTTTAGCTACACACCAAAAAGTCTATTGTACTTTTATTGGATAGGCATATGACCGTGTGGTGAGGTGAGGTGGTGTGTGAGCTATGGTCAACATGGTATGTATGTCATAGGAGAACAATAAGTCAAATTGGATTATTGCAAAAATCGTAAAACATTTTTAAAGTTCCGTAAACAAAAAAAAAATAACCTTAACCTAATCTAACAGCAGCAAATTTTTGGTGATTACCCTAAAAATAATAATGAAACGATTGTTGTAGATTCCAATTATCCGGTACTATGCAAACGTCTTATGTTTTACGTTTTGACCAGAGTGCCGAGTGTGAGTCTGTTGCCGAGCGACTGCGTAAAAACGTAACGCAAATTTATATGGAATTTTACTAGCGCCATCTATTTATAGCGAGAGTAAACGCTTTTTTTTGCTATATAATTTGACGTTATGAGTGACTACGTTTTTACGCAGTCGCTCGGTGAAAGACTCACACTTGTCTCACAGATTTGTGTGTTCATCCTACGACATATATAAAATTCATTTGCGTGGTATGCGGCGTGGTTTGGGCAGCATGCAAGTGTGATACAGGCTCTCCTCGTTCTTGATGATCAGTCCGTCCATGGTCCTCACGATGGCCCTGCACTGCCTCGTGTTCCTGTACCTACAGTACCACAGCTGTAGCCTCCTGTGTCGGTACGCGTTGTGCGGCCTGTACAGAAAACCGCAGTACATGAGCTTCGGGTAGCCACCGCTCGTGTAGATCACTTCCACGGCTGGAAGGGAAATACTCATTTAGACAGGAGATTACCAAGTTATAGCATTTACATACTATTTACTATGTCACTGCGTGCTGCATGTTGCTTCAGGATCCTCGCTTTCTTGTGGTAACGTGAAATCTACATGGTGTAGATATTAATCAAATGTATTGTGCACATTAGTTGCTGAACTGTAAACCTTTTCTTTATTTTTTTACGTACTGAATATAGCGGACGTTGAACGTGAAAGTTGGAAAACGATCACCAAACTAGAACATCAGATTATAAGGTAATCCTTGTATACATTGCATACCGATTGGGCATCGCCCTGTGCCCGTCAATATCGGCCAAAGGTATTAAGATTCATGTGCCTGCAATTTCAAAGGCAACAATGACTTTGAAACCAGAGCAGGCATATTTCTTTATGCCTGATAGAAACACCTCGAGAACCTCTATCATAGAGAAACTACGCAAAAGTACACATATTTTATATACATAAAATACGCCCGCAACTTCGCCTTCGAGGGAAATAATAAAGAACAATTAAAGCACCGGCACTGACTTTATAGATAGGCTTAAATAAATTAAAGGAACTAAATAACGCAATTATGATTTACTGTTTAGTGATATAATATAATATATTAAAGTCGGTTAATTTTTTTTATTATTGCGCAAGGGAATAATGATCAACCTATCTGTCCAAATCAAAAATGCATCCATTCCAAATGCGCGCGATTTGATATATAATTATTAAGAGTAGTCAGTGTAAGTTTTTGTATTTTCATTAAATAAAAAAAAACAAAGAATTGTTAAAAATAATAATATTAAATAACACACCGAAACATGAGAGGAATTTAGTTTGTATTTGTTTTATATTTATTAGTTTGTATATGATATATATATTTAGTGTATGTGTGGTATTGTAACACAAAATAAGACAGCTACGCCCAGCGTCAGATGGAAACCATGATTGGTTATATCACTAAACCGTTGATAAATGAAATATGTATTTTCTATATATAATATATGTATCTATATAATATTTCAAACCGTTTCATATATTCAATAGTACATATGAAACAGTAGTAATTCAATATTAGTTACTATAATGAGTGGCTTTTATTATTTTGAGATCATTCGGTTGAAAGCATCAATGGTAAACACCATCGTTGTCAATCGTACTATACTCCGTAACATATATATTGGCAATAAAGGTCGTTGACCCGTCAAATATAAATACATAGGTAAGAGAGACATTGATAGTAGATTGTCTACTCCTTTGATCTTTTAGCGGCTTTAGCGGGTTCAACGCCCTTTATTGCTAATCTATATCGATACCTTTGGGTAGAAAGGTCGTATAAACCATTTTGGCCAAATTGAGTTATATATACCATTTTTCTCAGATTTTTTTTCTCTATCGATCTGTATATACGAAATGCAGAAATTCGCACAAAAATGGTAAATACGACCCAAAAATTTTCGGTCATAGCCTCTTAAAAAAGGTAAATTTTCAATGTAAAAGCCGAATGTTTCTTTTTTGTATTTTTGTTATGATGTAATGACCATAATTTGTATTAACTCAGGGCATAAAACTAGTCGTTAATTAGAAAAGGTTTATACGCCCTAACGTGTTAAATGCATTACCTAAACATAGTTTAAATTTGACGTCGTAAATCCAAAGGCAGTTCGCAACGTTAGTGTATAATCCATGTTCATTGCAAGAAGCCATGTTACATTTAATTCTTTGTTTTCTCAACAACTTCGTTTTTTATTCTATTTTTACTAATTTCTTTAATCTAGGTACTTTCTAATAAATTTCTAATAAGGACCACCGTTTGATTATTTAAAGTAATCGTATTTTTCTGATGAAATAACGTCAGAATGCCTAAAAGAAAATCTCAACTATCTAGACATACATCTCAGACAAGAGCGGCCACTGTACGCCGAATAGAAGAGACTACTTTTATTGCTAAAGCATTGTTAAAGCTTATAAAATTATAAAAAAAACACTTAAAAATTTATAAAAAAATCAATTCCGCCTGCTGCGGGGCCCGGGGGTCCAAGCAACCGTCTTTCATTTGCAAGCACGGCGTCTTGCAAATGAAAGAGAAAATAGATCGCAAGCATCTTCTCGAGAGTCTAGCATCGAAAGGTCTCAGGGACTAGCTAACCACAGACAGAATATGTCGGATATAGTAATGGGAATCTAGCACCAAAAGCTCGTTGCGGCTTGCCAGCCAAAGAGCTATTACCTCTGCAGGTCGTATAAGACTATCTAGCACTGAAAGGTCTCAGCGACTGAATAATCACAGACTGAATATGTCGAACATGCGTAATAGGGAATCTAGCACCGAACGTTCGCAGCGGCTTGCCAGCTAATGAGCTATTACCTCTGCAGGTCGTATAAGACTATCTAGCACTGAAAGGTCTCAGCGACTGAATAATCACAGACTGAATATGTCGAACATGCGTAATAGGGAATCTAGCACCGAACGTTCGCAGCGGCTTGCCAGCTAATGAGCTATTACCTCTGCAGGATGTGTGAGAGAGTCTAGCACTGAAAGGTCTCATCGACTGGCGAACCACACACTGAATATGTTGAACATTCGTAATAGGGAATCTAGCACCTATGGTTCGCAGTGGCTTGCCAGCCAAAGACCTAATATCTACCCCTGCGGGACGTGTGAGAGAGTCTAGAACTGAAAGATCTCAGCGACTGGCGAACCACAGGCTGAATATGTTGAAGATACGTAATACGGAATCTAGCACCCAACGTTCTCAATGTTGCCAGCAAAGGAGAAAGTACATCTACTAGACTTGTTATCATCATAATTTTTATTAATCCCAAACTTTCTACCTGAAATATTACATGGGACAAACGGGACGGGACAAAAATATTTCTAACGCGGAATGGAGTCCGCGGGCACTGCTAGTACTTAATAAACGTTGGTTTCGTATTTCAGGTAGGTTTTTTTGAATCGACCATTATTGAATATTAGAATAATAATTATAGATTTCTTACTAATTCTGAGAGAAACAGGACTGTTTCTTAATCAGAATTCAATTGATCTTGATTATAAATGGTTTTTAATACAATAAAAACTACATATGTGGGATTTTACGACAGTAAATGTGACCATAAGCTTACCAAAAATGGATATACGACCTATACAGTTTTTTTTACCACATTTTCATGGGGTGTATTAACCAAGAATTGAATTTTTCCGAGACGTAAATCCAAGCTAACTTTATAACTAAAGAAGATAGATAGATTTAGATGATCTAACCTTTTTCATTTGCAAATTGTAAGAACCTTTCTCATAGATCATTTTTTTATAACTTCAAAAACAAAAAAGTTACGATTTTTTATGTAAAACAAAAATTGTTTTTCTGCTCTCCTGAAAAGTCGGGTTTTGGTTTATACGACCTTTCTACCCAAAGGTATCGATATGGTTCTAATATAGTAAAAGCAGACAACTTTCAGCTTTTATAAAATGAAGGCCTTTTCATCTTTTCATCGAAGGCTCTCGTTCTAATATAGAATACACTTCGTATACTCAGAATAATGTTTTAAAAAGCATTCTATTTTATTTAAAATTTAAATAACTATTATATACATAGGTTTATTTACTACAGAATCTAAAAATTATCATTATACATATGGCGCAGTGTTAGTACTTAATTGTTAGAAAAATTATTAATTTACAGTTACTATAATATCTTTAATAGATGCAGAATAGAAACTTAATTAAACTATTGTTTACTGTAAAATATGGAAGAACATTGCTTAATTGAGAATTAAAAAAACCATAGTTTAGAGTCACCCACTCTATTCTGCTTACAGTAAAATACTTAAGTACGGTTATTGGATACCATTATTAGTACAGTACAGTCATGTAATATCTATCTAATGTTATATCTATGTACATGTACTATAAAACAATAAAATAGATATCTAATATTAAAAGTTACTCTTTACAGCTCAGATCTGAACGTTCAAAAGGCAAATAATGTAAAATATAATAGATAATACAGGTAAATAATTACAATTATTAAAATAATATAATAATTAATAAATAAATAAATATAATAATTATTATGATTACTCTGTACAAGTATTTTGTGGATATTACAAGTTCTAAAATAACTTAAACGTTGTAGCCCGGTTACGGTAATCTCAAGTTATAATCAAGTTAACTTTTTGACAAGTTACACATTTATTAACCCTTCATTCACGATTATATACGAAAATTACTTAGTGTCGTAAACCTCCTCCATCACTAGATTTCAATCTACTACCCAGTAGACTATCAAACTAAAACGTTTATAGTTGACATCATTAAAAATTTAATCACAATACTTACTTTAGAAGCTAACGTGGAACATACATAACAAACAAACAAACAAACATATATATCATTTACCATCGCCATAGTCGTTAGCGAAAATATGGCCAGGTCAAGAGTACCCGAAACGACCTTGTATAAAAGGTTTAATAAAGGGAAAGAACCTAAGCAAATGGAAGGATTTAGTCTCTGCCTACCCCTATGGGAACGAGGCATATTTAAACATTTACTCTACTTCAATGATTATGCAAGTTTTTAAGTTTCCTAATGACGTCACCGTACGTGATGACAATCGCTTTGCACTTGTTGAAGGACTTGCAGCACCGCCACCTCGTCCTGCCGTTCCTGCCGTCGTAGTGTTTCATGAACCGATAGTTGCCGATCATGAGCACTCGGCGGCCGTTCATAGTGACGTAGCGGGCGCCGATGTCAGCTGAAATAGCGGGAAATTTTAGCTCCACTCACGTTTATTAAAAATATTTTATTTTTAGTTTTAAACTATCAATGCAATTTAAGATGACAGCAGGCTTACTTGTTAAGAGTAGGTTATATTTCACACCTCTTTTGGTCTCCATACGACATCATATCGCAAAGCTATATCGCTCGGCGACACGTCTTGCTGGTAGGATGGAAATTAGCCTCCTATCAGCCAGATAGGAACTGAACCAATAAAGAAAAGCTTTAAGGACCGTTATGGCGAGTCTCTGTCCTAATTTCTTACAAACAAAAATGTTAACAGATTTTTTCAGACAGACAGACATTTGTTTCCTGTAGTTTCGATAGCTCATCTTTAGAGAAAACTTGATCAAAAATAAACTGTCTATACTAAAGGCAAACTCGATTGAGAATGCATGTCAACAAACAAATTTAAAATGAAAGTAGAAAATGCAACATATTTTATGACTAATAAATTTAAAATTATGTTTTGTTATTATAAAGAATTTTATTTAAAAGATATTGAATATATTAATTAGTTATAAGCTTACTAATCTAATTTATTGTCATGAATTCGTCATTAACTAGTTAATTAAAAAAAATAGGTGTAAAATGACTAGTGATTTCTACCTTCATTTTTAATTTGTTTGTTGAGAAGCATTCTCAATCGAGTTTGGAATCACAAGGATTGACCATATAATATTATGATTATGATTATGGGATAGTAAACGAAATCTCCCACTGAAAAATATAGAACTTTATAATACTTATTATTCTTCTTATATTCTTAATACTGATCATTTAATATTACAAAGGAACAGATTACTAAAATGCAGGTGAATTTATAGCAAATGACAACTATATAATTTATTGTAACAATTAAATGAAAATTAAATTTAACAAAATTCATTATTAATATTATTTTATTTTAATTTGGTCTATACATTTTATTTAACTAACAATTCATTGATTGGAAATCTTTAGATTTCTCGAACAGAGATAATTTACAAATATGTAAGCATTTTAAAATATTAGAATGTGTAGCCTATGGTAACGTAAGGCAAAGGCGTCTGTCGGCTTACAAATGATTCGAAAGGACTCGATTCCAGGCCGTAAAATAAAAGATAAGAATTGACATGTTAGATTTGTGGAGTAGTGTATTTTACTGTTGTTTTGTTGTTAGAAGGTATGCATATTATTAGTGTAATATTAATTATTGTTATTGAGTGGTTTTGTAATTAATTTAAAAAGAGCATGTGTCGAGTTTTTCTGGCCGCATATTTTCTCGTCACGGACTGCTTTTCCGATGCGGCGGTAGATAAAAGATTACGAAATCATCAGAATATTATTTTAAAATCGCGCTGCAAACAACAGATAAAGAATAGGTTTTACTCTCTGCCATTACTATGTGTGTGTTTACAATTTTCCAACATTGATCTTGAATGTCATAACACTCCAACCATAGTATCGACTTGTGGTGAGTGTATTTACAACCCACGGTGTTCAAAGCGATTCAAATAGTACCTACCCAAATCAAAAACATGCCAATTTAAATCGAACGACGACTGATACCAGTGTCACAGACTGGATCACTGGACTGAGGTAATCCTACGTTGGCCTACTTGTAAAACGTGCCTTCGTTGATAGAACAATGATTTCGGTAAAGATTTTTACTCGTAAACATCCGCCATAACAGCTTCTACGTGGTTATGTGAAGCTGAGGTCTTCATCATCTTGCTCCCCAAAGTGACACAGGTGGCTTTGCAGCCATGGTGTCGTTTGACACACCGCCACGTGATCCTCTCATTGTGACAGTAATCCTTGCGGTACATGAACTGCCCGTGCTGGAGTATGGTCGCGCCACGTTTACTTTCAATAAATTCGTATTTCCAAGTTAGTGGGTCAGATAAATCTGGAACATACTGCACATTTATTTATTTCACTAGCTTTTGCTTTCACTGCACCTATATGCAGTCCATACTAAATATTATAAATATAAATAAGGAAATATTATAAGACAATTACACACATCGTCCCAAAGTAAGCGTACTCGTAAGTAGCTTGTGTTATTGGTGCTATGATAACTAATGAATATTTTTATATAAATTATACATAAATACTTATAATATATAGATAAACACCCAGACACTGAAAAACATCCATGCTCATCACACAAACATTTTCCAGATATGGGAACCGAACCCACAGCCTAGGACGCAGAAGCAGGGTCACCCACGAGTCCTCTAGTTATCTATATTTGTACGATATGTGAAACCACCAACATTGATTTTAGATGATGTTACAACTACACATGGCATTAATGTCATCGACCGAGTGTGGCCTTATTGGAAATGGGGCTTAGACTCACCAAGCTGCTACAATGTAGGCGACCTGCTCTAGGTAATTAGCCTATGTGGCTTCGATCACGAGGTCCTGGGTTCGATTCCTGGGTGGGATCACGGAATAACTCTGAGCTTTTCATTCTTCTATGAAATGTTCAGTACATTCCAAGCCCGGAGTGTGGAAGTTGGTGGTGTTACACCCCCGTGCCTCGGAGAGCATGTTAAGCCGTCGGTCCCGGTCACTATCATCACCATCTGATAGTGATCGTTAATAAATGAAACATTATCACCCTAAGTCCGTCAACCCGCATTGGAGCCGCATGGTGGGTCTGCGCTTCATATCCCCTCTCCTATAAGGAGGGAGGCCTGGCCCTGTAGTTGGCCGTTAATAGGCTGATAATGATGATGATGAACAGCACTATCAGATATTGGTACGGGACCGACGGCTCAACATGCTCTCAAATGTAAGGGAACATAACACCAACTTAACAACATAACAGCTGCTACTGAGAAGTTACTGGCAGAAAAATGCAGCATTTCATCGCCAGATCTGGCACTCGAACTTAAGACCCGAAGCCGCATTAACTATTTATAAAACTAATGAGGTAAATCAAATCTAAAAACTGTAAATTTTGGCTCTGAATTTAAAATGATGAATCCTCATCCTCATCCTTTTTAACAATTAATTCTTGTGTTACACAGAATAGCTTTAATCGAATTAAATTAATGTCTTTAGAGTTCTGAAAAAATATAATATAATATTATAGTTGATGTAGAGAAATTTTTATAAATACTAATATAAAAATAAACGCACAAATCCAATAAACATTTTAATTTTAAACTTAAAAACGCCTAGTTGCTTAATGGAACTTAAAATATCTAAATCACACAAGTTAAAATAACTAAAAATAATTAAAATAAATGATAAAGATACTTTTTTTTATTCATTACAAATTAGTCCTTGAATGCAATCACACCTGTTGGTAAGTGATGATGCAAACTAAGATGGAAGCGAACTAACCGTAAAGTACCGTACGACACGACATCGTACCGGAACGCTAAATCGCTTGGCGGTAAATCTTTGTCGGCAGGGTGGTAACTATCCACGGCCGAAACGTCCAATCAGCTAGACCTGGACCAATTTAGAAAAACCTATTTCAGCCCAGCCAGGACCTCCGTTGTATAAATCCACTGCACATACCACTGCACCACGGAGGCCTTCAATAATTTAAATTAAATTAAATTTGATATAGCTTAATACTGTCATATTTGATTATTGCAGCTATGAATGTTAGTCACTATTTTGAATATTAAATAAGTATTATATAACAAATAAAAAATCCTTTGCTACTTTTCTGTTAAATTGACATCGTTAACAGCATTCTCTATAGGCATTTTATCACTAGGAACGTTCATAGAATTAATATTTAAATTATTTTGTTCTTTGGACTCATTCTCTTCTTGTACCTTTTGTTTTAATTGTTCAGCGTCATTTTCTGAACTATTTCCTAAATCAGTTACATTTACAAAACAATTCTCCCCACTGCTGTCATGGTTTGATTTATCATCGGTTTTCGATTCATTTTCTAAAGTCATAGTATGGGTTATAGTTGGCACTGCAGTTGCGTGCTCTTGTTCAGAGATTGAAAAGGAATTTTCTATTTCACCGAAACAGCTTTTGAGTGGGTCTTCGAGTTCATTTGCGTGATCTTTCTCCACTTCATTAGGTGTATGAGGCGCCATAAAATGGAATGTCTCGCTAAACGTACAAACATTATTTGCTGTGCCAACTTCCATATCTTCATCGTCAGATAAGATTTCAATTGGAGCTTCGTCTCTTACAACTTCAATGACGTCATCATCAGATGCGTTGTCAAAAACTGCCTCACTGCCATCATTCAATTCATTGTTAAAATTATTGCTATCTGAAATTGTGCAATAAGTTTTGAATAACAGATTATTAAAATATTAATCTTGCTATTAAAATAAAAATAACCATCTTAAAATATGAAATATAAAGTAAGGTACTATTTTATTTAGGAAATAGGGGAAACAAAGACGTTTAAAAAATCTTCATTACAATTGGCTCTTTAATTTTTGAAACGAAGTCAGCCACGCCATAACAATCAAACTGGACATCACAAACTTTTCATGTGCGAAAAAATCAATGTTCATTGCTATGCAATTTGAATAATTTACCATATTTTCAAAAAGTTATATTTTTTTAGTAGAGGTTCCAACATGAATAACTAAGCAATACATAACATACTATAAAAGATTTTATAACACAAACATTCTTCGCAACGAAACTTATTTTGAAACATTTATCAACATAACAATAATTAATATGAATCAACAATAAATTAAAATATCCATTTAATGAACCACTTCCACAATAAATCTATGTACATCTGAAATAATTTCGAAAATAAATACTTATAATTAAGGCTTTGCTTTGTCTGCAGATAATACTGGTTGATATTGATATAGTGCTACTACTGGTTTCTTAATTTTTGTTTATCAGATTGGCGAGAACATATTTATTAAGAAAACTTCCATGTATTACTTAGTATCATACAATAATTGAGCTTTTTTATCATCAGCTAAGACCAATGACGTTTTTCTTAAACTGCGACCTGTGTAAGCACTAGGGTCTGGCAGTCCAAGGTAGGTAGCGATATCCTTTGCCATACTACAAAATTTATTTTTTCCAATGGGTTGTACTGTACATTTGCCTTTTTGATAATTTTGAAAAAACCGATCATGTTTAGCTTTTGGAGTGCGTAGGGTTACATATTTCTTCACTATTTTGTATAGATGACCATGAACTGTGAATGCACGTAAAGTTTTGTTTTGATTCTCAGCATCGGTGATCTTAACAAGATACATTTCACCGTGATCTTCGACATCTTTTAGAGTAATTTCAGTAAGTTCCTGACTTCTGCAGCCACCGCTAATACAAAATATTAACACGACCTGAGACAAAATTTAAAACTCAACAATTAAGATAATGAAGGAAGGAATGGAAGGTCGACACGTCAACTCAAATTAAGACAAAATATTTAAACTTACCTTTGTTACCAAATAATGAATATCCGGAGCCTCATCCAAAAACTTTTGAATGTGTTCAGCAGATAAATCTTTGGCTTTAGCACTTTTAAAGCCGAAAGATATGGTTTTCAAAAAATTAGTCAAATTAATGTACTCTTTAAGATCAATGTCATCTCTTGCTTTGACAGTTGCTCTTAACATAGAGAAGACCGACCAGAGGGTAGACGGCTTATATTTTTTCGCCAGTTCTTCAAAGTATGCCAAAAATACATATTCGGAAAATGATTTGACATCTTCAGCATTTTTCCAGGTAATGAAATTTTCGTAAGCGACCACATATTTTTCTTTAGACTTTGACGGCAAATTCAAATCATTTAAAGTCTCCACCGTGATTCTTGGCTGCTGTGATTCTATAAAAAATGCAATTTTATTATTAGATCTTGAATCAAAAAGTATTGGCAAGTTTTAACTGTAAATACCTATCTGAATTATAATCACTACGTATTATAAAATAAAGCCCCCGTCGCGTCTGTCTGTTCGTTCGTGATAAACTCAAAAACTACTAAACTAACTGGCATGCGGTTTTCACCAATAAAGTGGTTCCTGAGTAAGGGTTAGTATATAATTTGTCAAGGTTTTGATACAAATTGGATGAAATATGACGATAACTGTTGGAAAAGACGGAGAAATTTAGACTGTTAGCTTTCATCGAAAACGCTACTTAATCTATTCGAGATGTAACGAAACGATGTACATAAGAATTTCTCTCTTTATTAGGACTACATAAAGTCCGCGACGGAATATATTTATCTTTTCAGTATAATTTTCCATCCCCAATTTTCTCAAAAAAAGTGTTACGTGCATTTTTTTTATTTTTGGTGTTTTAAAAACGTTGAAACAGACTATTTATCAGGCAGGCGAAGTCGCGGGCAACTGCTAGTTTTAAATAAAAACATAAAAATAGTGCACTAAAACTAAATTGTATGTAAAGTACGACAAAATATCGCAAGGATCAGGCGTGACTACAATTTATGTGAAAGCAGGGCTTGGCTTGTCAGTTTTAAAAAAAAATAACAACATGTATATTTGGAATGTTATAATTTTATAGAATTTTATTTACAAAAACACACATTTTTTTAAAGAATATATATCATCAGTAGTATCACATCAAACCTATATCACAACGTCAAGTAGCTCCTTTATTAACACAAGTCTTTCGAATCAATAAATAATTACATACATTGTCTATAACAATTGCATTATCTACACATAATTTTACATAATTTCATTAATATAACATACTTAATTTTATGTAAAGAATATATATATAATCTCTAACAAGATATCAAAGAATAGTATCACAAGAAATAACTATTACAACGACAAATAACTCCTTTATTAACCGACTACGTCAGAAGGAGGGTAACGTTTTTAGCAGCAGTCTTCCGAAGCAATAAATAGTTATATAGAAATCCTTGCCTAAATATTTGTCTACAACAATTGTATTATCGACATAAATTTCATTTAAAATAATATTCTTAAAATTTTTAAAAGAATATACATATATCATCTCTAACAGGATATTAATGAATACTATCAAATCAAACGAATAGAACAACTACAAATAACTCCTTCATAAACAGAAGTCTTTCGAAGCATTAAATATTTACGTAGAGATCTTTGCCGAAATATTTTTTAACAATAATTAAATTATCTACGCATAAATTTTACATAATTTAATTTAATATAACCTACTTAATTTTTTGTAACTTTATATATATCATCTTTAACAGGATATTAAAGAATAGTATCACAACAAACAAATATTACAACGACAAATAACTCATTTATTCACCGACTAAGTCATAAGGAGGGTAGCGTTTTTAGCAGCAGTCTTCCGAAGCAATAAATAGTTACATAGAAATCTTTGCGAAAATATTTGTCTACAATTTTATTATCTACTCATAAATTTCATTTATTATAATATTCTTAAAATTTTTAAAATGATATATATCATCTCTAACATGTTAGTAATGAATACTATCACATCAAACGAATATTACAACGACAAATTACTCCTTCATAAACAGAAGTCTTTCGAAGCAATAAATAGTTAAATAGAGATCTTTGCCTAAATATTTGTTAACAATAATTGTATCATCTACACATAAATTTCATTTATTATTATATTCTTAAAATTTCTAAAAGAATATATATCATCTCTAACAGGATATTAAAGAATAGTATCACATCAAATAACTAGTACAACGACAAATAACTCCTTTGCTACCAGAAATTTTTCGAAGCAATAAAAAGTTACATAGAGATCTTTGCCTAAATATTTGTCTACAATAATTGTATCATCTACACATACATTTTATTTAAAATAATATTTTGAAATTTTTTAAAAGAATATATATCATTTGTAACAGGATATTAGAGAAGAGTATATCACATTAAACAACTATTACAACGAAAAATAAATCCTTTACTACCAGAAGTCTTTCGAAGCAATAAATATTTACGTACAGATCTTTGCCGAAACATTTATCTATAATAATTGTATTATCTACACATAAATTTTATTTAATATAATATTCTTAAATTTTTAAAAGAATATATAGCATCTCTAACATGTAACTCCTTCATAAACAGAAGTCTATCAAAGCAATAAATATTTACGTAGAGATCTTTGCCGAAATATTTTTTAACAATAATTGTATTATCTACACATAGGACGACAAAAAAAATTTTTTTATGACTACGTTCGTCCAAAGGGAAGAAATATATTAATTTATGACTACGTTTGTCCAAAGAGAAGAAATATATTTATTTATAACTACGTTCGTCCAAAGGGAAGAAATATATTTATTTATGACTATGTTCGTCCAAAGGGATGATATATATTTATTCATGATTATGTATGCCCAAAAGGAAGATTTGGTCGTTAATGATCCTGATGGTGCATTTACAAGAGCGCAACCCTCGTTTGGTACAGCGCCAGTAACTTCTCCCCACTCTTCCGTACTCCCGATGATAGCGATGGCCTTGCAGTAGCAGCACTTGACCCCCTTTGGATGTATTTAAGATTTGAGGATCCGATCCTTCTGAAAAAAATATTGCTATAGTAAGTATTTACACATAATTAGTTCATTCGCATTCTCAGTTAAGAGTTAGTCATCTAAATTAATCGCTATGGCCTTTGAATTAATTAATAACATATTCTTCAAAATTCAAAATCATTTATTTCAAGTTCGCTGTTTTACAAGCAATTTGAAACGTCAAGTCTGTCAGTACGTAGTGACTCTATCACCGGTTTGAAAGGCTGATATAAAAATACTTTTGCACTGTCTATAATGTCAACACCCAATACAGCACAAACTTTACAATAATCACTAGAATTAGTATTATTTCAAAAATGTGCCCAAAACGTTACGCGCAGCTTACGCCCCCTTCATAACATAGTTTCTATATAAATTTATGTTCCAGTCATCTAATTTTCCAGCATTTTCATTAAATTAGAATCCCCTTTTTTGTTATCAGGGGGGAATCTCCTCTAGAAATACTCCACTTCATAAGAGGGAAGTTGGGTTAACCCCTTGTTTGTCACCCTTAGTGCGTATTGGCAAAAATCTCATACCACTACATCACTTGTACTATGCCTTCTGGACTAATCTGAGATTCAGACATTCCCGGCTTTCTACGATGAGTGCTCAGGGCCCGCTCCTCTAGGTACTTGCAAAACCAGGATCCCAACTCGTGGGACTACGGAAGTATGATATTAGAATACCCTACTGAGTGGTTATGAACACCGAGGTCAGCGATTAATACTTTTCCGATAGTGATGACTTTAGCTTTGCATGGTGGAATATTGTAATAGTTGGTGCAGTACCACGACGTGCGCTCTCGGGCCGTGTTCCGTTTGTTGTACGTATAATTGCCCTTGTGAAGGATCAGACCGCCTCTCTGTGAAGATGTAAAGAATATACCTGCAATTATAAAGTTCAATTGAAATATTACTTTTACTTATACTACCCTTTTTAACCGACTCCATAAAGGAGGTTCTGAATTCGTCGGAATCTTTTATTTTTCTTCTTCCTGCATTTTCTTTATCACAGACATTACTGTCGATGCCTATTCGAATTGTTGAATGCAACGTCTCTTCGTTTATGATATAACAATTAATTAGTTTTGGTTTTTTATCTATAATACTATTGTTTGTATATACAGTTTTACATTTTTAGTAATTTGAACATATAAAGATGATTCAACATATGCCGTTGGCGGTAGACCTTTTTCAGATAAATTTTTGATCTAAAATGGATCTAAAGTTTAAGTTTTAAGAGTTTAGGCGACTTGTTTTCGTTTTCCACATATATTTCGAGTCAAAATGGTATCATCAGCCATTATGCTTCTACATTTGGACATAAGCGTCTACTCAAATGATATAGTATAATAAAATAAATTTTTAAAAACAAATTTTTTTAATAAATCCTAAATTTTTAATACAAAATTATTTGCTAACAGCCAAAATCTTTTTATTGACATTCATTCTAAACGTAATTCGATTTACATATCTCTAAACAAATCTATGAAGAATAACTAACTAAAAATTATCTATATGAATTGTTATTTATTCTATTCTCTTTCCTTTTCATAATAACTACAATAGTGTCAATTAAATTTGTTTTAGAGATACGTGAATCAAAAAATAATTTAATTACACGATTTTATTGACTTTGTGTCTGTCTTGTATCTGTAGGTATGTGAAAAAAATGATGTATGTGTATCACAAAAATACATTTATATTACAAAAACTCATTTAAATAAGTTAAAATATTATAAAAACGTTGGTAACATTTCAGATTAAAACACGGTAAAAATGGCATTGATTTTTAATACATATGCATTATTCGGGCAGTATTTTCTGCTTTTAAAGTGCAAGCCACTGAAAACTTAATAATAAATGAATAAAAATAAACTTAATAAAATGATAATGTTTATATTATAATTCTTTCTTCTTCAATTTCTTAAAATTGTAAATCAATATTTGTAAAGAGTTTTAAAACACTATCCATTATTCTAGAATTTCAGCAGTAGATGTTGATCAGGTGGTATTGATGACTGCAATAATGTGATAGAGTGTCAATCTAAGCTACAAGACATTGATGTATTCTCGGCTTCATGTTGCTATTGGACCTATGACGACCAGACCTTCACCAATTTCTAGAAGGTTAAAGTCAGCTCACGCCATACCATAATGTCAGCTTACCTTAGTTATGCAGTATGTATGATTGTTTGGACTGTGGTAGCTCTTGGACCGTCCAAATAAAAATGTAATATCTACAGAATAAAATGTCCCCAGTCGACAAACGCTTAACTTTATAACAACCCTTCGGTAGATAACTGCTTACAAAGTATCAGAGTCTATAAATCTATTTTAGTACAGTCATTTAGTATTTTTACTTGGAAAGTTTTGTTTTCCTGTAAAAGGGGAAAGGAGTTATTATAAAAAAACTGCTTTTGGCCGCCATTTTTTTTAATATGGCGGCGCGACAAACATACGAGGTGGCAAAGTTGAAATTTGGAAAAAGCATATCAAAATCTATAAAATTGCCAATTTTCAAAACTCCCGGAAAACTTTCCAGATAAGCTCTATTTTTTCGACCAAATGACTGTACTATTTGTTAAATATGAGAATCGTAAAATATCGTCATTGACTGTCATAACTCATGAAGTGTAAGTCCGGCCATACCTCGAGTAAAAATCGTTGATTTCTGTCGCAAAAACAACACAATAATAAATATATCATCACTGTTATCTTACATTAAAGAAAAATCAATTGACTAAGTTTGGTCGACTCAAATGTCTAGGTAAACGGGGAAACTTCCATTCTAACGCGCTGGAAGGGTGATTGTGGTCGTTGTTCAGAATGACGATTTCATCTTGAATTGTGTGCACTTTCGCCGTGCAGTCAGCGTTCGTCGCGCACTTCCATATCTTCTTAATGTGGTTGAGACAATAGCTCCTGCAGATGAAGGAGTACCCGTTTATGACCAATTGTCGCGTACCCCGACTTGAAGTTCTAAAAAATACTGAAAGAATATTCGGTTTTTTCAAGCATATTAAAGTAATAAAATTATATTTGGAAATGCATTGGCAGTTAGTGCGATCACTTCTCTAAATTAAATGATCTCTAAATAAAATGCAAGTTATGAAAGAAAATCAATTATTTTCTATCAAAAACATAAAAACCTTAAATCAAATAATTTAGAGATTTATGACCCAAAACTGCTAACAATATATTGAAATATATTAGCAAAACTGATGAATAATACACTCAACTGCTTTGCTCTTATTTACGAAAACAAAAATTATTTTTTTTAAATTTATTACTTTGAAAATATTCAAGTCACAGTTATTTTCTAACACTTCTCTGTAACACTGTTCACACTAATTTGTAAGATTTATTTAATTTAATACATTTGTCAACATTAATTTAATCTTAAAGTTGGTGTCTTTACAAACAAACAAACATTGCTCTTAAAATATGCTTGTAAAATGTTTAAACGTAAAATTATTATTTTCATTAATGATTCTATAAACATTTCGACTAGGTAAGCACTTAATCAACTGTGTGTCAATAGATGTATCTTGCTGGATAGTTATATGAAAACTGAGCAATAAAGGGTTGATCATGATCAGATTATCGGTCTATTAACGACCCACTACAGGGTTAGGCCTTCCCCCTTATAGGAAAGGGGATATGGAGTGTAGATCCACCACGCTGCTCTATTGCGGGTAAAAAAGGTTTATTACCCGAGTGCGTCAGAAAGAGGGTAATGTTTTTTGCTATAAATATTTCGTAAGTTGCAATAATATTATTTTTTAACATCTTAATTTCTTTTCTTACTTTTTGCTTTAGTAACCCACATTACGCCAATCATTTAAACATAGTCTCAACTCAATTCTTTTTAATTCAAATAAACTACAAATAAGAAAGAAACTCTAAAAATATAAGCAACAGCATATTCGATTCGGAAAAACCTATTGATATAAAAAGGAATTCTTCCAAATATAATATTTCCTATAGGTCATCTCAAATCGAATCATCTATATTTTTAATAGTTTTAGAGATTTTACGTTACTTTTTTTATGACTAGTCATATATGTTATTTACATTCTAGTAAAAAGTATATATCATTGAATATAATTGTTACGGGTAAGGTTGGAAGTTAGAACAAATTTAGGTATACCCGGGTTTACCCAGTATTAGCCACGGGTTTTGAGTGATGTCCAAATCATAATGATAATAAATTATAATACGGGATTTACCCATTCGTTCACTAACTAGCCGTATCTGCGCGAATACCGCGTTGTACCGGGTTAAACTAAGTTAATTCCAACTTCCAACCTTACCCGCAACGTATACGAGTATCTGGATACGGACGTGGAGTCGAGTATAACAAAAAGTGATAGTTTAATTTGTACTTAAATTCAGCTTTCGCAAAAGCTAAACGCGACAGAACCGCGTTTATTGGAACATAAATCATTAGGGAGATCATTTAAATACTACGTAACTTACACAGGGAATAAAAATCCATGTAAAGCGGCATGCTATTTCAAACTTGGCAATGCAAATTTTAGTTTTATATGTATCATGGTTTTCGATAAATTTTTATCCTACGAAAGATAACTTACAGCTACAATAATTCTTACATTCATATTTGTACTGAGTTTGCAATATCTCTTATAAGACTGCTAGATCTCAGACATGCAAGATCTATAAGTTTTGAAGTGACAACGTCTTAATGGAGGTTAAACACCTTCATTACGTAACGGCTTACGGCGCTAGGGTTTGTCTTCCATTCTATTCTAACATACCGCAGGAAGGCTCCTCCTCTCTCACTCTAACCCACAACTAGCCGTATTTAAGTTATCACTCCTGTTAGGAGTCCTGAGACGCACATGTGTTTTGACTGAGCAGGTTTACAATTTCACCCACGTACCATCTTGGCCTCTGGTGTACGCTGGTGCGGGGTGGGTATGGTTCAAGTCGCCGGGTGTGAATATACCATGCATGCTGTGGACGAAGGCTTTGCATCCCCTTTTCCTTTTAGAACAGTACCATATCACTTTCCCCGTCGTGCACTCCCACTGCTTCTTGTACGTGTAGTTGTTGTACATTAACAGCGGATTCTTCTTCCGGTTACTTGGCAGGAAACATACTAAAATATTATTTTTGATTAAACAACAAATTATATATTTTTTATAATATATTATATATTATAATATTAAATTTGATTACCCTTTTTATTTAATTGTCGCGGATTTTTTAATTAATTAAAAATTAAGTTCTGTATATACTACTAATACTAATGATGTATTACCTGCTTTAGTAGTTGGAATATCGAAAAATGAAATATTAGTACCATTAAAATTTTATTTATTTCAATTCATGTAACTTATATTGTAAAAAAATATATTTAAAACAAAAACCCGATGCAAATTTCCTCACAGGTATCAATTTGAAAATACTTATAATTTATAGGATTTCTCTTTTAATACGACGCACTAAATCATTTGTATTGACCTACAGGGCCAGGCCTCTTTTCTCATTCTTTAAGGTATATTGAGCTTGTACCCACTACACTACTCCAATGTGGCTTAGCGAATTTAGTTTAAAAGTATTTGATTATTTAACGATCCCTCTCACATAATCATGATACTATCTAGGACCGGCTTAACGTGCTCTCCGAAGCACGGAGTGTAACACCACCAACTTCCCGACGGCTTCGAATTTCTTAGAAACAACAAAAAACTATTCCTCAAGCAGGATTCAGGTTAATTAAACTTAGCATATCTTAATCCATTTCCCATCCTTGGTTCTACGGTATTTTGGCGAAGGATGATTATGTTCGGTGCCACCAGGCGTATACTTATCATTAAAACTATGAACGTATGCTTTGCAGCCGCCATAACGATAAGAGCAGTACCAAATGACCTTCCCTGAAACACACTCGCGTTGCTTCTTGTAAGTGTAGCTGTTGTACATGAGGAGGTTGCGTGATCCCAACCGTGCCGGCAAGAAGTATACTGAAATAAAAAAATCCAAGCATTATTTATGGGATGTGAAAATGGTGATCACAAGTCAAATATTGCCTAATCAAATATGTAGATACCTATTTGATATTACATAGACAATGATAAGGACGTATATTTACTATTTCAAAAAATCCAAGACCTCATCAAGCATCAAAATAGAGACTAACTCTGACAGACAAGTACTATATATATAACTAGTGTCTGAAGATGGAGCTGAAAGGTGACTCTAGGGATTCCGAAATAATATAACACACAGCCACAAAATTTGGGCTTTTTATTCGTCTGGACGAATAATGTGATCCTATATAGTTCAAATTAGCAATAGATGGAAGAAAAAGAAAATCAATAGGTTTATTCATTGTAGCTATCGAAAAATCATTAAAAAGTAAGAAATAAAATAAATAATACTCATTCGAGCCCACAGCGCTGTATGTAATTTATCACTTATACCGGGCTTCCCGCGACGCACACGTTTCTTACTTACAAGTTAATATTTCTTACTAAGCATACAGTATACTTACAATTTACACGCGTCTGAACTATTGCTAGTTATTCTTTATTAATTCGTCGTACTTGATTGGTGTATGATTATGTTCGCCTCTAGCTTCGATAATGCTATCGTCTTTAGATATGTAACAGCTAGCTCTACAACCCTGATGGACCCTGACGCATTTCCAATGAACTTTACCAGATTTGTAACTGGTACTAACTTTTTTGTACATATTGCTTTGATAGAACAGAGCAGGATGTTTCCTATGTTCAAACTGTAGATAGATTATTCCTGGAAAGTGCAACAGTGAATATTATAAATTCTTATTATTAAAATATAAACAGCTGAAAGTCATGTCCCTGTTGCAAAAACAAACAAGCTCAACTAAGGACCCCCTGAAACTATACTAAGGCCAAACCCGATTGAGAATGCTTGTCAACAACAAATTTAAAATGAAGGTAGAAAGTGCAACACATTTTATGCCTAATAAATTTAAAATTATGTTTTGTTTTTTTTAAAAAATCTTATTTAAAAGTTATTGAATCTATTAATTAGTCTTAAGCTTACTAATCTATTTTATTGTCATTAATTCGTCATTAACTAGTTAATTAAAAAAGTAGGTGTAAAATGACTAGTGATTTCTACCTTCATTTTTAATTTGTTTGTTGACAAGAATTCTCAATCAAGTTTGGCTTTAGTATAGTCGGGCATATTCCGACAACAGTTACGTGAGTTTTAGCCGTTTATATTTTAATGATATGGAGACTACTTGCGACAATTTAAACTCTAATTATAAATTTTTGTTGAAAACCTATGAATAAAATCGTTTTGTCTACTTTAGTTCATAAGAACTGTAACTGTTTCGAAGTCCCATACAAAGGTAAACATTCGTCACATATAAATACAAACACAATTTACATCATGTTTTAGATCTTTCTAAAGGTTATTATACTTTTAATTTAAAAGTATTAGATTGGCACGTGATCGTCTTTCGATTAGAACCCTATTATGTTATGTCCATAAATAACTCAAGTACTTTTAGAGTTTCGGAAGATAAAATTCATGCAACCGTAAACAAATCTTGACTATCCCTAAACGCACACTTTCCACTGTAATACATGAACTGATTCTCATATATGTGGCCCCTTTCATGTTTTATAACTTAATTGCTTTATATTTTTCAATACACGAAGTGTTTCCCATTTATGGGACCTCTTCGTGTATAGTATAGTTCCAAAAATGTGATTAGAATCAAATTCTCTTAAGAACTTAAAATTCCAATCAATAATAGAGTGGTATCACAGATACACACAGAGCGATCAGTGTAAGTAAGTCCTCAGACAAACCTTTGATCAATGGCATCTTTCTATTGAAAGATGGACATACTATTGCTCCACATTGTGGTGACACAGATACGCACGCGGAGCGATCCGAGTAAGTCCTCAGACTAACTTTAGATCGATGGCATCTTTCTATTGAAAGATGGTCAATTCCGTTCAATATTAAAATGGTATTACAGATACGCACACAGAGCGATCAGAGTAAGTCCTCAGACTAACTTTAAATCGATGGCATCTTTCTATTGAAAGATGTACAGACTATTGCTCCACATTGTGGTAATACAGATACACACGCGGAGCGATCCGAGTAAGTCCTCAGACAAACTTTAGATCGATGGCATCTTTCTATTGAAAGATGGTCAATTCTGTTCAATATTAGAATGGTATTACAGATACGCACACAGAGCGATCCGAGTAAGTCCTCAGACAAACCTTTAGATCGATGGCATCTTTCTATTGAAAGATGGTCATATGCTCCATCCCGCAATATGACGGTGCCCCGCTACCAGAAATGCTAGTTCTATGATGCCCGGGCCGAGTGAGGGTTACCGCAAAACGTCTAACTTAATAATTATAATATGATAGCCACACTTCGTGAATGCAGCCTCCGTTAATGTCTCTATGAACTTCGCTAGTTGCCAGAACATTCTGCGCCGACCACATCGCACAGCTCAACGAACCGTTCAAAGAACCGGCACGATTCTGTAGAAAGAATCTAATAATCGAATCTCTTATTAGAGAAACCGGAGCCCCCCCCATATCATTTCTTTGTGAGAGAAATGTATACGGCACAAGTTATAGAGGTGTGTTCCTCTTTAATTTCATACCTCGATACCGAGGTGTAAGGCGTTCGAAAACAGCACATTTTATAGAGGTGTGTTCCTCTTTATATTGGATTCTAATTGTGAGAAGTTAGAAGAGAATAAGGCACTCAGTAAGTCAACATAGAGCTCAGACATCCGTTTCAAACATCTCGTCAGATGCAGATTCAGAGCTCCAAATGTAAGCGGCTAGTATCTCACTCCTCAACCAATCAGATGAGTATACCTCGTTACGAGGTGTTATGCGTTCAAAAAGCTTTAACATAGATATAAATACAACAGTCGTATTTTATTGTGTAAATGCCCAAGCTGTCAAGGCATATTTATATGAAGATGTTAATATATTTATATTATAATGTGTCTTGCTATCACATAATTCAATAATTTATTTTATTAAATTCTATATTTCTTAGTAAGGGTGCATAACCTTACTTGATGGATTATTGCTTATAAATCTCTTTCCATATATGCCTTCGCACACTATTTATAACCGACCTCCTCTATGTATTATATTCATCGCTCGATGAAAACACAGAGTAGCATAGAAACTGACACAGACGCGGAGCACATAGATACAGCAGATCAGCAGAAACAGACGGAGCGGCGCCCCGCGCATCGCTCATCGCACATCGCGCATCGCTCAAACACTGAGTCACTTTTCGTCTCCGGCAGCCCCCGGGGCGTATTTGACATACAATATGTATAGAATGAGGCGCGCTTCACGATTTTGTGTTCAATTAGAAAATACTTCTAATTACTCGTTTAATATAAACCACTGTTGTTTATTGTTTTACTATTCTTTAATAAAACACATTTATATATTTTACATGTATATATATATTTTAATTATTTTTAGTGTTATTATATATATTAGTATGTACGATTATGATCGTCACAGAACTAATTCTCTGTCAGTTACAATTACTTAAATGATTATATTCAAATTATTTTATATTCGATTGTTTTCTCATTTTTTTTCCATCTTAGGATCTATTCATAATTAAACTTGACGAGCAAGGAGCCATTTTTTTAATAAAATAAAATAACTACAATAATGGATAGATTTTGTCAGTTATTAAGTTACACATAAAACCTTGTGGATAAAATAAAACAACCATTTTATAAAAACATTAAACACTTAATTTATTTTTATTAAGTTAGGTATTTCCCGATATTAAAATTCACAATTTCTATCAGGATTATGTACATTATAAGTTTTTTAAACTATTCTTTGGTGCCACAAATTTCAACTTGAATCGATTTGTCTACAGGTACTAGTCTAAGATGAAATCTGAGTCCTGTTGCTTTAGTAAATGAGTTTACATCCATACTTCATATTATAATTCGAACAGTAGGTACAGAAAAGACAGGATAATTACTTTAGGAAAAACAGTTTTCTGATGTCAGTTACAAAATGTTTAAAGTACTTAAGCCTCGTACAATACGTCTATAAATTTCTATAAAAACATGTAGTTGATTAGCAGTATCTAACATTCATTATTTTTTTTCTCATTTATTTTTATTTACATTTATTTAATTCTTAACAATATTATATAATACAAAATCATAGTGATCAGGGCCCGAGAATGAGGAATCCCCTCACATACTCACCGTCTCATGAACTACCGCCTTCTGTATCTGACCCTTGAACCAAAACCCAAGCGAAAGCTTGTTAAGGTGTTGGTCAAAGCTTTTCGCAATAAGACCATTGACCAAAACGACTGTAGGAACAAAAATCTTCGACTCAACATTCCACATTATGATTATGTTCCCGAAGGATTCTATGTAAGTTCATCGTGGGTTCAGTGTACTTTTGTTACGACTTTCTCAGCGTCGTCTATCCTCGTAGATTATTATATATATATTTCTTTTTTTATTTTTATGAATTTGTATTTTCTCACTCACACCGCAATGTTATGTGTATTCGATCCTTGTCAGTTCCTCAAGTTTTTGGTATCACGCATTTTTCAAATTTTTGAAATTAATTTCATGTGTCTAGTAATAATACTTTTTCAACCTCCTCGGTATCCAAACATCGCTCGCTCTCCGGCACGTCGGCCCGTGGTTGTGCGTGCCGTTTATTTCTATAGATGAGTGGTCTTGGTTTATAAGACAGGACACTTTGCACCCGTTGTGTACTTGGCTACATCTCCAGAACACTTTGCCGGATATATTCTGTCGTATCCTTTTGTATATGTTACCGTTGAAAACGAGAGATGGGTGTTTTCTGTTTCTCGATATGTATGTTACAGCTAAAATATTAAACAAATATAATTGAACAAACTTATATTTAATTTGGTTAATCTAACGAGTATTTTAGCACGCGAGGCAACCCTATGGTTGCCACATGGTTTAAATCCCACGAATTTGGTAGTAGATACTAGTATCTATTACTAAATTCGTAGGATTTATACCACGTGCCACTAGCACTTAACAAATTAACTTTAAAAAGCTTGAAAGCATAACTTATTACAACCCGTATCAAACCTAAAAATACATAGTAAATCCAACGTGAGCGAAAATCTAGAACAAATCCCGGAAAATATAAAAGCGACGATACGACCAAGCTTTTATTAAATCTGCAAAAAATACTTATAAAATAAAGCATATTATTCTTTTAATGATTTCTGAAGTGATGACACGGCGCCGTTTCCCTCTGAAGTCATTTGCTGTGCCCCTAACAGGGTAGAATTTAGAATATTATAAAACATTCTATAGGACTAGTAACTGGACATGAAATTGGAATGCAAATATATGTATATTATATAAATAAGTTAAAAAAGAATATATTATCCTTTAACATATGATTTGTTCTAATACTGAAAAATATTGTCGTAGTATTAAATTGTTGCGCAGAATATTTACTAGAGTACAAGAACTGGTTTGGTTGACTTAAGCAGCGTTACCTTGGATTATTATATTAAGATCGTAAGTTAGTAAACTCAGACTACCTGGCTAATTTAGTTATAGGCTTCTTTTCAATTACTCGGAAAAAATCAACGTCACTTGAAATTAGGCGGGTTACCACCCTATCAACAAAGACGTACCGCCAAGCGATTTAGCGTTCCCGTACGATGTCACGTAGAAACCGAAAAGGTTGTGGGTTTTATCCTACTCCTAACAAATTAGCGCTTTTCCATCCTAGATTGCATCGTCACTTACCATCAGGTGTGATAGCAGTCAAAGCCTAACTTGTAATGAACAAAAACAATGAGGGAAATCTATGACTACCATGAAAATTACCTTTATGGTCCTGACCAAAATCTTCATTAAACCACTTAAAATAAATGTCAAATAATGTATAACAATGTAAAACTATATTTATTTGTTTATTATATATTGTAACAGTACTTAAGTACGAAAAAAAAAAGTTTCAAATGAAACTATCAAAGTTTACATTTTAGTAATACGATTTTTTAATTTACTTGTAAACTTGTACTTTATTGTTGTGATTGTGAAATTACGTCTGTAATAATAATTAACTACATTTGGCACTGAAAAGCCATATAAATAAATAAAATTAAGTAAAAACATAAAAAGCCTTTTATTTCACGCCTGAAATTAATAGATACAAAGTGAAGTTATAGAATGTATAATAAAGTTAATAAAAATTAAATAACATGGTTTTGTAAACAAATTAAAAAAATCATGTGTTTGACAATTTAAAAAAAATACATATTTTTTATATAAGTTTCAAAATAACCGCGAATCCCTCTACTTGAGTGCGAAGGCCTTGATGATGGGATCCAAGAAAAATCAAATCAAGAACTTTCAAACTGACGGCCGAGTGGCGCAGTGGGTAGTGACCCTGCTTCTGCGTCCTAGGCCGTGGGTTCGATTCCCACATCTGGAAAATGTTTGTGTGATGAGCATGGACGTTTTTCAGTGTCTGGGTGTTTATCTATATATTATAAGTATTTATGTATAATATATATAATAATATTCATTAGTTATCATAGTACCCATAACACAAGCTACCTAAGCTTACTTTGGGGCTATATAGCGTTGTGTGTAACTGTCCTATAGTATTTATTTATTATTTTATTTATTTCAAAAATTGTAGGGACAACTAGTACGTTTGTTAATTTTTACATTAAGTATTTTAAACCACTACAATTTAATAAAGTTCTAGAGTCGATCTGATGATGGAGCCGAACTACAGAAGAGGGTACTCCTCAACGATTTACTGCAGGTAACTTGTGTTTGGGCTTGATTAAATCGTCTCGATCGGAACTTTACATTTATATGGGCTGTAATTGTCATTAAGGGTCTGGTGATGAAGACGAAGAACAATTAAGGGAGCTCCTTAACAGTTTACAGTAGCTACCTTATGATTGGGCTTGATAAATTAATCAATTGTGTCTTGATGAGAACTTTATATTTAGATGGGCTGTGACTGTCATTAAGGGTCTAGTGATGAAGACGAAGGAAAGTCAAGGGAACTCCCTAAAGGTTTACATTAGCTACCTTGTGATTGGGCTCGATAAATTTGTCTCGATAAGAACTTTACATTTAGATGGGCTGTGATTGTCATTAAGGGTCTGGTGATGAAGACAAAGGACAGTTAAAGGAGTTTAGTTTGGTTTAGTTACATAAAAGATTACGCATTTCTGTTAAAGCTTTGTCATCGAGGGGTCGACTTAAAAGTTTATTTGCATCCATATCTGATAAAACAGTGCCTTTTAAAGATTTGACGCGACTGAGAGCTACATAAATCTGTCCTTTTGCACTTTAAATTTTTGATATTTTTTGTGTGAGCAGTGAAAGATGTCTTTCCTTTGACTCACATTGTTAGTATTTTTAGACACATATTTTAGTACACGTATTTTTAGAAATGCCCTCTCCTACAAGAGTTTGTCCTGTAGTCGGTCGTTAATAGGCTGTTAATAATGATTTATAGAAATCCGCATGTAATTACCCAACTTATACAACTTATACAAAAAACTCAATATTATCGGTTGCGAATATTCTTGTGAGTTACGCTCAACGCTAAATAAATTTATCCCTGGGAGTTTCCTTTGTCTTCGAGGGAGCCAAACGCGGATGATGGCAATGCTCGTCGAACACCGCTTGGATCCTCTCGATGTGGTCAGGGTGAGTCTTGATGAAAGCCTTGCATCCGGTCCGGGTCCGTCTGGAGCAGTGCCAGAGTATGCCATTAGATGACAATACTTTGTACGTGTAAGTGTAGTTCTTGTACATGAGCAGCGGGTGCTTCCCTTTCCCCGATGGCAGTAAGAGGCCTGGAAAAGAAATCCGTTGAACAGTTCTTTCTCATTTCTCTTACTTCAAAGCTTATTAATTTCTACCTAGTGTGATAATTTTACAATGTAAAGACCGGACTCTCCATAGTTACAAGCACTCATACAAGTAGTCTGTACTTTAGGTAATTGATTTCGTGTATTTCTATTAATTCTACAATTAAATGATTTTTACACTTCGATGCTGAATGAACGTTGCATTCGGCCAACGGCCAAAGCCTCCAGCCAGACCTGGACCGGTTAAAAAAATCTTAATCGGCCCAGCCGGGAATCGAACCCTGGACCTCCGTCTTATAAATACACTGCGCGTACTAACTGCGCCACGGAGGCCGTCAAACGGACGTGGTGTTCATAAACGGACCAAAAATGGTATCAGTACGCCAGACACATATCACACTGTATTGAAAATGTTGGTAGGATTATGTTTATTCAGTATAGGCATTGGTGGAAGAGAACTAAATCGTCATGCTAGTACCGCTCGTGATCTGACTCATGTAACTGTCATTATCATACTACTACTACAAAGGCGAATGAAAGTGTGTGAGTGTGTATATTTGTTACTTCTTCACGACTAAACAGCTGGAGAGATTTTAATAAAGAAGATGGTCCAAAATTGTATGGAGTACAGACTCACTTTCTGTACATAAATTGAAAAAAACTACATGTAAGTATTAATAATCTAGTTTTGATTAGCCAAATCTCTGAATTCACTTTTATTTGGGCGAAATATTATTTATTCTCTCCAAAACAATGCAACACTTTACAAATAATTATGGCGGATCTTAGATAAGTTATTATCTATGGTAGACATTCTCCAGGTGGCGGATTGATGTAGTTTTGACTTTTGCTGTCAGTGTTTATTGACGTATGAAACGTAATTCCTTCGATTTTCTGTTCGCTGCGACTGTTGCAGCCGAAAATATTACAACCCACCATAGCACGATAACGTTTAAATTAATATAGTAACCGCAAAGTTATATTATTTATCAGCAAATTTAATAAAAAGCTAATAATTGCTCAGATATGTCCCTTGTCTGTCACAAATTCCACTCTTGACAAATAATAAAAACGAACACGCTGAAAGGGACAAAAAATAATCTTGTATCACTTTCTAATAAAGGCCGAATGAAATAAGTCTGTCACGCTCTTGAACCTACAGCCGCGTTATGACTCCATCTAGTAGTCTTTAATCTATGGTTACTGGTTAGGTATAGGTACCTGACGGATTACTGAATAATCAGATTAATATATTGAGTTTTGTTCTTATTGTAGCTAAGATGTCTGTGTCTGAAATGTATTATAGCTAAAAACAAAGCCCGGAACACCTGACAAATCAATGTCACCGCATCTTTATCACCTACAGACTAACATTAGAAAGATGCCATCTTTTAATACCTCAAAAACTAGGCTTTTCATTTTAAAGCAACGTTTTATTTACTTCGTTTCGTGCACTTATTTTATTTTTGATAAAATCCTTGTATTTTTTCAATTTTAATGGTATGTGGTACATGAGTGAAGCTGAAATGGACCTTTATTATGGAATAAGCTGACACCGTGGCTACTTTTCATCCCAAAATGTTGACAAGAACGGGAACTACGCGGGTCCAACCGCAAGCGTCCTCTATACATTTCTGATTACAAAAATTACGCTTAGGATAATGGTTTTAGGAAAAAATACTAACATTAAATTTTTTATTGCTTACGTTTATTATCCACTTGACCTTACCCACTAATAATACTACAAAGATGGACGATGCCAAACACACATATTGAAGCATCGGCACAGAATATATAATTTATTTATTAGGACCACTAATATATACTTAAACTATTATGCATATAATGTTACTTATCGGTAGCCACAACGTGCAAAAATAATAGTACAAGGCATTGGGCACA
The DNA here is from genome assembly GCA_034621355.1 of Mycalesis mineus. Taxonomy (NCBI): domain Eukaryota; kingdom Metazoa; phylum Arthropoda; class Insecta; order Lepidoptera; family Nymphalidae; genus Mycalesis; species Mycalesis mineus. The sequence goes on along the minus strand of CM067890.1, from coordinate 2,955,198 downwards.
AGATTGATTTTTACTTCCTTACTTTATTACTTGATTCCTCTATAATAAGTAGAAAGAAAGATAATGAAGATTTTTATCTAAACAAGAAAAAGATATCGAAACTGAAGAAATATAATATCCCTTCAATACAGAGGTACTTACTGCAGGTTTGCTTTTTAGTGGGATCCTTTAAATAAATGGACAAAATAAAATTTGTGAAATTATTAAATGAGATAAAGAAGGCATTAAAATAAATGCAACATTGTGCCCGATGCTTAATGAATTTTTGAAAGACACGAGACTGTCACGCGTTTTGATCTTCTTGCATTCATATATTTTAAAACAAAACACTGATCATCATAAAAAGCTTTCTTATCATTATCGTGTCGGTCGCGTTAAGGCTTTTTTTTATCAATTACAAGTTGGCCCTTGACTGCTATCACACCTGATGTTAAGTGATGATGCAAGATGAAAGCGAGCTAACTTGTTAGGAGTAGGATGAAATCCACACCCCTTCCGGTTTATACACGACGTCGTACCGGAACGCTAAATCGCTGCAAGCATTTTCGATGCTCTGTGCTTTTATGCCACATACGAGTATGAACGTACAAAGCAGCTAGTCAGGACAATATGTGATTTTAGATTAAGATACTTCAAACTTTATTTTAAACACTGAATGAGTAAATAAACCTTCTTATCGATTACAACTCATGATCGTTTAGGCCTTTAACAAACAGCGCACCTAGTTACCACCCTACCGACAAAGACGTATCGCCAAGCGATTTAGCGTTCCGGTACGAAGTCGTGTAGAAACCGAAAGGGGTGTGGATTTTCGTCCCACTCCTAACAAGTTAGCCCGCTTTCATCTTAGACTGCATCATCGCTTAACATCGGGTGTGATAGCGGTCAGGGGCCGACTTGTAGTCGATAAAAAAAAAATCATTTAGAACCTCAAAATTACGAAACCGGGTTTATCGTTCTTCTCTTTATAATAAAAACAATTAAATCGAAACTAATGAAGATTGATGTGACCGTCACTCGGTCTAAATATATTCCGATATTGACCAAAAAGTTTACAAAGTTTTATACTCAATTTCAGTAACTGTGTCCATTATTTTATGTTATTAAGTACATGATTAACATAATTTGTAATATAAGTTCTTAAAATTAACTTCTGATTATAAACATAGTTTAAACTTAAAATAATAGTAACATATCGAGTACTTAATATTTATGGCAAGACGACAATTTTATGCCCAAATACTTTTATTAGTTGACAATGGTACCATTAAAGTTTTACACAATTTATTAATTAAAAAAAAATATTAAACTAAATAAAAAAAAAAGAAAATAATTTATGGATTTTTTTATAATCGTATAATTCATTAATAATTTATGATTTGACTGCGACGTTGGTCTAGTGATTAGCCTATCTGGCTTCCATCACGAGGTCCTGGGTTCGAATCCCGGGTCGGGTCACGGAGTAATTCTGAGTTTTTCATTCTTCTATGAAATTCTCAGTATATTCCAAGCCCGGAGTTGGGAAGTTGGTGGTCGGTCTACCATCAGTGATCGTTAACAAATGAAACATTATCACTCTAAGCCCGCCAACCCGCATTGGAGCAGCGTGGTGGGTCTACGCTCCATTTCACTTCTCCTATAAGGAGCGAGGCCTGGCCCTGTAGTGGGCCGTTAATTGGCTGATAATGATGATGATGATGATGATATGACAATCCAAAACTAAATAATATATTGTAGTCAAAGCTTTAACAAAATAGTACGTGCCTGATGTCGCGGTCAACCACTAGTATATTTTGAATTCTTATTTTTTTATGCTCCATTAAATATATATTAGTCTATATTAAGATATCCATTATAATTATTGTATTAAGTGTAATTGTTTATGTATTTGTATGTATGTATTGATACGTATTATTCACCTGCATTCTAGTGTCCTAATGTTTTACTAAGCCTAAGGTTGCCTGGAAGAAATCACTGTTAAGCGATAAGGCCGCCATTTGTACCTGTTCTACTTATTGCATGTCTATGTTATATGTTTTTCTCGATTGTTGTTTACAAATATATAAATATTTTTATTAGGTACTTACTTAATGAAAATATCAAAAAGATGTTAATATGTATTAATGGAATGTTATACCGTTTACTATTGCACTGATTGAGGATATCTTACAATTAAAAAAGTTTTCAAAAGAAACCTGACATAAAAAAAACTATATATGTATGAAAAATATTTACTACTACAAAACATATGCATGCTAGATTATTATTATATCTTACGCAACTACAAAGCAGGTTTTATATCCAATTTGAACTCTCAATCAAATACATCTCGCATCAAATTTACTCCGAACTTAGGAGCTAGTCAAAAAGTTAAAAACTAAATTAAAAATAAGTCATGATTCGTTTACCTTATACATATATCTAAATGTTTAATGCTCTACTATTATATATATCTAAGTCGTAATTGAACGTGATTTCAATAAAATCTAAATGTATGCGCAAACGAGCCACATACATTTTAGTACTAGCCACCAGTTGCGGCTCCGAGAGAGAAAGAGGGAGAGAGAGAAGAGAGCCGTTCGCAACAAGACGCCGGAGAACTCCAAAATTTGTAAGGCACTATTTGTTATTTTGTCTATAACTTGAACTTGTAGTTAACTGGATTGAGCTTAAAAAACTGCAGCTAGGGTAAAGACTTCTACCATTTGCTTTAAGCGAATACTAGAGTACTTTGGACACATTGCCAGGAAAGAGGGAGATAATCTAGAGAAACTAGTAGTCGTTGCCAAAGTGGAAAGAAAAAGACCGTGGGGGCGCAGCCCGATGCGTTGATCTGACCAGACCCGCACCACTCTAGATTCCTTGATATAGGATGTTCTCCAAATAGCCGGAGATAGGAGTAGATGGCGTAACATCGCAGGGCGGAAATCATAAATGGAGATGGCCAAGACCCTTACACATGAGGTAAACGACTCACGGAGGATGAAGGTGAAAGAATACTGTTCTGTTCTGTTACTGTTGTTTGAGAACCTTAACCTATATACATTTTCAATACTAGGAGGTCTTTGAGTAATTGGTTAATTCGCCCCTTAAATACTCCCATGATAAAATTGGCAGAAAACTACAGCAGAAAGTTGATCATAGATTACATGTGCGCGGCAGAAGCGTCCTGGAAAATCTGAAAGTTATAGTATTTGTGGCCACAATACAAAAAATGCACTAACTGGCGTTGTATCTACTGTTGTGGCTCATTTGCGCGATCACTTCAATAGTTAGGATAAGGCTTCGCAGCAAAATTCAAAGACATCGTGTTCGAGGCGTTGTCCGGCGTTTTGGGTGGCAGGTGATCATGGGGCTTATAACAGTAGGCCATATTCCCCAAGCTGATCGCCGAAGCTTTGCAGCCTTTCAGCCTGCGCGAGCAGTACCACGATACTCTCCCATCGGCGTTCCTCTTCTGGAAGCTATATGTGAAACCTTCTAGCAGGAGAAGTGGATGCTTCCCTGCTCTCTTTGTCCATAAAAAAGTGCCCTCTGCAAAGAAATACATACATGTAAGGCTCTTAAATAAAAAAAAGCTTGAATGGAAATGCGAAAGGTTCGTATTCAACTGTAGTAAACATACATGTTCTATAATAATACACATGCAAGTTGATTATTATAGTTATGTATTTTAATTAAAACCATGGCAATTTTTATAAATATAAGTATTTGTGGTAAAAATTGTAATTTAAAATAAACGTAAAGGTTTCTGGAGGAACTCACGATACTTTCAACGTATAAATAAATATTATAAAAAATATAAACGACTGAAACTCTCGTCACTGTTGTCGGACCAATATGGGGTCCTTAGTCATGAGCTGCGTTTGCTTCAAGCCACGTTGCAAGAACGAGCGAACGACCCCGTATGGGTTTGTAACTAGTATGGCCCACTCCAAGAGCAGTGACGTGAGTTTCAGTCGTTTATATCTTTAATACTATATTTTAAAAAAAATTAAATTCTAATATAAATAAATAGTTCGCACACCTAACTCTCTATTAGGTATTTTAAGCTAATAATAAAACAATGGTTATTAAACAAGAATAAACTTTACTTGGCTCAAATACTTACAATGTTTTGTACATTTTGAAAGGCACTAAGGTCTTCACAGACAGTCGGCATGTATGATACTAGTTATTATATATAAATTATTCTTATATGACACCTCAAAACATACGTTTAGTGTCTATGCAAACATACATATTATAGGTACATAAAACCTTTCCCTTTTAGTAAATCGGATAAAAATGAAGTTACAATGAGGGACCAACTTGCGATATATTTACAACTAACACATAATAACAATATGATCGAATGTTTTAAGGTGCCAGGTAATTTTATTAATAGTAAAAATATAAAACACATTCAACCCTTCTAAGGTTTATATTTGCGTAAAGCATTTTGTAAGGACCCAGTACCTAATGTGAACATTGAAAGAAAGTGTGATGCGACCGAAGACTTTCTAAGAGATGACGACAAACGCGTCTTATCTGCTGGTTAAATGGTCGAAGCGGCGTCCAATAGCGCAATCAAAAATATCGCTCGCTCTTTCATTGCTTTGGGTCGAGGAGATATATATCTCTTAGATGAGAGACCGCTTCCACTTACATAATTCAAACTGTGCGGATGGTCTGGAGGAGATTGCTTTCAGCGATAAGACCGCCATTGTGCATATATTAATCATTTTTAAATTTAATTAATTTGTTTTATTTCTGTATGTGCAATAAAGACTTCATCTATCTATTCATGTTTTCGATTGCATCACAGCCCTACTTGACACGTCATTTTACTGACCTGTATGTCGATTCTTGAAATAAATACATCGTACAAACATCTCGCTTGCATCTCGTCGATTAGGCCACCTTCAGTTCGACTTTCAGTCTAATATGGCAAAATGTCGTTGGAGTATACCGATTTCTGTTACATCCGCTTTGCAACCGTGGTACATCGGCTTCAAAACTGACGTTTTTTTCAAGAATCGACATACTGAAGTAACGCTTGAAAACGACACGGCTTCTCCTGGTCATCTGCGAGGCTTTTTAGTACAAACCATTTCCATCAACGATATAAAATAAGTCCATATTAAGATATGTAGATATAGTCAGAAAAAATATAGCTGTTACTACTATCTTTTTAAATTCTCCTTCGTTAATGCCTAGCACGTAAAGCCATTATTTTTCTCGTCATAAAAGATGTATAATTCTCTAAGTAGATATCTCGACATTTACGTATTTCTTTTCTAGCTAATATGAATTCAACATCATAGTCACTACAATTTTGAGTAACCCGTATTTTTAAGCTCTCGAAATTTACAATTTTTTTAAACCTTATCAGTTAAAATTAACACATTATTTAACAATTTTTGAATTTAAAATTTACATGCAATTTCTTATTTATTTGCATAAAAGAAATTGTATGTCTGCGTATAATAGAATAAAGATATTTTTAGTAATCAATTGTGTATTTAAAACATAATTATAGAATTATACAGTTGTTTAAATTTTATGATATGTAGAGGTATCACGTGAAAAATAAAATATTAACTTTCTAATGTTCACTAGTTTGAAGCAGGCAACACTCTGCTAAGGCAATTTCACAACACCACTTCATCAGTTTTCAGTTACACCACACACACGCTGTGCTTGTGTTGTTTCTATGAAGAGAAGAGGTGACATCACAGATAGAATAATCTTAAAGAATAATTAAGCTCATCTATAGATGATCATTATCAGATAATAAATTATAATATAATATTAAAACTACCCTAAACCGACTAAACGTATAAAAGGTTTAATGAAATTAGAAGAAGAGAGGTATACGCAAGGATCGTGGCAAGTGAAAGGACGTGGTCTCTGCCTACCCCTATCGGAAGGGTGCATGATAGTATGTATGTAAGTATGTATGTTCACGGCATAGTAAAGATTCAGGCCTCCCTCCAAGAGAGGACACGGGTCAACCTTACACCAGATTTTAGGGTGACAATGTTTAACTCTGTAAAGAGTTTCATCATAATCCTAACTAATATTATAAATGCGAAAGTAATTCTGTCTGTCTGTCTGTCTTGCTTTCACTCTACAACTACTGAACCGATTTAAATGAAATTTGGTACACAGTAAGTCTAGAGCCTGAAAAAGGATATAAGCTACTTTTAATTGCGAAAAAAGGGTTGTAGGGGTTAAAGGGGGGTAGAAATGTTGTATGAAAGTATCGTCATTTTGAAAGCTTAAGCCCTATTTCTTAGACAGTTGATTAGATATTAATAAATATGACATTCAAAGCTTAGAAAAATTAGGCTGCCGTAATAACTAATTCCACGCGGACGAAGTCTCGGCAAAAGCTAGTATGTATATAAATAAACATAATAAAGCTCGGCGTTACGTTATGTACACCACCATCTAAATTTAAACTCAGAACATAAACCCCAATGTTACATAGCCCGACCCAAGACCTATGCATTTCCCAGCGATAAAAAAAGACCTCCTGATCCAAAATCGCATAAGCCAAATACTGAACCAACATAACATTTTTACCATAGACATTAGATACACAATTAGACTTGAGAGCAGCTGCCGAAGGAACGAGTGACGGGATGGATGTAGGCAACCTTATTACCCGCATGATCTGTCATGTCATGAGTGAAGAAGAGTGGCAAAAATGCGCAAGAAAAAAGAAAAAAAAAGATACACAAGCACAAAGTATGATTGTGTTTACATTCCAAGTTAAAGCAATTAACATGTAAACTAGGTGTTTTTAACTCTCATCATCATATTGTTCCGTTTGGCAAACATAGGTTTCCTGTGGCAGTGCTTACCGACATCATCTATCACTTTATATTCATTAGTAGTATACACCTTCGCTAAACATCGCTTGGTCGTCCCCGGCTGGCCCATGGTACACTTCCACAGGATGAGGTCATGTTTCACACTCTGGAAGCTGTAAGAGTAACCCTTGAAGAGGAGGAGACGACCGCCTCTCTGTGACATAGCAAAAGATACTGAAAAAATTACAAAATTAGTCTTTTAGGAATAACTCCACGTGAAAGATTGCCCGTACGCACTAAATAATGTCAATATTAAACATGTAGGGTAAGATAGCCTAAAGACGTCTTGTGTAATGAGTACAACAATGTAACAGTATATTTCCTTAGAGACGATCTCACTCGCCATATTGTAAATAATATTGACAGTACTATTGCGGGCTCCGGAACAGAAATCCTCCACCTTTATGAAACACCGAACATCCGAGCGCTTGTGAGATTTTACAAATATTAACTAGTTTGACAAAATTAGGTAAAAAACGATTGACAGGCTGCACTTTCCCATTGGTCTGTTTGAGGTCAATATTGTTATCATACCTAGATTATTTTTAAATTTACATGTAAATATGTATAAAAAGGTTTAGTCCAGACAAGTAGATAAGGGGAGTCTCCAGAGTTTAAAATATCGGGATTAAAAACACTCGCTGATAATAAAAAATATTATTATTAATTTCTTTCTATTAGTAAACGAAAAATTTAACAAATGGTAGAGCAGATTGTAGGTTAGCTTACAGCCTACTTCCGAACCTTACCTGTTTATAACAAAAGGTAGGGTGCGATTAAAAATCACCCAACGCGAGTAAAGTCCACATTTAAGGAGTTGAGCACGCTTAATTATTATATGACACGGCAGATAACTGGCGTATTCGCCGCTCGAATTGCACAGCTACTGAATAGATTAATGAGTGAAAACATCCATTATAGATTTGCTTTCTCTCTGGCCAATGGTTACCACTGAGCAAAGTGTCTGGCGCTTAAGGACATGATTTCTTTACAATTTTCCAAAGATACCAATGGTCACATAAGGTAGCTCATATTCATTTTCGTACATATACCCCCGATGAAGTGAGAAAGAGATTAGCCGGCATATGACTGTGTATCGGCACCCGGCCAACGAGTTTACCATCGAAACTCACATACAAGTACACGCCACAGCCCATGGTACACCTGTATCTCATACACGAGCGCAGTTTGTGTTTGGCACCGTACGTGTATCCGTTCACTAATTTGTACACTTTCCCTGAGTTCATCATTATATCTCTAACTTCGAGCTTGGAACCATCTGAAATTTTAAAAACGTTTGGAGTACATCAAAGAGGATAAGATTCCATACGTCAAAATGAAATGAAACACTTTCATAATCACTTACTTGTCTGACTAGCACTTGTCCGATTTTATTTCTTGTGATTAAAAATCGTTTTCCGTTCTACCCTCACCTTTAATTATACGCATAACTAAAGTCTCAAATGCCCTTTCGACTTCCGAGGTCAGATTTTCTTTATTCCTACAACTTAGGTATCTTTAAAACAAGAGTGAATAGGCATTTTCTAAGCAAACGCGTCCCACCTAAGACCAAATCTATACTTACCATCTCGTGATATGGTGATTAAGCGCGAGCTTTTTGGATATAAAAAAGAACCTTCTTTTTTAATTTACTTACAGAAGAGCTTCTTTGAAGTGTTTAAGAGAATTATATAAAAATAACTAGCTGACCCGGCAAACGTTGTTTTGCATTAAAAATTAAAAAAAATTAGATGAAAATTAGATAGTAGCCGATTCTCAGACCTGCTGAATACGCATACAAAATTTGATAAAAATCGGTAAACCCGTTTCGGAGGAGTATGGCAACGAAAACTGTGACACGAGAATTTTATATATTAGATTTTGAAAAATACGAATTTTTGAAGATTTGAAGTTGGCCTCTTAACCGTGATGTTTATGAGGCATTCATTGATTTCATTCATCATTCATGCATTATTTTCAGACAAAATATGTTTGTTTTTTGCTTCTCCGCAGGTTATGGTCAAGCAAGCAAAACTGCGATAGGATTAACTAATAGAATTTTCAACAAGTCCTACAGATACCCAACAGTTAAACTATATCAGGAAAGCAAAGTACTTATTGTTCCTAAACTATTTATTTTAAACACTGTACTCAAAGTTTACAAAACCTTATCCACATCTAATAGTTATAAAAATATACTAAAACGTAGTTTTTCAATATCCCTTTGCCTAGGATTAAGTCTGATTCCGCCAAACGCTTCATTCCCTACGCTGATACCTTGATCTATAGCAAAGTAACCAAAAACATTGTTCGGTTAAACAAGCCAAATCTAGTATCACTTCCTGGCTCATCACTTTAAATTATGTAAATACAGAAGGTTTGTTTACATAATAAACCTTTTCTATTACATATCTGTCTTACATAATTTCTAAATAACACATTGATAATCACTTTGTTGTCTGACTCGCACATGTCCGATTTAATTTTTTGACTAACAATTCGTTTTTCCTTTTATAATACGTAAAAAAAGGTTTGGAATGCCTTTTACATAATAACATACATTAGTCAATAGTCAATAGTCATTTATTCATAAATTTACATATTATACGTCAACCAAAATAAAATAAGTTTAATTAATTAATAAGAAAAAAAAAATACATAAGCCTGGAATAATAAATTCCAGTATAATAAAACAATTACAAATAGTAATAATTATAATATTACTTATACATTTACATTATATTACATTAATACCTACATAATAAACCTTTTGTATTACATATCTGTCTTACATAATTTCTAAATCATCATCATCATCATCATCATCATCATCATCATCATCATTATCAGCCTACTAACGGCCCACTACAGGGCCAGGCCTCCCTCCTTATAGGAGAGGGGATATGGAGCGTACATCCAGCACTCTGCTCCAATGCGGGTTGACGGGCTTAGATTGATAATGTTTCATTTATTACCGATCACTATCAGATGTTGATGATAGTAACCGGGACCGACAGCTTAACGTGCTCTCCGAGGCACGGGGGTGTACTGAACATTTCATAGAAGAAAGAGAAGCTCAGAAATATTCCGTGACCCGACCCAGGACCTCGTGATCGAAGCCACATAGAATAACCATTAGACCAAAGAGGCAGTAATTTCTAAATAATCTTACTTAGCCTTACTTATCCTGTCAGGTTTCAGTCATTGAATCTCCTAACCAATACTAGATCCTTATAAATCGTCCATCAGGCAACACGTGGTGACGTGGTTTCTTATGCGAATGTTCTCCCCCGACCTCAGCAAGCCGTCCATCAGACAATAGTATGAAAGCCTTGCAGTCCGCGGTGCTCGTGCAACGCCACCGCGTCCCACGCTTGGACTTGTGTGCGTAGGTGTATGTGAAGCCCATGTAGTAGTAGTACTGACGCCCATTGAACATGGTGATCATCTTGCAGTCTGCGAACCACCACAATGCAATAATTATTAAAAATTTCGATAACATTATATAATGTAAAAATAAACAAACCATACTCTATTATAAAAAAGACTCCCACCGTGTCTGTTCGTCTGTCTGTTTGCGATAAACTCAAATATGTACTACCAAACGAACTGTCATGCTGTTGTCACCAATAAATAAACTGGTTCCTACCTTACCTTGCTATTTTTATCACTAAATTAATAAATATACGTACGTAATACAAAGTTTCAAACAAATTCACTGTTTATTTTGTCAATGTCTCACCTTACTTCTACTAAACTATTTTGGTATTGTTTACATTAATTGAAGGGTGAAAACCAGAAACTGTGCAATTTTCTTGCTATACTTATAATTAATAAATAAATAATAAATATTATAGGACAATTACACACATCGCTACATAGCCCCAAATTAAGCATAGGTGGCTTGTGTTATGGGTACTATGATAAGTGATGCATATTTTTATATATATTATACATAAATACTTATAATATATAGATAAACACTCAGACACTGGAAAACATTCATGCTCATCACACAAACATTTTCCAGACGTCGGAATCGAACCCACGGCCTAGGACGCAGAAGCAGTCACTACCCACTGCGCCACTCGGCCGTCATACTATACCGCGGTATAATGTTATCGCGGTTTCATCCGTTCCCATAGAGACATTATGGTACGATGTCACTTCTTATAAGTCTGACTATCATATACAGAAAGAATTTTTACAATCCGACTGGTAGTTTCAGAGATTAGCCGGAACAAACGGACAGACATACAGACAAAAATGTTTCATATGCATTTGGCGAAAGCTGTTTATTTGAAATTATAGACATATTTTTTGTAATTAATATAGATATATGTCTATATCAATCAATGGACCAACCAAAACTAAATGAGTTTTCTCAATTGAAATTCTTTATAAGTATATAACGCATTCAACCACACAAAAAAACTCGTTTGGTTTATAATATTACTTTATATTTGTACGTGATATTATATACATAATATGACGGCTGAACTAAAAATTATAAACTTAAAAATTCTAAACAATAATATGTATAACATATCTAACTTTATTAGAAATTAAACTATCGCAAGTATTTTCCATATAATTAAAATATAAACGGCTAAAACTTACGTCACTGTTGTCGGTGTATGTCCGACTAATTTCGAATCCATACGGGATAGTTATAGACAACAGTGATCATTATTGAGAATAACACTGGCATAACAAGTTTTTGTAGACATACAGCGCCATCTAGTTTTGCTCGACGACAACTTGGTGTAATAGAAGCCTTTGTATCTTATAAACATTTTCCCATCTTTTAAAACAGTGACATGAGTTTCAGTCGTTGACATTTTAATAACATACGTAACTCCTTATGTATAGTGATCACAATAAGTTATCTTTATTTTAGAGATATTGCACCCCCGTAAAACCGCTCAGCTAGTAAAATCACAATAAAACTAAAATACATGTGTTTAGCGAAAAGAACGCCAATTGTATATTGTGTATGTGTTTAAAGTGTACATTAAAGGATATTTCATTCATTCATGTTTATCAGTCGCTTTTAAAGCGCTGACTTAACAAAGGCAAGCACTTAGAACCAACGAGGCAGTTACTCGTAGTATAAATTTATTTCATTGAAAGAAATTTCGGGGAACATTCACATAATATTGCGTCGTTACATCTTGGTATTCGAGTCTTACTTAATACATAACATTGCGCCTCATTCCTATGGTAGGCAGAGACTACATCCCTCTATTTGCCACGATCCTTGCACACTTTCTAGGTTATTTCCACTCTCATTAATCTCATCATACAAGTTCGTTGATTAAAGGTATTCTTGACCTGGCCATATTTCCTTGCCTCATGGATATCTTTTGCTAATCTTCTTTTATCCATTCTCTCTACAGACCCAAACCTTCTAAGCATCCCCTTCTCAATGTTAATCACTACATCTTCTTTTACAGCACACCGTTCTCTTCTTAACTCTGTCACTCAGTTTCAATCCACATATTTTTCGATAATCTCATCTCTACCGCATTTATTTTATTTTCACTACCATAGACGAGTGTGAGCACCAACACACCTTTATGCACAGCCAATTTTGCTTTTTGTGACACTTTCTGGCTCTTCATAATTTTCTTTCTAACTTAACAAGTTATCTTTAAATTAGATTATCTAAAATTAACTAGTTACATCAATCAATTCACTCTATGTAATACTTTAACTAATATCAACATTTTATTGTACAGCCACAACAGTTCTCTGATATCTCTGCCAATCTGCTACAAAAATATATCTCCCGTTTTTCAGCTTCAAAAGAAACTTAGGCAGATGGTGATGAGATCCTGTCTCCTTCGCTATAGAAAAATCAGTATTGAGAATAACACTGGCATAACAAGTTTTTGTAGACACACAGCGCCATCTAGTTTTGCTCGACGACAACTTGGTGTAATAGAAGCCTTTGTATCTTATAAACATTTTCCCATCTTCCGTAATCACCCTTTGAACTGAAAACATAGATTAAATTCAAATCTTCGTCTCATAAAACTACTATGAGTAATTTCATAAATAATACAAGATTACCAACAAATTCAAAAGTATACCCTTGGGTTTAGTTTTTTTAAACATTTTTTTACTAGCTCAAAATAAGTAGGTACATGAAAACACAAAAGATTAAAGTAGTCTCTCTGATTTATTTTACTTATGACAACCAACTAACAGTTGAGTAAAGGACATTGAATTAAAATTGAGTCATCTAAACAAAAGAAACCAAATGAATCATTTTTGAAAATCTAACACAATTTTTGCATACGACAGAAAGGGCTAGAAGCAATACTCGTCCGCTTTAACATATCGGACCGTTGTTTACGTTTGTTCTGTCATTCCGACGTTTTAGCTAGATATAATATAATAGGCAACACGCAGGCGCTTTTATCCCTCAAAAAGGTATTGGGCAAAATAAGAGCTCTTGGGTGACCTGATGATCAGTAACTTTTCACAGTGGAACATATATTCCTTCTTGAGTTTTGTGCATTGTCTTAGGAAGGTGATGGTGTTCCTTGCACATCTTTGTCACAACCAATCCAAGGTCAGTATACAAATAGGCTTTACAATTGCATGTACACGACCATCTTATTTGCGTTTTGGTAACGTAGTGCCTGTAGTACGTGTATTCCTTGTATAGTAACTGTGATTTTCCATTCATCAACTTTATCAGAACTCCTTAAAAATAAAATCATTTTACATGGAAAGTTCGAAGATATTTTATAATTATAAAACTCACATTTTTTGATTAAACTTTAATTAATGTGTTACTTAGTGTAAAAAGCATTCATTTGCTATAACACTTAAGTAACATATATTTTTATATAGAAAAAGGCTAAAACTCTAGTTATCTTTAGATTAGTGTAGTTTTAACCGGTTTCTATTTAAATAATATGGAAAATACTTGCAATAGTGTAAGATTTTAAATGAGTCTATGTATATTACTATATTACTTTATATTGGTCAAGTAACAATACTTACGACCTAACTTAATAAATGATAGGTGGAGCGACGATCTCCGGAGGGTGGCTGGCTTCGATTGGAGGCAAAAAGCCAATAATTGAGAGGGCTGGCACTACTTAAAAGAGGCCTAAGTCCAACAATAGATGCATGATGATTGATAATGATGATGATGAAATGATTTCACTGAAGCAGCATATACGCCATTATTTAAAAGTCGTACATTACTAACTATCTCAGAGTCTAAAAGTACGATAAGTAAACACACTTTTCACTCCGCAAAAGACAAGCTCGTTTAAAAGTAAAATAAATTAAAACATCACTAAAAATAAATACGTATAGGTATTTGGATCATCATCATAATCATCATCATCATTATCAGCCAATGGACGTCCACTGCTGGACATAGGCCTTTTTTAGGGACTTCCAAACACAACGATCCTGAGCCGCATGAGCCCAGCGGCTCCCTGCGACCCGTTTGATGTCATCAGTCCACCTGGTGGGGGGTCGACCAACTCTGCGCTTTCCGGTGCAGGGTCGCCATTCCAAAGCAATGGACCCCCAACGTCCATCAGCTGTTCGAACTACGTGCCCCGCCCATTGCCACTTCAGTTCTGCGACTCACTGAGCTATGTCGGTTAATTTAGTTCTTGAATTTAGCTCATCAGAGCAGATAAGTTCTGATTGATAACGAAGAGAAACCTCCCAGAATTGATAATTATTGCCCGCTGAGTGACTCTAGCCTTCTTAGAAGCCCGCAGTAAGCGACCAAGTCCGGATCCGTATGTACACTGGCAACACGCACTGTTCGAAGACCTTCGTCTACAGGCAGTGAAGGGGAATTTTGCGAGCTATCCGCTGTTCGCTGTTCCACGAGCACACTGCCCAACCGAGTTGGGCTCGGGTATTTGGATATCTTAACGAAATTACAAAATGTTTCCGATAGCTACGAGTAGGCACAACGCCAGAGATTATTTAGAGTACAATTTGGTTTCTCTAACCTTAATACGAATTAGAACCACAGAATGTATTATATCAAAAAACGTCCAGCCGTTTAAGTTGTAGCGCATGCCAAAGAAATGGACATACATACATACATACGCAGTGAAAGTCGACCCCCACTAGGTGGAATGAAAACAACAAGTGGGTTACAGGGAGGCACTAGATGTAGACTAAAAACACACTAGTTCTTGAATTTAAGGCTCATCAGAGCAGATAAAGGTGGTTGAGTGGTAAGCGAAGAAAAACCCTCCAACAGAATTGAATAAATCTATTATCACTATAGGTTAGTTAAAAAGACAATGACAAGACTGCCTTAAATATTTTGAAGAGACTGCAACAGGTGGAAATCTGAAGGTGCCAGTTTAGGACTATACGGTGGATGCATTAAGACATCTCCCTCATCTCCCAGCAAAACTCTCTTAATTTTTGCTGAGTGGCTAAAGATGTGTTAGGTCAAGGGTTATCATGATGAAAAACCACACCCCTTCTGTTGATCCGGCCGCTTTCTCTCAACTTCTTGCTAATCTCATCAGTTATTTGCAGTAGAGTTCAAAATCGATAGTCCTGCCCGGTAATAGTTCATAATGATAATGAATAACGCCCTTCCAATTCCACCACACATGCAGCATTACCTTGTTGCGAGTTAACCCGGGTTTTACCACAGTTTTTGAAGCCTGACCGGCCTTTGACCTCGACCTTTTACACACTTTCTTGTCGTACGTGAATCCACTTTCCTTCACCAATTATCAGCTTCTTCAAAAATGGTTCGGTTTCATTACGTCGTAATAAAAAATCACAAACGAGTACACGGTTCATTAGGTTTCTTTCAGTGAACTCGTGAGGTACCAGAATATCGAGCTTATTTGTGTACCCAGTTTTTCTAAGGCGCCACAACTCTTTTGTGGTCAATTCCCAGTTCTTCAGCTACGTCATAATTACTGAAGTGCCGATCATGCTCCACTTTTTCGAAAATGGCATCTATTTTATCCGTACTAGAGAGAACAGAGCGACGTGCATCTTTGACATCAAAATTTTCGAATTGAAAACGCTTACACCAAATTTGTGCTATTCTCACAGACACTGTTCTAGGTCTATCAACATCGCAAATTTTTTTCGCGGCTTGCATTGCATTTTTAGCTTTTTTGTACTTTAAAATATATCGAATTTCTTCATTAGATTCACTCATCTTGACAGTACGAAAAAAAATAAATTCACACATTTTCCTAATTTAAATTAGGAATTACGTTTTTTTTAATTTAAACTTTCAATGATACCAAAACCAGCCAGATACAAATAGTATAGCCAAAGAGATTTTATTACAAGTGCATAATACTATAATGCAAAAATATTTTTCCCCATATTATAATGTCCCACTGCAAGGCCAGTCCTGTTTCTTACAGGACACTCAATTAGGACCTAGAACGACCAATGTGGGTTAGGATGGTAATATCTGACTTAATAACAATTATAAAGATCGAGACTAACGGTTAGTAAACTATTCGTGGATAGGCCGTAAAAAACCACCTAATACGAGCTGCTACAGAGAAAGCTCAATACTTCACACCGGGAGTCAGGGCTCAAACCTCATGAACGGTTAAGTTAACGATTGAACCTTTGAGGAAGTTATTGAAATTATTTGTCAAAAAAAAAATTAACCTCTCAGGCAGCAGGTGGGTGAAGTATGCCTGAAAAAGTCACCTGAGCGCCCCTTAAATGGAAGAAATTTTACAGCCATACCCTATCCCTACATACCCTACCAGAAGATCTAGATAAAAATATCGAAGCCCTTGGAGTGTGCACACGTAGGATGCTCCGCATAAGCTGGACAGCTAAAGTGTCTAACACAGAGATTCTTAGTGAAACATTTAAGGTTTCCGCAGGACTTGTAAAATACTGATTTACGTATCGATTTGCTATAATTTATCCATTGCTTAAACATCCGTACTATTGTTACGCAGGGATGTTTTTTACTCTTTTACGTCACACAACTATTGAATCGATTTGTCTGAAACTTGTAGCTTAACAATGATGATATTTCCACGGGAACCGGAACTACGCGGTTGAAGCCGCGGACATAGAATAAATAAAACAAAATATTTATCAACAGGTTTGTCTCAAGAAATCACGAATAAATAAATAAAACAAAATATGTAATAAACATTTTCTCTTAAATGTCTTAAAAATACAAACATTGTATTAAGTCATATTATTTTTCATCCCTTTTCTCATTTTGGGTGCTTTCATTCTCTTTTATCTTCAAATCTATTATATCTTCAAATATTAATAATCTTCGTTACACATCACTCTGACCAGGTTATGATTCTAAGAAATTATTCCTATTATCTGTACATGCAAGATTGCTCTTAATTTTTTTGCCAATCGTCAGTTTCTTTTTGGTTTTTCCGCCAAAGATAATCTGGTCCAGCGTTTTCTGAGTTCCTGTTCTCTCTTTTTCTGTTCAGGTATTAAGCAGTTACACGAATCTTATATTTTTTTCCCTTTTCTTCTTTCCTCTAATCAGTACTAAACACTATGAGTGATCTGACAATAGTCCAAAGGACTCAATACCTTTCAGTTTTGAGTCTGGCTCCTTAACTGTGGCGCTGTTTTAATTTTATTAAATACTGAATTTATTTCATTTATTGAATTTGTTTTTCTCCTAGCCAATACCTAACTGTCCATTCTTTGATTCCCAATGTTCCTATAAAAGTCTTTAAACAAACTCTGAGTTTTTGATTATTTAATTTTAAGTAATAATATTTAACACATCGCCTTGAAACATCCCTTCGAGTGCTTTTTGATTTACACGGCTTTATATCTACCAGAGATTTAACAAACATTTTCTTTGCATTCCAGTTCATCTCCCAAAATTTTCTAAAAATATTCATTCGTACACTTTCTGTGAACTTATTGCAGTTAAATAAATCGCTTCGTAAACATTTCCTGGACTTACAAGCTTCTCCAGGTTTTCGCGCAGGTCTAATTGAGTCTTGCAAAGCTCTTCCATCGCTTGTCCTTCTGTATCCTATATATTCCTTACCAAGCATTCTCAACGACTTATTTCTAAATCTTTTTGAAGATCTTTGTTCTGATTGTTTTTGCGTTGCTATTTCAGAGACCGGATCAGCAACATATACGTCTGTTAAAGTTATAATCATAATTAATTATTATTATTGATATCAGCAGAATAAGTTTTTAAAACTCTTTTGGTATTGGTTTTAAGTTACCTGAAAGTTTTGATAATTTAAAATTAGTATTGCGGAACGCTTGGGTAATATTTCGAATTTTTGTTTTATTTTATTTCGATGTCTACGTAATAGGATAACTCTTACAATATGTGCCGTCACTCAATAAGTTGATCTTACTTGCTACATGGTTATGGTCATTGTGAACACTTATTATTTCCAACTCCCTGTTGGCATACACGTACGCCTTGCAACTAGGGTATCTTCGTGCATCTCCAACGGGAGCCGTTGCGACTTGTCTGGTCTTTATAATGAGTATGGCCTTTGTAAACAAGATTCGGAGCTTTGCTTTTTCGGAAAGTGATAAGTTGTCCTAAAACAGAAGGTCAAAAACTAAAAAAAATTAATTCAAAAGTCAAAATCATTTATTTATATATTATGCTGCTTTACAAGCACTTTTGATACGTAAAGACTGTCAGTACGCAGTGACTGTACCGCCGGTTCGGAAGGCAAATTCTGTCGAGTAGAGCCAGCGAGAAACTTAGCAGTTACTCTTTTAAAAATCACTGTTATAATTTGTATATTATAATATACAATTTTGGTTATCCCTTCTTGTGTGTAGAAAGAGAAACCGCTTGTTTCCTAGAATCTTCGTCGTTAATAAAGTCATTAATTTTAATAGCTAACCTCCGCTTAGTAAATGGTTTTAATGGGGCAAGTACAGTACTTCTTTTTAAATGAGATAATAAAATCATATACTCAGCCTCACAAATTATTTCTGTACTCTGCTCAAACGAAGTAACAAATAGTTAAAATATACAACTCCTTTTTAAATTTTTTCTGTTAGTATGTGCGTATAAATCTTTGTAAGCTACGTTTAGATCTACTTTTCGATATCTGTTAAAATTTTGGGATATTAGCGAAACTTCGACACTAAAACAATAATATAGTACCATAGAGCTGGTCTAAAACGCAAGTAAGGAAATCATAAAAACTTCTAATTAAAAAAGAAAGGTACACATCGAGTTTCAGCTCGTGCTTTGGCATTCAGTCTGGTGTTCAATTTTATATGGCATTTATTTACTTAACACTAGAAGGGCCGGGCTTTATATTATACCTTACTTACACTTACCGCAGCGGTCAAATTGACTATATTGGAGATTCAAATAGAATTTTTATGAAATTATTGCGCATATTGCATAAAATAAAATAAAATTTATATAATTTTATTCATAATAAACAATTTAACAAGTAATAGTTTTTTTTTAATCTTTTATACATTTTCCACAAACAACTTTTTTTCAGATTGTGCAGTTTCCACCTATTTCAGAATTAAATTCTTGCGTCTGGGTCACAGTTGAAGTATACTTTGTTTTCTATAAATTTGTCCCATATATCCGAAATCATCGCAAATTTGTCATTAACTAATGGATGAACGCGTACTTCTCAAATCAAACCGTAAGTATTTCATGATCCCCTAGAATCTAATTTAGCTCAAAGTATTTTTAATAACGGGTGGATCTTGCGACCACAAAATGTCTAAATCTAGATGGCTCATGTTATAGACTCCACGAGCCTAAATCAATGCAACAAATGCATCTAATTCATCTAGGGATAAGTTCGAAGTTTCATCTTGATTCTTGCCATGTGCTTCCTTTTCAGTATATACTTTTATACGTCGTGGAAAGTACTCATGAATAAATAGTCTCCACGCAGAATTGTTATTTTCAATGTATCGTTTGGCGTATGCAATACATTGAAAAAGGCCCTGAGATTACTCTAAGTATATTTTGCTGGCTTTGACGTCCTATCTCACTAGCGCCTGCAGAAATACAATTCCATTCTGTGCCTGTGTGTGTGTACACTTGCTACTTGTAACATACCGACTTCCGGTACTGTTCTACCTGAACGTTCACTGCGCGCAGTTCGCCTGCCGCTTATGTATCTACAAGATACCCTGCGTCCTCTACGCGAATTTACAATAATATTGTTCCTTGTACCAGATGAATCTACTTCGGAGTCTTCTGACAAAGAAGTTATCTGTTCCAGCTGAAAGTCTTTATCACGGATTTCAGAAACACTGTTTGATAAATCGTCACTACTTTCATCACCTGACTCATTTAGTTGTATATCCCGATATCGCAATAGTTCTTGTTCAATTTGAGAATTATTGAGATGGCGATTAATTTTTTTATAACAAATTACGACTGTTCACTAAACGAAACCAATGTCTATTAAAGGTAATGTAAACAAGCTAGACAGTAACAACTTACTCATTGATTAAACATAATAAAAACAAAAGACCCTTCATTAGTTGGAAGAAATCGTTGTTTACTATTCACATCGGTCCCGTATATGTCCCGTCACAATGACGGTAACGGTATGCGGTCTTAGTCGGTATTTGTAAAGGAATCTCATAAACAACGTAAAGTTTATTGTTTTTAAAAACAGTAAGCCTAACAATAGCAAATTAGGAAAAGTCATAAAATATGAAAAGAAACAAAAACATAGTTTGTAATACTATTTTGTGATATTGCGCGCAAATGTTTTCGGGCCACATCTGATGGCATGACTCTTGTAATATGTACCGTCAGCTCCTAACACAATCTTGCTCGCTATATGGTTATGTTCGTGATGAACACTCTTGATTTCCAACTCACTGTTGGCGTACACATACGCCTTGCAGATTGGATATTTGGTGCACCTCCAGCGGTAACCCTTGAGACCCCTCCGGTCTTTGTAATGGGTGTAATCGTTGTAAATCATATTCGGGCCTCTGCCTCGCCGCATAAAGATAAGGTGCCCTAAAAATGAAGGTTATAAGGTCAATTATTTTTACTTGGCACCTCATCACACACACAAATGGAGCTTATGTAGTGTGTGCGAGTCATATAACTTTACTGCGAGTACTACTGCGCCACGGAGGCCGTTAAAATTATAAACTTATTGTTTTTATTAATCAATGATTTACTTTTATCTATCTACTAATTTTTATACCCAATATTAATTGCAGATCAATGAAAAGTTCACAAAACTTCCGAAACGTAAATAAAATGGAAATAAAAAACAATACAACGTTTATGTATTTTATTAATCTGTATGTATCTGCTATGCAAATTATGTACAATATTTACAGGAGGACCTTTCGACTTTAACATAGTCATTTTTGATTTAGCAAAAATCAGTTATGACTACGAGTATCTATTTGACTACGAGTTTAATATTTTTTTGTTGTGTTTGCTTGTTTGGCAGAAAAATAAAAAATAATTAATAAACTAATGAACGGCTGTTAAGCAAGACGTGATTTTCTTCTTACTTCATTTCAGCAATAAAATGTAACAATTGATACGAATAGGTATCTTAGCGTTCTACGGATTCACTGAGCAGGTGCTGAGTCCATCGTGTGAGAGAAAAACGCCTAACAGAGTCCGAGACGTGCGGCACGGATGTAGGCTTAGGGATACCCTTTGTGACCGCTCAACCCTCTCTCACTGGTAGGATCCTGCTAGAGCAGCTTTAGACACTCGTTCTAGATAGGAGCTTGTTCTAGTCAGGCCAAGGATTTTGAGCTACTTGTAGAGATTTTGCTGATATACCTCTCGCACCCACTTCTACTGCATATAAACTAATCAAATAGCCATTTTTTTTTAGTTTATTTGCAAGGATATTTGTTTCCCACGGTACTGTAAGCTCAACAAGTACTATGCGTTTAATTTGTTTTAAGAAAAGGAAGAAAAAAATATTTTTATATCTGTTGAATTATATGCCGACTTTTTAAAATCTTCGCATATCGGACCTAATGGTAGACAAGCTAGTATATTCGTAGTAATAAAAAGAGATTTGATTTCGACTTCGCTTTGCTCTTCAAACATTAGACGATACGAAATCTAACTAGTTAGGTATTAAAGATTTCGTTTTCGAAAAGCTTTCTTTTCTTTAATTTGTTTAATCTTAAAATACGACCCATCGCTGCTCAATATGATTTGACTAGCTACATGGTCGTGGTAGTTATGAACGCTTTTGATCTCCAGCTCGTTGTTCGCGTACACATAGGCTTTGCACCTGGGGTATCTCGTACACCGCCAGCGGGAGCGAAATTTGTTTTTTCGTTCCCTGTAGTATGTATGATCTTTGTACAAAAGATTTGGGGCTCTGCTGTGTTGTAATGTGATTAGTTTTCCTGAAATTAAATTGAAAATCAATAGATACTTTTAAGAGATAAAAAAGAAGTAAAGTGGCCCACTACTGGGCCAGACCTCCCTCCTTAAAAGAGAGGCGATATAGAACGTAGACCCACCACGCTGCTCCAACGCGGGTGGGTGATAAAATTTTATTTATTAATGATCAATATCAGATGTTGATGATAATGACCGGTACCAACGGCTTAACGTGCTCTCTGAGGCACGGGGATGTAACACCACCAACTTCCAGGCTTGGAGTGTACTGAACATTTCATAGAAGAATGAAAAAGCTCAGAATTATCCCGACCCAGTAATCGAATCTAGGACCTAATAAAGCCACATAGGCTAACCATTAGACCAACGAAGCAGTCAGGCAGATGTAAACGTATACTCGAACTTAAATATCATAAAATATTTTTTTCTTAATTTTTCTTATGTATGTTGTTCTTTTAGATGTATCGCTTCGCAGCAAAACGATTATCCATTAAGAGCATAATTTTAGAGCATAAGCTAATAAAGTTTGCAAAAGGCTTTATTGCAATACAATACATTGATACATAGTAACTCACCTGAAAAAACAACACCACTGGTATGAAAGAGATTTTCTTCAAAATTATTACACATACATACATGTACATCACATTTTATCCTCAAAGGGGTAGGCAGAGACTACATCTACATTATTCCATTTGCCACGGTCCTTGCATACTTCCTTAACTTCTTCCACTTTCATTAATTCTTTCATACAAGTTTGTAGGTTGGGGTACTTTTGATCTGGCCATATTTTTAAATGTCCTAAATTTGATCCAGGTACATCCATCTAGGCTCTCCCCTTCCAACATTTCCACTCATTCTCATCTCATAAATCTCTTTCCTTAATATTCTTTCATCCATTCTCTCTACATGCACAAATCACCTAAGCATCCCTTTCTCAATTTTAGTCACCACATTTCTTTGACACCTCAACGTTCCCTAAACAAAAAATACAATTAATTGTGAGCATATTTATATTATTAGTAATAAATAATAAAACAAATTATGGTCCTTGCTAATATTATAAAAAGAATGTTTGTATGTATGTATAGATGTTTGTTAGTCTTTCACGCAAAAACTACTGAATGGATTATGATGAAACTTCTTAATAATATACATTAAATATCAGAATAAAAAAGGTCACATTTAATCCTGAAATTCCCACTGAAACGAGAACTACGCAGCTGAAACTGCGTTCCCTATTATTATAATATACATTACATATCAGAATAAAAAAGGTCACATTTAATCCTGAAATTCCCACTAAAACGAGAACTACGCAGCTGAAACTGCGTTCCCTATTATTATAATATACATTACATATCAGAATAAAAAAGGTCACATTTAATCCTGAAATTCCCACTGAAACGAGAACTACGCAGCTGAAACTGCGTTTCCTATTATTATAATATACATTACATATCAGAATAAAAAAGGTCTCATTTAATCCTGAAATTCCCACTGAAACGAGAACTACGCAGCTGAAACTGCGTCCCCTATTATTATATAAAGTTCGTAGGTTCTAAATCTTAATATACATGCCGTCGCTAGTCATATGAAGCCTCCGTACACCATGGTTGTGTACATTGTGGTCGCCTTCTATCACGACGTCATCCGCCGCGTACACGTACGCCTTGCACTTGGGGTAGTTGGTGCAGCTCCAGCGGTTCTTCGAGTGTCGGAAATATGTGTACTCTTTATACAACAGATTCTGCGATTTACCGTTACGTAGATTTATAATCCTAGCTACAAAGTTAGAAATAAACACTATGTTAAAATTTACACTGAAACTTATCTGAAATAAGCAACACGATATCTTCATTTCCTATCAGTGTACAACCAGCGGCGTGCATTTCATAAATACAAAAACGCACTGCCTACCCTAAATATACATTGCAAACTAGTATTAGAGGAGGATTTTTTTTATTTTTTGTAGTACCAATGATGCCAACCCTAGTTAAAATACTTCAGCACATCACTGTGTACAACATGATGTTCTGTTGAAAGCGATGGTTTCCACTCCGCTTGTCAACAATATTTGTATAAATATAAATGTTGACTTTAATTGAAGCCTTAAATTCGAAATGTCTTTCGATTTGAAATACTAAATCAAAATACGCAATAAGATGCTTCATATAATAAAAAACTACGGCTAATTCTTCTCCTTCTTCTTTTAGTGCCATCTTCTATCCGAGGTTAAAGTTCTAGAGCCAGGATATGCGTCTACGACCGGGTCTTCGCTTATCCTTTTTCTTGTTCTGGGTAATAAGCAGGATCATATCATATTTAGAGTTTCGAATTATATGGTCCAGGTATTCGAGCTTCCTTTTTTGTATGCACTGCAGAATCTCTTCTTTCTTTCCCGGCTAATTCATTATTGAAAATTCTAGGGTTTGAATGGAGTATGAAAAGAGCCGAAAGCTTGAATGAGTTTATTTAAAATAAGTGATGGTAAATACACTGACATCTTACTTTAGTGATAGTATGTAAAGACGCAATCCCTCCTTAAATTTTAATATATACCCCCTCCCTAGTCATATGTAGTTTCCTCACTGGGTGGTTATGTTCGTTCTGTACGCGCAATATGTACAAGGCTTCATCTGCAAAAACGTATGCCTTGCATTTGGGGTAGTTGGTGCAGCTCCATCTGTCGCTATTCGCGGTGCGGGTTTTGTAATGCTTGAAGAAGAAGAAATGGTTGAACAACATTTGTGTTTTGCCGTTCTGTAAGGTGACAAGTTTCCCTGTGCAACAAATGAAGATTATCTTAGACACCACAGAGAAGAATTCAGGGTAGATTTAGAAATTAAAACAGTATTATTGACGAGGCAATAACCATATAAATATATTGAATAGATTGACCATCAATTTCACACAGTTTAAAATAAGCTGATCAATTGGTTAGTAGTTACATACATACATACATATCATCACGCCTCATTCCCATAGAGGTAAGCAGACATCACATCCTTGCACTTGCCACGATCCTTGCATATATCTTTCGCTTCTTCCAATTTCATTAAACCTTTCATACAAGTACGTCAGTTAAGGGTACTTTTCCTGTATTTGACCCAGGTACGTTCGCCTTGGTCCTTTCCCTTGCAACATTCCCATTCTCTCGCTTTGTAAATCTTTCGTAAGTCTCCTTTCATTCACTCTCTTTACATGTATATACTATCACAGCTTATCTCTATCGATTTTAGTCACTACACCCTTTTTAATACCACGCTTAGTAACTAATTGACGTTAACGAAGTTAAAAAAAATTATAATAATATTAAACATTGCTTTTCTTTCACAATACAACACACAAAAGTCATAAAGTGTAGAAACCGAAAAGGGTGTCGACTTCATCCTACTCCTAACTAGTTAGCCTGCTTCCATCTTAGATTGCATCATCACTTAACATCAGGTGTGATGGCAGTTAAGGGCCGCCATGGTAGTCAATAAAAAAAAGTCGCAACAGTATATAAGAAACTGAATATAAAAATTAAAATCTTCCGAGATTCATAATATTTTAATTAAAAGTAAAGATGGCACAATAGACATTAAGTTGCAAAGATCGATTACATTAAAATTAAGATATAATTCTATAATACTTCGGAGATAGTTTTACCTATGCATAAAGAATAAACTAAGCTTATTACATATTAACTTTAAATGTATGACATTGGGTACTGTAACCCGGAAACAGGTTAATGTTCACTGGAGTGTATCCGAGTATATTAAGATCATCTCTACACTACAACTGAGTATTAACATATTACATTTACTCTACATCAGCAGTAAATATTATTTAATTAATATTTATTCTTTATTTGTACATCACAACGAAGAAGAACATAGAACAGAGACATACCTAAAATGTTAAATGATGATACAAAAGGTGCCCTTATCGCTTAACAGCGATTTCTTCCAGGAAACCTTAGGTTTAGGTAAGCTATATAACATTCCATTTAAAAGTTGCGTAATCTATTTTTCTCGCGGGCAAAATCGCGTTTGGAACTCACGTAGATTTAATTTTAAGTTTCCGATCTTACCTATTTAGAAATAATTAGTTTCAAAAGTGCTGGTAAAATAAGTTTGAAATAAATGATTTTTAGGGTTCCGTAGCCAAATGACAAAAAACGGAATCGTTATAGATTTGTCAAGTATGTCTGTCCGTCCGTAAGTCACAGTCACTTCTTTCCGAAAATATAGGTAATACAGTTAAAACTTGATAAGTAGATGTATTCTGTGAACCGCATTAAGATTTTTACACGAAAATAGAAAAAAGAAATTGGAGGATCCCTATACTCAGATCTGAAACTCAAATTTTTTTTTCATCTAACCCATAAGTGTAGGGTATATGTATATATGGATAGGTCTTCAAAAATGATATTAAGGTTTTTAATATTGTTTTTGTTCTAGATTGAATTAAAAAAAAATAAGAATTTCATAAACATAAACCGTATGCATAAACTGTGAACAAAAAATATACTAATAAAATATAAAAATAACTTGCTGCTACAGAACCCTTCATGGTCGAGTTCGACTCGCACTTAGCTTTTTCATTATGACTTTTTATGTCATTGAAATACTATACAGGGAGGGGATATTGTGATAAGGAGTTATAATCGGATATTTAAATTGTTTTTCCTGCTTGTCTTTCTTAATGGCACGTCGTTGCTTCTCAAGCTTATACGTCCCGTCTAATGTTCTACAGAACATTTTGGGTGGATGCATGTGCTCTCGCGGCGACTTCACTATGTTTAAGTAGTCGTCGACGTGTAGACTGATGTAGCAGTGGTGGGTGTTGATGCATCGCCAGCGGTTCTCCAAGTTAGGGGTTCTCGTGTAGTAGTGTCCTTGGTATTTCAGATATTGCTTCCCTTGTATCGTTGTTATGATTTGTCCTATAACAAAATATTTTATTGCTATTAGTATATATGTGTGTTGTATACCTTTAACTACTACCATAGATGTCTGCAGTTAAATATCTTCTAATTAGATCTCTAAATAGAAGTGTTCACGAATGCACCAGAAGTGTTGCAGTACGGCAGCAATGGCGACGGGTTGTGGAGCTTGCCCCCTCTCCTGATGTGACGACCACGATCGCTCTGCCACGAGTGTGTCGACGAAAAAGAAGTTAACTACGGTTTTATAATTACTTGTATTTTATTTTATTTCAC
Organism: Mycalesis mineus; assembly: GCA_034621355.1. Classification (NCBI taxonomy): domain Eukaryota; kingdom Metazoa; phylum Arthropoda; class Insecta; order Lepidoptera; family Nymphalidae; genus Mycalesis; species Mycalesis mineus. The sequence goes on along the minus strand of CM067890.1, from coordinate 2,927,771 downwards.
GATATTTTTTTATTTTTTACCACAGCTTTGTTTTATCTAAATATATTTTAAAATTAATAAGAAATCCGCTAGAAAAAGTAAATATTTTATTATTATGACAGCTTTATTTATGTTATGTATAATAATATAGATAAATCTAATAAAAAAATCTCGTGTCACAGTGTTTGTTATCGAACTACTCCGACACCAACCTGGTTTTATGATTTTTTTTGTAGGTCTGAGAATAGGTCGTAGGCATCTCGGATAGGTCGGGTCCATCGTGTGGCAGAGGTAAAAACGCCGAACAGAGACCGATTTGCGACACGGGTGTAGGCTTAAGGGTACCCTTTGTGACCGGTCAACGCTCGCATTTTCTCCTCGAATAATATATTAGTAGGTCTGACAAAAGGCTATTTTATAAATTCTAAGTTGAATAAAGATTAATAAAAGTTCTAAGTTCACGCAGACGAAGTCTCGGGTGTCAGCTAGTAGTATCATACATACATGACTCAGGTCATCATAGATAGCGTAGCCTGCCTACAATAGGCGCGTGAATTAACGTATGCACCAGATTTAGTTTTATAGAACAACGGGGGCTGATGATCGTGAACCTTAGGAGGTTGTACGACACGGAAGAAGTCGTCCACATGCAGTCGTACGTAGCACCTATTTGTGTTTATACATCTCCAGCGATAATCGGTTGTTCTCGAGTAATAGTAGCCTTGGTACTTTAGGAAACGCTTCCCCGTCACCGTGTATATTTCTTGTGCACCTGCAACATATGAACCCCTCTTAGCTGTCATGACCATCATCGTCACCATCATCATTATTATTATAAGCCTGTTTTATCGACTCACTACAGGGCATGGCCTCCCTTATTATTGCGGAGTAGATATAGACCCTTCATATAAGAGAGAATGGTATAGAGACCCACCACGCTTCTACATTGTGGGTTAGGGGACTCAGGGTGATAATTAACGATGGCCAATAGATAGTATTATTAATGAATGATGATCTACCACCATAACCATCATTACATTAGTCAATGGACGTGCGCGACTTACTCGTGTTATAGAGATATCCAAACAGAACTGTTATAGGCCGCCTGTAACCAGCGACTTCTTAAACCAGGTTTATATCGCTATTCCACCTGGTTGAGGGTCAGCCAATACTGTGCTTACCAAATCGCTAGTAAGTTCCAAACATTGTTACCTCTTTTGCAACTCTTTGTCCGTCAACAGCACAAGTTACCCCAGACCCGTAAATACGAGGAAAACTTCGACAAGATACTCTATGTATAGCTATTCCGGATATATAGATTCTAATTCTTACCTCACTAGATACTACTAGACGTGACATAACCACTCAAAGCTATATAAGTCCCTTTAAGGGTTTTCATAAACACCTTGGGTGGATGGCAGTGTTCTGCGGGTTCTTTGATTACGTTCAAGCGACCGTCCGTGCAGAGCCCGACGAAGCAGTGGTTAGTGTTGATACACCTCCAGCTATTTTTTGACCTTTTTGAATAATAGTAGTCTTGGTATTTCAAATATCGTTTCCCATTGACTGTCTCTATAATTTCTGTTTCTGAAACAAAATAATTTTATCAACATAACTTCGAGTGTGCATGTATACTAATATAGCAGACGCCTGCGACTTTTAATTTTAAAGACAGACTTTCATATAAAATGTGCTCTTTCCCCGCTACTCTTCTCAATTTAATTTTTTAATAGTTTCCCGTGAAGCAATATCCTCCGTCCGTTTACTAAAGATCTACATTTTTGTTAAACATTGTACGATATTACAGTACATTAGCATTAACAATGTATATTAATGGCAAGCTGATGTGTATAGCTTTCATAATAAACAAAAATAATTTTACAATCCGACACGAGACGACTATCACGCTCAAATATGTACTCGTTAGTAGTATCGTCCAAGGGAACGAGTACTTACTCGTAATATTACTTAGTGAATATATATTAATACAAAAAATTATTGTATTTGGAATTACAAGTCTTAACCTGTCCATGGTTAAGTTTTCACTTCTGTCGTGTGGACCTAGGGTGCAAGTTCGTAGACAATCATAGCCGACAATTACAGGCGTGTCAACGTGTCGCAGCGATACTTCTGCTTTGTATTTACTTCTATGAAATGACTTGAGCAACAGTTTTCATATATGTAACTACACAGAAGCAGAGAGCAGCACTGTCACTGTTGCTCTGTCGGTTACGATCTCGCTTTTCGAAGCTTGACGGAGCATTTTACCTTTTTCTAACACATAAAGTTTTGAAAATAAATAGAGACACAGACAATCACATAATTTTGGTTTTATTATTTCTGTTCTGTATTTTAACATAATGTCCCGACGACGTCTTGATCATTTCAACCTTCTTCTGGTGAGAGTGTTCAGTGTTCATCACGTGAATGTTGAAGAGTTCGTCCACTTTCAGATAAGCTTTACACTTGCCAGTGAGAGTGCAGGCCCACCAGTAAAGACCTCCAGATTTATGCTTCTTATAATATGTATATCCATTCAAAAGTATCAGTTGTTTTCCATTGACCATCGTTATTACTTCAGCTACGGGGATAATAAGTTAATTGTATTAAAATTTTTGAAAATTCCAGAATAGTAAAAAGGATGATCATAAGTAACGTAAAATTTTCATGAAATTAGAAGAATTGTTTTCTTGCTGTTTTCATAATATGATACCTAATATTAAATAAATACGTTTTTGTTAACCTTCTTTTGTTTTTTGTAAACTATGTAGTTAAAAATTGTTAATCTTTTCATAGCAATTAGAGCTGAATACGCAACTATAACATCTCCTCCAAAATAATTTTAATAAAGAAAGAAAATTAATAAATAAAATAAATTACTTTTTGGAATATACTTATTTTATTATTTTTACGTAGGAAAAAAACCCGTGCACGTTCTGCTGTAACAGGCTATACTTTGCGAAAGTTTATTAAAATAGTTTAAAATTTATTTATTTTGCTATTTTCTACTGATTTCGACATCTGAGTTCATGAGTAAAATGGAAGTTCATAGATCGAGGACTTTCTGTCGTATTTTTGGATGACGTGTCTCTTGGGTTCGTAGGTTTTAATCGGGGTTAATAATTATATGTAGATTTGTATGTATGTACCTACTAAATTATATTAGTACATCCACGCGGATGTAGTAATATAAAATATAACCATCTGTCGGGCATACACCGACAACAGTAACGTGAGTTTCCGCTCTCGGTGTATTTTTTTGTGAATAATGCTATTTACAAAATAATTTATGTAGAGCTTAATTTATGTAACAATAAATTCACATTACAACCCAAAGTAAAAGTGTAATGTAAAATTTTAAATTAAACATAATATTATAAAATATAACCGGGCGAAACTCACGTTACTGTTGTCGGTATATGCCCGACAGATGGTTATATTTTAATCATATGGAAAATGCTCGCGATAGTTCCAATTCTAATATTAACCTTAATTGCTATCATCAGTATATTCGTTTATTATACTCGTGTAATAATAACACCATGTAATCAAAAATTATAATCACGAAAAGTGTAGGTATCTCAATTTCTCCACTTATCTATGGGATGTGGATTTCTTCAATCTTAATTTTAGTATTTCAATATTTTCAAGTGTCTTTTGTTTGTTCAATTCCATTTTTTTCTTATTCATTAAGTATTTATTTTCTAACTTTAAATTTCTTAATTTTGCTTTCATATATTGTAGTTTGTAAGAGTTATCACTTTCTTTAGGTTTTTCAAGCTCTGAAAAAGGGAAAATGCAACATTAGAATTGCAAAACAATATTCGTCAAACCGAAACTTAACTTAACTTAGTGGCAGAGCCGTAACCAACAATTTATGCGCCCTGTGCCAGTGTGCGTAACTTCGCCCTATAGACTCTAAATAAGGTATTGTTTGTACGTATACGGTCTGGGCATTTCTGCCCTGCGCCTGGGCACCGCTGACTATCGTAGTTACGGCATTGCTTTAAGGCATAAGATATAGGCAATTGATGAGAATGAGATGAGATTAGTAAGAGTTAATGTCCCAAAAAAAAAACAAAACAAATTGAGTAAACTTATTATTTTCATTTCCTTTTTATTTAATTGAATTAATAATTACTACTAATATATTATTACTGTTGATAGGAGACGAGACGAATATCTTAGCATTCCATGGATTAACCGTGCGGGTGCCGGGTCCATCGCGTGTCTGAGAGAAAAACTCCGAACAGAAGCCGAAACTTATGACACGGGTGTAGGTTTAAGGGTACTCTTAGTGACGCGCGTCAACACTCACCTCCTCTGTTCAAGTTATTCTCCCTGACCAGCCAAATTCGGAAGGACCCTACTAGAGCAGCTTTGGACACTGTTCCAATATGGAGCTTACTGCACTTCTAGTAAGGCCAAGGTCTTTTAGCAGGTTATATCTAAAGAGACTTCGCTGGTATACCCACTTCTACCGCGTATAAACTAACCACATAGCCATTTTTGGTTAGTTCATTAGTAAGGTCATAATATTTATTCACTTTGAATACATAGTCTTTAGGGATGTTTGTTTCCAACGGCCCTGTAAGCTTTACAAGTACAATACGTTTGATTTGTTTGGAAAAAAGAAATATGTCCGGTCTAGATGTCGAAATAGCTAAGTCTTCCGGGATTTTATAGTGCTTTTCATACATGTCCATTAATATAGTCCAATCAGGAGCATAGCCCAGAATTGAATAAGGCTTGCTGGTGGAATTTTTACTTGAGCCTGCTTTAACGAAGTTAGTTTGTCTTTTATTCGTCGTCAACCCTTTTTGAGCTCTAGCTACTGAAAGGCTTATAGCTTCACGTATGATTTCTAGTACTCTGTCGTGGCGGCGTGAGTAGAGACCCCTGTCCAGGAGCACCTTGCATCCTACCAATAAGCGCCTTGCAGTGCCCACTGCCTCACCACAGGTATAGCAAGATTTTTCGAGGCTTTTCCTCATCTTACTAGGTTACTCTGATCTGGGAGAGTCAGTTGAAAGGCATTAAGATAAAATTTCAATAAGGCAGGAGACCAATCGTACAGCAAGGCGCGCCACTTCAGAGCTAGAAGGCCCTAAATAGAGGGTTATTGCATAAAGAGTACTTACCATTAACTCTTACTAAAATACCTGCCTAAAAGGTTATTTTAGTAAAAAATATTTTTATAGGTAATTTAACGAACACAAAGTGAAATAATTGTTTTATTATGTCATACTTCGTGTTATCTTAACTACCGAAAACAAAATGTTATGAAGAAATGTCATTTCTTTATACATTTTGTATGCAACTGTTGATATCAACTACGACTCAATAGGAATGAAAAATAATGCATTTCTTTAGGTTTATGTTAAAACGCTAATTCTAATATGTCTATTTACATATTTAAAAATTATAATTATAAGTCTATTTTATTTCGTGTCTTATTTTGTTAGGTCTCTATCTCTAGATGTTTTTGATTTAAAACCACCCTGGGGCAGGTTTGGAACATCTCCTTTTATTTATTTTATTTTTAATCTCACGCAGACGAAGTCGCGGGCGTCCACTAGTATTTTAATAATATAGAAAATACACAAGATAATTTAAATAATTTAATATTGTTTAAACATCACTATAAACGTGCATATCGGCCAGTAGATGTCCGCACGACTTGCCTCGTACTATGATTATGAATTGTCCTGCTCCCCACCACGACCATTTCGCTGTTAGTGTTAATGTAAGCGTCACACCTAGGGTACTTGGTGCAGTTCCATTTGATGTGCTGTTTATTTTCATAGCGTTTGTAGAACGTGTGGCTGTCATACATCAGTAAAGTTTTGCCGTTCAGCATTGTTATGAGGCTAGCTGTAATTTTATATAAGTTTTATTTATCTACATTACTGGAGACGCAATGAGTTGAGACCTGTGGGCGGCGGCGCCACAGACGCGTGGCGTCAAAAATGTCGTTGCCCACAGTACAACACGGAAGCTTGAGGGGAAGTTACAGGGGAAGCGGGCGGAGGGTTGCATTCCAGGCGAGTCTCAACTTATCGCGCACGGGCTACTAAGGAGAAAATACTATGAGCTTCATGTCAATAAAATTTATAAAGTTTATTTAAAGCCGGCGCATATCTGCTGCGGTATATACCCCGCAAAAACAAAAATGGCTGGTGGGAGGCTTTCGCCGTGGCTAGTTACCACCCGCTAAGCGATTTAGCGTACCAGTTCGATGGTGTGTAGAAACCGAAAGGGATTCGTCCTACTCCTTCAAGTTAGCCCGCTTCCATCTCAGATTGCATCATCACTTAACATCAGGTGTGATAGCAGTCAAGGGCTAACTTGTATTCGACAATATAAATAAAGAAAAAATACCTGGAAATGTTAAAAAAAAAAAAAAAAAATCGTGTAACAGAGAAACGATTTATTTTACCATTTTCACTGCACTCGTGGCGGGAATTACGCAGGTTTCTAATGTTTCATGTTTGAGAACAAGCTTACTGGTATCATAATACTATTTATTATAAAGGCGAAAATTTGGTGCGGAGTTAGCTGACACCTAAATTAAAACATAGGCCATTTTATCCCAAAACTCTCACAGGAACGAGAACAACGCGGATGAAACCACGAACGATGTCTAGTTATATAATAAAGTAAATCTACGTTTAATCATATACAGTTATACACATTAAATCTCAGATGCTGTAAAACATTAACTTTCTAAGCTTGTTAAATTAAATATTTATTATAACTTTTTAATAAATATTAAAGTATTACTAACGGACAGTCGCGATTCCTCCGCGAAAAATTCTATTTTGTGATTCGACAAAAGTTGCCTATAACCTTGCTCAGACTCAAAGCACAAAAGACTAACTCTTTTAAATCGTTTCAGTAGTTTAGGTTTAGTTTAGATTGAGTAACAAACAGTCTTAACTAACACCTAACACTAACCTAAGCCAAATCTGTACTAATATTATAAAGCTGAAGAGTTTGTTTGTTTGTTTGAACGCGCTAATCTCAGGAACTTCTGGTTCGAAATGAAAAATTATTTTTGTGTTGAATAGACCATTTATCGAGAAAGGCTTTAGGCTATATAATATCACGCTGCAACTATTAGGAGCGAATAAATAATGGAAAATGTGAAAAAAACGGGGAAAAATATTCATCCTTGAAGGCTTCCGTTGCGTGCGTTGCGAAAACGGTACAAGATACCAAAAATATATGTATGAAAGAATTATTCCTCTTGAAATGATCTAAAAAATGTCCACGATAGTATATGTCTATCTTTTAAGATTAACTCACTAGAACCGTTTTTATGGTTATCAAATTTGGTCGAAATAAATGCATTTGTTAAGAGTTGTATCAACGTAATAATATGTACTATAATATCGTACAATGTTTAACAAAAAAAAAATCTTTAGTACACGGGACAGGGCGGAGGATATTGTTTGACGGGAAACTATAAAAAAATTAAATTGAGGGGGGAGCGGGGAAAGAGCACACTTTTTATGGAAGTCTGTCTTTAAAATTAAAAGGGTACCTAAGAGGTTTTCACGCGGACAAAGTCGCGGGCGACTGCTAGAAATGAAATAAAAATATCTTTATTTTATATTCTATTTTTTTTTTATATTCTAGAACTTTGGTTTTTACTGTTGTAAACATTGATTGATACGTCATCTATAAATCGATGGCTATAAAAACGATATTATATATGACGGTCGACAATAGACATGATTTTTTAATAATGTAGAGTACTACTGTAACTTTTACAAAATAGATAAAATCCTTCTTCATTTGCTGTGTTTGTTGAAATGTTCGTGCGTCCGCCCGATTGAATAAATCTAGCTCAAAAACTAGCAGACCGAATAAGATAATTTTTGTTGCATAAAATCGGGAATTGACCTAAGCAGTGCAACAGCTACTTCCGGTTTTCAATTCGTCAACCGGAAGTGATTGTAAAAATTACAAAAATCGTGAAAAGCGTGCTTTTTACCTGAAAATTTGTTTTAACACACGTAAAATAGGAATATAAAAAACTTAAAAGTTTTAAGTGGCGTTCCCTGGCCGCCACCTCACCCTGGTACAATCCGTATCGAGCGGCATTTGATATGGGGACCAACACACAAATTAATCAATCAATAGATATGGCACAACATTTTATAATTAATTTAAAATTAAAAATTAAAAACAATTTTATGATTACCCTTTCTGTAGTACTTTTTATGACCACCTAGAATATGTTACGAATAGTTGCTAACACCGGTATTAGCCACTATTCGGTAAAAATTGGTAAGAATTTAACCAACTGCCTAATACCACATCTATCATTCAAATTCCATATGCACCTAAGTGTAACCGGCTAAAACGAAGGGTAACTCTTCAACTTTTATCCGTAAGATAAATATACATACAGTAATTAAAACAAAAAAAGAACAACAAGATCGTGGTAACGCATGACTACCACAAATTCTTATGTTTAACATAAGTCCCATTGGAACATCTGTGCAGTGTTTTCCTGACGTGGTTATGTTCTGTCCTGCAGTGGAGGACGAAGAGGTAGTCGTTGACGCTGACGTAAGCTTTGCACCGCGGGAAGTTGGTGCACACCCAGCGCTTCCATCTCTGCCTAACGCTGCGGAGAAAAAACGTGTACCCTCCATACACCAAACACCTCTTCCCGTTCGCCATTGTTATGAGACGAGCTTGAATAGAAAAAAGTCTTTATCTACTCTCACATCATATAACCTAAATAAATTACAAAAATATTTAATCGGTAACCGATTTTTATGATTTTTTTGTGTAGCTGCGGTAACATGGGTCGTGGGCCATTTTTTACAACCGTAGGAGATAATTTCTTTTATTTTTATTCATTACGAGTTAGCCTTTGACTGCGATCATATCAAATGGTAAGTGATGATGCAAAATAAGATGGAAGTGGGCTAACTTATTAGGTGTAGGAAATCTACACCTCTTTCGGTTTCTACACGACGTACTGGAGCGCTAAATTGATCGGCGGTAGATCTTTGTTGGAGGGGTGGTGCCTGTTGCCTTAAAGACTTGTTAATATAAATGCTCAAAGGTAAATAAATGATTCTACACTTGAATCCCGGTAACCTAATTGTCTTTCGCGATATATAAATCAAATATCAAAGAAAGAATGGTAATATAATTCAATATATTGTAATTAAATTTTAATTTTTAATCCACTAAGGAAATAATTAGGCCAATAAAGTTACTTGATAATGGTGGATCATAACTCTACTCTGTAAAGATGTTTTAATTCTTTGAGATTGTGATTTTCTAATTTATATCTATCTCTCTTTATCTATAGTATCTTTTTTTTTATTGAGAAATAATACAATAAGAAACTTAAGCTAACTTATCCTAATCATGCCCACGTGGAATGGTACACTAATAGAGGCTTCATTTCCGCGTTGGAAAGCCAGCTAATCCTTGCAAAATATGATCCATCACTTTAACGGTAATCAGTTGAGGCAAATAGTGAAATGTTACGGAAAAATATATTTGCACTACACACTATAACCTAAGGGTCTCCACGAAATAAATATGTAACACTAGTAGAAGGCATACTTGTGCCACTTACCGGTTTCAGCCTTTTCTTCTTCGGCTCCCGTCTTAATTCTGTCTCCCTGATATGACATGGAGCCAATGTGTCAACGCAAGTAGCGTCCCAATTAGACCCGTCCACTTCCCAGGGAACCAGCGTCAATCCATCAGGTCTCTTGCCATCATCCCGGCTTATTCCTGACGGCTCGATTAGCGCAGGAACGTTTATGGTGGCAAGAGCGCTTTTTATTTTTATTCTATAGTATCGCGTTTGACGGAGAGACAAATTCGTAAATCTGGATCTATAGCTACTGGATTTATGATTGAAGTGCCTTTACTGTACTATCAAGATGCCGGGCAGGTTTTTATTCCTATTACATCGATGTATCTAAGACTTGTTCAAATTTTCATAGCTCTTTACACTTCGGAATGCCCTTAGCTTGAGTTCACCGGTTATTATAACTTAAGTTATGCAACTTTGAAACAAGATAATACTTTGCACGCTTAAATAGAGATCAAAAAGTCTATATTTATAAACTTACCTAATACTTACACGAAAGCTAAGCGAAATCAGCCCAATGTATGTGGGACTGACATTATACCTCTCGAGTTTAAGTAAAACTTTCAAGTTACACCATTAACCAATATAAACATAACATAACATATAAACATAAGTTTTTTGAACAATAAAGTCATATAACTTTTGATATAACATTTATTAAACAATTCATTTATAAGTTATCATTCTAGTCCTTACATACTTGCCGTTCGGGCACAGGTGTAAAATTTTCCGTAAGTGATTATGTTGCGTCATACATTCAATGATATAGAAGTGGTCGTCAACACATAGGAAGGCCTTGCAGCGTGGGAAGTTGGTGCAGACCCACTTGTGGCCCAGCCTGAGCAACTTGTATCGATAGAAGAACGTATAGCCCGCGTATAGAAGGCAGTTTCTATCGTTGTCCATAGTGATCAGACGAGCTGGAAATATTGGATTAAAACATTACTTTACGGAAATCCATTATTTAGATAATCATGAGTTCATAATAATTTATTTATTTAACCGGAAAGCGCAGTGTTGGTCGAACCCCCACTAGGTCGACTGACGACGTCAAACGGGTCGCAGGGAGCCGCTGGCCACGGGCGGCTCAGGATCGATGTGTTTGGAAGTCCCTAAAAAAGGCCCATGTCCAGCAGTGGACGTCCACCGGCTTTTAATGATGATGATGATAAATATTTTATTTTGTTATTGACCGCGATTAATCGACAAATCCCAGCGTAAATGTCAGAATCGACAGAAAACCCTCAGCATCCTCAGATGTTGGCTCTATAATCCTCAATTGCGAAGTGTCCTCTCGAGTTTTGCTTAAAAAATGGTATTATGATAGATCTGATGGTTGATTTTGTCGCTTGGATTCGTCGATTTTTCGCGGAAAATACCAAAGTAAATAAATTATTTAATATCAATCTGAACATTTTATCTTTTGTTTATTTGCTGCGTCCACGCAGTTATACAATACAATTCTGCAAAATTTAATAAAATAACAGATTTGTCATACCTATAGAAGCCTGGCACCGTACGTTTTATACTAAAATTAAAGTGCACCTAATTAATGTGCTTATGTATCACATATTTTACCTTAACCGTAACCACAGACCAAACAGAAAACTACTAAACCTTTCAATACAACAGCCCAATAGTTTACCAAAAGTTCACTAAAGTCTTCCATTTATTTTCACAGTGCGGTGTAATTCAAAAACTATTTATTGGAAACAATTTTATTGGAACTGATTAAATAAGTGAATTGATCGACTGATTTTATATTTAAGAAAATATTTAATGAATGTTTATTATTTTAATTTATAGCCTAACAAACTATATGGGAGTTATATATATATAGTAGGCCTGCAATAAACCATTTGTTTTGTGATAAAGTTTTGGGTTATAATGCCTCTATGTACTTATTATAAGCTGCCATCGCACATATTTGACATGTCTTTTTCATTATTTACAAAATATTTATTCAGATTATTATTAGAGAAGAATTATTACTGTGTAATGAATTAACTAAATGACAAGTTGTAAATGCAATTAATTTTTAGTTTTCAATTGACTTTTGTAGTTATTGTTATTATAGTTAATTTATTTTTTGACATTGAATTCAATTATTTAACACGTCTGATTAAAGAGTAGATTCATAATTGTGATAGTATAATAGATAGATAGTACAGTTAATAAATAATTAAAACTAATTACTATGAATGTAGAAAATGTGAAGGTTCACTGTACATCTGTAATCATTATATATATAATATCTATTTATATTTAGTTAACTGTCATTAAGAAATGTATCCATTTTATAAACCCATATTTGAGCAAATTAAAAAATCTTATCTTTATGTTGTTTCGTTACTACACAGCCAAAAACAAAATATAGGTAACCATTTTGCTCCAGATTTACTGCCTCAATATTAGGACTAAAAAGATCAATGTAAATAAATAAAAATATTATAGGACAATTACACACATCGCTATAAAACCCAAAATAGGCGTACTCGTAAGTAGCTTGTGTTATGGGTGCTATGATACCTGATGAATATTTTTATATATATTATACATAAATACTTATAATATATAGATAAACACGCAGACACTGGAAAACATCTACGCTCATCACGCAAACATTTTCCAGATGTGGGAATCGAACCCACAGCCTAGGACGCAGAAGCAGAGTCTCAACCCACTGCGCCACTCAGCCGTCAAATGCATCAGAATACATTGGAAATATGACACACCACCAATACCAACCATTAAACGTTCCTAACGTTTTCCAACTTTCACGTACGTTCCATCAGATGCAAGGTAGAACTGCGGCGTATGTGTGTGGTCTTCGAAGCTCTTGACCAGCTCTCCGTCAACGATAGTGAGATGACATTTGCACCTCGACGAGTGTGTACAACTCCACCGCATCCCACCTCTCACAGGTTTGTGGCAGTAGTACGTGTAACCGTTCTTCACGAGAAGCTTTCTGCCTCGCTTGCTCAACGTTATTAGAACAACTGTAAACCATATAGGAATAAGCGGCCAAGGTTCAGGTACAAATTAAAAATTTGCTTTTCTTCATGTGGCTATCTACCAAAAAAATTTAAATCTTGAATGTTTTAATTTTAACAAATTTTAAAAAATCGATAAATAATTAATTGGAAAAGACCACAAGATTAAGAAAAGAATTACTATTACTTGTAGATACTAGAACAAAGCACCGAGTTTATAGATAAGTTTGCTTAAATTAAAGTAACTAAACAATTCAATTAATTTCATTTTTTATTCCCCTCTCCTATAAGGAGAGAGGCCTGGCCCTGTAGTTGGCCGTTAATAGGCTGACAATGATGCACTTGAAAGGTTCAATGTCAACAAACAAATATCGATTTATGATAAAAAATTTAATTTGTCTTAGTTTGACGGCTCCTGCTCAATCTGGAGCTTCGAGTTCCTTTGAAACCTGCTTGGTAATACACACCATTTATAACGCGAAAGTTGGGAATAGAATGGGAATGGCAAATGCTACTTCTAACTACACAATTAGAACTATCAACGTGAACGTACGCATTGCACTGTGTGAAGTGGCGGAAGCAACGCCATCGGTACGCGTCGCGGATTCTTGTATGTCGCGTATACATGTGGCCTTGATACATGAGGCCTATCCGATTTTTCGACCGTATGACGAGCTTGCCTGAAAGTGGATATCTTTATTACGTTCACTTTTTCAAACGGGAGTCAAAAGTAAACAAATCCGATATTGTCTTCCTTTTAACGCCTGCCAGTAACTTATTTCTTGAAACTATGTCTCCGACTCTATACAATGGAATGATAGAAACCTAAGCTCACATTAAATATTCCGTTTCCAACAGCGTGCATCTATTGCGCAAAATGTATAACCAAAATTTTTGTAATACTCTCATAGTTTATTATACGGCACTAGTAGCCAAAAAGCTACCGATACCGAGACAAAAACCGAAATCGCTGTAAGCGCTCCTCCAAAATTTGAAGAGTTCCTTCAATTTCCCCAGGATATCATCATCAGATCCTAACATTATGACAATGGGACCTCCTTAGAAGTATGCCCTTTCTTATAAAAAATGATCAAAATCGGACAACTCTGTAAAAAGTTATGCGTGGTCATACATAAAAAAAGAAAAAAAAATTATACGTGTCGAATTGGGAACCTCCTCCGTTTTTTTTCGTCGGTTAAAAAGGAAAATTTCTGTTCTAGATGTCGAAATAGCTAAATATTTTGGGATGTTTAGTATTTCTCATACGTAACTAGCATAAAAATAATGAAGTAAACTGATAATAAAATTAAAATCCAGCAAGGATATATAAAACAGGCACGTAAAATATTTCGACTTATTCGCGCAAAGTCAATGATTGTACTGAGTTTAAACACCCAATTGAAAGCTAACATTTTCACCTATAGATATACTAGAGACAATTTAATATTCTAATCAAAATGAAACACCATCTTGACTCACAAATTTATTTACAATTTACATTTTAATGATAGATTGCTCTACAGTAACTATAATAACACTTAGAAGCAGCGACGAATATCTTTGCACTTCATGGGTGCGGGTGCGAGGTTCATCGTGTGGCAGAGAGGGAAAACGCCGAACAGAGTTCGAGACTTGCGGCACGAAAGTGGGTGCATCCCAGTAGTACCCCCTAATTTTAGTTCTATAGAATTGTTGACACACCATGTTAGTGTCCTATAAAGTGTCCCATTAGTTCTATATAGAACTAATGGGACAGAAATAAAGAAATGTCGATATCAACATATTGTTTGTACGTTACATATATATACTTATAGAATACCTAGTTTTTATAAGAATAATATCGAATCGTTTTTGATTGCAGTAATAAACGTCCACTTTTTCATACAAAAATAGAAAAAAAAAGCAATAAATATTGGGGGTTCCTTAATTAAACCCATACTATTTAAAGATAGGGTATTTATAGATAGGTCATTAAAAATGATATTGAGGTTTCTAATATAATTTTTTTCTAAACTGAATAGTTTGCGCGAAAGATACTGTTTGCGTAAAATGTGCCTCCCCCCCTGTAACTTTTAAAATAAGAGAATATTTTTTTAGATACGACTACTACTTGGTTTTAACAACTTAGCTTTTTAACAACTTAGCTTTTTAACAAGGGACATTTTTTGGTAAAAAGAATGTGAAATATTAATTAAAATAATATACTTAAAGTTTATAATTTATATATTATAAGTAAAGACAAGTGTAAAAACTATAATACAGTTCTATATAGAACTATTGGGATATAATTTGACAGCCCGGAAAGTATCTCAACAGTTCTATAGAACTACGGTATGGGGTACTACTGGGATGCACCCCTCTTTGTGACATGTCAACGCTCGCCTTGTCTGCTCGAATTATTCTCCTTGACCAACCAAATTTGGTAGGATCCTACTGGAGCAGCTTTGGACTCTCGTTCTAGAATGGAGCTTACTACAGTTCTGATCAGAGCAGGTTGTAGAGCGATTTTATTGCTGGTATACCTCACGCACCCACTTTTACGGCATATACACTAAATAGCCATGTATGTTGTTCATTTGTAAAGTCAATTATTTATGGTAAAACGTATTCCATACCCGCTTGAGGGGGCGCATGGTTATGGTTCAATGTTTTTCTAATAATCATATTGTTCATGTCAGCCTGAATGGATGCCGAGCAACCGAGATAGTACCGATTACAACGCCATCTAAAACCCTTTTTTGTCTTGTAGTGGCGATAGAACATGTACTTTCCGTACAGCATTCCCATCCTATTGTTATTCCGTGGTATCATGAAGCCTGCAAAATAAATTACTGGTATTTTACGACACTGGCGGTGCGGTACTGGTGTACTAGGATTGTAGCATTGTTGATGATATTTTGTGATAAGTACTGTTTCACACTATTTCCGTGTATGGATTGTGAACCTTCATTTGGTATTGTTGTAGTACATTTTTGTGAATATCTGTTAATATATTCTTATATATGTCACCGGAAAATAGCGAGAACCGCAAATTTATAAATTTCCTAGGAAATTAATAAACTTTCGTAGAATTCTAAACGATAGATAAATTGTATTATTTTACGCCCATATTTTCGTAATTTGATAATCTTATTGAACTTACGCGTAAATTAATAAGTAAGCAATAACTAAATGTCATGTGCGCTCTGATTGGTTGAATAAGTCCAATCAGATAGCAGTGTGTTATTTTCCGTATTTTTAAGAAGCTTAAAATTAAACGATCTTCTGTTATTGGTCGAATCGTTTAGAATCTTACGTATGGATATCCGTTAGTTTATAAATTTACAACGAGACGTCGCAAATTGATAAATGTGGGCGTAAAATAATACAATTTATCTCTCGTTTAAAATCCTACGAAAGTTTATAAATTTCCTAGGAAATCTATAAACTTGCGGATCTTGTTATTTTCCGGTGACATATATACACTATTTAGAAATATTTGTGCATATTTTGTAACAATGCCCATAAGTACTAAGAAAATTCGCCCTTAATTTCTTTTTTTTATTTATTATAAAATAGCCCTTGAATGCCATCACACCTGATGAAAGTGATGATGCATTCTAAGATGTAAGCGGACTAAATTGTTAGGAGTAAGATGTTCACACAATTTTTGATCTCTAGGTGACATGACCGGAACACTAAATCGATTGACAGTACGTCTTTGTCAGCAGGGTGGTACTAACCACGGCGGTAGCCTCCCACCAGCCAGACTTAGACCACTTTAGAAAATTTTAATCGGCCCAGCCGGGAATCGAACCCAGGACTGCCATCTTATAAATCAACTGCGAATACCAATGCACCACGATCGAACACACTCACTATTTTTACTCACTGGTCCTACTAGTGTTTTGAACAACACTATTAAAAATAATTTTGTGTTTTACATCTCCAAAACTCCAAAAAAATGGCCTCATGTAAAAATACGTCATAATTCAATCAACTTTTATTTTCGAAAATAAAGAATACAAATTTAAACATTTGTAAATGTAATAAGTAGACATGTAAACTTGATATTTTTTTTATTTCAAAACACTTCTCTCCTTTACCTTGGGAGAGATTTTTCACTGTCTTTATACATAGGTCTAATGTACTGATCAGTTTATTCTTTATTTATTTCTTTATTCATCAGTGTGGCTAGTGTGAGATTTTATCGCGTCGATACCGAAAACAGTAAACGCAAATTTTATGTGGAATTGGAGTAGCGCCATCTAGTTATAGTGAAAGTAAACGCTTTTTTTAATATGTAATTTGAAGTTACGAGTGAGTACGTTTTTACGCAGTCGCTTGGTGAAAACTCGCACTTGCCCCACAGTTCAAGTTAGCCCTTGAAATGCAATGACATCTGATGGCGACAACATAGCGGAACGCTAAATCTCGCTTCTTAGGGTGGTAACTAGCCACGGCCGAGCCTCCCACCAGCCAGATCTGAACCAATCAGAAAATCTTGATCGGGAATCAACTGCGCCACGGAGGCCGTCTTTAAGCCTAGCAATGCGTGAAAGTTGCGTGAGTTTAAACTGGGATTTACCCTCACATTTTATCCTTTGACCAAAAGATACCCTTACCACAAAATTTTACTTGACCTAAAGCAGTTTAAAATACAGTCCACTTTGATTAGCTCTGTACTCTGGGCGATCGTGCACGTGCTTCAACATGGCTTTGATGACGTGAGTCTCGCAGTCGGACAGCGATACGAAAGCCTTGCACTTCCTTTTAGAAGCCGAGCACCTCCATTTGACACCGCCGTAGCATCTGATGTGGCCGCCTCCTTTGTGAAACGTGTATCCGTCCACCATCAGCAGTCGCCTCCCATTGACGAGCGTCAGAAACTGTATATCTGCAATAACTCTGATTATTTACAAATCTACCTTTAATATAAATACGCCATCTGGTAGAATTTTGAGGGAGCTATACTAACATAGCATACGTACGAGATGCTATCTGAAACAAATATAAGAATCGTTGATGCAATCGATGACTAATACCTATAGCCTACCTACTTGGCGAAAGCAAAACTATATTGCTTCCGCCAATTAACGCCAGGTTTTGAGTGTTTTAGGGATATATTAACCTTTAAATTCGAATAGCGAATCGTAGCCAAATAAAAATTGCAAAAAAGTATGGTTTAAATTTAAATGAATATTTATTATGGTTTGGTCATCAAGAGAGAATGAAAAAATTGTTACCAAAAAATAGAACCGACTCAAAACGCACTAAAAAATATAAAATAACTGTGACATTTAGTTGCTTTAATTTACTTAAGCATATCTATGAAGTCGGTGTCAGCAAGTTTAAGAAACATTTATTTAACGTAGTAAAGCAGTTTGTGGGTTCTAGGTAACGACCTTAAAGTAAAAACCTTGGCTGGCATCGACTTATAGATATGCTTAAGTAAATTGAAGCAACTAAATGACAGAGTTATTTCTTACTTTTTATGAACACTTAACCTACTCTCATAGTATATTATACGGCACTAGTGGCCAAAAAGCTACCGATACTTACACAAAAACCGAAATCGCTGCAAGTGTGCCTATAAAATTTGAAATACCTTCAAAATTTCCCAGAATATCATCATCAGATCCTAACATGATGACTATGGGACCACCTTGGAAGTGTGTCCTTTCTAATAAAAAAGAATTATTAAAATCGGACAACTCTGTAAAAAGTTATGCGTGGTCATACAGAAAAAAATATATACGTGTCGAATTGAAAACCTCCTCCGTTTTTTTCGTCCGTTAGGCCGGGCGCCCATTGTGACTTTTTGTCACGGTAACATTTTGTTGCCGTCACCCTCTGTCACCATCAAGGCGCCCACTGTGACTGTCATCGGGTGACAAAGTGAGCTTATTCGAGTTCTAGATCGATTTCAATTGGGTTGCTGTAATATGTTCTCTCAGAATACACAAAAATAAATGAAACGAAAAAGACGCTAAGGGGTGTATCCTATATGTAAAGGCAAGGGATTATATAAGAAGCGAAAAAAAAATAGACTAATTAATGGGGCCCCTAAAAAAACTGAAAATTATTACTTTCCATACAATAATTTGTTTCCTTTATCTATACAAATTACTTTTAGTCTGCTTAAAAATATGAATAATTTTATAACATTTTGAGGCATCTCCTTTCAAACAAAAAGAGTTTATTTTTTATGTGCAGCATACGTCTAATCGAAACTTTCAGCAGCCCAATGGCGAAAAGTTGCCCCAGTGAGCCCACTCGCATAGCGATGCATAAGTCGAGTGACAGTCACGTCGCCAGCAGACGAAACTATTTGTCACCTTATTGTCACGTCATCATAGTGAGCGCACTCTCTAATAACTTCATTGCACTGGATTAGGTGACTTAAAGTCACGGCGACAAAAAATCACAGTGGGCGCCCGGCCTTAAAAAGCATAAATTCATCTGTCAGCTGTTATTAAAAAATTGCCTTCACAACTGACTCTATACTCTATAAGAAAATGAAACAAGTTATAATAAAATATATTATTAATTTATTTAGTACATAATTAATAAATATTCCAGTTATAAATTTACAATTATCCTACTCCATTTAAACAATAAAATACCTGATGAAAACTCTATCTTATTCAGTCATAATTTACTGTTTAATTTTCTTATGTTTAATTTAATTTGGAATAATCTTTTGATGCTTTTAGAAGTATTTATGGACGAAATGATATTAAACAAAATATAATTAAAATAAATAATAAATCTATAACATTACTACTGTAACAGAAATATAAGATTATAAATAGTGAAAGTCTATTTCTGCTTAGGGAAAAGCAATAAAATTAATAGTTTTGTTTATGGAATGTAGTACATTTGTCTTGCGGTGTAAAATCGATAAAATTGTTAAAGTTGTCATCTATACTAATATTATAGAGAGGTAAAGTTTGTAAGTTTGTATGTTTGTAAGTTTGTAAATAAAGTTCTGTTGGGCCTAATCTTCGGAACTACTGATCCGATTTTAAAAATTCTTTCACCAGTAGAATGCTACGTTATCGGTGAGTGTCATAGGCTATATTTTACATTTGTATTGTATATATTACTCGAGTTACCACAGTTTTTGTCGCGTGAGTCGGACCGTGAAATTTATTAAACCGGCATTATTTCGCGTACGCTGCCTTAGCTATTGGATATAATTGAAAACATTGTATGAAAAGATTTGACTTTTACAGTATGTTAATTAGTTATATAGTTTCAGAGATATTTCAAACTTTCTATAAAGCGCGACTCTGTAATAAATCATTTAATTCATATGTTATATGTTCTTAATTTTACGTCATTATTTATACTACTAAACTATATAAATCCTTATCAAAATAAATTATTTAATAATCACAAGGATATTATAGAGGTAAGATTTGTCTTTTATGGTATATTAATTAGTTATATAGTTTCGGAGATATAACAAAATTTCTAAAAAACAATATTGCCGCTATATTATCCAAATTAAGTTGACCTCCTTCGTGTTATGTTATACGTACTGAGTAGGGGTCAACATGTTGGTACTGATATTCTTTGAGAATTCGATTTTTTCTTTCAATTTATTTGGCATGGCATATCATATAATATGCGAAAAAGTTTGTCCGTTTGTTTAAACGGGCTAATCTCGAGATCTGCATGTCGGATTGTAAATTATTTTGTTTACTATTAAAACTAGACTCAAAAGTGAAATAGACTATTTAATACAAGCTATACACATCAGCTTGCCATAAATATATGAATATTGTTAATGTTAATGTACTGTAATATCGTACAATGTTTAACGAAAATATAGATCTTTAGTACATGGGACGGGACGGAGGATATTGCTTGACGGAAAATTATAAAAAAATTGAATTGAGAGGGGTAGCGGGGAAAGAGCACACTTTATATGGAAGTCTGTCTTTAAAATTAAAAGGGTACCTAAGAGGTTTTCACGCGGACGAAGTCGCGGACGACTGCTAGTTGACATAATATATATAATGAAACAAGAATTTAAATTAAGTAAAAAATATATCGGATTGCTTTTCCAAGAGTAATCTTGGAAGGAAAGATACTGGCAAGAGAACATCTGGTTTTCAAAGAAGGTATTATTATAGCGAATTGTGGATAATAGGAAAGCTTTTATAGATATCGACCGCTAAATCGTGAATTAACCTACTTAGCTTCTAGCAGCCATAGACGGTTTCATAATAAAGCATTTTAAAAATTAGTTATTTTTCATCATTATCAGCCTATTAACGGCCCACTACAGGGCCAGGCCTCCCTCCTCATAGGTACACCTACCACGCTGCTTCAATGCGGGTTGGCGGGCTTAGGGTGATAATGTTTTATTTACTAACGATCACTTTCAGATGTTGATGACAGCGACCGGGACCGACGTCTTAACGTGCTCTCCGAGGCACGAAGGTGTAACACCACCAACTTCCTGACTCCGGGCTTGGAATGTACTAAGAATTTCATAGAAGAATGAAAAACTCAGAAATATTCCGTGACCCGACCAGGATTCAAACCCAGGACCGAAGCCAGATTGGCTAACCACTACACCAACGAGGCAAAAATTAATTATAAATTTCTGAAAAATTCAGTATAGTCCCTACAAGATATATGTATATGTACCTACAATTTTTATTTTTAGTTCATACATACGACAGAACTTTACATATCTGGTAGAGATCTTTCCAAAACTTGATATTTACCACTAATCTGACCTATCTAAAACTGTATGTCGATTCTTGAAAAAATTACATCGTATACATCTCATCATCTCGCTTGCATCTCGACAATCATGCTACCTTCAGTTTAAACATAGTCTTAGATGGAGTCAATAACGCAGCGTGTTCGTTTTTATTGTTTGTCAAGAGTGGAGTTTGTGTCAGACAAGGGACATATCTGAGCAATTATTAGCTTTTTATTAAATTTGCTGATAAATTTACGGTTACGATATTAATTTAAACGTTATCGTGCTATGGTGGGTTGTAATATTTTCGAAAGCTTAGATATGTTATTTTTTAGCAAATTTCATATATTATGCGTTTACTAAACTATCTTAAATAAAGTAATATTTCGTATTTTACGATATTTTAAAACATAACGTTTTATGATGTACTTTAAATGTTGACATGTCATGTCAATAAGGCTGATTTGCTGTCCCACGAGTGGACACGCTATGGGCTCTATCTAGTTGTCTTTAATCTATGGTTTAAACTGTCAGTCCAATAACGCAAAATGTTCTTCAATTGAAAGAATACCGATTTCTATTACTTCCGTTTTGCAACTGTTGTACACCTTCAAAACTGACTTGATTTTTTCAAGAACCGACATACTGTATTCTACCTTAAATATTACTCATAAAAGTCGTGATAGAACTTCTATCATCATCATCCTATTAACGGCCCACTACAGGGCCAGGCCTCCCTCCTTACAGGGGGAGGCGACTTCTATGCTTTCACATAAAGCCCATTTCGATTAATTTTATAAGCGGGAGGTTCGTGGTTATGTAGGCCGACTAATCTCAGGATGGTTCTGTCGTCTACAGAGAGCACAGCGAACGCCTTACACTTGTGCCTCTTTTTGGACGAGCACCGCCAGCGGTATCCACCACAATACTTCGCCGCCCCTATTTTGTGGAAGGAGTATCTGTTGATGAGCAGCAAAGTCACCCCGGTATTTAGCGTAATGTATTCGGCACCTGTAGATAAATAACATTACATTTATTTTTATTTTAATAACTTTATTGGATATTATAAAAATAAACACAGTAAAAACAGAGCATTAATAGGCAAAAGGCGGCCTTCTTGTTCTTCCCGGGCTTATCCGCACTTGGCCATGATGTTGGCCGTTGTGCGTGATTCGTCCAGTGAATTTATTTAATTTTACATCAACACATTGAAATAGTCAAACTGTTAACGCTACATTTTGGCTGATGAGAGGTCTCGGTCGTGGTTAGTTACCACCCTACTGACATAGACGTACCGCCAAGCGATTTAGCGTTCCGGTAAGATGTATAGAAACCGTAGGGGTGAGGATATTATCCTGCTCCTAACAAGTCAGCCCGTTTACATCATCAACATCATCACTTACCATCAGGTGTAATTGCAATCAAGGGCTAATGTAATAATGAATAAAAAAAATATATGTAACAGTCAAAGTATTATATTCTTTTCGAATTCAAAGTATCATATTGTTCGAAAACAGCATGACCGATTAAATCAATTAAATTAATCGATAAAGAAAATAGGAACAGCTAAAAATCAAAAAGTTATAATGTGAATATGTTCACTTTGATACGAAAAGCTTGACACGCGGGTGTAGTAAAAAAGGCAAAGGTAATAAATGTAAAATATAATCTACGTTATAATTGGCAACAATTTGAGACTAAACAATACAAAGACCAATCAATATACAACAAGATAAATTATTGTTTATCCGTTTGGAGATTCAATAGTGAAGATGTTTACCTATTTGAAGAAAGTGTTGATGCTTTATAACTTGCTAATTTGCATTAAAAATATCACGAGGATGAAGGTGTAATTTGAATAAGAACATTTATTATGATGGTTCCGCGAAAACCTAGCACGTCACGTCTCCGAAATCCTTTGCCGAGTTTAAAACTCCGACAACCTCCGTGGCGCAGTGATACGCGCGGTAGATTTTCTAAATTGGTCCAGGTGAGACGTGAGTTCGCCCAACGGAGTTAAGCCCCGATTCCTATTGAGATCTGGCCGCTTTAATTAGTTAGGTTTCCATAAGTCTAGAGGAAGGCTTGTGGGCGACGCTAACTGGTTTATGGCACCACCTAAGCGAATTAGAAACCGAAGGGATGTGGATATTATCCTACACCTAAAAAATTAGCCCGCTTAAAAAAAAAAGGTCAGACTGGTGGGAGGCTTAGATTGCATCATCACTTACCACCAGGTGTGATTGCAATCAAGGGCTAACTTGTGTAAAAAAAAATCAAAAATCACCTAAAGTGTGAAATAACTGTTGTATAAAAATATTTTTTGTTTGTAAAATAAGTGTAGGTCAGGAGAAATATTTGTTAAGTTTATGCTGTATTAAAATAGCAAGACAAATTGTATTATACATCTCACTTTCTATTTAATAGTTAAGAAGTGCACTTAGGTCAGTTTTGATTTATTTAAATCATGAAGATGATATTAACACATTTAATTTTTGACGTATAACCCTGGTGACACTTCAATAAACTCCGGCGGACCATGATTGTGGCATCCGCTAGCTCTATACAAACACTCCTCGTCCTCAGAGAGCACTGCGAAGGCGTTACATTTGTTCTTCTTTCTCGAAGAACATTGCCACCTGATCCCACCTCCATATTTGACACCGGCGATTTTGTGATACGAGAACTTATCGACCATTAATAATTTTGTCCCGTTTATTAGTTTTATGAAGCGTGCATCTGTGTGATACATAATATAAATTACAATTTAGGAAATTTAATTTAAACTCAATTAGAATACAAAATTGAGGTATTTGCGTCCGAAACACTAAAAGACATAATGCAAATTTAAACCATCCATTTTCATGTGTTTCTTCTTTTGACTTTTGAATGTTATAGTGTCTAAATAGATCTAGAAGTACCTACTTAATATTATTACAAAAACAAGAATCAAAAATTTTACGATTAATCGATCTAACTACCTAGGTTTCATTTTAAGAAATCGTTTGTTTTCCAAAAGAAAATACGAAGCAAAATTCGGTCAACCAGACACTAGGTATTAAAGCAGAAAATGGTCTTAGACTGACTAAATCTTGGTTTAACTCTATAAATTGGCAATTTTTTTGGCTGGAAGGCTTTAGCCGTTGCTAGTTACCATCCTACCGACGAAGACGTACCGCCAAGCGATTTAGCGTTCCGGTACGATGCCGTGTAGAAACAGAAAGGGGTATGGATGTCATCCTACTTCTAGAAGTTAGTTCGCCGCCATCTTAGATTGCATCGTCGCTCAATATCAGGTGTGATTACAGTCAAGGGCTTACTTGTAACGAATATTAAAAAAAAGACGTGTGGCACTCGGAGACTGCCGCGGTAAAGCTATTACATAGCATTTTTTATCAAGTTATGTTTACCTAACGACGTGATCGGGACCGTGGCCTAGCGGTAAGACGCTGTAAGTGCCCGGATTGTCAGAGAGACGCGGGTTCGAATCCCGTCGTTTCCGCATTTTTTTTTCAATCGTGATATTTCAAAAATTAATGACTTTTTGAAATATCACGACCACGGTCCCGATGACGTCGGAGCCAAAATTGTGCTTTTGATATTATTTCTTTGATATCCAGGAGTAATTGGTTTTTTTCGTTACGGAATATCTGGATTCGGTCTCCACGCTCAAGGCCCGCGATAGAAGCTATGCAATAGCTTAAAAGTATATCGGTAGAGAATAACAACACTTGGTTGTTTTGATAAATATATTGACTGTTTCAATTGTAGTTTATAATTTGTAATGAAAACCATCAATCTCTTGAAACTTCGGCGCTTCATGACAGTGGTTGCCGTTCACGTCAAGCAGCAACCAGTTCTCCTCATCCATGATGCAGTTGGCGCGGCAACCCTTCATTTTGAACGAGCACTGCCACCTCACACCGCCTCTGTTCTTCATACCTGTTCTGTGGAACGTGAATCCTTGTATCATCACCAACTGTTTTCCAGACAGAAGGCGTATCATTTTGACTGGCGAACAAAAATATGAACACATGAACAACGCAGAAATAAATAAATAACTTCTATATAAAGGTAAATAAGGTAGGATGTAAGAATTGACATACGTCATAATTTTCGTTTTTAATCTGTCACAATGGACCTTAAAGATATAATCAGAATTCAGAAACCGTTTATTTACACGAAACATTTTCAATACATAGGTTTTGTTAAGTTAAATTAGTTACAATGTCTCACCAATAGAATGCATACAAACATTAAAATAAATTTCAATTAAAATCAAATAAATTACAAACTGAAAAAATAAAAAAACAAAAACAAAATAAAAATGAAATTATAAATTTCAAAGATGAAAAATAAATAACATTTTAGGTCAATGACATTTTCTCTACCTATTTGCATATTCTTTTATCATGTAATAACCAATATCTGTGAAATATTCCTGCAACTTCATATTTATATCAATTATAATTCTTGATATTTGCTATACAAATAAAAGAAGCAGTGTGGTGTAGAAGATGTAGTGACTAAAATCAAGAAAGGTATGCTGATATGATAAGGTCATGTAGAGAAAATGAAAAAAAGGAGAATTAGAAAATGGATTTAATAAATAAAATATTTTTAACAAAAAATATAACCGACTCAAAACGCACTAAAAAATAAAAAATAACTGAGTCATTCAGTTGTTTTAATTTACTTAAGCATATCTATGAAGTCGGTGCCAGCAAGTTTAAGAAACATTTATTTAACGTAGTAAAGCAGTTTGTGGGTTCTAGGTAATGTCCTTAAAGTAGAAACCTTGGCTGGCACCAAGTCCTAGATGTGCTTAAGTAAATTAAAGCTACTTAATGTCACATTTATTTTTTACTTTTTAGTGCGTTTTAAGTCGGTTCTATTTTTTTGTTAAAAATTTTTATTTCTTACTTTTTAGTGATTCATCGCCACGTAACGTACTCGTACTATACTGTCATTGTATATTATACGGCACTTGTAGCCAAACAGCTACCGATACTTACACAAAAACCGAAATCGCTGCAAGTGTGCCTATAAAATTTGAAAAGTTCCTTCAATTTTCCCAGGATATCATCATCAGATCCTAACATGATGACAATGGGACCATCTTGGAAGTGTGCCCTTTTTAATAAAAAAAGAATTATCAAAATCGGACAACTCTAACAAACAATAAGTTATGCGCGGTCATATATAAAAAAAAATAAAAAAGAAAAAAAAATATACGTGTCGAATTGAGAACCTCCTCCGTTTTTTTTCGTCAGTTAAAAAATACCCTACGCACTTGTACAAAAGGTTCAAACGAAATTGAAAGAAGCGAAAGAGATATGCAAGGATCGTGGCAAGTGGAAGGACGCGGTCTTTGCCTACCTCTATGGGAACGAGGCGTGATGGTATGTATGTGTGTATATTTTCTGTCTGTAGATAGTTTATTATATAAGTATAGGTAAAACCTTTATATGAAATATTACTCTTAAGACTGTACTGAAAAACCAATAACACTTAAAGTGATTCAATCATTAGTCCCAGAACAGATAGATACATAGATGAAGTGGATATTCAGCTAGAGATAGCAAACTACTCGTAGTCATACATCTTATAGAATAGACCATTGATCTCTCTATATCGCGGCCGAGTATGGCAATGATAGTTGGAACAGTCCAAAAGCCGCGCTTCATCGTCCAGAATGCAGAAGGCCCGGCACCCCTTCATCTTGTAAGAGCATCGCCACCTCACGCCACCGCTTTTCCTGGTCATCGAAGTTTTGTGAAAGGTAAAACCCTGCAACATCGCCAGCTGTTTCCCTGACACGAGAGTTATTATCCGAACTGGCAACAAAATCAGAAACAATATTTATTTATTTTTTAATTAATTTTTCTTTCTATTGTTGAAGAAATAAAAGCCGAATATCTAAGGAGGAAACAAACGTATGTTAATGCACTCTCATTTATTTGTACTTCACATTTTTTTAAAGCCTCACAATATTGTAACTTAATTTATTACATATTTTTTATTAAGGAAAATAATAAATCAAATGCCATTATGTTTATTTTAATTATTTATTTATACTTTTAATAATAGAAGCGCGTGTGACATAGGTACGATTGAAAATTGTTCTGTAAGTATTGTTGGAACAGGCTAAACACTGCTGCCTCACATTGACGTCTGTAAGGCACCAAAATTATAAATTTTTTTGTGATTTTTTTTGAGTAGACAAAATGGTATACGATCGCCCAATAACGCACAATTTAAAAAATAGCTCTCCCTTACGTTGTTTGACGCCACTGACTTTATAGATTTGGCTAAGCAAACTAAGTGACGCAATTCAATTTTTTATTTTTTAGTGCCTTTGAGGTCGGTTTTTTTTTAATTTTCCATTATTTCCTCGTTATTATTAGCGTAGCGTGATGCTATATATCCTAAAACCTACCTCGATATCCAACACAAAAATAATTTTTAAATTAGAACCAAGTCCAGAGATCAGCGCGCTCAAAAAAAAAACAAACAAACTCTTCACCTTTATAACATTAGTATAGATAACTAGAAGTTGACGAATCATTAGACACAATTTATAAATAATTCAAGTCTTTACAAAATATCCATCTTTTGTAAAAATATAACCGGCCGGCTCGTGGTTGTGCTCGGTTTTGCTTTTCAATATAGTGTTGTACTTGGACATGCGAACGAAGGCTGGACATTTCTTCGACAGTCTGTTACGGCACGCGTACCGTATGCCGCCGTCGGGGAATATGTGGTTCTTGCTGTAGGTGTAGCCGTCCAGTAGATAGAACTCGAACCCGCTGATCGACGTGACTATCTGACCTAAAAGAA
Source organism: Mycalesis mineus (assembly GCA_034621355.1). Lineage (NCBI taxonomy): Eukaryota > Metazoa > Arthropoda > Insecta > Lepidoptera > Nymphalidae > Mycalesis > Mycalesis mineus. The sequence continues at coordinate 2,899,621 of CM067890.1, read as the reverse complement.
CAATGGCAAGATTATACCTGAGTGAATTCGGAGGCGTCTACAAACATGACTTATACAAAACTTAATAATTTAATTCGTTATTATTCGATACTAAATTAGTTTTACATGTAAAAGCTGAAATAAAATAATCAATAGATGAACATTTATTTGATTAAATTCATATCCTATGGTGGTTCAGAATCACAAGAGTTGCCACTTTAGAAAATGCACGCTACGCTATGCTATTTTTTTAAGTATTCGTTGGCAGAAAAAGTGGTAAGTAAAAAAAAGCTATATTGGCAATACTTAGTGACAAATTCTTGTTGACAAACAAATGGCAAACTGTTATCCCTTACTGAGCTTGCCTATTCATTGTTGTTTTAAAATGTTAATATCTTTTTTTTGTAGCCTCGTCAAAAGAAAAATCTTGGAGATTATGTTTATGCAACAGAATTACTATGGTTTTTACATTTTTTCCTACAAACGCTTCAAATAGATTTCAGGTAAAATGTTGTATGAATTCTTGCCATTGTTCTTTAGAATATTGAATAGAAGACTACATACATATATAACATCGCGCCTCATTATATAGTGATAGACAAAGACTACATCCTTCCATTTGCCACGGTCCTTGCATACTTCCTTAGCTTCTTCCACTCTCATTAATCCTTTCATACAAGATTGTACTCTTCTGCGACTATCGGACAAATAGACACGACGACAGATGAAGACTACAACGCAGAAGTACATGATGAGCAATAAATGACTCTATTTCATTTTTTGCTAAATAGTAATTAACGGAATCATGTCACTCTGAAACCGGGACACTTTGAGTGTGAGGGAATATAAGGTGATAGGGATATACTCGATGGTGACTCTACAATGTTCAATTGTACTCGTAGAAATACACTTAAACATTATCAATGACGTGCACAAGGGTTAAAATTAGGGTAGGTACTAACTTTTTTTTTATCGACTACAAGTTGGCCCTTAACTGCTATCACACCTGATGTTAAGTGATGATGCAATCTAAGATGGAAGCGGGCTAACTTGTTAGGAGTAGGACGAAATCCACACCTCTTTCGGTTTCTACACGACATCATACCGGAACGCTAAATCGCTTGGCGGTATGTCTTTATCGGTAGGGCGGTAACTAGCCACGGCGAAAGCCTCTCACCAGCCAGACCAAGACGAATTGAGAAAAATCTCAATCTGCCCCTCCTCAAGCGAACCCAAAACCTCCGCCTTATAACTTCACGAAATAAAAAATACCTCTCCCAATACTGGTTCCGAATGTGTCATCAGAGTAGGCAGTGCATTTATATATTTATGAAGCGCACGCCACTAAACGGTGTAGAATTGTAAGAATATGCTATGTGAGAAATCAAGAATTTGTGACGAGTATGTTTAAATGGAATTAAAGGTATGAAGAAAACAAAATGAAAACAAATAATACAGTATTTACGTTTATAATATTTAAAATATACAAATGGTACATCAGTTTTGTCGCTAATGAGAGAAATAATGGAAAAAAAACCCGTTAGCCTAGTTTTTGCCTTTTCTGAGAAGGTTTACTATGGTAACATATATATATTTTTTCACCATCGGAAAGTAGAGATTTCAACGAACAGAAAGCACACCAACTTTTTGAAAAAAGAAACGTTGTTTTGACGGCCAATTTTTCGGTTGAAGATTTGGTTATTTTTTCGATATTCATTCAAAATAAGGTGAAAAAATAAATATTTTAAATCAAATAAATTATAGCGTGTTTGGGACATAAGAAGGCAAGTTTTCACCAAATTTTATAAAAAAACAAAATTGTATTTGTAAAAGATAAAAATAAAAAACTAAAAACTTGGTTTTTGAATTTTTCACACAAATTTTGAGGTTGTAAATTGTAGGCACAAAAGTTTTAGATCTTTTTATTACCTACAATTTTGCCATTGAACTCCTTTTCGTAGGACTTTTAGTTTTGTCGGAAATCGAGAAAATCCGTTTTTTACCCCTAAACCCTCAACCCCTACCCCTTCCCGACGTCAGATCACCCGTAATTTATTTTTCCTTTCATTTTTATGATATTTTACTCATTTCTGATGGGTTTCATCCTACTGCGATTTTCTTGTACTTTTTGTTATTTTTAAGGCTAATTGCACTGGGGTAAAGCTGATTTAAACGCTCAAGAAGAACGGACTTCTCAAGCTCCCACGGGCGAAACTGCAAAGCTAGTTTTAGCATAGATTTATTTTCAAGCCCTCACAAAACAATATCCACCCTTGGTTAAAATAAATCCCGGCGGTTTGTGGCTATGGTCAGTTTTACACTTCAATATGACATTGTGCTTCGACAAGCGTACGAACGCTGAACATTTCTTGGACAGTCTGTTCCTACACGCGTACCTCACCCCGCCGTCGAGGAATGTCTGATTTTTGCTATACATGTACCCGTCAAGCAAATACAACTCCAGACCGCTGACCGTTCTCACTAGTTGACCTAAAATTTTATAACTGTAGTTATTGCGGAGTGATCACGCCTGACGAAAAGCCAGCTGCTTATTAAGAGCAAACCTCGTGTGACTTAACTGTTATTAAAACATCAACGGCTGAAAGTCACTGTTATCGGAGTATGTAGTAGTTTCAAACCCATATGGGATCCTTAGTCATGAACTCGCTGGTTCAAGCAACGCAGCGTGAAGTAAACTGCGAGCTGCACGTAGCGCACGTTGTGTGGGGGATGAGGTGGGCCTTAACTGTATTTTTTAACCGACGAAAAAAAACGGAGGAGGTTCTCAATTTGACACGTATATTTTTTTTATGTATGACCACGCATAACTTTTTACAGGGTTGTCCGATTTTGATAATTCTTTTTTATTAGAAAGGGTACACTTCTAAGATGGTCCTTTAGTCATCATATTAAGATCTGATGATGATATCCTGGGAAAATTGAAGGAAATCTTCAAAATTTAAAGGCACACTTGCTGCGATTTCGGTTTTTGTGAAGTATCTGTAGGTTTTTTGGCTACTAGTCCCGTATAATATACTATGAGAGCATAGTACGAGTAGGTTACGTGGCGATAAATCACTAAAAAGTAAGAAATAATTTTTTTTAACTAAAAATGGAACCGACTCAAAAAAACGCACTAAAAAGTAAAAATAACTGAGTCATTTAGTTGCTTTAATTTACTTAAGCATATCTATGAGTCGGTGCCAGCCAAGGTTTCTACTTTAAGAACATTACCTGAACCCACAAACTGCTTTACAGCGTTAAAAAAATGTTCCTTAAACTTGGATGGCATCGACTTCATAGATATGCTTAAGTAAATTGAAGCAACTAAATTACTCAGTTATTTTTTACTTTTTAGTGCGTTTTGAGTCGGTTCTATTTTTTGGTAAAAAAAATTTTCAATGTTAAAAGGCAGATAACAAGAACTTTGTTACTTTTATTTATAAAATCCGTAATTTTATAGCCATGACTTACCCTGGGTGAGTAAAGTAAGCAATTGCGTATTTTTCTACGTATTTTTATTATCTTGTAGCAATACATGATGTAAGCAATTGCGTATTTTTCTACGTATTTTTATTATCATGTAGCAATACAAATGCTCACGAGCAACGATTTTCTCCTACAGGATCAACACGAGTGAAATTGCCTGGCCAGGTATTTATGACATAGATTTATTTCATGTTTTTACAAAATACCCATCCTTAGTAAAAATAAATCCCGGCGGTTTGTGGTTGTGTTCGGTATTACATTTCAGTATAACATTGTGCTTCGACAAGCGCACGAATGCTGAACATTTCTTCGAGTGTCGGTTTCTACACGCGTATCGTATCCCGCCGTCGTGGAATATCTGGTTTTTGCTATACGTGTATCCGTCAAGAAGATAGAACTCCAAGCCGCTAACCGACCTCACAATTTGACCTAAAATTTAACAACTGTAGTAGTCAAATGATCATACGTGACCTAATGGAATATCGACCATAGCTTAGATATTTTTTTTACTAATTATTGACACGGCAAACGTTGTTTTGCCATGTACATAACTTTTTTTAATAAAAAATTGAACCGACTTTATAAACGCACTAAAAAGTTAAAAATAACTGCGTCTTTTAGTTGCTTTAATTTACTTAAGCGTATATATGAAGTCGATGCCATCTAAGTTCAAAGAACGTTCATGTAACAAAGCAGCAAAGCACTTTATGGGTTCTAGGTAACGTCCGTAAAGTGGAATTTTTGGATAAATTTAGGGATGAATGTATTTTTCTATGCTGGTTCATAAAAAAATAAAAACACAAAATTTTGTCTAAAATATAATTTAAAACAATTAAGGGTTGACCACTCTTAACATTTAGGGGAAACAAAAATAGATGTTATTTATTTGGCAGACCTAACCGATATGCACACAAAATTTCACGATAATCGGTCGAGCCATTTTGGAGGAATTTAATTATGAACACAGTGACACAAGAAATCAACATATTAGTTGCCTGCCAAGTAAATGGTACACTTGATGGTAAGTGAAATACCGTCGCTTATTAACAGAGTAACACTTTGTAAGGCATGTAAAGATCTTTGTCCTTAAAAAGTCGTTTTCGTCGTTCAACGTGAGGCGTAGATCTTAAGCCTTTTGTGCATGATGGCTGTAATGAAAGCGGCCATTTCTTGTCCTTCAGTCCAGGACAATGCTATATAATAATAAGCATGAAAGTACCTGCTTACTAACAAATATATGACTACGAGGGCTTAAATCCGGTTGTTAGCTTTCGTATAAGTCTAGCTAGGGTTAAACCTCTACCACACACCCGGACGTTTGCAGTTATGTTCTGCGCAGCGTCCGACCAGGATGTGAAAGTGCATTTCCCAGCGAATAAAATGGTTTACAACTGCAAAGTTTTAAGCAAGTCCTTATATCCCTGTCAGGATTCTGCCTAGGCAGCTCTTTTCTAGGTATTTAACCACCCTCTCCAATTCCAGGTTGACGACTTGAGAAGGTATTCACCTAACACGTTGTATGTTTATAAGATGTAACAGATGTCAAAACTCAGTTTGATAAAAAAAACAACTATAACTGCAATAATACACTTTATTGAACCCCCTGACATAGGTACATTAATTATGCATTTATAACACACGCTAGGAACAATCGCTATAATATTATTCATTTAAAGAACCATTTATATTAACCATTAATTATAGTTAAATATATTAATCATTATAGTTAAATGTAATATTTGTAATTTTGAATAGATAATAAATATATTCCGGGCTCTTACTGACAAATAAATGTTATAAACAGAAAGAATACATCAAACTCATAGAAAGAAATAGAATCTTTTGTCCACATAGATTCATGTGGTAATTCGTTTAAAAGCACTATATTTTAATCTTAGCGCTTAACATTAAATCGATAAGCACATTTCATTTAATATAAAAAATCAAGTTAAGCATATCTATACTGCATCACCACACAGTTCAATAACAAGCACTAATATGAAAGATTCTATCTACCATAAATTATAATCGATCTAGATATGTGTACCTATGTATGTTACGGTTAGAACCCGTTTTTGGTCAGAACGCATTTTCCCTTTTGCAAAAACTAATAGTTAATAAAAACAAAAAAACCCGACTGTTTTTATAATAATATTTTTTTTTGACACTTGTTAGTTTTAGTTAGTGTTATAGAAATGAGACGGTACACTTTTTAACATTTATTTGTTAAAACAGTAATATAAACATGATATGATATATATATATTTTGTTAAAATGGTCTTTTTACGCATAACATAATGAGTTTAAGGATAGCCGCCATTTTTAAAATTTGTATACTTGTCACTGCCACAACTAATTCAAAATCTGAGTACACCGACGTCCACGAGCGTGTGCCAAAGAAATTGACATACATACATGCATACTCACATACCCACATACACACAAACATACGCTCGAAAAACATTACCCTCCTTCTGACTCAGTCGGGTAAAAAAGTGCGAAGCCAGAAAACTAACCCAGGAGGTCATGAGTTTATGGAAGATAACCTCTAAAGTGCGAAGCCAGAAGCTAGCCCAGGAGGTCATGAGTGAAGATAACCTACGAGGCCGAGTGGAGCGAAGGGAGCGAGCCGGCGACCTCTATAGCGAAACGAAGGTCGACGTGAAGCTGAATTAAGGGGTGACGAAACGAGTTTTCTGGCGTAGCCACTTCAAATACATGGTCTCCATAAGAACAAATCTGAGCAATTAATTCGACTCCATGCAGCCTTATCTGCCCTACCCCTAGCGTTTTTAAAAAGCGTAAAGCGGGAAGCTCACGGAGACTTAAGATCACTAGCTATTTTTAGTTTTTACCTAGGCATTTCGCACAAACTAGTTTTAACTAGGAAAAATGCGTTCTAACCAAAATCTGGTTCTAACTGTAATATGTATAACTACTATGCTAAATATCTAAATTTGTAAAGCGGAGAAATTACTGATAGCTTAATAGTTAAATATATTCTTTTAATAATCTAAAGGACAATTTCGTGAAAGTCAGAAATTATAATTACGAATTCTTAATTTTACGAGTAAATAGACTTAATCAATAACAATATAATATAATTGAAAAAGATGATATCAATATAGTTTTTTACGTCTTTTAAATCTACTTATTTACTCTACTACATAACCTGCTAAAAGACCTTGGCCTTACTAGAAATGCAGCAAGCTCCATATTAGAACGAGTATCCAATGCTACTCTAGTGGGATCTTTCCAAATTTGGCTGGGCAGGGAGAATGACATGAACAGAGGAGGTGAATGTTGACGCGCGTTACTAAGGGATCCCTTTTAAACCTACACACGTGTCACAAGTCTCGGGCTTTGTTCGGCCCTTTTCTCTCTGACCCGGCACCCGCACGGCGAATCCATGGAATGGTAAGATATTCGTCTCTAATAAAAATAATAAAACCTATACTACTAACACAGACCAAAAATACACTTTGATATCACTAAATTTTGTTAATTCCACAAGAAATACAAAACTACGTGTAGGTACATATTAAAACGAATAAACGAAAATAAGCTGCAAGCGATAATTAATTCTAACTCAATCATACCACTCATTTGAGTCCCTCCTAAATTAAAATAATGTTTAACTTAAACTAATAAAAATAAACATGAAAAAAGGACCGGTATCAATCGTTATTTCAAAAATATTTTCAAGAATGATTCATTTGTTTTCCGTCGTTTAGATGGCTCAACTGTGGACAAAAATATTGAAGTACTCGCGCCAGCTAGAGCTGGGTTTTTATTACAATTTAAACTTATCTTACGCAAGTATTTTCTAATATTATTAAAATATAAAAGGCTGAAACTCATTTCACAGTTGTCGGTGTATGCCCGACTAGTTGCGAACCCATGCGGGGTCCTTAGTCATGAGCTTGTTCATGCAACGCTCAGTAAACTGCGAGCCGCACGTATCGTACTTTGAGAAAGTAGCCGGCATACTCATATAACAGTGACATGAGGTTCAGCCGTTTTAATAATACGCTGTTTTTTATTCCCTGACTACCAGGTAGATATTAATCTTCAAATTCCTCCGCTTGTGCATCGAAATGATACGGGAATTTTGGATTGATACGCACATAACCCTCCGATGTCTTCATATATTTGAGCGGCTCGTGGCTGTGCTCGGCCGATGCTGCAGTGATCCGATTGTTCTTGTCGACATGTATATGCGCTTTGCAGCTCTTGCTGTGTGCGCAGGAGCAGGTGAACCTTGATCCTCCGCCGCGTGTTTTACCACTTTTCGAAAACGTAAACTTTTTGTACAAAAGCAGTTTAGTCCCAGACTCCAGTTGGATGTATTTAGCAATCTCTGTAAAATCATTATTTGATTAGTTAAAAAATAAAATAACTAAGTTAAATAACACATTCAAGTTTTAATAATTTATTTGTTATATACAAAAGTTTAAACTAAGTAATTAAATGATTTTAATAATTGTTTTCTTGTGTTAATAACAAAAATAACCAGCTTCAAAAAACACATTTATTTTCAAACACTCGTACCTCATAGTATTTGTTGTATATTTGGCTTCATTCTGACTAACTAAATAGGAATTAAGGCATATGTATAATCCTTACAAATAATATAAAGGCGAATGTTTATATGTATGCAAGGATGTTTGTTACTCTCACTCTGCAACTCTCACTCTGCACAATTGTAACATGTTCAGTTCATACTGAAGATGGCATTACAGGCAGTATACCTGGATATCAAAAACATAATATCAAAGCACAATTTCGGTACCGACGTCATCGGGATCGTGGCCTAGCGGTAAGGCAAGGCGTGTCCGGATTGCCAGAGAGACGCGGGTTCGAATCCAGTCGGTTCCGCAATCTTTGATATTATGTTTATTCTTAAATATTAACTGCACAATGTTATAGCTTACATATCAGAAAAAAACATTGGCAACATTTTATCCCGAAATTCCCACGGGAACAAGAACTTCGCGGGTACTGAAACCGCGGCCGTTCTCTAGTATCTGATACATTTAAAGGATCAAATCATGGATTGTCTCTCGAAACTATGTCAGACTATTTTAATAAATTTTTTTACAAAAAAAAAACTTTTCTTTCCTCAGAAAAGACGGTAATAGCCCTCCGACGTCTTCATATATTTGAGCGGCTCGTGGCTGTGCTCGGCCGATGCTGCAGTGATCCGATTGTTCTTGTCGACATGGATATGCGCTTTGCAGCTCTTGCTGTGTGCGCAGGAGCAGGTGAACCTTGACCCTCCGCCGCGTGTTTTACCACTTTTCGAAAACGTAAACTTTTTGTACAAAAGCAGCTTAGACCCAGACTCCAGTTGGATGTATTTAGCAATCTCTGTAAACTCATTATTTGATTAGTTAAAAAATAAAATAACTAAGTTAAATAACACATTCAAGTTTTGATAATTTATTTGTATACAAAAGTTTAAACTAAGTAATTTAATGATTTTAATAATTTTTTCTTGTGTTAATAACAAAAATAGCCAGCTTCAAAAAACACATTTATTTTCAAATACTCGTATCTCATAGTATTTGTTGTATATTTGGCTTCATGCTGACTAACTAAATAGGAATTAAGGCATATGTATACAAATATTATAAAGGCGAAAGTTTGTATGTATGCAAGGATGTTTGTTACTCTCACTCTGCACAATTGTACCATGTTCAGTTCATACTGAAGATGGCATTACAGGCCGTATACCTGGATATCAAAAACATAATATCAAAGCATAATTTCGGTACCAACGTCGTCGGGATCGTGGCCTAGCGGTAAGGCAAGGCGTGTCCGGATTGCCAGAGAGACGCGGGTTCGAATCCCGTCGGTTCCGCAATTTTTGATATTATGTTTATTCTTAAATATTAACTGCACAATAATATAGCTTACATATCAGAAAAAAACATTGGCAACATTTTATCCCGAAATTCCCACGGGAACAAGAACTTCGCGGGTACTGAAACCGCGGCCGTCCTCTAGTATCTGATACATTTAAAGGATCAAATCATGGATTGTCTCTCGAAAATATGTCAAACTATTTTAATTAATTTTTTTACGCAAGCAAAAAAAAATGTTTTCTTTCTTCAGAAAAGACGGTAATTTCAAAACAAAAAATTAAATGATACTGAAAAATAGGATAAATAAAAATACCTCAAAAATGAATGAGTTGGGGAAGCTTCTACGAAAATGCCTACATGATTTGACTAAAATTGTACTACTACTAATAAAGTAAAACATATGTGCCATGCATAGGAACTAGCAGATTTTCCAAATAATAATTATAATTTAAACTTAACCTAACAAAATCTGAGGGGCAAGTGTGTTTTTCACCGAGTGACTGTGTACACTCGTAACGTTAAATTATATAGGAAAAAGCGTTTACTCACGCTTTAACTAGATGGCGCTGCTTCAATTCCATATACATTTGCGTTATGTTTTTACAGAGCGACTCGGTAACAAACTCGCACTAGGCACTCAGGTAATTTAAATTATGTTTAATACACGTAATTTTTCAACACAGTACTTAAAAAATAACATATTGATATATTTTGGCACATTTTTATGGCAGTAAAATTAAAAAAAAATCTTAACAAAAATAAATCGTCACAAAAAAAATAACAACAATTTCGTCGTAAGAACATTCAAAATATAACTAATCTTATAAAAGCAAATCTTGTAATTACTTATTGATTTAATTGTTAACTTCACGAAATACTTCAAACAAGTTTGTCTTCCTTTGCATTTCGTAAAGTTAACTAAGAAATTTTTTTTTAAAATATATAAAAATAAAACTTCTATCTAAATAATCGGAAAACACAGCCATACGTGGACAATGTAAAATAATTATATTTATAATTTAAACTTAAACTAAATCTCAGGGGCAAAAGTGAGTTTATCAACGAGTGACTGTGTAAAAACGAAACCACTCATAACGTCAAATTATATAGAAAAAAAGCGTTTACTCACGGTTTAACTAGATAGCACTGCTTCAGTGTCATATACATTTGCGTTACGTTTTTACGTTGCGACCCGGTAACAAACTCACACTAGGCACTCAGGTAATTTAAATTATGTTTAATAAACGTAATTTTTCAACACAGAACTTAAAAAATAACATATTGACCTATTATGGCACATTTGTATGGCAGTAAAATAAAAAAAAAATCTAAACAAAAATAAATCTTCCCAAAAAAATAGCGTAAACAATAATTCGTTGTAGGAACATACAAAATATAATTAATCTTATAAAAGTAGTGTCCGACCGAAAGTTAGGTTTCGATTTCTGTTTCGGCCGAGTTTCGGCCAAAAATCAAGTTTAGGCGGCAGTTTCGGTTTCAGCCTAAATTGGCCAAAACTTTTGCCGAAACCGAAACTGATTTAGGAAGTAGTCGTGCACGCTCGCCTTACTTCGTTTCTCGCGGCAAGACTATGGCGGACGCTGGCGGCCCTGTGTGGCTAGTGTAAGATTTTACCGCGTCAATATCGAGAACGGTAAACGCAAATTTTATATGACACTGACACTCAACCATTTGAGTTTTCTCTCGACACTGCCAGGGGCGCTGCTTCAATTCCATATAAAATTTGCCTTTACGCGAATGTGAAGTTTTCGATTTGTTTTAGTGAAAGCTCACACTAGGCACTCTGTTTGGGAACTGTCGTGCGCCGTTCGGATAGCTCCGTAGCAACAAAACTTAGTCATTAATGTAAAACTTAGTCAGTTAATGCAGCATAATGTGTAAAATGCATCAAATTTCAGTATTTTAAGGAATTTTATACTTGACCACATGAGTTTCGGTTTTGGTTTCGGCCGGAAAACCAGTTTCGGTAGGACTCTAAATAAAAGCAAATCTTGTAATTACTTATTGATTTAATTGTTAACTTCACAAAATACTTCGAACAAGTTTGTTTTCCTTTGTATTTCGTAAAGTTAACTAAGAAAATTTAAAAAAAATATATAAAACTAAAACTTCTATCAAAATAATCAGAAAACACAGCCAAGAAAAAGACAAGAAAAATTAAATTACTCAACCGGTCTAGCAATACTCGGTTGGCACATTATTTGTATGTACGCATATAACAAATACCTTACCTAATCTGTAGAAAAGCTCTTAAGAATGATCAAAGAATGACTGACATTTATAATATCAAAAATTATTTCAAAATGCATACGAGGAACGAAATGAATATATATATGTACCTGGTGTAAAGGGCATGTCAACAAAAACTTAACCAGTACAATTTTTCAAATTCCTCGGCGTTGGCATATTCATCGCACTTTCATGATTTTGAAAAAAAATTCTACAGATTTTGTGTTATTAAATACAGGCCTTGTATCAACGATGTCCAACCCATTACAATTTTAAATTAATAACCTGAAAAATATGAACCCATACACAGGCGTGCAGGAGGCAGAGGCAGGGTGAATAACTTGAACAGAGGAGGTGAGTGTTGACGCGCGTCACTAAGAGTACTCTTTTCAACCTACACCCGTGTCACATGTCTCGGGCTCTGTTCGGAGTTTTTCTCTCAGTCACGCGATGGAGCCGGCACCCGCACGGTAAATCCATGAAATGAAAATGAATATCTTAATATTCGTCTCTCTGTAGCTTCTTCACGAAATTTTCGTTATCATGCCCCTCACACCCGGTATAACTATATTAATGTAAAACCATGATAATTATGAAATCTTAACTTCTGCTAACACGTTTTTCAGTCAAAATTTTTAAAGATAGCCGACCGTAAACGACAAGTCTACGACCTCCGTGGCGCAGTGGTATGCACGGTGGACTTATTAGACGGAGGTTCTGGGTTCGATTCCCGGCAGGGCAGATTGAGATTTTTCTTAATTTGTCTTGGTCTGGCTGGTGGGAGGCTCTCGCTGTGGCTAGTTACCACCCTACCGACAAAGACGTACCGCCAAGCGATTTAGCGTTCCGATACGATGTCGTGTAGAAACCGAAAGGGGTGTGGATTTCATCCTACTCCTAACAAATTAGCCCGCTTCCATCTTAGATTGCATCATCACTTGCCATCGGGTGTGATGGCAGTCAGGGGCTAACTTGTAGTCAATAAAAAAAAAAAAAAAAAAAGTCGCAGAGCCCCTTTTGTTTTCTATTATCTAATCTTTACTAATAATATAAAAACAAAAGATGGATGTATGGATGAATATTTGTTATTCTTACACGCAAAACTACTGAATGGACTTTGATGAAACTTCATAATAATATAGCTTACATATCAGAATAACACAATGTTTATTCCGAAATCAGAAATTTGTTTTTGACGACCTCCGTGGCGCAGTGGTATGCGCAGTGGATTATAAGACGGAGGTTCTGGGTTCGATTCCCGGTAGGGCAAATTGAGATATTTCATAATTTGTCTTGATCTGGCTAATGGGAGGCGACAAAGACGTACCGCCAAGCGATTTAGCGTTCCGGTACGATGTCGTGTAGAAACCGAAAGGGATTTTCGTCCTACTCCTAAAAAGTTAGCCAGCTTCCATTTTAGACTGCATCATCACTTAACATCTCAAATGTGATGGCAGACAAGAGCCAACTTGTAGTCGATAAAAAAAATCCCCACGGGAACGAGTACTACGCGAATGAAACCGCGGGCGGTGTCTTGTCTTCTATATCTAGTATTTATATAGGAACGATTTTCCATGCAATGGAACCAGTACTGTTGCTGCAACACGTCATCTGCACTTGTCGTTTGCAGTCAGCTATAAGCTCACACTTTCAAAAAAAGTTACTACAAACTATTAAGTATTTTCTTAAAGTATAAATTAAATGCAAATACGTATTAGAAAAGAAAGAATCAGTCTAAATAAAGTCTCTTTGATCTACTGATTTGTAACCTAAACTCGTAAATAGAGTCCCTTCTTCGTCTTCACATACTCCAGCGGATGATGGTTGTGTTGAGTGTCAGTGACGATGATGTCGTCCTTGTGAACATACACATGCGCCCCACAGTTCTTGCTGTCCAAACAAGAACAAGTATATTTCCAAAATATCCAACCACCTCTATGTATGGCGTCGCTTCTGAAGTATGTATATTCTTCGCAGAAATGCAGCTTCGATGGAGTGATGAAATTTGCTGAAATTAAATAATTTATAATTTTTTTAACCGACGAAAAAAAACGTATGAGGTTCTCAATTCGACACGTATATTTTTTTTTCTTTTTTATGTATGACCACGCATAACTTTATAGAGTTGTCCGATTTTGATAGTTCTTTTTTATTAAAAAGGGCCCACTTCCAAGTTGGTCCCATAGTCATCATGTTACGATCTGATGATGATATCCTGAGAAAATTGAAGGAACTCTTCAAATTTTATAGGCACACTTGTAGCTCTTTCGGTTTTTGTGTAAGTATCGGTTGCTTTTTGGCTACAAGTGCCGTAAATTATACTATGACAGTAAAGTACGAGTACGTTACGTGGCGATAAATCACTAAAAAAGTAAGAAATTAAAATTTTTAACAAAAAATATAACCGACTCGAAACGCACTAAAAAGTAAAAAATAACTATATCATTGGCACTGACTTCATAGATATGCTTTAGTTTAAATTAAAATTAAATCAACTAAATTTTTACTAAGGTTAAATTAAAGCAACTAAATGATACAGTTATTTTACTTTTTAGTGCGTTTTGAGTCGGTTCTATATTTAGTTAAATATTTTTATTAGCAGCATTACTTTGGATTACTGAGCAAGTATCAAATATAAAACGCGATTTAAGCTGTATAATAATTGGTACTCGAAAATACAAGTTTGTACAATAGCCACATCTTAACCGATAGGGTAGTTAACTCTACTACTGTTTTGGTTGACTTTTGTAATGTAAAGCATAAGAACCAAAGTTAAATTTAGGAAATAAGACAAGATTTCTTATATTAGGAAATTAGTTACATGTATTTTACCAAATAGCTACTAACAGATTTTGAATGATATTGCTAATAAATTTTATTAACTATAATAAACTGAGGGTTGGGTAGTAACTAGTGTTTTGGCTTAACGATTTAAATTATAAGAGGGAACCTGAAGTTAAATTTAGGAAATAAGACAAGATTTCTTATATAAGGAAATTAGTTACATGTATTTTACCAAATAGCTACTAACAGATTTTTGATGTTACTGCTAATAAATTTTACTGTAGGGTTCTACTAACTATAGTCGACGCATTTTAAACTCACTCTTATCACTGTCAATATAACCGATAGACGACTCAGTTGAAAATGCGTCGACTATAACTGGCTATTGTCCAATATATTTCCTACGCTTTGACATACAGTCCAGATTGCGTTTTCATAAACCTCTGCGGCAGATGATTATGATTTAGGCTACTATACACTATGACGTCATGCTTATTGACGTGGAGGTAAGCTTTACACTTCTGCTTAAAGGAGCAAGAGCAAGTGTATCTGAAACCGCCGTCTCGGATCGATCCACTCTTGGAGTACGTGTAGTTCTCGTACATTAGGAGCCTAGAACCTCTGGTCAATGTGATATAGGTTGCTAAAAGAAAAATCATGATATATATAGATTTGCAATATTAGTCAATATGTTTCTTTTTTGTTAAAAGTGTTATGTCTTACAGCATAATGCTGTGGGGAAAAAGAGCTGATATAGACACCTTTATTTGAATTACAAAAAAGCCATTATAAACAGAAAATTGATACAAACAAACGAATCTCTAGACATAATCATAAATTAGTTTTCCCGGTACTGCGCTTGAGCAGAGTACAAAAATCGTTTGTGGGCCTGAGTATACGATTTTGTAATCTCAATCCTAAGGAAGTACTGGACTTGCCATTACAAAAGTTCAAAAAATGTGTTAAAAACCGTTTACTAAGTAGAGGTTACCATAAAATTAATGATTTTATTAACGACAGAGAGACTTGGAAGCAATCAGCTGGTCTTTCTACACACAAGACTAAACAACCAAAATTATAATTTATGGAATACAAATTGTAACATTAATTTTTAAAAGAGCAACTGCTGAGTTTCTTGCCGGCTCTTCTCCGCAGATACTGCCTTCCGAACCGGTGGTACGTACTGACAGACTTGACGTTTCAAAAGCGCTTCTAAAACAGCCTACTTGAAATAATTGAATTTGAATTTAATGTCTTGCCTAGAAGATGTCTATTCACTCTTGACTTCAACCATATTGAAGGTGATAGGGAAAACGGAAGGGAAAAAGCTGGAAGGGCATTTTAGCTGTGCGTATGCAACTATCATAAAGTAACACTCTCATAAGATTAACTCGGAATTTTTTTCGGAAAATTTACTAAACTCGTCCAGGGTTTTTAATCATGAGCTAGTTCTTGCAGGCGTAAAATTAAATGCGTGATATAAATCGACATCGGCTTCAATACTGACGTTTTTTTTTCAAGAATAGACATGCTGTTCGGTTGAAAGGCCAAAAATTGAAATACTTATTTATTCCATTTCTGTAAATGAACACTTTAAAAATATTACGACCTTAACGTGTGTTCTTGAAATCTTTTTATTTCAGGTCTAGGGCCCAGGAAATGAAAAAAGACTGATAAAAAATAGAGGACAAGATTTAATATTCAATAAAACAACTAACAGAAATTACATTTACAAAAGACGCAAGTGCAAGTCATCAAATACCGTACTTGTATAGCACGTGTAAAAATAATCATACTATTGCATTCACAATTTAGGCTGTTTTTAATGTAAATAAAAATAAATGAGAAAAAAATCATAAATTACTGTTTTAACTGTAGAATAATTATTAAAGAAAACACAACTCAACACCGTTTTATTACATTTTGTTTTTAATAAATATTTTTTGGTAGCAAATACATTTTATATTTCAAAAGATTAAATAAAGACTTCGTATTTTACTATTAGGATAATATTTCGGAAAATAATAGCACAATGAATAAACGAAAGCGTTAATTTACCTTAGTTTATGATGTGCCATTGGATATTTCTAAGTCAACATCCCGTCCATGTGTTTCAATACATTTTGTCGATTCTGTGTACACTAATTTGTTTGGCTTTTTTATTTCAGGACAAGCTTTTTTTACTCGTTAAGAGCCGTTACAGTAATGGCAGCAGAATTTACATACATACATATATCACGCCTCTTTCCCATAGATCATCCTTCCATTTGCTACTGTCCTTGCTCACTTCCTTAGCTTCTTCTACTTTTAGTAATACTTTCATACAAATTCGTCGGTTTAGGGCAATCTTAACCTGGCTATATTTTAAAATGTCCTGAATTAGTCCAGGAACATTCGCCTAGGCCTTCCCCTTCCAAAATGTTCATTCACCATCGCCTCATAAATCTATTTTGTTAATATCTCATCCATTCTCTCTACATGCCCTAAGCATTCCTTTCTCAATTTTAGCCACTACATCTTTTCTCAGACCACACTGTTCTCTTATCAGGATTTATGTGATAATAATATTCAAAGGATAAAAATTGTTGCACTCTAATTGAGAAGCAGGTGTTAATTGCTAAGTTGCTTTATATATAATGATAAACAAAAATATGCTTTTTTCCTACTTGATATTTTTTTAAACACAACTCTTTCAATTACTTAACACCAACTAACCTATTATATGTCATTAAGGACGCCAATTCATTTTCATTCGGCTCAAAGCATACTACTAAAGTGATATGTATTAACATTCAATAAACATAAATTATCTTAAAAATAAATATATATAAACAAATTACAATATAATTCAAATTCATATTTTAAACATAAATATTTAAAATAAATCACAGATTTTTATAGCGATAACATCAACAAAGAACATCACTAAAAGACTAGAATTTTTACTCAAGAGATCAATTGAGATCATAGGAATATTCAAAATGCGTTTCTAGTACTACTACATCTAAAAAAAATTTTATAGTCTGATCATAGAAATAAAAAACCTGAATTGAGGGCGCCACAAGTACTTTTCACCAATTTATGCATAGTATTTTTTTAGAATAAATAAGTTCCTTTTTTCTCCGCAACATAGCGAGGTTTTAAATTTTTCTATTCAGCCTATACTTATTGCAATTCAGTCACATACGTGCCTGCTGTTTGTGTTTGGTCGTATCACGTTATATTTAGACATGACTATAGTTAACGCATTTTAAATTGAGTCGTCCGGCAATAAATGACACTGACGATAGGAATGTGCACGCAATGCAACCCGTTATCGATACTTAGCTGCCTGTGCACGCGGAGTCAATGCGTCAGCTGGCATATAAAAGGCGTCTCGAAGTGATAAGATTGCTTCCATATCACTGTCAATATAAACGATAGACGACTCAGTTTAAAATGCGTCGACTACAGATAAATATACCTGTGTGTGTCTGATGTCTCGCTTATAGGAATAAGCTGACTAACATAAATCATATTGAATTATTACATGCACAGTCACAAAACAAGTTACATCGGTGTGTGAATTTCATGGACAGTATTTAAAATTAAGCAAATAATTATTATTTCTAAAAACAGAAGTATAAAGAAATAGTAAACGGTTGTAAAGGTACTCTATTCTTAAAACTCTATGAAGCTCTACATTAATTACGTATATAATGTATAAGTGTGCAATGACCCTTTTAGTTAAACACTAATATAAAAACAAAACGTAATTGCCATTATTTAAATTGAAGCGAATATATCCAAATAATGTGTAATACACATGAAACACTGGTAAAAATTTATAATTGTATTCATTTATATTTCTGAGATGTAAATGAACAACATACATAACATTTGAATTTGTTTAAACTTTTAAATAATGTTTTACGCTCTTACAAAAAAAAAAAACAAAATATACGAAATAACTAAAAATTCGCTTCCATATATAGAAAACAAAATAACTATCACATAACAGTAACAATAAAAAAAGAACAACCTTAACTAGCACACCCATTCTCCAGCAGTCTTTAATCTAATCGCCATCACTAATAGCACCAACATATGATATAAGACCATCGACCATATACTCTCTACTCTACTCCAAGACAGTGAAAATTTCTATGAGGAATACATAATACATTTTTGTATATTTTGATTGTGAAAAGCAATTCCACGGTCGAGTTGTTTAGGTGGGTACCAACCGTTGCAAGACCTAATAAAACATTCGAAAACAATGAACCATACATCGCCTATGAAAATAGATGCCAGAATAATTTGAAGATGCCCTTTACAGTTCGAGCGTTCACATAATATCACCTAACTGGTGGTTTGCAAGAGATCGTTTATTAGCGATAAAGAATATTAATTTATAACTATTGACACGCTTATTTGAAAATATAATGAACGAAAACAAGGTCGTCTTTTCTTTGGTAACTCTGGACGCAATTTTAACCTTAGTCACAAGGATAATCAGAGATCCGACGTTATAGCGCTTAATGTTTAATATTCGCAGCGACTAAAAAAGACACTTAAAAATGTCCATGTCGTAGTTAAATCGTAGATGAAATGCTTGAAAAATTCATGAAATGGTCGCGTTTCATGATGTGGCTAATTCATTTTGACTAGATCGTTAAATCGTCTAAGTTTCACGATTTTGTCATCCACGATTGACCGAATCATATAAATAGGGGCTAGGTAATGTTTGCCCAAAGATTATATGCAATTTATAAATGCCATAATAATAATTAAACATTATATTTTAATGCCTCACCCCGCCCCGCTTCGCGAGGCTCCTATTTATGGGTGGTTTACAAAAAAATTGATCAAATAGTTTTGACCACCTCATGAAGTAATGAAGTAGTCGCGCATTAGATTGGCCACATCGAGAAACGATTTTGTATCATTGTTCTGCCCAAACCATATCATGATGTGGCCAATAGACAGGCAAACATTTTATAAAACGCGTCCATTTCATGATGTACTCAAACATTTCATGAAAAGAGCAAATCTACGATGTGGCTACGACATCCACACGATCCGGACAATCAATAACGCTTCTGGCACCATAATCTACGTTCTTATACCAGTTTCGCCAGCGATGTCATATATTTCTTACGTCACCCGATTTCGAACTCATCGGTCATGGGTCTTAATATCCTCCTACGGCCGGAAGTTCATAGTATTCACCTCTAAAGAATTGTTCATTGCTCTACGTTCTTTTAGCCCTAGGACTTTACACTGGCAGAGACAATGCTCTCACCTTAAGGCTAACCTATCTTTGACGCCATATAGCGAACCTACACGGCGTAGCAACATGGTGTATTATTCTTCATAATATCGGTTAGTACCCACCTTTTATTAATAGTACAGTCAGTTTTAAAGTAACATATTTTAAGTCTTTTCTTGGTCTTCCAAATGTTCCCTTTAGCGACATACTCGTATTACCTAAAACTCTAAATAAATTAATACTTTCATAAATTTAACATATTAAAAACAACGAAAACAATATAACAATGACTAAAATATAAAAAATAATAATTAAAAAAAATAGTAGTTATTCTATTTTACTACTAAAGTAAGTAAGTACTTTAGCAGATTTTAAAATCATTTAGATTAGATTTGACAGGCTTAACTCAAACAAACAATAGAAAAGCGATTGTAATGTGTACATAAATAAATTGTCTATTTTTAAGTAGAAGGTCTCATCTAATAGCAAGCCGGGTGTGTGTGCACCATGTTACTCCTTACAATAGTAAGATCATCAGCGAGATGGAGGTACGCCTTGCAGCGATGCCATCTGTTCTTGGTACATCCCCACCTGAAGCCGCTGCGCGTGCGGCTTTGCTTGTAGTACGTGAAGTTGTCGTACACCAGCCGCTCCTTACCTCGTGACGTCATGAATATGTTCACTGAAACGGAATATCAACGTGGACTATTGTTCTCTGTAGATATTAAGTAACAAATACTGTGCAACATCATTGTCGTTGTTATATGATATTGATCGGTAAATAGTCAAACCCTGAAAGGTGGGCTCCTTCAGTTTCCTTTCACTTACACCTAGGGCTTGAGTGAGAGTGAGTTGCAATATCAACCTAAGCCCTCCAACCCGTGTGGAGCAGCATGGATAGTCAAATTCTAAATTCTCATATGGACAAGAGCTATGTCCGACTGTGGGCTATTAAAATTGGCTGATTTTGATGATAATGACTTGATTAATGCCAG
This sequence comes from Mycalesis mineus, assembly GCA_034621355.1. Lineage (NCBI taxonomy): Eukaryota > Metazoa > Arthropoda > Insecta > Lepidoptera > Nymphalidae > Mycalesis > Mycalesis mineus. Next base: position 2,879,006 of record CM067890.1, on the reverse strand, counting down.
CTTCTTCAATATTTAAACTTATATCAAAAAGTAGAAAAAAACCTTTTTTACAAGCCTATTTTTAAACTACTAAGCATACTTGTACAAAACTTCGATACATATTACAGCACTATCAGTCCTATTAATACTAATCAAATGAGCCAAAACTCGATGGGATTGTGTTATTTTTCGCGGGGTTCCCATAACCATTCGTCGGCGTTAAAACCTCAATACGATTCAACTGAGCCCTAACTCGTTTGTTTTGTTTGTGTCGTTTTATCTAGCGGAGTTTTTATGACCAACTTTCGGCTTCATTATTAGTACCTGGTTATTAGTTGAGATGACACTACTCGTCAATAAAATTCAAATAAATGCACACAAACTCGATGTGTCATTTTATCGCTGAGTTCCTTTGGCCACCTCCGAGCTTTATCTAAATCTAAAAGATTTTAAATTCTTCCATTGAAAATCCCGGCGCGCTAACAATGGTGCCAAATTCTACATTCAATTTATATTATATATTTTGTTAGTCAAACGTCAAGCAATCGCGTGAAAACCTCTTCGGTACCCTTTTTAATTTTAAAGACAGGCTTTCATATAAAGTGTACCAATTAAATTATAGTTTCCTACGTTTTTGTAAAGATAATTTTTGTAAACATTGTACGATATTACAGTACATTAACATTAACAATATATATTTATGACAAGCTGATGTGTATAGCTTTTAATGGTCTATTTCACTTTTGACTCTAGCTTTGATAATAAACAAAATAATTTACAATCCGTCACGCAGAGATAAGCCCGTTTAAACAAACGAACAAACTTTTTCGTATATTATATAAATATGGTCTGCCATGCCAAATAAATCGAAAGAAAAGATCAAAGATCGAATTCTCAAAAAATATCAGTACCAAAATGTTGACCCCTATTCAGTACGTATAACATAACACGGAGGAGGTCCACTTAATTTGGACGATATAGCGGCATTGTCATGTTTTTTAGAAATTTTGTAATATCTCCGAAACTATATAACTAATTAACGTACTGTAAAAGGGAAATCTTATCTCTATAATATCCTTGTGATGACAGCAATGTTGCGAAATCTTTACTTTCGTTGATATAGAATTAAACGGAACGGATTTAATTAACTTATTTTTCTCTCTATCTATTCGTTAAAAAATGGTCTAATAGTAAAAAACACTCTTACGATTGAACAATTTGTACGTAAAATAAATGTTTAGCCCGTATAATCCTTAAGTGTATGATATAATTTGAAACAGAGATAGTAACACAAGGGCACGTTACAGTCTGAACAGAAAAATATGCGCAATATCAGCACAAACTCTGCACACTCTAGCCACCTTTTCCCTCTTTCCGACGGTATCCTTTCCAAAAAGTGCCTTTCCACCACCAGTGTGGAACTCGTGAGGGTCTTGGTTCAGCAGCTGGTCATCATAACCTACCAGACATTACGAGGATCGCGGACGAAGCAACAGCTCTCTCTCTCTGTTCTAGACTGATTTGTAGGATATATGTAATGGTGTATTGGTGCAGACCCGTTGTCTGACAAATTAGGCAACGGGTCTAAACTCTTTCAGACCCGTTGCCTAATTTGTGCTCTTGAACCGATAAAACCACTTGTACATCTTGAATTAGTTCTGGAAAGAGAAAATAAAAACATGTACAATGAAATGAGTAGTAGAATATCAGGGGCTTTTTATCATCCGGATTATTATAATTTATCAATACATTGAGATTTTCTTTTGATTCTAGCTAATAATCACGCCGAGCTCACCGAAATGTATGAAAAATTCTCTCGCGTTGGTGAATACTAAGCTCCTGCGCCGACACCAAGATTGCTTGTCCCACCTACACCTCCCATCGGTGAATCTTATGTGTCATCATATCAGTTGATGGAAGTCCACAACTGGAAATCATTTTTAGGGACATTCAAACTCAACGACCCTGACCCGCCTGTGGCCAGCCGCCCGTTACGAAATCTTTAGTATCGCCAGTCCACTTAGACGAGGGGTCGCTATTCTAACACATCGGGCGGCCAACCTCCATCAGCTTTTTAACTATTTGTCCCAAATTTTCGGAAAAATTGTCGAATTGAATCAGACGGTCCACCTCTTTCTCGAAATTGGACCTAACTGAACCATATGTCATAGAGATCCCTACATATAGGGATGTTGCGAATATTGGCACAGTTGATTAAGGTACTCCCGATTGATATTGATGCTAAGTCCATTTCAATCCAGTGACTTAAAGACATCTTTCAATACAGCAGTAAATTTTTTCGGGAAGACCACATCTCTGTGTCGCACTCCTCGCTGCAATTAGATTATCCTGGTAGTCTGATCCTGTAAACAGACTGACATAGCAGCGTTTTCATACACACTTCAATACTCGGACCTACTTGTTGCCGATTTGACATCTGTACAATAATCTTAACACAGCCCAGGTATCTACTGAATTGAAGGCTGTCTCATAATGGACAAACGCCAGGCAAAGTGGCCAGTGGCTCTTCCGTCTTTTGTTTAACCGCTCGCAGCGTATGGATGTATTCTAGTGTATCTACAAAATCATTGTCGGAAACAGGCTTGTTCGGGAGGCTGGAAGTCATGAAACCTATCGAGGCGAGTCGTGATGACTTGATGTGATATTTCCAAAAATCCTACTACAAATTATTCTCAACTTGTAGTAGAGGGGATTTTTGGAAATACTCGAGCGTGGTAGATGAACGATGAGATACGGCAGGGTAGCTTGCATGATGTTGATAAATCCACCAAGTCTGAGCCCTTTATATTTGGCGGGGGGACGTTTAGGACAACCCGTTAACTTAAGACTTGCTTTTCCCTAAATATACAAAGACCGACAGTAAGATGTCCGTCGTCGTATAGATGAAGTTATTGTTAGAATTAATACAGTTAAACATGATTTTGGTTAACTATTTTTTATATGTTTTAATCACAGATACATTTTATGCAAATTATTGTTTTTGTATGTTTAATACCCACAGACTTGTTTCTTACAAGTATTACAAAAGCCAGGAGTTTATTTGGCAAGTTCGTCTTTTGTTAGACATTGTTTTTTCTTTTCGAGTCCTTTTTGTAATGTGTGCTTTAGCTACTAATACATTCCGTGTTTTTATTACTCATGAGACTGCAAGTCTTCGATTCTCGCTTTAGGGAATGACGTCTGTGTTATCGACATTTGTATTTTCGACGTCTGCTTTTTGTTTCCAGCTGTGCTGTACTTTTGTCCAGCCTCACAACTGCCTGTGCATCAGAAACGTGAACAAAGGTCCGTTTCCATTTCTTACCCCAGAGCCATTCACCTACATACATATACGGCTCGACTACATGGGAGTGCATACTTAACTGCGACATTAACACGTTTACTGCGGAGGCGGTGGGCCAAATGTGGCAGGTCTTTCAAGACCCACTAGCGTTTACTGCGGCAAGTCAAATCATAATTCTTCATCTGGTGCGGCAGCGGGCCAAAATGCGCCTCTGGAGGTAATTTAGTCCATGTAAATAAACAACTTTTGTTCTACGACTTTTAGAATTCGTCAAAAAGAGTTTGACTTTTCATAAAAAATGAGAAATTGAAGGCCCAACTGTATGAAAAATCATTTATTTTTTGCGAATCTCCAAAAGTCTTAGAAGAAAATTATTCAGTAGCATGAGCTGAGTTACCCCGCGAGAGGTTTTGCGCATTTAGAATTACATGTTGTATATTTTCGTGCCAGTTGGTCTAAAATATTAGGTCCTGACATTTGAAATTGGCTTTTGTATCTCTTTGATCTCAAATATCTCCTCTTTGGTTAGCAATTTCAATTTCAATTTGATACAGCTCTCATACTCATGGTTCTTTGTTTTGAAAAATGTTTCGGAAAATGGAAAATTTTGAAATGTATGGAATACGTAGAGGATTCACTGGAACCAGCTAAATTTTGAAAGTGATTTATTAGAAAATAAATTTCGGGAACCTCTGATCTAGGCGAATGTATGCAGAACAACAAGGGCCAAGTAGAGGCGGCACTTTCTTTGAATTTACTTGATCAGTCCTGTTCATTGACGGATCAGTCCATTTATAATTACAACCGAAAATACCACATTCATATTTTTCAAAATTTTTTTGGATCTCTAAATACTCATAACTTATCTATTTCACCGTTTCTTTTCTTAGTCCATTTCTATTTCTTTACACTTACTATTTGCTGCTGATAGCCCTTGATAGATTTTAATATTTTCACAAGCTCAAAACCGTTTAGGTATGATCCGTAACTTCTGCAATAGCATAGTCTTAATTTGTATTAGCTGGACCATTTGTTGAAGATAAATGCCTCTAGAGTGCGTTTATTAATTGAGTCAACTCTGGATTTCTCTCTTCGTCTAGCATTCGCAGATCGCCACTTCTAATTTATAGCTGGATGATAACGTGATCCTAAATCTCGTATCAAGCGTTTGTTTGCATGGTTTCTTTCTCGATCTTTTCTTTTAAATTCTGTTACCTTTTCTGTATTGTTTTTAACTCGCTCCCGGTATCGACGCTGTTTTTCAGCAGGCGTTAGTGGCTTTTTCCGAGCGCCAACCAATAAACCTTTAACAAGGTTTTAAGGATTATTTATAACTGTACACAATAAATTTTCAATTCAATTTTGAATAATACACTATACTTTGATACCCCTCTCACTGAAGTAGAAGGCGGTTAAGGTAGCGCTATCTCTATTTTAGCAATTGATGTATTTATTTATATAGTGGTAAAAGGCACAAGAGAGTTAAAACTTTAATAAATGATTTAATGCAAATAACATTTTAAGATTGAGCAGTTTTAGAACATAATTGTTCCAGGTCTGGCTGGTAGAAAGCCTTCGACGTGGCAAGTAACCCTGCTGGCAAAGACGTACCGCCAAGCAGTAAGTTATGTCACTAGCCCGCCTCCATCTTAGATTGCATCATTATTTCATCATCATCATTATCAGCCCATTAACGGCCCACTACAGGGCCAGACCTCCTTACAGTCCACATAGCGGGGAGTCAATATTATAGCACCTTGGACCCCCAACATCAACATCCATAAGCTATGTTGGTTACTTCAGTTCTACAGCGGACCCCGTTATTTCTGATTCTATCACATAGAAATACTCCAAGCACTGTCCTCTCCATCAACCGCTGAGTGACTTTTAGCCTTCCTATAAGCCATAGATAGCGACTAAATTGCAATAAATTAAAGTAACTACGTTCACGATAACTATATTTAAGTAGCTTGATGTAAATAATATTTACTTATCGACATTTAATTATCACCATTGCTTTTAAATCTATACTTTCATAATCATCATCATTATCAGCCTATTAAAGGCCCACTACAGGACCAGGCCTCCCTCCTTATAGGAGAGGTGATATGGAGCATAGAACCTCCACGCTGCTCCGATGCGGGTTGGCGGGCTTAGGGTGATAATGTTTCATTTATTAACGATCACTATCAGATGTTGATGATAGTGACCGGGACCGACGGCTTAACGTGCTCTCCGAAGCACGGGGGTACACCACCAACTTCTAAACTCCAGACTTGGAATGTACTGAACATTTCATAGAAGAATGAAAAAGCTCAGAATTATTCCATGACCCGAGCCAGGAATCGAACCCAGGACCTCGTGATCGAAGCCACATAGGCTAACGACTAGACCAACGAGGCAGTCGTTTCTTACTTAGTTAGTGAAGCATACTTTCATACTAATATTATAAATGCGTAAGTAACTGTCTGTTTGTTACTCAAACAAGTCTAAACTACTAAATCGGATGAAATTTGGTTTCAGAGAGATTGGTATACAGACTAGAGTCTAGAGCCAGAGAAGCGAGGCTACTTTTTGTCGAACGACAAAAACGTTTTGTGGATTCAAGGTTGTCCGCAGTTACCGATTATTTACATATTGACGAATCACAATAATTTTAAAGATTTCATTGAATAAAGATATTTTGACTTAAACTTTGACTTTGAACATTGTAAAAAAATTATTGAGATATTTTTATAATTTATATCTTTGTTTGTATTGAATAGGCTCTGAAACTATTGAACCGATTTAAATTAAATTAAATTAAATTAAAGTGATAATGTTAAGCACGACAAAGGACATAAGCTACTTTTTATTGCAAAAAAAGATCTGCAAGGGGTTTAAGTGAAAGAGTTTATGAAAACCATACAAATGTATGGAAATTATGTTAATTTAATGATAGAAGCTTAAACTTATTTTTAATATGTAATAAATATGTAATTCAAATTTCTTAAGAAAAATTTACAAAAATTTAAAATTTACTCAAAAGGGGGTAAAAATAGGGGATAACTATTCAGGCTATATGAAGCGGACGATCTAACACATTACTTGGTTAGAAACTATAAATTAAAATTTTTACTTGAACGGGGAGGTGATGTAGGTGGGGAAACATTATATTAAAGTCTTTACTTAGAATTAGAAGGCTACTTAAAGGTGTTCCACACGGAAGAAGTGTGAAGAATTCCACAAGTGAATGCTAGTAAATAATAAACATCATCTGACATAGAGAGTTTGGAAGTAACATTTTGTACCCAGTATTTCATTATGACTGATCGCCCCGACACAGGTCAGCTATGAAACATGTTCTTGACCGCGCAGGGCTTTTTATTTATTTAATTTATCTTACGCGGACGCGACACCGCTCCGACGCAGAACAGCGATGGCATTCTGCGCGAATCCGGACACGAAACGGATTCAGAGCCCAAAAGCCTCAACCCCGAAAGGAGCTGGAAGAAAATAACAAAGGAAGAGAAGATCTCCAGCGCCTGTCCCGGACGGGAAGTCCTGTTCTAAGCCCGTAACCTTCACTGGCTCTACCCATTTTAAAACTAGGATAACTCTAAAGTAGGATTGGCTATACTGTTCACAACAAGATGCTATTGCATATTTAACCAACGAAAAAAAACGGAGGAGATTCTCAATTCGACAAGTATTTTTTTTATGTATGATTACGCATAACTTTTTAATGAGACTTGTCCATTTTTAAAGAATTTATTTTCTTCTTATATAAAGGAAAAGTTGCTAAATTTTCAGTTACAACATATAATATATTTTTTTTGATAATTTTAAACTTTCTACCCCTTTCCCCATGAACGTGTATTAAATTTAAATTCATATCATATACTCAGGTCTATAATACCTTTAAACTGGACCAAAATCAAATATACCTACCCACAGGCTAGTACAAACCGTGCTAAAGATCTACATTATTTGTAAACATTGAAGAATATTATGATTACTTTGGAATACGTTTTAATCCAACTTGCTCGTATATCACAAAAAACCTTTATTTGTGATGAAGCTGATGGGTATAGCCTGATATTAAATAGTTTACGTCCCTTGTGAGTCTGGCTTTTATAATAAACAAAAATATTTTTTACATTTCGACACGTAGATACAAAGATTAATTAATCTGTTTAAACAAACAAACAAACTCTTCCACTTTATATTATTAGTATAAATATGGTCTGCTATGCCAAATAAATTGAAGAAAGATTCATCACCGTATTCTCGTTTCTAACATGATATAATATCCTTACCAAAATGCTGACCCTAATTAGTACGTACAAGGTATTATGGTGGAGTTCAACTAAATTTGGACTTTATAGCGACAATGGTGCGCTTTTTAGAAATTTTGTATTATATTCTAAACTACCTACTACCTAATTAAGATACTGTGAAAATCAGATCTTCTAAAATATCCTTGTGATTATTAAATAATATATTTTGATAAGGATTTAAATTATTTGTATAAATAAAGATATAAACGTAAGCATATGAATTAAATGATTTATTAAAATATAAGAAGTTCCAAGAACCATATCTGCTAAAATATAAAAGGTAAATATATGGTGTTGCGGACTTTTTTTTAGAACTTTTCAAGATATACAAAATTCCCATTCATTGTTTTCAATTATACCCAATAGATACGGCAGCGCATAAAGCCGATTTAATAGATTTATCTGTCCGACTTGCGCGATAAAAACTGTGATAACACGACTAATTTATATAATACAAGTATAAAATATAGCTTATGGCACTTCCCAATAATGTAACTCTCTACTAGTGAAAGAATTTTTCAAATCGGATCAGTAGTTTGAAAGATTACTCCCAACAAATCCATTTACAAACTCACGAACTTATTTAATATAAACTTACAAACGATCAAACTCTACCTCTTTATAATTTTAGTATAGATTGTAGAAATGCATTAAAAATATCAATTCCGCCATCTTGGATGGTCCGCCATATTGGGTTTAGAATGATGTCACACACCATATCATGCATTATCATCCAAAGTAAACGTGTATACAAAATTTCAGCTCAATCGGTTGATGGTATCTACTTCAAAATTGAGTTCAAATATTCCACCGTACTTATAATGCACGTTAAATATAAGCTTTTAAAAACAAATTCCCCGGCATCTTTCTGTCTGTCTACGTCTGTCTATTCTCGATAAACTCCACTTTTGTACAGTTTATCATTACATATAGTAATTATAAAGTCGCTTTCATATGTCTGCTTTCTTATGTCTGCTTAAATCTTTAAAACTGCGCAACTGATATTCATGCGGTTTTTTTTATCAGATAGAGTGATTCAAGAGGAAGGTTTATGTGACACTGAAACACTGATAATTTTAGAGGTTTATGACATGATGTCGTCATTTTTGCGCATACAATGCAAACGCTGGCTAAACCCTACGGGATATATCAAAATAATGTACCACAATATTACACCTTGGACAACCCACAATAACCATTTACATCTTAAAAAGGCCAATAAAAAGCATTAATCCTTATCCAATTAAGTATTTTAAATACTTTGGTATATGTGTATATCTGCTTACAGCATGTAATTTAAGGGATAACCCACAAAAACCATTTTTTATCTTTTACTTTCAATCTAAAGTAATGGCTTATTTACGAAGCGATATTAAAATTATGAAATACAAGAATACATATATACATATACAATACAAATAACACAGTTACGTAATAGTAAATAGTAATACAAAATACATATATATATATATATATATATATATATATATATATATATATATATATATATATGGTTATATATATGTATATATATACAAATAGATAATAATAGATACGTTTATAATAATCACATATTTAAGTTCCAAAGTTTCAAGTAAGTAGTGTTAATTAATGCACACGAGATTTAAAAATATTTGTTTTTTTATTTATATTAAATATTTTTTTATGAACTACATACAAGTGGGCCCTTGACTGCTATCACACCTGATGTTAAGTGATAATGCAATCTAAGATGGAAGCGGGCTAACCTGAGTAGGATGAAAATCCACACCCCTATCGGTTTCTACACGACATCGTACCGGAACGCTAAATCGCTTGGCGGTACGTCTTTGTCGGTAGGATGGTAACTAGTCACAGCGAAAGCCTCCCACCAACCAGACCAAGACAAATAAAGAAAAATCTCAATCTGCCCCGCCGGGAATCGAACCCAGAACCTCCGCCTTATATATCCACCGTGCATACCAATGCGGCACGGAGGTCGTATTTATTTATTTACTTTTAATTTATTAGTTGTCTGTTAACAAATTTTCGATTTATTTGTAAGCAAATTATAATATAAATAACTATGCGGGGCAAGTGGAATGTTCGGTTTCATATTTTAATATAAGAACCATCACGCAACCTCATTAGTTGCGGAGGTAGATGGGTATGTTCAATAGGCGATTTAAATATCACATTATTGTAATTGTCCAGATGAATGTACACTGGACATTTTCTATTCCGTGTGCAATCCCAGCGGTGTGCTGCCCCCTTTCGAAGCGCCGTGTGTTTGTAAAATGTGTGCCCATCCAGTAGATACAAGCACTTGTTGCCTAATTGTATGGGAGTACCTAAAAATAATACAGATATCTAATAATAATGGTGTGGATTTTTTATAAATTGTTTTAAAATGTTTTTATGGTTACTTCTTAATGAAATAAATAAATAAATGATATAAAAAATAGTGAAAAAGGACGCGTACTAATTACTAAGGTAAGAAAAACTTAGTTAATGTTACTTTTGCACTTCTGTATTTACTCTTATATTTTTAATGGAACATAAAGTAAAATTAAGTAATTCGAAACGGTCATGGCGCCACCTAGTGGAGAATAGTAGGTAGAATAAATTAAAGTGTTGTCATCGAATTTCATATAATCAAAGCTATTTCAGTTTTTCAGCCCAGTGGGAAAGAAAATTGTCTAATAGCCAATTTCGTTAGGGTTAGAATGGTAGTAAAAATTTGAACCGACTCAAAACGCACTAAAAAGTAAAAAATAACTGCGTCATTTAGTTGCTTAATCGTAAGCATATCTATGAAGTCAGTGCGAGCCAAGTTTAAGGAACATTTATTAACGTAGTAAAGCAGTTTGTAGGTTCTAGTTAACGTCCTTAAAGTAGAAACCTAGGGTGGCACCGACTTTATATATATGCTTAAGTAAATTTAAGCAACTAAATGACGCAGTTATTTTTACTTTTTAGTGTGTTTTGAGTCCGATTTTTTTCGTCGGTTAATAAAAAAATTAAAATACTTCATTTTATTAATTGTTTACCGATTTAAAAGTACGTAACCGTTCGTACGCGATTCCGACTCGAACTTAACGGGTACATTTTACATTTTACAAAGCTGTATTCTTGACTATTTATTTATAAACAAGCTAAAAGTGGATAGAGATTATAAAATGTATAATTATTACAGTCTAACAAATTCTCCGGTACTAAGTCTATGTAATTTCGGAGGGGGGTGTGTGTGGCTGATCGATGGAAGGAAGACCACGCCGTGTCGGTTGTTCAGATGGACGTACACTGGGCATTTGACGTGCTGGGAGCAAATCCAACGGGTCGCGGCGCCTTTGCGAATTATGCTGTTCTTTGTGAACGTATAGCCTTGTAGGAGGTATACTCGTTTCCCGTTCGTGTATTGTATCAGTTCCCCTGGAGAAGAAATTAAAATATAACGGAATAATTGCTTCACACTAATATGCCCATAATTATATTTTTCGCAGAATTTTATATTTTTTTATATTAGGGCAAGTATAAGGTAGGAGGGAAATAATATACCTCTCGCGGAACACAAAGGCCGGAGAGAAAGCTCTGTCAACAAATCCAATCCAGGAGCTACGCGGACGTATTCGACGTTAGAGGACCTTGGTTGTGATGGGCTCTCAGATCGGAGCGTTTATTAGAGCGGCGGCGGAGGAGCCCGTATGGGCCACCTGCAACGTTCAAGTCTTCCAGGAAAATTACGACTGATTCTCAGGTGGCAACCAACCAGAAAACATTAGCCACATTCATACCTAATCACAAGGTGCGAATAAAGTAGGGACTCCGAAATAAAGAAAGAATTATGTGAATTATAAATAATCTTACATCTTATAGCTTTTGTGGAAAAAAGGAAATTTTTTATAATGGGTCACTAACGACCTACTGGGCAAATATCTGTCCTATATATATGAAACAAGTGCCTCTAAAAATGACAGGTCGAAGTGAAATGAACATTAAAAAAACCTAATTATTTGTAATGATAAGTTGCAAAACATTTGTCACGTAATCCAATTTCACACTTTGTATAAGCTTTTTGTATTTAAGCACCGTCTTCTTGTTTGTTGAGTTATTATGATATGATCTGCTGCAATTTTGATGTTGAGAGGACATAAACTCCTAAATATTTCTCTTGTTTAATTATAAACATTTTTGTATTGTTATGATTATTATTTAAAATTTTGATGATTATGAGGATTATATAATTAATCTATATATATAAAATGAATTGATGTTCGTTAGTCTCGCTAAAACTCAAAACGGTGAACAATATCAAAAGTCATCTATTTTGGAAGGTTTAAAAGGTGAGAAAAATTATAACAATTGCCGGGAAAATTTCTAAAAAGCCGGCACTCCCGCTATGACGTCCAAATTAAGTAGACCTCCTCCGTGTTACATTATACGTACCGAGTAGGGTTCAGCATTTTGGAACTGGTATTCTTTCATATTGTCAGTACTCAATTAGTATATTTATACTGTAATGTCGGACAATGTTTAACAAAAATGTAGATCTCTAGTAGGAACACGGGACTGGACGGAGGATATTACTTGACGGAAACTATAAAAAAAATAAAATTGAGAGGAGCGTGGACACACTCTATATGAGTCTGTCTTTAAAATTAGAAAGGTGCCTAAGAGGTTTTCACGCGGACGAAGTCGCGGGCGACTGCTAGTAGTAAATATAAATTAACCACAATACTTTTTTTACGTATAGACTAATAAAAATACTTACTTTTCTGTCAATAGTAAATTATAAATTTAATAGCTGACTACAGTCACGATATGGCTGGTAATCATTTAAAGGTACAAAGTAATATCCTCTCACATTCACAAACAGTGTACAGGCAGTAAATAAGATAAAAGAGACGTTTGTCAAGCATAGAATAGTTGGTCTCAAATGTTACAAATATTAAATAAACAATCCCTTAATTACCACGAGTACATGTAGGTCATTAACGACCCTTTGGTTTGATAAAACGAAAATTAAAGAACGCAATTGGCAATACTTTCTTCTAAACAAAATATTATGAGAAATCTGAAAGTTATTATAACTCACAAATTGAAATATCTATTTTAAAATTTAATCTGCTGAGTCTCCGCAATGTGCTTTCCGACCGACGGAACAAATGGACAAATATTTGCCCAGTGGGTTGTTAGTGACCCATTATAAAAACTTTCCAATTATTCCAAAAACATCGTTACGCTACCTTCGGTCGGACTCTCTGACTTACTTGAGTAAGTACTCAAAAGTGCTTATTTTAAAGAGCAAAACCCGACTTGAAATAAATAATTTATTTACCTTCAAAATTTCGTTTTCGTCTAGCTTTCTCAAAAAACTGAAGGACGAACACATCAAAATACGAGTCTGTGGTATTTTTATAACTACATATTTATAAAGTATGATGGTGTAAATACACTAATACTATAATTACTATCTAAATAGAAAAATATAAATTGCAAACGTCCTACCTAATGAACTAAAGAAAAATGGCTAGTGAAAGATATAGAGACGAAATCGCTAATCAATTAAAAACACCCTTACGGAATAAGGCTACTGGCTGGTTAGTTTATATTCAATAGAAATATGTGAAAGGTATTTCAGTAAATTTTATATCCTGATTAAAAATCTTGACTTGCCAACAAGTAGAACTGTAGCAAATTTAGATTTTTTTTACGGGGTTTTAGGGTGTCCAAAACTTGTCTACCCTACTTTATTTTCTAGAATCCTACCTTATTTGCTAGCTGCACAGGGAGAACAACAACATGAGTAGAGAAGGTAAATATTGACATATTACAAGGTCAATCGTTCCAGTAGCGCTATTCCGTAAATCTGTATCGAAACTCAACAGTGTCATTAGCGACTACGTCTCTATATCTCTCTATTTTAAACGATACTATAGATAGAGAGGGACAGAGACAAATTTGAAATACATGCTGTCGAAAGTCATCACACTCATTACAGAATAGTGCTACTGGTGGTAACTGATGATGATCTTAGAAGATTGAGGCTAACTTGGTAGAAGTAGGATAATATTCACACCCCTTTGGTTTCTTCACGATATCGTACCGAAACGCTACACAGCATAGCAGCCCTGCCGGGAATCGAACCCAAGACCATCGTCTTATAAATCAAGCGCGCACGCCACGGAGGCCGTCACGCCTGTGTAGACCGAGTCCCAGGTTGGAGTTTTCTCTCAACCGTACGATGAATCCATAGAATGCTAAGATATTCTGTTTATGTACGCACATCAGTTCAGAGAAGCTGCTGAATCAATTAGACCTGATAGATGGCGATACGTATATCTTTTTTTTCATAATTTCATAAATAAGAAGGTGGGGTGTAAAAGAAGATGTAGTGCATAAATTGAGAAAGGGATGTTTAGATGGTTTGGGCATGTAGAGAGCAAAAATGAAAGAAGATTAACAAAAAAGATTTATGAGGCGAGGGTAAATGGAAATGAAGGAGAAGGCGAATGTTCCTGGGTTAAAATTCAGGACATTTTAAAAAATTATCAGATCAAGAGTACTCTAAATCTAATCTAAGACGATGTATGAAAGGACTATGAGAGTGGAAGAAGCTAAGGAAGTATGCAAGGACTGTGGCAAATGCAAGGATGTAGTCTCTGCCTACCCCTATGGGAATGTGATGTATGTATGTACCTACGTATGTATGGATTTCTCTTTTTAAAAATCCGTATTAATTCTATTCTGTAAACATACTCGTATGTAAAAGGTTTAAAAATAACGAAACACAATTTATTTTAAATTATCATTATCTCAAATTAAGAATTTAATAATACTTTAGTATGACTAGAATTATTCAATACATTTATTTTATACAATTATTTACAAGGTTGACTTATATGCCGTCATCGGCATTCATTTTCTATTGCTAACATTAGGTTTTAATAATTTACAATGGCATTTTAAATAAATTCTTTGGCAAATGTTATAAAAAAATAACAAAAATATTTACAAATCCAAAATAATGCCGCTCGTTGAAAACAGTTGTACTGCAAGAAAGTAGATGGTCCAAAAATGCATGAAGCCTTAGCCTGGTCTTTGTAGGTAGTTACATACATAAAAAAAAAATATTATAGGACAATACAGACATCGCCAAAGTAATCGTAGCTACATACAATTTTTTTTTATTTTAACGACAAGTATTCTTTGATTTACTTTGCGTACATGATTTCGATTGTAAATGATAATTAATACAAATTGTAACGTATATTAAAAGAGCAACAGCTGAGATTCTTGCCGGCTCTTCCTAGTAGAATCTGCTCTCTGAACTGACGGTAGAGTCACTGACTACTTTATAATTATTTACTTCAATTATAATATAATAATTTACTTAAAAAATAAATGAATTTTAATTATAATCTTTCAAAACGAATTTACTTTTATTTCACAAACAGCAATAGTAACATTATCGTCTCTTGCTGTCAATGGCTGGAAGGCCGCTAGACCAGTGCAGATAGCTTTAAAAATAATAAAAAGTACAAAAAAATCGCAGTAGGATGAATAGAAGGATAGGAAAAATAAATTGCGGGCGATCTGAGGTCGGGAAGGGGTAAGGGGTTAGTTTTAAGTTTTATTTTTTTTATCGACTACAAGTTGACCTTTGACTTCTATCACACCTGATGTTAAGTGATGATGCAGTCTAAGAAGGAAGCGGGCTAACTTGTTAGGAGTGGGACGAAAATCCACACTCCTTTCGGTTTCTACACGACATCGCACCGGAACGCTAAATCGCTTGGCGATACGTCTTTGTCGGTAGGGTGGTAACTAGCCACGGCAAAACCCTCCCACCAGCCAGACCAAGACAAATTAGGAAAAATCTCAATCTGCCCCGCCGGGAATCGAACCCAGGACCTCCGTCTTATAAATTCACCGCGCATACCACTGCGCTACGAAGGTCGTCAGTTTTTCCGGAAATCGAGAAAATCCGTATTTTACCCCTAAAACCTTACCCCTTACCCCTTCCCGACCTCAGATCGCAAGTACGTCTTTTTACCGCCGTCGTTTTGGCTCCACTTAAAATTTACAGTTGCATACCCAACAATTTTAAAACGGCAGAAATTAGGATGGCGAGAGTAGGAAGTGCCTACTTGAATTATTCTTCCAAATGTTAAGTACTCTTTTAAGTTGATCATAAGAAAGTTTTAAGTACTTGATGTTCCTTTTGCGTTATATTTATTATATTTTGGTCATTTTCAAATTATACTAAGAATTCATCGATGCCAACAGTCAATATTCAATTATTATTATTCCTAATCTTAAAGTAAGTTCCTCTCAATGTTCTTTGTAATATTGGAGGTTCGTGAGTATGTGAATATTTTGGCCAGAAAGTGATCTTATTCGTCACATCCAAGTGCAGATAAACGGAGCACTTTTTGTTGGTGCATCTCCATCTAACAGCGAGGCCCTTCCTTATAAGCTTCTGCTTATAAAACGTGTGTCCATCTAGTATATACAGACGTTTGCCGTTCGTGAAGTCGTGCAGTCCTGGAGGTAAAAATATATTATCTTTATTAATGAATTTACAAGTATTTTATTACCAAAATATTCATGAGCCTGTAACGCTTTATAGGTTGGAGTAATTGAATACCTGCATGGTAGAATGACGATCACGAAGATACACGGGGAGCACGCTGCATAAGGTGGTGATATCATGGCGTGACTTGACGGCATTACAGCGATAGTCGATGGTGTTACCACAAAACGTGACAAATTGGTGTTACGCCAGAGTCACTCGTCAATATCTCCTTCTACAGATTTGGTGGGGACAAGACTGTCGCGTCGATTCACAGATCCTTTGAAATGGCACCTCAGACTGGGTTCACACGCACATTATCTTGCACGTTTTTGTAGTGTTTTCGACGTACAATCAGCCGGATGTTCATAGAGCTATTCGTTTTTAGGTATTCAAAATAAGAAAAGGACAATATTGAGGCACTGTCAAATTATAGCTAGGCGTCTAGTATCAGTATTTAAACATACTGCAATCATAGAGACTATGGTAAATTAGTTCACTAAACTACTAGACTGATAGTCTAAATAGAAATTCAGAAAAAAAAATTACATCCCAAAAATTACGCGCCCTGGACAATTGACTAATGTAATTATAAATTTACTTTTAAAATATTCAGACTTTCACAGTCTTATAAATCTTCCACAAACAGTTTTGAAGAACTTGTTGGGAGGGTGATTGTGCTTGTGACCTCCGTAGTATACCACTCGCAGTTCCTGATCGACGTGCAGGTAAACGTTACAATCAGACTTGCTACAACAAAACCGGCGCAGTACGCCGCCTCTCATCACACTCTTTTGATAATACGGATACCCTTTCACTATTAATATATATTTCCCATTTATCATTTCTATAATTTCACCAATCTGCCATAGTGAATCTGCAAAGTCATAATTGGTACCATTACAAAACTGTATTAGTGTTGCCTCCATATCATATTTTTTTGCGATTTTTGTTATAATTTGACAGTACCCACACCATGGAACGGCACTAACTAATCTAAATGCATACTTATCTGTTTGTGTATCACTAAAATACGAACCCGTTACGCAGATCGACACATTTATTTATATATTTTTTATATATTGTGCTATGTGACGCTATCCTTGCAACATGACCACCTTACAAAAAGTTTATGAATTTTCTAAATAAAATAATATACCTACATTGTATAACCTTATGAGAACAGTTAAAAAATTTTAACAAAAAATAGAACCGACTCAAAACGCACTAAAAAGTAAAAAATGACTGTATCATTAGTTGCTTTAATTTACTTAAGCATATATAGGAAAGTCGATGCCAGCCAAGTTTAAGGAACATTTATTTTACGGGTTCTAGGTAACGTCCTTAAAGTAGAAACCTTGGCTGGCACCGACTCCTAGATATGCTTAAGTTAATTAGAGCATTATTAGCAGCATATTTTTAGTGCCTTTGGGTCGGTTTTATTTTTTGTTAATAATTTTTATTTCTAACTTTTTAGTGATTTATCGCCACGTAACGTACTCGTAATATACTTTCATAGTATATTATTCGGCACTAGTAGCCAAAAGGCTACCGATACCGAGATAAAAACCGAAATCGTTGTAAGTGTGCCTCCAAAATTTGAAGAGTTCCTTCAATTTCCCCAGGATATCATCATCAGATCCTAACATGATGACAATGGGACCATCTTGGAAGTATACCCTTTGTAATAAAAAAAGAATTATCAAAATCGGAAACTCTATAAAAAGTTATGCGTGGTCATACATAAAAAAAAATATACGTGTCGAATTGAAAACCTCCTCCGTTTTTTTTTCGTCGGTTAAAAATAGATTGTCTCGTGAAATTATACCATGTAACGTAATGGAATTTAAACTTAAATCATAAACTTGATATTGATTTGAATAAAATTTTAACAGCAAAGTCTTGAAGGGCAACATTAATCCATGTTAAAATTTAGGTACTTTTAAAAAAAATTTAAAACATATATCCATACTAAAGAATAAATAAAATAAGTTAGACTGATCTAGTATCTCTATAATCATGTCATGAACCTGTGTTTACATTAAATATTTAAAAAAATATTTTAATAAAACAGTTTTTTTTGTTTTTTTCATATCAATGTCTTTGGTCAATTCAATGTGATTTATTTAATGTACATTATAGCGATGCATTCATTCACTTTAACAGAATGACGGAACGTGTAATTTTTAAACAACAATTATAATAACTACTAAGTTTTAAATTTATGAAAGTTTGTTAATAGATAGTAATGGGGAGAGCGGTACCTTCTGATACAGGTCTAGTATTTACTAGAAGGTCTCAGCTGTCAATGTACCACTTTGAACCAATAAGTCTGAGTCACATCGTTACATAGTATAAAACTAAGTCGCTTTTTTATGTTTGCCGGATGTATGCTTTAATCTTCAACCGCAACCGATTTTCATGCGGTTTTTTTATCAGATAGAGTGGTTCAACAGGAAAGTTTATGTGTATAATACATGCGCAATGTAGTAGAGAAAAGCTGATAATTTTAGAGGTTTCTGATGTGATGTAAATTATCGCATTTTTTGCGCTTACATTGCTGGCTAAACACAAGAGATATATCAAAATAATGTTCTACAGTATTACACAACTTAAAAAGGTCAACAAAAAAGTCCGCGCTAAGTCTATCTCTTAGGGATAACCCAAAATAACCATTATTTATTTTTTACTTTCAACTAAAAGTAATGACTTATTTACGAAGCGATTTTAAGCAAGATTGTATTAATCCTTATCCAATTGAGTTAATCTTAAAAACTTTGTGCATTCAATATAGATCACTATTGCCCTTTACGGCATGTTATTTGAGTGAATATTTTCCAAGATATTTAATATTCAAAATGCAGGGACGAGCGTTTGGGGGTCGCGCGGCCGTGCGTGCGCCGCCGTTGGTACCAGCATTGCACCCGTGCGAAGCTGGGGCGGGCCGCTAGTTTCAAATAAAATCAAAGATGAAGACGGTCACGACCCTCATCAATGAGGAAATCACCTAGTAGTAGGAAACAATAAATTTTCATTTCATATCATTTCAATAACCGGATAAGTATTTTTAAAAAATCAAACATAACTTTAGTGTAAAATAGTTTATTAAATGCGTTCGAATGCTATTATCATACAAAAGCAGAATCAGCGTACAATCTTGACATTAAAAATACGCATAGTACAGTATTATATTTAGGTTAAGTATAAAAATAGAAGATATTAATTAGTCCTTTAAATGCAGGAAACCAAATCAAATGGTTATTTAAAAATAAAACGAGATCTACAATTGAGATACGTGATTATCACATGAAGCACACAGTCTTAAAACTTTCTACAACTATTATACCATTGTATCACAATGCCTAATACTGGACACGTCACAAATGCAAAATATCACACATACGTTAATACATAAATACATGCTTCGGCGAAAAGTCAAAATTCAGAATACCAAAACTAAATTGTTAACAATAATATGTATTAAAATATAAACTATCGCGAGTTTTTCCATAATGTTAAACTAGAAATATAAACGACTGAAACTCTCGTCACTTCACGTCAAACCCATACGGGGCTCTTAAGGATGAGCTCGCTAATTCATGCAACGCGGTGTGTAGCAAACTGCGAGCCGCGCGCGCGGGCGCACGTAGCACTGTGTAGTACGTAGCGTTGAGAGTGGGGCTGAGGCTGAGGTCCCCGTATGGGTTCGAAACTTGTCGGGCATACACCGACAACAGTAACATTAGTTTCAGCCGTTTCTATTTCTATTTTAATAATATATATTAACCAGTGTGGCTAGTGTAAGATTTTACCGCGTCGATACCGAGAACGGTAAACGCAAATTTTATATGACACTGACACTCACCCATTTGAGTTTTCTCTCAAAACTGCCAGGGGCGCTGCTTCAACTCCATATAAAATTTGACTATACGCGAATGTGAAGTTTTCGATTTGTTTTGGTAGAAGCTAACACTAGGCACTTAGATTTAAAAATACGGAATACAAAACTTTTAGATGTTTTTATTAAAAAAGCTCGGTAGAGCTTCGGAATCTCCGAAGGAAATTAAGCCATACATGTCTAAAATAAAATTCTCACTAACTTAAACACCGGCATTTTTACTTTATACGGCATTGGTTATTAGTTATTTAAATTAGAAACCATAATTTATTTGGAAACAGAACATTGTTCATTTATTTTAATTACTAAGTAACTGATTTTCAACTTGAAACTGAAACATGTACCCATTACAAATTAATAAAATCCCTAATTAAAAGTAAACTAAAACCGTTACAAAACTTAATCTAATAAAAAGACAAGACATGAGAAGGCACTTCACCCAAACATCATTTTAATGAACGTGGGTATTACACGATTTATTGTTAATAATAATTTGCACGTTTAGAAATATAATAACCTAATTAAAAAAATGTTGTGTTTCCGATGAAAATGTTGACCTTGCATCGACCCATAAGAATGAACCTCTATCTGTTATGTCGAGGACCATTTCATGCCATCCAAACAAAGATCACGCCTTTCAATTTTTTAAAATAAATTTAGGTGTTAAATTTAAGCCGTTTTATTAATAAAAGTTTTAATAAAGGTAAACTTTATAAATAAAACGGCCTAAATTCAACATTTTCATCATAAAAATTTAAAATGATCTTTGTTTGGATGGCATGAAAGTTTACCTTTATTAAACTTTATTAATTCAACATTTTCATCGTAAAAATTGACAGGCGTGATCTTTGTTTGGATGGCATGAAATGGTTCTCGACATGGTAGGTAGAGATTCATTCTTATCATCTTTTGGGTCGATGCAAGGTCAAAAAACACTAAATTTTGAATTAGCTCACAATATTTCTAAGCGTCCGATATGGATATCGCAACCTTAACCTATGGTGATTGGTAATACGTCTTAACATCGAAACTACATTCTAATTATACGTGTAAACATATCACATGAAAAATATTTTAAAATTATAATACGTAGACAGTCTTATACATAAGCAAAATAAAAAATGTGCAAAAACACTACTTCAAGATTGTGCGTTAATGCAGCAACACTCTTCGATCGTAAAAACAAAACGAAATTTTTAGCAGCATATATTACTACTGCCTGTACTGTCTCTACTGATTTACAGAGAATATTATGTCCTGTATATGTCGATTCTTGAAATAATACATCGAACGAACATTTCGCTTACATTTTTTTTTATATATTATAAGATAGCGATTGACTGCAATCGCGCCAGATGGTAAACGAAGATGCAGCCTCGACTTGATGATACCCAAATTGCAAGTGGTAAAGAAAACGGAAGTTTAAAGGCCAAAAAACATTAAATTAAAAATTTAGAAAACCCCCGACCCAAATTAGATCCATGAAAAGAACCAGTCAAGACAAAATCAACGAAGCCCAAACTCGATGGGTTTACTAAAAAGGTAGACCAGGGTTACGTCTCCTACCTTCAAGCCTTATCATCAGACCAGCTCAGTGGTTCCAGAAGACATTAGTGTTTCAAATGTCATATCACACACATGCTTTCAAGCAAACTGAGCGTGTAACATTTCTATCACACTTAACAAACGACCTGATGACCTTGAAGACCTGAACCGATTTCCACCAAACATAGCTAAGAACACTCTCAACTGATGACAACTACCTTTCAAACAAAAAAAAACGCATTAAAATCGGTTTATCCGTTTGGGAGTTATGATGCCACAGACAGACACACAGTCGTTTTTGCGTTGGGGGTTAAAAAACGACATCTCGTCGATTCAGTTCGACTGTCAGTTCAATATGGTAAAATGAGATTGGAGAATACCCATTTCTGTTAAAATCCGCTTTGCAACCGTTGTACATCGGCTTCAAAATTGGTGTATTTTATCAAGAATCGAAACACTGCTGCCATATAGCAACACCTTTCTGGGCATAATTAATTATTTATTAAGGTTTATTAGGGCCCATAATATTTTTTATTGGAATACAGGCAACATTACATGATATGCTATAATTACTTACAAGTAAGGTAACGCCAAGCTAGTTAAATGCTCACTAATCAAACCAATTGTGCTAATTCGGCTGTACGTTATTACACAGGGGAAAGTATAAGACATTCACAAGGAAAAATATACAAAAGCTCAATTTAATGAGCACTGAATTGATAACATGTAAATTAGCAGCGCTATTTGTCAGGCGAATAGAGTAAGAACACATGGATCCTTAAATAAATTGACAGGTGAAATGGTTGAAAATTTTTGCACTTACGTTTTTGCAGGACGAGGAGGCACATGAGTAAATACGACACTAAGCTTTCCTAAACACTTGCAAGAATTTAATGTTAATCAGTACTTGTATATCGGATACATAGACATTTGTCTTCTCTATTTAACGTCGTTTAAGTGATCTTAATCATTCCCAAAGTCAGCAAATCGTGCCTACTTTTACAGTTCCTGTATTACTTATTTATCTTAGAACAATCAAGTTTAATCAATTAGTTTTAAAGCCGAATTTGCACAACTTTATAAACTACCGTAAATTTGTTAAACGTAATTATTAAAAACACTGTGAGCTACCAGATAGTCATGTAATGGCGTTAGCGAGGGAGGTTCTGGTAGAGGGGTACCATTCTCTTTATTACCAGTGCCATTCCACATGGGATGAATTGGTTGCATTTGGTTTCGTGCTTCTTTCTTCGTGCTAGGCGGATGGCTGTGAGACACATTCGCTTTGAGGACTTCCAACTTGTCGGTGATGATCAGGTGAGCCTTGCACTTCCACTTGGAGCCGTAGGCGGTGCAGCTCCATCTATGGGCATTACTGCGCGCTTTCAGATGCTTGTAAAAAGTAAAATTGTTCAGACGTAGGTTGATCCTACCGTTGGGTCGTAAGTAGAATTCAACTGTTGAAACAAAATATTGAACGTTAATACTTGTAATTAGATTAATATAAAATTAGAAATTAAATATAAAACAGAATTTTAGAAACTGTTAATTCTAACATTTCTTGTATATAAAATATACTAAATAAAATAAATAATAACACGATAAAGTAATTGTACAAAAGGGTATAAGAAAGTCATTTAACCAATCATTTTATTGTTAAGTAATAACTTAAACATCTATATGTTTCTGCTATACGTTACATTACAAAATCCAAGTATAAATTGAATTTTAGATAACATGATTTGTTAAATTGTTTACAACATATCTACAACAAAATTTTATTTTTTGTTTTTTTATATTTTTATTGTTAGTTATGTGGCGTTTTGTAAATTTTATAAAATTTATTAACACAGTACATTAACACGTGGTTTAAACAGCTGATGGACGTTGGGGTCCCAAGGTGCTAAAAGGCGACCCCGCGCCGGAAAGCGTGTCGCAGGGCGCCGCTGGCCACGGGCGGCTCAAGATCGTTGCATTTGGAAGTCCCTAAAAAAGGCCTATGTCCAACAGTCGACGTCCATCGGTGTTAATGATTATGATGATGATGTTGATATTAATAAAATGACGTCAGCGCCTCTGGTTGTTATCTGTAACAAAGAAAAAACATACATTGCATCAATCATAACTAAAATAAATTTTAACATTCTCACATTCACATGAAAATTTTTAACAAAAAATAGAACCGCCAAAAGCCAAGTTTAAGGAACATTCATTTAACGTAGTAAAGCAATTTAGGGGTTCTAGGTATTTAGGTAATTCCTTAAAGTAGAAACCTTGGCTGGCACCGACTCATAGATATGCTTAAGTAAATTAAAGCAACTAAATAACGCAGTTATTTTTACTTTTTAGTGCGTTTTGAGTCGGTTCTATATTTTGTTAAATATTTTTATTTCTTAAATACTTTTTAGTGATTTATCGACACGTAACCTACTCGTACTATACTCTCATAGTATATTATACGGCACTAGTAGCCAAAAAGCTACCGATACTTACACGAAAACCAAAATCGCTGCAAGTGTGCCTATAAAATTTGAAGAGTTCCTTCAATTTTCCCGGGATATCATCATCAGATCCTAACATGATGATTGTGGCATATTGGAAGTATCCCTTTCTAATAAAAAAAAGAATTATCAAATTCGGACAACTCTGTAAAAAGTTATGCGTGGTCATACATAAAAAAAAATATATATACGTGTCGAATTGAGAACCTCCTCCGTTTTTTTTCGTCGGTTAAAAAATAAGTTCTTTAATAACGGTACACAGTGGCGGATGGCAGCAGTGTCAAGGATGATATTATCTTTTCAAAAGTTGGAAATTTTCAGAATACTAACAATTGTTTTATAGACCTTTGTTACTCATTCACGGCTCAACGGTTGGACAGTCTGGTTGAAAATTGACACTGACTTACGAGCAAAGGCTATTTTTTTTGTTATGTATGACCACGCATAACTTTTTAGAGTTGTCCGATTTTAATAATTCTTTTTTATTAGAAAGGGCACACTTCTAATATGGTCCCATAGTCATCATGTTAGGATCTGATGTTGATATCCTGGGAAAATTGAAGGAACTCTTCAAATTTTATAGGCACACTTGCAGTGATTTCCGTTTTTGTGTAAGTATCGGTAGCTTTTTGGCAACTAGTGCCGTATGAGTCGATTTAAAGACGTTACCTATAACTCACAAACTGCTTTACTACGTTAAATAAATGTTCCTTAAACTTGGCTGGTACCGACTTCATAGATATGCATAAGTAAATTAAAGCAACTAAATGACGCAGTTATTTCTTACTTTTTAGTGCATTTTGAGTCGGTTCTATTTTTTGTTAAAAAAAACATTTTATCCCGATATTTAACAGGAAGGAGATCTCAGGGGGTGTGCAGACGACAAGAGTTAGTACTACTCACATCAAGTCTCTCCCATCCTCATTGGTGTTCTCAGCCATCGCGCTGGTTCCAGCCGCGGCGGATGGGTGTGGGTGGTCTGCGCTCTCACTACCATATCGTTGGTGACATGCAGGAAACCTTTGCAGGACCTGGAGCCCATACGCGTACAGCTCCATCGGAATCCATCTCGTAGTATTTTATGCTGATAGTACGTATACCCGTTGAGCATAAGGACGTCTTTTCCGTTTCGACCTTTCACGCGAAATACTGAAAATATTTTTTTTGTAATATAGGAAGGCATTTTAAGGGTTGAATATACGAAACAGTAGTAACATTTGTCTTCTAAAGACCTCATGGAAGCTCTACAACAGTTTTTCTGCTGACGGGGAAAAAATCTATTAGAGATACCCAACATCATCCTCACGGGAGAGGTCGGGTTCTGAGGGATTTTTACCAAACTCCTCAACCGTATAACTGCCAAGAGGCACAAAGTCTTTACAAGGATAAAAGGTCTACGTACATATAGTTATACGATGAAGTGAAGCTAGATAAAGAAGACTTAAAAATTCTGTGTACCCTCGTCTTTGCAGAATCTGAAAGAAAATGTAGGAGAATCCGTACCTACATGAGCCATAGAGCAATGTCCCGAATATAGAAGGAAGTGGATCGATGACCGAATATTAGTATTACAGTGTGATGAACAAAACATTACTGTTCGATAAACAGTAGCTGTTCTAGTTGTTGTAGCAACTGCTGCGGCATGGAGTTCTAAAATAGTCTTTTTAAATATATTATGTTTTAAAAAATACATTTTTGAAACATTACCATAAAATTTAACTCTGTAAACACACCTATTTGACGAAATTTCTACTTTAATTAATAAATAAGGGTGAGTTTTATTTTTCCCAGACCACGTCTTTAACTGTGTTACAATTTGTCATGCAATATCATGTATTGAACAACATACAAGATTCAGATTTTAATTTATATTATATTTCAAATATATACTAACTTACATTACAAATTTCATTTTTTTTAAAATAATTAAAACAAATTTCATGATTTTTTGTGATGCCACATTTGCCTAGATGTTCAAATTGTAAATAAATAATTAGGACTACACAATCGTTATAGCCCCAAAGTAAGCGTACTCGTGAGAAGCTTGTGTTATGGGTGCTTTCCTATGAATATTTTTATATACATTATACATAAATATTCAAATTATATAGTTAAACACCCAGACACTGAAAAAGATGGCAATTCACACAAAATTTTCCAGATGTGGGAATCGAACCCACAGCCTAGGATTGTATGTCACAGGACTAAATAACATTTCATTTTTGCTACAGAAATAAGAATTTTAGATGCAAAACCTTTTGCCAAAAGTAGGTATCCTAAACCATTGTACTTGTATGAAAGGTTTAATGAAATTGAAAGAAGCGACAGAGATGCAAGGATCGTGGCAAGTGGAGGGACGTGATCTTTGCCTACCTCTATGGGAATGAGGCTTGAAGGTATGTATGTATGTACATTTTGTCTTTGTCACTAAAGGCAAGGTAACCGTTCGGAAGATGAAAAATTAAAAATTAAAATTTTTTTAATCTTTTCTTAAAATTCTTATTTTTTGTGGGAGAGAAATAATGAGTATTAAATATTATGTTTCCTGTCAATGATGTATTTTATTAGTATCTCAATTTGGGTTGCCCGTAGCCCACTTAGTAGTTGGAAAATACCTAAATCTAGTGGGTTCGTGGTTATGTTCGACGTAACTCCGCATAACAGTGCCTTCACCATTCAGCACTAGAAAAGCGCGACATGACATCGAGAACTGTTTTGAGCACTTCCACCGAAACCCGTCCTTGACCACGTAGTGCTTCGAGTACGTGTAGTTATTCATCACGGCTATAGTGCCCGACAACGTCTGGACAAAACAAGCTGGAACATAAGACATCATTGATTAATACACCTAATCAATATACTTTGATTTTTCGGATTATAGACTCGTATATTTTTTTAATATGGAATAAGTTTGCGCTTGACCACGACTTCACCTGATAGTAAGTGTATATGTGGTCTAAACGCGAGGCGGTACATCTCTGCTGGCAGGGTAGTAACGAGCCACGACCAAAGACACGAACCCAGGAACTCAGTCCGCCATGAAGGTTTTTAAAAACAGGTCGTACCTACTAAATAATATCTGTTTCTAGTTTCTGTTCACAGTTATTAAGAACAATCAAATCCATATTATCTATTTTGTCTAATTCAAAGGAAACTAACTTTTATATTTAAAAAATATATAATTAATTATTTAAGATATATGTATATAAATAATAGAAATATTGCATATTATTCACTATCGCGATGAACACAAGTATCACAAACGGGATTAATGTGTTGCAAACAGATAGGCTTGTTACATTGATAGCAAAAATACCTTGTTTTTCTATCTTTGCCAGAAGGACACACTTTACATCTCGTTGTTTTTAAAGTTTTATTTAGAGGGTAGATTATTTTTTCTCTAAACTTCTTGTGTAAACATTTACATACGATATTCGATAGTTTCTCCATATCTTTCACCTTTATTTGAGACTTAGTCGTAAACTCTGTGAAAAAAATAAAGCAATATACAGGAAGAAATTTTTTTAGTTCACATTTTTTTATATTTGGCAAATAAACGAAATTTAAGTATGACGTATTTTTTCTTTTTATTTAACTCGATCAAAATTATCGTTCACTAAAGTTATTTACTTTTAAACAGATTTAGACGGTCACCCTACCACGCAGTACACAGCCAAACGCGTCGGCGTCCTACAAACGTGCGGCCCGCGGTTTGTTCGATAGTAAACTGTCCATCGTTTTGTTATTTTTGAGTCAGAAATTGAAAAAATATATTTCAGAAAATGTACAAAACGGTTAGAGGATTTTCAATTCATTAATGATAATAGAACTGCAAAAAAAATGTGCGAACTTAAATAATAATCATCCTGTACACGTAAATACTAAAAACACAAAAACAAAATATGTATCAATAGATATTGCAGTTAATATAGTGTGCAGCCGTTGTGGCTGGATATCTAACCACCATGTCTAATTTATAAAAGTAAAATATTGAAACCCGAAGCCAATGTCTGAAAGTTGAGCTACTGTTGCGACACCGGCAACATACATTTAGGTAAACTATAACAATTATCTATCTTGTCAAAGTGCTAGCTATTTTTTATCATTAACCCTTACTGTATTTAAAGGAGATGGTCCATTTCCGCATCGCTCTTGTACCACATACCATTAAAATGGAAAAAATATAAAGATTTTATTAAAAATAAAATAAGTGAACGAAACGAACTAATAAAAACGTTGGTTAAAAATAAAATTCCTAGTTTTTGAGGTTATAAAAGATGTCTTTCTAATATTAGTCTGTAGGTGATAAAGATGCGGTGACATTGATTTGTCGAACTCAAAATATGTCATTTTTGACAAGACTTTTCTTCCGTGTCCTATAATGAGAACTATAATAAGAACAAAACTCAATATTTTAATCTGATTATTCAGTAATCCGTTAGGTACATATATCTAACCAATAACCATCAAATCAAATGGACCATAGGTACGTCAATAAACACTGACAGCAAAAGTCAAAACAACATCAATCCGCCACCTGGAGAATGTCTACCATAGATAATATAACTTATCTAAGATCCGCCATGATTATACGTAGTGTTACATTGTTTTGGAGAGAATAAATAATATTTCGCCCAAATAAAAGTGAATTCAGAGTTTTGGCTAATCAAAACTAGATTATTAATACATGTAGTTTTTTTCAACTTATGTACAGAAAGTGGGGCTGTGCTCCATACAATTTTGGATCATCTCCTTTAATTACATTGTTTCCGAGCAGGTAAAGCGAATTAAGTCGTTTCCAAGAGTAATCTTGGAAGGAAAGATACTGGGCAAGAGCCTGGTCTTCAAAGGAGGAAATGACTAGACAACATAAGAGAGCGGACCGGACTTAATTACCCACAATGAAAGCGAATTATAAATAACAGGAAAGCTTTTCGCATATTAGCCGCCAAACTTTATTCGGAAGATGGCACCAAGTGATGATGATGGTGATGGAAGCGAATTTCTTGATAGAGAAAAATCTATTGCTGAAGTCTAACATGGGACTTTTAACAATAGATAAAAAATATATTATAACTATGAAAATAAATTTATTAAAAATTTGTATGTACATAACATTTAATTTTTATCAGGAATCTATCTACGCATGCAATTTTAATTTTTAGTTAACAAAAAAATATTCGCACAACTTCGTTCGCCTAAAAACAACGATTTTCACAATTTTATTTTACTATAATTATATAGACCTTCCTCTTTGCAACTTTGTTTTGCACCATTTTGTGACATAGTAAAATCGCTACAATACAAAAAATCACGTGTATTTATTTAGAAAATTTTTACCTGGCTCTTCAATATATTCATCCTTAATTGGATATTCAACAATAGCAAGAGGCAACTTTGCACTAAACATACGTCAACTTATGTTATCACGAACACAATGTTTGTATGTGTGTGTACCAAGTTAAAATAATCTACTCCATACAAGTAGATACAAGTCTGCCAAGTTTAATTTACTTTAAGTTCTTTTTATAAAGTAATCTGCCATTTTGAATTTTTCTGACTTTCCCGACTTTTTGTATCTTGTATTTTTTGTAATTACAATTTTCTGAATATGGGTGAAACAAGAATTAAATGAATTAATATTTTTTTAATGGATTCTAATATAAGTGCCATCACTTTTACAAACATAGTGAGGAGGGTCGTGGGAGTGCTGTCCGTTGTACCTCGTAATAACCCCCTTATCGTCGACGAATAAGGAGGCCCGGCAGGTCCTCGAGTAGTGCCTCGTACATTTCCACCTGAACCCGTCCTTAACCCGGTAGTGTTTCGTGAACATGTGCTTGTTTACCATAATGAAAATCTTTCCCGTAGAAGTTCGAATAAACTTTGCTAGAATACAAAAACAACTTTTATTTTTATACAATTTTTTTTTAATACTGCAATATGGGTATCAAATTCAGGGGCTCAATATGAGGATTTTTCTTGCGCAGTGGCACTGGCGCTATTTGATGTTACATTTTTGCTCTCATTTATTAATTCACAATATTTTTTTTATTTTCAACAGTTTGTTGGTGCAACTGATAGTCCGGGTTCTAGAGTAAAGAACCTCCCTACATTTGGAAAGATCCCTTGATCCAACAGTCAAGCGAAAGCTTCTTAAGATGTTAGTCAAAGCTATTCGCAATAAGACCATTGACTGAATCGATCAACGGAACAATAACTGGTGAATGAACCTTCCACATGGCAATCTCGTGTGCCAGGTATTTTGATGCTTCTTCCTCTTCACCTCTCACCAAATTACTATGTGGAAAAATAATATTATCAACAATATATTGCTATCGGTAGCGGCATTTTTATAAATAGGTAAAATCTTGCTAACCATGCTTGCTAACTTGCTAAATTTTTTATATATATATACATAATGTCCCATAATTAAATTGGAGATACGTCATCTAATTATCTAAAACTAATTTGACTAGTTTAAGAAAACCCTAGGGTGACTTAGTTATTAGTACTTTTACGGATTTTTCAATTTTCTCCATCTTAAATTACATTTTGTAATGCTGGAGCTGCTGTGATTAAAATTTTTAAGATTTATTTTTTCTTAAATCCGACAGACAAAAAATAAAAAATTACGTTTCAAAAAGGATTAACTATTCTATATCGTATTTTATATAATGTTAATGCTAACTTGTACACGTCACTAATGTTTATAAAAAAATAAGAAAGTAAACAATAAAAGTCTACACAGCAATTACATAGTTTTTGTATTTCTCACGTTATAATAATACATTACTTCAATGATAAATAAAAATGCTTAAATATAATTTGGCACGCGTAAAATAGCCATAATGACTAGGTTTGTTCAATAATAAAATTACGAAAATAATATAGTCAAACAATAAAATAATTTTTTCGAGTAGGTATGTAGAAAACCCCAACCAATAAAAAGTGCATTACTTGGTTTCACCATGCGCGGTACAAAAGTAAGGATGCGACTACGCAGGCCTGATGAAGACTCAACTCAGATCACAGTCGAAGATATGGAAGATGCGAGCGATATTTGTATAACACAACTTTCTATCTTAATGATGGGAACACATGCTAAAGACAAAATAGTTGAAGAAGTCGTGAACTTTCGACAATACACCAATATGGGTTGAGTCTTAGAGTGCCGGCGTACGGCAAGTGCTACCACCGTCCAAGTTCTGCCTCAACTTTCAACATACGGCCTACATTTATCACTTCACTGCAGACGGACGTTTGAAGACTAACGCTCCTTTCACACGGCAGTCCAGTTTTGCAGGATCGGCATTTTACTGCATCCTGCAAAACTGGACGCTGTGTTCACACGACAGTTCAGTTTTGCAGGATCCAGTAAAAAGCTGGTCCCGCAAAACTGTACTGCCGTGTGAACACGGTTGCATCCTGTTTTTTGACCATTCCTACGCCGGTCATCAGGTGAAATTGAGTGAATACTATCCTAATATTCTATTGGTATTATCGGCGTCGGCAGCAAAATAGAAGATTCCGGGTTCATCCTATTCTGTCACAACGCTCGACTTTAGGTAGTTTTCCGAATCTTATGAGCGATTTGAGAAAAATTTTCAATTTTAGAATAAAAAGAAGGACGAGAGCTGCCACCACTCAACTATCCCGCAAAAAACAGTGTCTAGCAAAAAACCGCATGCAAGAAGCCGTGTGAACACTGCTATTGAAATATATGTGTAATTAAAAACGAGATCCCCTTTTTTTACTGGACTACGGATCCAGTTTCTAGTGACAAAACCGAATGACACAATTCGACCGGATCGAAATTTTGCAGGATCCCGCTTGCGGGATGCTCATGTGAACGCTAGCATATAAACATATTCGCCATCAAATGGGATCCTGCAGAAAACGGGATCCTGTAAAAAACTGGACTGCCGTGTGAAAGGAGTGTTAGGGCCGGCGCATATTCGATAATAACAAATGCGTTTCGCCAGATGTGTACCCACCCTTTGTTTAAAAATTAACCCAATAAACTGAATACATAATTTTTAATAGTTAAAAAATATAAAGACATTTTCTGTGGATACGAAATATCGTATATAACTTAATAAAGTTGAGTGTGGACGTAAGACCAGTATAAAATACATTGAGGATATTTTACCCAGAACGAAATTTTTGGACTTTTACTTAAGCAGTTCTAAACATTAATTCAATTTAATAAATAACTTCATCTACATAGACAGTGTTTAGTGAAAATGATTGAAAACAGTATATAATAAGGCCAGTGTGCACTAAGATTTCGGTTATCATAACCAACGGTTTACATAGAGCTAACTATAAATTTACTGTTTACGACAACCCCTACGCCGGTTAAGGACCCGTACGACGGTTATCTTAACCTAACTTACGTCCTTAACCGGCATACGTGTTGTTGTCAATAAATTTATAATAAAGTTATGTTAATCGTTGGTTATGATAACCGAAATCTTGGTGCACACAGACCTTAAAAACATATCATTGTAATACGAGCACATAATTTCAGAACTGGTGGTACAAGATTCGCGGTTAGAACGCCGCCAGCACGGCAATTTTTAATATAACGTTTATTATCGAAAATTATAAATATCCCAAAATGTGGCTACCACTTCCAATAAAAATAAGGAATATCCATTGCTCATGACAACTACTGAAAAGTAACTTCTACTTAAATAGGTTTTATTTAATATTAGCAGTTGTAAAACATTTTGTTATTTAATAAAATACAAACCAGTGAAACTAAATACTTTTAAGTACCATAATTCGTACTCAACTACAACTAAGAAGTGCTTCTATGCTCTCGTCTATTTACAAACAATAAATGCTGTTATACAGATAGATAAATACAATATGTAAAATTTTTTAACTTGGATAGCGCCTCCAAATATTCACACACCAAAACCTACTTATTTCTTAGGAGTTCATAGATACTTACGAAAATATTTTATTTCATTTTCATATTGGAACGAAGTTCCTTATCGCGCGTTGTGAAAGGGGGCTAGACGGAAAAAATTCTTACGAAAAGTTGTCACGACACTTTTTGATCAAAGGATCTTGCCGCCGCCTTTGATGTGTGTGCGCGTGAGCGGCGGGGGGCGCCCGCGCTGTATGCTGTCTCGCGCTCTCGTGGCGCCCTCTGGTGTTTCGGTGTACAACAACATATATTATTATTAATTTAAAAAAAATTTATTACAATTCCTTCACTAATTAATCGAAAGGAACATCGTTCCATCCGGGTGTCCCTTGACACCTCTCAACTTTTTGTGTTTATAGATATTACACAAGTAATATGGGCACGAACAACGTTGGGGGCCTAAGGTGCTAGAATGGCGACCGCGCACCGGAAAGCGCATTCTTGGTCGACCCACTAGTTGGACTGACGACATCAAAAGTGTCGCAGGGAGCCGCTGGCCACAGGCGGTGTGTCCCTAAAAAGGTCTGTATCCAGCATTGGACGTCCACCAGCTCTTAATGATGATAATGACGATAATGTGTGAATTAGTTGACGCGCCCGATAAAAACAAATGAAATACTATATTACTTTTAAAATGCATCCAGTCAATCCACGTTCAATTTTTGCTTCATTTATTAGCTACAACTAAACTTCTACTCACAAGACACACTAAATAAAACGCAAACGCGTGCGCATTGGCGTATCCACGTTTAATATACGTCCTGAATGATAGCGAATCGCATTTGGTTTAGGGACTAATCACACTTATTCAGCTCTACACAGCATATGCCCATAGAAAACAACGATTTTCTTCCATCAATTCAGCTTTCCGCGTCTATTCAGTATTCGCGGAAAACAATATAAAATAAGGAAAAATGTGTTATTATCATGCAAGTGCTAGATGGAGCTCAGAGCTGTTCTCCCCAACACTCTATTCTTACGACGCTGTACGCGGCTGATAGAAGTCGGACTGCATGAAATGCGTGACCAAAAACATTTAGCGACGCGCGAATGGAGCTGAATAAGAGTAATTAGTCCCTTAAAAGCCCACACACTGGACATATTTTAAACTGCCCTCACTCCTGAGTGCAAACAGGCGCGTATTACCCTTTTTATAGGTAGGAAGTTTCGTGCGCCACGAAATCCGTAGTCACCATACGCTGTCATTCAAACCGTGCACTTAAAGAAAACGCAAGTATATTCTAAGCGTATACCTCGCTAATCAACGCACAACTTAACCACAAATTTTCCACCATATAGCAGCCGTAGCGGGACGGCGACGTTGGCACGAATTATATAGAATACGTTATATCGAGTCGTTGAGCAGCGTTCAGCCTGTGTAACCTATGCTGTATTAATGGGTCACAGTTCGCGCCAGCGTTTCGTTGCCATCCCGCCCAGTAAAACTATTAAGTGCGTTACTACGGTCACTTTGTGACATCTAAAAGAATACTGAAACGTCCAAAACCACTAACATTTTTACAATACATTCTACGCTCTATTCTATTTACAACATACAAATGGCAGCATTGGATAAACATACAAATACACATTATATAGTAAGTAAATACTTCAATAATAAACACAAACACGATAAATCTACACATAAACCTATATTACATTATAATTGATTATTAAAATATGGAATAGTCATGTTTACATTAAGTATCTACTTCGAACACGACAGCAAAATTAAAAATATATGTATTAAATAAAATCCATAAATTTTTAAGATCCAAAGGTATACAAACTCATCGCCAATACATCAAATTAACAGAATATGGTAGCTCTGAAACTTGATCGCTAACTGCCGGCCTCGTATGAAGGCTCAACAGAGTCTGGTGGAAAGGTCTGATTCTCGATATATTAAATTACAAGCACTTTTAAAGCGACAAATTGAACAATTTTTTTTTTTATCGACTACAAGTTGGCCCTTGACTGCTATCACACCTGATGTTAAGTGATGATGCAGTCTAAGATGGAAGCGGGCTAACTTGTTAGGAGTGGGACGAAAATCCACCCTCCTTTCGGTATCTACACGACATCGTACCGGAACGCTAAATCGCTTGGCGATACGTCTTTGTCGGTAGGGTGGTAACTAGCCACGGCGAAAGCCTCCCACCAGCCAGACCAAGACAAATTAAGAAAAATCTCAATCTGCCCCGCCGGGAATCGAACCCCGGACCTCCATCTAATAAATCCACCGCGCATACCACTGCGCCACGGAGGTCGTCATAATTATTTAAAAGTTTAAGTTTAAAACGTTGCACTTTATCAACGCAAGTTTCAACGACATTAGTATTCCTTATTTAATAAAAAAAAATGAACTCGTCATTTATTAGTACTTTTTCGACACAAATCGTAATCTCAAGGCGTAGAGAGACGTAGAGCATACGTCCTAGATAAAAAATAAAAGTAAATCAGAATTAAATCTACTAAACTTACGAACTAATGGAATATGAAATAAGGTTTAGTTATTACTTATTGATGTATAAATTTTAACCATACTTATAATTTAGTGAGAGGGCAATTGATTATATCAATACATTAGATCTTATTACCTAAAATGAGCTAACAATTGTCTTTCTGTATTTTTAAATTCGCCTACATTAATACTACAAAAGGGTGATTTTTATGAGTAGGGATATTAGTTAAATCGCACTTTTTTTTAATCATTACAAGTTAGCGCTTGACTGTAATCACACATGATAGTAAGTGATGTTGCAATCTAAAGTGGAAGTAGGCTAACTTGTTAGAAGTAGAATAACATCCACACGCCTTCGGTTTCTACACGACATCGTACCAGAAAGCTAAATGACTTGGAGGTACGTCTTTGTCGGTAGGATGATAAATAGCCACGGCCGAAGCCTTCCACCAACCACTGATCAAACCAAACATCACCGACATCATAAATTTTGGCATTTCGTAAAAAGAAAGATATATAATCAACTATACTAAAGCCAAACTCGGTTGAGAATGCTTGTCAACAAACAAATTAAAAATGAAGGTACCTATTTTTTTTTATTTACTAGTTAATGACGAATTCATGTCAATAAATTAGATTAAAACTAATTAATATATTCAATATCTTTTAAATAAGATTTTTTAAAATAACAAAACATAATTTAAAATTTATTAGGCATAAAAAGTGTTGCATTTTGTACCTTCATTTTAAATTTGTTTGTTGACAAGCATTCTCAATCGAGTTTGGATGTAGTATAGCTACTAGACCAACAAGCCAGTTAACAAATCGTTCTATAAATAAGAACTATACAGGACATGCGCTTGAATGTACCGAGTTTCCTCGAGGCTTATTTTGGAAGTGAAATCGTACTAAACATAACGCTATTAATTTCATATTATTAAAATAAAAACAGTTAAAACTCACGTCACTGTTGCCGGAGTATTATGCCTGACTACTTTAATACTGTAGAGAGAATGGATGAAAGAAGATTAACAAAAGAGATTTATAAGGCGGGAGTGAATGGAAATGTTGGAAGGGGAAGACCAAGGCGAATGTTCCTGGTCCAAATTCAGGAAATTTTAAGTAATGGCCAGGTCAAGACCCTAAACCGACGATCTTGTACGAAAGGATTAATGAGAGTGAAAGAAGCTTAGGAAGTATGCAAGGACCGTGGCAAATGTAAGGCTGTAGTCTGCCTACCCCTATGGGAACAAGGTGGATGCTATGTATGTATGTACTTTTGAACCCATACGGGATCCTATGTCATGAGCTCGCTTGTTCATGCAACACGGCGTGAAGCAGACAGTTTGCTTTACGCAGCACGGGTTCGTAACTAGTTGGCCATACTCCGACAACAGTGACGTGAGTGTTAGCTGTTTATATTTTAATAATATGAAAATTCTCGCGATAGTTTAAATACTATTAATTAATCTTTGTAACTTTTTATAGAGGATTCGCTTACATGCAATATGCCTTACGATCAGTGTCACAGTGTAAAGTAAATATGTAGAGTTCTTTTTTTCATCTGTAGTGTCAAACATTGGCACCAATTTAATACCGCTAATAATGAAGACCAGCCCTTATTGCTATTACAAAGGATCAACAAATTGATTAATTAATTATAAATTAAGTACTTACTTACTAGAAATTGTTAAGGCTCTATGCTTCTAAAGCAGCTACATGACAAATTGTCACCTACAAGTAAATCTATTAAGTTTTCGTACTTATCAAAAGTACCAATCCAGCATCGCTTAACTATCATTATACATTATATTAGCGCAAACTCTTAAACAATAAATATTTTTATTAAATAGTAAATAAAATTAATAATAAAACGCATGACTTAAACTAAAATATTCAATGTATTGACACATACATAGTTAGGAACAAAAGAGTCATAAGGGGCATTTATTTTAATGTCCTACGCACACGTCGCCTTTTCTATGCGCAATGTCGTACTTACTTTTTCTTTTTTAAAATAAAAGATTTATTTAAAACTATTCTATTGATAGCCAATTTTATAGTTTTAGGTAGTTACAGTGAATCAAATGCGGTAGAATATCACTGGATGCATAAGGCCGGCCGCGTAAACGAGTTAAAAAGTCTGTCAGAATACGCTAGATGGCACTTTGTTCATATAGGTAGTGTATTCTAAACCTACACAATGACAGAGTTCGAGCATGTCTAATAGTCCAGTCAATTTTGCTATTTTAACCCTCTATAACTCAAGAGCATGGATTTTTTATATTTTTCTGTTTACGGGTAATTGAAACAAAATAAAAATATACGTTTTTCATAGTTTTTCGTTTATTGATTTATTTTCCAAAAAAAATAAAAATATAGGGAGCGTTGCCTGGGGGCAACACTGAGATATAAGCTTGAAAAGTACATAATATAAGAGGAGTTATGAGAGGTGGAAGTTCCTGAAGCAGTTCTTGGTTTTGGTATAGCATAGCGCAACCCCGCATTTTTCGCATGTATTGTGAGTAAATCCAGTACATTTCGGGAACTTACACCTAATTTTTTTATCAGACCATAGGGGCCAGTGCCCAATCTGGTCTTGCCGTACTGCCATAGGAGGTGCATGCTGTGCAGGTCCTTTATGTTTTTTTGCTTGTATCTCGTTCTCCAGCGAACGGCGACTAGACATACTAGGCTTTGTACCCAATTTACAAAGAGTCACTGCAACATCTAGACGAAAATCTGCTGAAGATAAACGACATGAGAGGCCTTTGTCTTTACAGACTCTTTTATATAGTAACCATGAGTTTGCCATTGTGAGATCCAAGTAATGATAGAATAGACGTATTTGCCATCGTTTGCTACGCAACTGTATCTTGTATATACCCATGATGCTATCGATCAGGTCAACACCACCCATGTGGCGATTATACTCTCCTATTCACATTCATCGTTTTACACATTTTTCATTCGGTCGTTTTATGCCCACGTACCTGGAGTTCTGTTTGTCCCATCTGCGAACTTCACTTTCAGGCTGTATTCCGGCAAAAGTAGAAGCCAGAGTGACAATTTTATTGTCTTTCCATGCAACATTAGATATATCGGTGCCATTTACGTCAGCTACATATTCCTCTGAATAACCTCTGGGTTCTTTCAATATCACCTTTTCTGGTAGCAACTTACAGTCTGGGATTCTATTTCTTCTAATCGTACCAAGACTGTGAATGCCTTCTTTGGCCAAATATTCCAACAGACGAAGAGAGGTAAAATAATTGTCAAAATACAACTGGTAATTTTGATGCCTTGGAATCATGCGTGCTAACCTCACGACGACGTTGGATGCTGCACCCAAATCTGGCTCGTCAGGAAGTGTAAAGTTTTCCTTGCCAGTTTCAATTTCTGTTTTATAAGCGTAACCAGAAACGCCACTCAAAACGTAGATTTTGTAACCCCATTTATGGGGCTTTTGAGGATTGTATCGCTTCAACACGTTCCGTGCCTTAGTGGAACACATTTGCTCGTCAACGCAGAGGTGTTCTTCCAAAGGGACCTTCTTGTAAGCTGCGTTGATAGACTCAACCACAGGTCTAATTTTGAAAATTCTATCATGCTTAGGATCGTTCCTAGGGAGATTTTTACTATTGTCGTTGAAGTGTAAAGTTTGACGCATTTTTTCAAATTTATTCAATGACATAGTATCCTGTATTATTGGGGTACCAAGTATTGGAGTCCAGTGGTTCGTAACTCTAGGTAATCGAATAAGAGACATTAGATATACCATACCAATAAATTGCCTGATATCCATTTCTGTCACACGAAAAGTGCTATTAGGATCATTTTGAACTTGATAAAGATTGGTCTCCTCTGAAATCATTGTGATAAGTTCTTGTGGAAAGAGGTAAAAGAAAAACTGGATAGGGGTTTCTAACTCTAGAAGTTCAGCCCCCAAGTTCTTGTTACCCTTGAACCTAAGCTGCTCCGTATTTAACTGTAGGCTCTTCTTCTTCCAGCGTAATTTCAGTTTGGTAGATTTTGATTTAGTTTGTTTTGATTGATTGCTTTGATCTGATGAAGGTTGAGGAACGGCAACGTTTGATGTAGTTTCAGTCCTTGGAGGTGATGGAACTGAGCTCTCGTGGCTATTTTCTAAGGTTTCTATAATAGAATCCACGTCAATATCTAAGGTGGAAGTATTGTCTTGTAAGGTTTCTAATTCAGGTGAAAAATCTGGGTCTGCTAGGCTGTCATCATCAAA
Source organism: Mycalesis mineus (assembly GCA_034621355.1). NCBI lineage: Eukaryota > Metazoa > Arthropoda > Insecta > Lepidoptera > Nymphalidae > Mycalesis > Mycalesis mineus. The sequence continues at coordinate 2,839,246 of CM067890.1, read as the reverse complement.
ATCCAAGCCGTCTTCACTGTCATCACTATACTGCAGCACCGAGATAATATCTTCCTCTGAAAGGACTCGAAGAGGACGCTTACGAGCTGCCCTGGAACATAAAATAGCACTCATCAATACACGCACAAACTAATACAAAATTATACTCTTATACGTCAATGTAGCTTACGGGCAACAAACACAAATTTTCAAAAAAGAGCAAATTAATGATAATAATTGTCACTGATAACGTCAAATATCAAATATTTAATTACTTACCTGTCCATGTTATTGAAAATTAGTCCTCAAATCACGAAAAAACTATTTTTAAACACTTTTTAATTCGGAGCACGCGCGAACTTGTTCAAACTATCAACGACTTTGTGAAAAAACTTAAATTTGTGACAGGTCACGCCATCTATGTAATATTTTTAGTACCTGTTCGTTAGTTATGTTTGTAGACTACAGTAAACAGTGTAATATAATGTCAAAGAACGAATCATATGAATTATGTGGTAGGTCGAATGGTATGTTGCTTACAATCTACATCATGATATAGAGGGTTAAACCCCAATCAGCGGAAAAATTCCTAGTGAGCTGAATTTTTGTATACACCTTTATTACGGCATTATAATAAAGATGTGAAAAATCGACATTGATATCGTGCCGGCTAAAAAAGTTATAAAGGTCAAAAAGTCACGAAAATCAGTTTTTCCCAAATATCTCGCGATCTATTGCTCAGAGGTCAATAAAGTTTACTATAAAAATTGTTTGTCGTGAAATTGTCTACAAAAATGTCTCTTCCATTTTTCTGTATAATTAACCTATCTAATGTCAGAAATGTATAGTTCACCATAGACTCACTGGAACATACTGTCTGATAGATGTGCGAGATGTTGGCGGCGTCAGACAAATAGAACAATTCCTTTAAAATACGACTGATCTAAAGTGCAATGTAATCAAGTGAATAGAACGTTGTACGCGTAGGTCATTAAGACAATAAACATAATATTATGTGGTTCTGCTAATTCGATTGCCCACAAATTTAAATAAAAGAAAGAAAATAATCTTCTTCAGAAAATCGTACACATTTTGGCACTATTTTTACATCCAAACCGCTTAGCTGAATCTTCACCTTCGCAAAACAGGGAGGAAAGAACTATATAGAGGGAAGATTGAGTTACGTGGTTTGTTTATAGTTAAGTTTAAATATTAAGTAAGAACCAAGCAAGATTGCGCACAATATATGTTAATCAGTTAATCAATGTTTTGTAAAAGGAATCAATCCTTACTGGCATTGTAGCTCTCTACTGATGTAATGATTGGCAATGCTGGATTGAAACTCTGATATCAGTCGTTGAAGTTATATTTGGTGTAATTGTCGTCATGATTGTGAAAGCCCTTGTGCTTGATGTAGCGGCCCTCGACAGTGGTCTGCACGCAGCTGTTGCAGCCGAGCCGCTTGCGGTCCCTGCAGGTCCAGTTTATGGTGTTCTGGTACCGATTGTTTATCCAATACTTGTTGTCCTTGAATATTAGGACCATGCTGCCCGTTCTGTGCGATGGCAGATAATAAATGCCTGAAAAATTACCTTTCGTTTATTATGGGTATAAAAAAGTGAGTTAAATACACACGACCAACGTCGTCGGGTATATTACACCCATATTCTTTATCACTAAATATTATGGGATTTAGCATTATATTTACGGAAATGAAACTCTTCTTTATTACAAAATAACGTCATAGTGATTACTTTTTTAATAACTGTGACGTTTTTTTAGAAATGTATAATCCTGAAAAAAAATAACATTTATTTATTATTGGAACTACGTACATGGGAACACTGTGTAGCATACAAACAGACCATTGCATTTGTTACAGTAATATATAGTCTTTGTTATCTTTGGCAAAAAGAAAGCCAACAATACATGCCGTCGTGTTTTAGAACTCTTATTACGAAAGTAGCTTATTGCAATTTATTCGACATTTCGGCATGATTTGTAATAGAGATCCTAAATACATGTAAATGTTGAAAACACAAAATACCAAAATGTACCTACATTGCAATATTGCACTACCTATTTATTTTTGTTTATAGCTAGACACAACAACCGCTCGTGCAAATCTGTAAATTGGGGGGCACTTTATCAATACGTCATAATAACTTCACAACACATTAAGAACTGTGATCCACCAGTGGAACGCACACGGTTTATAACTGGGGTAGTACTAACTACACGAATTGAGAATTTTCTTCTCCAATACTGATTCGCAATGTGTCCTCAAGGTAGGCAGTGTGTTTATGAATTTATGAAGTGCACGCCACTGTGTACCGTGTATGTCCGACATTTCAGACGTTCGAGTATCTATCGGGTAAGATATACCCGCGTACAACGACGCCGCGTCGAGAAATACTTGCTCATGGATATATTTTTGAATGGACTTTTTCCAATTCAAAATATGAATATTATTTTGTAAAATGTAAATAAGGACTTTATTACCTCTGTAATGCCCACTTGGTTAATTTTTTATTTAAATAAAAATTAAACAACATATGTTCTTCTTATTAATATTTCCAATTAGTAAAATTTTATTCTTCTTTTTTTATTTTAAATCGAGTCAGTCTATTTTAGCCTTACATGGATGTATGACTATGTAATGCTAAATTTATTCTGGTTATGGTTTAGATTATCATGATGTTTTTGGCTGCGTTTGTAGCAGTACCTGGACATGATACCAAATTGTGATGTGTAGCATAAATTATATATATATATATATAGATATTTTGTTTCTTTCTTAATTCTAGTGTGTGGCTAAGCTGAAGTGGTCAATGAGGGATAAACAATAAAACAATGAAATAAATAAAATTACATTTATCTGAATACTGTATTCTAAAATATCGTCAATATTTATTCCATCTAAAAAACTAGCAGGTCCCTACCACAGAAACATGCTCCCAAAGACACGTCAATATAAATATAAACCCTAATTAATAAGTACATCTTCATAACATCACTTGATCTGGATTTTAAACAATAAACAGAAAAAAGAAACTATATAAAAATAAGTGTTTCAACATGAGAGTCATTTAAGCGACTGCCTGAAAATGTCTTTTTCCCTAATGAATCTACCATCGTGGCATTGTCTCAAGCGCGGCGGTTCGTGGATGTGTTTCCCTCGAAATATAGAGATGTAGTCGCGCCCGTCGAAGCCTTTGTACGTTATAACATCCGCCCTACATCCGTGCACATCCCTCGATGAACAGTACCATTGCTTTTTCCCATGAGCTTGATGGTTCTTCATGTAAAATGTGAACCCATTCAGTATGAGTAGACCAGCTCCTGTCCGACCAGGAATGAACTGCGCAGGCACTGATGAGAAAAACCACATAATTACCTTTTTGTTTCCAGGAAAATAAAACACCATACCTTATTTCTATAATTTCTTTATTTATATGGCAACACAGCTGAATATATTGTAAGTATGTGCCCATAATAACTGTAACCATCTATCACAGGTATATACTACAATATTATCAACTGCAATGCTGTATTTGAAATATTAAGGTGTCATAAATTGGTATAGGATATAAGGAAAGGATAAGGTAAATAATTTCAACAAGCCATCCCATATATATTTATTTCTCCCTCTTGCAGCTCTTTATTTATTTTTCAAAAATCAAACATGTACAGTAAATCTTCTTTCAGTCATCTATAAACTTAAAATAAAAACACATTAATTAAAACATAAAAAGTTCAGTTAAAATATTTATAAAATAAAACATTTTCCTAACAAGGTAATGGCACCATGATTGTTTGAAAGAAATAAATTCAAAGACATCCAAAAATAGTGTTCCAGGCAAACATTCTAAAAACTATATATAAAGTACTTAATTAATACACAAGTGGTATTGTTATATGAATTTAATAAAGAGGTAAAACCAGTATTCAACAATTTACAAGCTGGTCAGGTACAAAAGATTTCAAATTGTATGAAATGTCTTAAAAAACAACCAAGGTCTTTTCAACATTATGTTGCCAGTACAGTTTTAAGTTGGGATTCAAATCTAACATCTAACCTAAGTTGATACCACCACCACACATACACACCCATATACAGATCTCGACTCACACAAGTATTGCTTCTCTTGCATCATAGTGGTGCTAATCTGAACCAATTTCAGAAATATGATGTAGGTTAGATAAATTTCTCTTATGGGTCAAACCCCAAATATTTATGAGCAAAGCTGTATAAATTTTATTCAGGGAATCGAACCCTAATTTATTGAATAATCCATCTACATTCTAAACCTTTATTTAAATCTACATATATATTTGTACAAATAGTAACTTAACATTTCAGGGAATCTAATCCAAAGAAAAACACATAACAAACCTCAAACATAATCACACTTTAGGGAATCAAACCCCAAAGTTGAACACCATCAAATATAATCACGCTTCAGGGAATCTAACCCCAAAGTTAAACACCATCAAATATAATCATGCTTCAGGGAATCAAACCCCAAAGTTAAACACCATCAAATATAATCAAGCTTCAGGGAATCGAACCCCAAAGTTAAACACCATCAAATATAATCACACTTCAGGTAATCTAACCCTAAAGTTGAACACCATCAAATATAATCATGCTTCAGGGAATCGAACCCCAAAGTTAAACACTATCAAATATAATCACACTTCAGGGAATCTAACCCCAAAGTTGAAAACCATCAAATATAATCATGCTTCAGGGAATCGAACCCCAAAGTTGAACACCATCAAATATAATCACACTTCAGGTAATCTAACCCTAAAGTTGAACACCATCAAATATAATCATGCTTCAGGGAATCGAACCCCAAAGTTAAACACTATCAAATATAATCACACTTCAGGGAATCTAACCCCAAAGTTGAACACCATCCAATATAATCACACTTCAGGGAATCGAACCCCAAAGTTGAACACCATCAAATATGATCACACTTCAGGGAATCGAACCCCGAAGTTGAACACCATCAAATATGATCACACTTCAGGGAATCGAACCCCGAAGTTGAAAACCATCAAATATAATCACACTTCAGGGAATCGAACCCTGAAGTTGAACACCATCCAATATGATCACATTTCAGGGAATCGAACCCCAAAATATACACATAACTAATATCAAATATAATCACACTTCAGGGAATCGAACCCCAAAATATACACATAACTAATATCAAATATAATCACACTTCAGGGAATCGAACCCCAAAATATAACATAACTTATATCAAATATAATCACACTTCAGGGAATCAAACCCCAAAATATACACATAACTAATATCAAATATAGTCACACTTCAAGAAATCAAACCCTAAAGTTGAACACAAAACAAACATCACATGTAATCACACTTCAGGGAATCAAACCCCAAATTGAACACATACCTAATACCACATATTCTCACGTCAAGGACTCAAACTCCAAAATTGAATATATAACCAACATCACATATAGTCACACTTCAGGGAATCGAACCCCAGTGTTAAACATATTATAAATAACATCAAAATATAATAAAGTTTGAAGGAATCAAACTATAAAGTTGCTATCTCACAGCAATTTTACTTTTTGAACGCCAACTTTAAAAACTAATAGATTAACAGATATATCATCACACCTCACCTCTATACAGAGGGGTAAACAGAGACAACATCCTTCCACTTGCTGTGGTTTTTTTCATACTTTCTTAGCTTCTTCTATCCTCATTAATCCTTTCATACATTTATGTGGGTTTATTTCAAATTTTAGGGAATCAAACCCCAATATTGAAAACTAACACCAAACATCACTCTTCAGGAAATTGTTCCCCAAAGTGGGCACAAACTGACTTCAAATACTGTATTTTAGGGACTCAAACCCTAAATTTGGACATGTTATTGGCATAAAAGTAATTTATTACTTAGTACAACCAAATCAAAAATATGTTCTCAGTGCCAATTTCCATTGCTATTTCATTTAGGGAATAAAACCCTAATTTGTTGATACCTTCATATCTCTAATTGTACTAGTTATAGCCACCTATAACTAAATATGTTATCTCTCCAGCCATAATATAATTATCTAACAGTTTTAGCTGGGATTCAAATCCAAGCAAGTTAACTTTCCTTACAACTCCACTTACCATATATAAATCTTTCAACACTTTTTTATTATGCTAATATTCTACAGAACTAAGTAAAACATAACATAGATACAACATTTTCTTTCACATCAATCAACAAAAGTACTCGCCCCTTATTAAGTACAAGCAATCAGCTGGGACTCGAACCCAACAAATCAATAACAACTATTACTGCAATCAGCCGTTTTTACAAGCTCACTATGATGGCCTGACTACCCTCATTGTACAAGAGTTTAATACTGTAATAAATTACAACTGAAATGAGGGTAAAATTGCCAACTGTGTGTTTTTTATGTAATTTTGATAAACTGAACCTTGGTTGGGAATATGTAATAACTAAATAGTAAGTTAACCTATCAAACTTTTGTTTATCATGAATGTATGTATCATAAACAAAAGTTATGTTTACAAACACCAGCTGGTAATACTTGTTGAAACTGTCCTCGATGAATGTTATTTTTCTCACAAAATAGCTGAGAAGAGTACAAAAGACGGGAAAATCATACAACAATAAAAGGACTGAATGCCTGCCTTTCACTCAACCAAAACAATCAGCTTGTGATTTATCTACTTCGAAATCGACGATTTACCTTTAATATAATATTTGGACATCTTTATATAGTAAACTTACTCGCTACTACTCACCGCACTGCAGGCCGCAAACGGGGACAAGACCTCTAAATAAGGTATAAGCGGGAACCCAAACTAACCTGAGCACAACATAACACTTTCATTTTTGACACTTCACACTGAATTTAAAAATACACAACTATTAATAGTGATTTTAAACAAATAATTCACACATTTTGTACCCGATATTAACAACAAAATACGCGCAAAACAACTTTAAAAACAAGGTGACGTTTAGATGCCAGGGGATTAAGCGAAAAAAAACCCGTATCCCTTAATTTGTAAAGGCACATTATCAATAAATTCGATTATTTAATTATTAAGCTTCGCGAATAACTCGATCTCGATGCATTTTTAAGAGAATTTTAGCCAAAAAACTAATAAAACAACAGTTATATTTGGCTTCGAGAGAGCTATTTTGACATTTGTGTAGAGATTTGCCACAGGCAAAGTACACATTTTTTATACAAAAATTATTGCGGCGTATATATTTGGATTTGGTGATTTTTCAAGTTTCGTGGGCTACAATTCTCAAACAATGAAAGTTTAATTTGCAGGAAAGATCTTTGAGAACTATTCGTTAGCCAAATTTTGCTTTAAATAGGATATTTCTTCTTACTTTCTCCAGTTTGTTTAGTCATATACTCTGTGGATTTTGTGTTTATTATTTTTTTAGCCGTCTGTACTCTGTGGTCAAATTGTGGTCAAAAACATTGTATTCAAATGGTTTTATCTTTAATTTACGATTTCTTATAATTAAGTTCGATTTATAAACCGGATTAATTGCTCTCAATTACTTTATCCTAATTTAGTTGCATACAGCGTTTGTTGAAAAAATAACTTATAGTTTTAATTGAATAATTAAACTACAAAACAATGTCTATTGAAATTGAATCTGCGGAGTAAGTATTAATCCCATTTATATAATTTTATAATAAAAAATTTGTATTTATTTATTTATCAAATGTTTTCAGTGTTATCCGCCTCATTCAACAATACCTCAAAGAGTCTAACCTAACAAAAACATTGCAAACATTGCAGGTAAGCATCTCATTGGTTTATTTCATTTTATTATTTATTTCAGCAGCGTAACAGAAATATACATACTGTTCAAAATAGTTTGAAAAATGTGTGTTGTTTTGTGCTTGTTTTTTATTAACTTATGTTATAGATAGTCTGACTAAGAACAGGTCTGTTTTAAATCTTTTAGCAAGTTACAGTCGCTTGCAAGTCTATTTGCATTTCTTTGTATTTGTTTTTTTACTCTCTGTATATTATTGCCATTCTAATGAAATTGGCTTGGGACACATTTGTTAGATTATTAAATATCTATAGTGGATAAATCTGGAAACTTTAGGATCTTTGATCCCCTTTGAACTTTGAATATTTATTATATTTATTGCACTAGACCAGCCATACTCACCCTTTTTTACCTTGGGCCACATAACTGCTACTGTTTAAACTTGCAGGCCGCAATAATTTAGCTACCTGCCTTACATGTAAAACTTTTATCTTCATATTTCCATGCTAAATCTATATAAATATATAGTAAAATGTATTTACATACCATCACACTTTATTCCTGTAGGGATAGGTAGAGACCACATCCCTACACTTGCCAGTCCTTGCATACTTCCTTAGCTTCTTCCACTCTCATTGATCCTTTCAAACAAGTCTTTAGGTTTAGGGTACTCTTGACCTAGCCATTACTATGTACATATAAGCAAAATACCATTGACTTCACTAGATCTCTGAAGTATACACTCAATTGACTTAAAATGTAATGTATGTATAGTTACTCACTTTATTATAAAGAATATCACTTTGAATGGATTTCTTCTTTTTGGATGGATTTTCTATGGGAACTGGATTTAAGTGGGTAAAACATTGGCACAGCAAGTATCTTACAAGTGTGTGTGCAATATTAAATTTAAAAAAAAATAACTTTCAGGAAGAAACAGGCGTATCTCTCAACACAGTGGACAGTGTAGATGGCTTCTGTGCTGATATCAACAATGGCCACTGGGACACTGTCTTAAAAGCCACTGCATCTCTAAAGTTACCAGACAAGAAGTTAATGGATTTATATGAACAAGTTGTTCTAGAGTTAATAGAGTTGAGAGAGTTGGGCGCTGCAAGAACACTGCTAAGACAAACTCAGCCCTGCTTACTGATGAAGCAACAAGAAACTGACAGATATATGCATTTAGGTTTGTATACAATTTTATAGAGTAAATAGAGTAGACAACCTCTACCTAGACCTCATGAAATGCTTTTATTTCCATTTTGTTTTGTATTATTTCAATAAAACCAAGCCTAAGTGTACCTCTATAGGCCGCGATAGGGGCGAAGCTTTGATTCATTAGTAATGATGTGTTTAAACTGACTAATGCTAATGATAAGTAAGTTTGTTAACATTCATAAGCGTTAGTTGATTAAAACAAAATAGTCTACAATTTTTTATTTGCCCATCCTACACAAAATTTGAATTTTTAAAAATATATTAGTTTATTTTATGATATATATTTTAGTTAATATTGGTGTTATTTGTGTAGTCTGGTCTATGCCTTAGGTGGAATTATTTGAATTTATGATTAGGTCAATTTTTTTTTGCAGCTTTCCGGTATCCTACAAAAATTAAGCATGTGTGTGGAATATTCAACTAAAAACACTACTAATAAGCGTTAGTTGATTAAAACAAAGTCTACAATTTTTTTATTTGCCTGTCCTACACAAAATCAAAATTGTTTTTAGAGAATATGTTAGCTCGTTCATACTTCGACCCGCGCGAGGCGTACGGCGGTGCTCGCGGTACATCGGGCGGCGGCAAGGAGTGGCGACGTGCAGCGCTTGCAGCTGCATTGGCAGGCGAGGTGTCCGTCGTGCCCTCTTCCCGTCTACTGGCATTGTTGGGACAGGCGCTCAAGTGGCAGCAGCATCAAGGGCTTTTACCTCCTGGTTAGTATTTAAATTATAGATTACATATACTTTTTTAATGGCATCATTGGTCCAGTGGTTAGACAATAAAGCCCTGCATTGATTGGGTTATGAAATATTGAGCTTTTCTTGTTTCCAAGTATTTCTCAAAGAGCATTTTAAATTAATGGTCTCCATTATCGTAATTAACTTTTCATGATTGATTATGATTATTAACCCTAACCTAAATTAGAGCTGTGCTAAGTCAAGTCTCCTAAATAATAGTAGGTCATTCAGACATAGTGGAGGATAAAAATTCAATTCTAAAATTTAGTAAATAATGGATGGAAAACATCCTGGATTAAGACAGAGACCCAACAAACTGGCCTTCTAACTTACCTTTTTTTTTCAAATCATTATTTCCTTTACAGGTACAACTATTGACTTGTTCCGTGGTAAAGCTGCTATAAGAGATGAAGAAGATGATCAATGTCCTACACAACTCTCGAAAATGATACGCTTTGGTCAAAAATCACATGTTGAATGTGCAAGGTAAAAGTTTTTCACTTAACAATAAAAATGTATATTTTCTGCCAAAAAAGAATCTGCTCCATTTATAGATGAATATTGTCAAATTATCTTTGTATTAATTTATGAATAAATGCCGCCAGGTTTTCACCAGACGGTCAGTACCTGGTGACTGGGTCAGTGGACGGGCTGGTGGAGGTGTGGAATTTCACGACAGGCAAGATCCGCAAAGATTTGCGCTACCAGGCGCACGACGAGTACATGAGCATGGAGGAGGCTGTGCTCAGCCTGGCCTTCGCGCGCGACAGCGACACGCTTGCTGCCGGCTCCAACGACGGCAAGATCAAGGTATGCCATGGTTCATACAGCAGTACCTAGTACTGTGCTACCAGGCGGACGACGAGTACATGATAACCATGTACTAATGTACCTAATTGATTAACTTTATTGTTTGCAGGTGTGGAAGGTGTCGTCGGGTCAGGTGCAGCGCAAGCTGGAGCGCGCGCACGCTAAGGGCGTCACGTGCCTGCAATTCACAAGAGACAACACGCAGATACTGTCAGCTTCCTTCGACCGCACCATCAGGTAAGCCTACTCTAACATTGTGTGCAGGTGACGTGGTCTGTGCAGGTCTGACGACACCTAACAGGTGTCGTCGGACCAAGTGCAGATCTGTTAGGTGTCGTCGGGCAAAGTGAAGATGTGTTAGGTGTCATCGGGCCAGGTGCAGGTGTATTAGGTATTGTTAGGCCAGGTGCAGGAAGTGTTGTGTTTTTAGGTCAACTGCAGATGTTTTAGGTGTCGATGTGCCAAGTTCAGATACATTAGGTGTCGTCGGGCCAAGAGCAGATCTTTTAGGTGTCGTCGGGCAAAGTGCAGACATGTTAGGTGTCATCGGGCCAGGTACATGTGTTTGGTGTAGTAGGAGGTGCAGGTGTGTAAACTAAATATTAATAGATGATTTTGTATAAAACGATAAGAATGTCAAAAATATAAGTATAAAGTGTGTTAATGTAATTTTATCATAATATTGATTATTGTTACATGCTGTGGTTTGGTGATATAGACAGGTAACACCTGATGACTCTGAACTCAGTCAATTGAAGTCCAAAATGAGAGACGAAGATCGCTTGTTATCACATCAATGTGTCTTCATATTGCTTCCAAAGTAAAGTACCTTCAGGCAAAAATTTATACTCTTTCCCCACCAAGAACCTTGTTTCATAAAAAGGGATAGCAGTAGAGATTACTTGATTCGCCAAGAAAAAACGATTCGAGGAAATGAAAATAAACTAGTTTTTGTAAAGAATTTCGTAAATATTTGATGAACTCAAGCTATTTTGAATCATATGCACCTAGCACAAGGTCCTCTGTAGCAATATCTATAATGAAATCAACAGGATCCACGGGTTAAAGTCGGGCAAGATACTAAAGGAGTTCCGCGGACACACGTCGTTCGTGAACGAGGCGGTGTTCACTCCGGACGGCCACAGCGTGCTCAGCGCGTCCTCTGATGGCACTGTTAAAGTATGTATAATTACTGTAAAACCCTTTAATAACATTCTTTTCTTTTACCATATTTGTATTAAGTTAAGATTAATTTACTCGTATTTATCTAAACATTCGTTTTTTTTTTTCCAAAATAAACTAGTGACCCTTTCAGTGATGTTTTGAGGAATGTACCAAACTCTACTCTCTGTGACAGAGCGAGAAATGCCGAACAGAGTCCGTGACTTGTGATTGTAGGCTTAAAAGGGATCCCTTACTAAGGGCTAACGCTAAAACTCGCGCGGATGCAGGCGCGGGCGACCGCCGCGGGCCACAAATCCGCGAGCGGGCAACTGTCGCGTGCGCCCGTCTCAGTTAGCGCTGCTAATATAACTTTGATGTCGAGCGTGTACAGTTGTGTCGAATAGATTACCATGGATTATTTACTAATTTATTATTTGGCAAGAAGACGTAAACGGAAAAAACGTCTACTGCATAACCCGTTCTTGACAAGTAGGTTACTCAGCGGAGAATTTGATAATTTATTCGCCATACCCCATAATACTGGCCGAAATTGCACCTCAATTATTACGCGCTTTGTATCGATGTACATGATTGTACCTAGCTTCCGACACGTGTGACCGTAGCATCTAGCGGCGCCTGTCTGATTTGTAGAAACAAACCCGCTCGCGTGTGCCCGTCGCGGGCGCCCGCGCCGTGTACCCGCCGCCCGCCGCGCGGGTGACAATCCGCCAACCGCGCCCGCGCTTCGCCGCACGCGCTTGCGCTGTCCATACTATATTTCATTATACACCCGCGAGAGTTTTAGCGTTAGCCCTAACGCGCGTTAACACTTACCTTCTTTGTTCATGTTATTCTCCCTGCCCAGCCAAATCTGGAAAGGTCCTACTAGAGCAGCTTTGGATACTTGTTCTAATATAGAGCTTGCTGCATTTCTAGTGAGGCCAGGTCTTAGCAAGTTATAGTATTTTTGCGGGTATACCTATCGCACCCACGTCTACTGCGTATAAACTAACCACCTAGCTGTTTTTAGTTAGTTCACTAGTAAGGTTATAAATATAAAATTTATGCACTTTGAATACATGGTCTTTAGGAATTTTTGTTTCCCACGGCGCTGTGAGTTCAACACTTTGTCTCGTTTCACATCATCAGTTCCTCAGACTTCCATCAGACCTCAGGCAGACAGAAGGAAGGGAGAGAAAATATGTCACACTAAAATGGCACAGTGTAATTCACTCTCCCAGCTCCTATATTGTAATACGTGTACGTAGGTGTGGTCGGTGCGCACGGGCGAATGTACAGCGACGCTCAAGCCGCTGGGGTCGGGCGAGCCGCCCGTCAACTCGCTGCTGCTGACGCCCAAGAACCCCGACCACTTCGTCGTGTGCAACCGCACCAACACCGTCGTCATCATGAATATGCAGGTAAATGAAATAACATCCCGAAACATACCGATATATTTCGACCAATTTTACAAGAAAAGGAACACATGAAACCCATTTCTGTGTATAAAATTGTTATTTAAAAAAAGATGTGTGGCACTCGGAGACTGCCGCGGTAAAACTATTGCATAGCATTTTTTACAAACTATGTTTACCTACCGACGTCATCGGGACCGTGGCCTAGCAGTAAGGCAATTTTTTTTAGCGTGATATTGCAAAAAGTCATTAATTAAAAAAAAATGATGCTTGAAATAAAAAATGCTGAACCGACGGAATTCGAACCCGTGTGTGTCTCTCTGGCAATCCAGGCACTTAGAGAGCCTTACCGCTAAGCTACGTTCCCCGATGACGTCGTTGCCGAAATTGTGCTTTTGATATTATGTTTTAATACTCAGGGGGTGTTAAGTTTTCTCGTTACGGAATTTCTGTATTCGGTCTCCACGCTCAAGGCCCGCTATAAAAGCTATACAATAGCTTAAAACATAACAAAAAGGGTTAACAACTTGAAGATTTAACCACATATCTCCCTAGGAAGTTTATTTTTTAACCGACGAAAAAAAACGGAGGAGGTTCTCAATTCGACACGTATATTTTTTTCATTTTTATTTATGTACACGCATAACTTTTTACTGAGTTGTCCGATTTTGATAATTCTTTTTGTATTAGAAAGGGCATACTTCCAAGGTGGTTCCATTGTCATCATATTAGGACCTAATGATGATATCCTGGGGAAATTCAAGGAACTTTAAATTTTTGAGCCCTTACAGCGATTGGTATCGGTAACTTTTTGGTTACTAGTGCCGTGTTATATACTATGACAGTATAGTACGAGTAAGTTGCGTGGCTATAAATCACTAAAAAGTAATCCTCCTAAAAATAAAATAAAAAATAAGCTTTAATTTACTTAAGCATATCTAGGAGTCGGTGCCAGCAAGATTTCAACTTTAAGAACATTACCTAGAACCCACAAATTGCTTCACTATGTTAAATAAATGTTCCTTAAATTAGCTGGCACCGACTTCATAGATATGCTTAAGTAAACTAAAGCAACTAAATTACACAGTTATTTTTGACTTTTTAGTGGCGTTCTGAGTCGGTTCTATATTTGTTAAAAAAAATCTAGGCATTTATTCTCTCTCCCTGACTCCTGATTTACGGCTTTTACCTAACATAGACGTTGTATAGAAAAACCAATAAAATACCCTGATACCCCGGGTAACCTGGTGCTACAACAATGCGAGAAACGTCTACGCACCTCAGCATCTGATACACGTATGAATTGTTAAATGTTGCGACAGGGTCAGATAGTGCGCTCGTTCTCGAGCGGACGGCGCGAGGCGGAGGGCGGGTCGCTGGTGTGCGCGGCGCTGGGCGCGCGCGGGCGCCTCGTGTACTGCGCGGGCGAGGATCTGGTGCTGTACGCCTTCTGCGCGGCCAGCGGCAAGCTCGAGCGGACCATCAATGTGAGCTCTACCTAATACCATAGTCGGCGCATTTTAAACTGACACGTCACGCTACTGTCACTGACAGTAGGAACGTGCACGCAATGTAACCTGCGCACGTGACCTGCATTAAGCACTCTGACCCCTGATGGATTTTATGTTATGAAACTCTTACCTTACCCGCGCTGTGGTTTTGAAGAAATTAAATGGTGACATCAACCAAATATTTAACATAATTTAGCATTTCGTATCGTACTTATCCCGTTATCCATATGTACCTCTACAATTTTTACGCACAACACTACACCTTTCCATAAGATCTTTAAGTGCAAGCGAGACACAGATAAATATGATTTATGACCTGGAGCCTCCGTTCATAATGCATCGACTATACCATCTATATTCTATATTGATAAACATTATTAATGGTTGGTTATTCGTAGAAATACATACAAACCTAATCTTGCTGCTATAACTTGCCTGCTGTTGTCATCTGCAATATGTCACTAACTCGCACCCATATTTTTATGTGTTAGTAATTTTTCTTTGAGCAACTTTTTTGGTTCAAATAAGTGAACACATATTAACCGATTAAAAAAAGGAAATTCTCAATTCGAACTGAATATTTTTACTGATTTTCAGAAAGAATTTATTTGCCTAAATAAATCCAGTCAAAATAAAAAAATAAATTATTGACAAATATTAATATGAATTGTCTAAAATAAAAATGTAATATTTCACAGATCCACGAGAAAGCTGTGATCGGTATGACCCACCACCCGCATCAGAATCTCCTGGCCACTTACAGTGAAGATGGGCTGCTCAAGTTGTGGAGACCGTAACATAGTAGTTGTTTGTATAAATGGATTGTACTGGAGTTGTACGGTGTTAGTGTTAACTATGACTTTAAGTGGTTATACTTTATTATCAAAATTCAAAACAAGTTCATGATACATTTTAGATATTTGGAAGATATAAAGTCTTGTATGGAACTCGTGATCCGTCGAGAATGAGTGTATACAAATTATTTGTGTGTATACAAATTACTTGGCTCGGTATTCGCCAAATACCGAGTATGTCTTTGCTGAAAACTTGCTTTTCTGTATGTACTATTATTTATCTGGTGATTAACGAGTAACATACTAACTCGCCTCATTGGTCTAGTGGTTAGCCTATCCGGCTTCAATCACGAGCTCCCGGGTTCGAATCCTGGGTCGGGTCACGGAATAATTCTGAGTTTTTCATTCTTCTATGAAATTCTCAGTATTTCAAGTCCGGAGTCGGAAAGTTGGTGGTGATACACCACCGTGCCTCGGAGAGCACGTTAGGCCGTCGGTCCTGGACACTGTCGTCAACATCTGATAGTGATCGTTAATAAATGAAACATTATCACCCTAAGCCCGCCAATCCGTTGGAGCAGAGTGGTGGGTTAACGCTGTATAATCCCTCTCCTATAGGAGGGAGGCTATAGTGGGCCGTTAATTGGCTGATGATAATAATACTAACTACTAGACGAACTTAGTTTTCAATTCAGTATGTCTGGATGATGCTTAAAATTATCTATCATTTAAATATTGCAGCTGTCATTATAGCTCGTCTCAAAGAAGGTTTGAATGTCAGGCCCACAGGGGTTAAAATTATCTATCATTTATTTATTTATAATTTTTTTTTAAATTTTCAACAATGCTTATAAAACAATTATAAAAAACACAATTAAAAATTTGGGGCCCGAGGGTCCAAGCGCCGTTTCAAGAATATTCGCCTTCTGTATCCGACCCTTGATCCAACAACTAAGCGAAAGCTTTTTAAAATGTTGGTCAAAGATTTCACTATAACGCTTGACTGAAACGACTATAGGAACAATCATTGTTGAATCAACATTCCACATGGCGGCAATCTCATGAGCAAGGTCCAAATATTTTGATACTTATAAAAGTATTATTATTAGTACGGTGAGACCCGCCACTTGAACTCTACTGCTTAAGAGCAATATAAAACCTTATAAGTATCTCTGTGACAAACATCAAGGTTGATTTAGCAGTTAAGCCAGAAATTGGTGAATATCGGAAGACCAAATTGCACTTTCCTATTTATTGTAATTGGGCAATAATTTAAATGACCGCTAAAATAAAATAGATAATTAATTATTAATTGTACGGCACAGTGGAAAATTAAACGAAACAAGTATGTTGTCCCCACATCAGCAAGGCAGCCCTTGTAGGCCTGTATTATCTGTATTCCATAAATTATACCAAATTAGTTTTCTATAAGTGAAGTATACAGCATATAAAATAAAGTGTTACAAGTATGTGTTAATATACAGATGTATAATTTTAAGTGACAATAAAAAATAATGACAAATATTGGTTTTTTATTTAGAATGTTTTTTAATAAAAAGTCCTTGATTACTACATGGAAAATATATCAAAATGTCCTCAGTGCTGAAAAACTACATACAGAATAAAACCGTCCATTCTTTTTAAAATTTAAGTCAATAAATAAAAATTAATAATCAAGTTAGTTGTCATAGATCCGAGAGACTAATGTGTATAGAGGAAGATGAGGCGACTGGGGTGTCAGGAATACCTGGTGGTACTAAGCGAGCGTCTGCAAAGTATGGGTGTTGAAGTGCTGCTCGAGCAGACAAGCGCTCGCTCGGCTCGTACCGAAGCAACGCTTCGAAGAGTGTGCAAGCATGGACAGAAGCGCGCAGAGCTGCTGGGAGTAAGCTGCGTGCTTCTTGCTTCGGCCAGCGAGGGAATGCTGCGCGGTAGTCTGGCAGCAACCTCGCTCCAGGCCACACGTCGTCGCCTGGTGTACCGAGAGCTCTGAATACTCGAAACAGTTGGTCGATTTCGCTGTCACCTGGGAATAGGGTTTTGCCGCTGACCTGAAATATATAAGACATTATTACTATTAGAGACAAATATCTTTGCATTCCATGGATTCACTGTGTAGGTGCCGGGTCCATATGGCAGAGAGAAATACGCCAAACACAGTCCGAGACTTGCGGCACGGATTTAGGCTTTAGGATACTCTTTTGACCAATCAACGCTCGCCTTCACTGCTCGAAATATTCTCCCTGCCCAACCAAATCTGGTAGGATCCTACTAGAGCATCTTTGAACACTCATTCTAGAATGGAGATTACTGCAGTTCTAGCCTTGGGTAAGCAGTTATCACATGCAGATTAAGCTGAAATTCATACACATTTAGTTCAGTTGGGTCATAAACAGTAGGTATAGTAAACTACCATATTATGAGCCTCAAATGAAAGGGTAAAAAGAAATACTCTAAGTTTGTTTATAATTGTCAACTACTGAATCAATTTAAATGAAATTTGGTACTGTGATAGTTTATGATAGAGCCTGAGGCTAACATAGGCTACTTTTTTTTTAACTATCACAAAACAGAATTTCTGCATAAAATACTAACCATTTCAGCGTAAATACACGCCAAACTCCAGACATCAACAGCGGTTGAGTAGAATTTAGTGCCGAGTAGTATTTCCGGCGCGCGATACCAAAGCGTCACCACTTCATGCGTGTACGCTCGCACCGGGATACCGAACGCGCGCGCGAGACCAAAGTCCGCCAGCTTTATGTGCCCTTCTGTGTCTACGAGCAAGTTCTGGGGCTTGAGGTCCCGGTGTAACACGCGCTGGGCGTGGCAGTACGCTACACCTTCTAATAGCTGCTGTAGATAACTCTGGAAATATAAATGATACAAGATAAGCAGTTTGCCGCCGCGTTACAGGAATAACCAAGCTCATGACTATGGACCCCATATGAGTTTGACTAGTCTGGCATTCTTCGACAACAGTCACATGAGTTTCAGCCATTCATATTTTAATATTATGAAAATTACTCTTGATAGTTCAAATTTTAGTATAAATAATTCATTTTTAAATTTTATTTGAAGATATACAAATGACAATTTAATTATAACTTCATCTTATAAATAGCTAAATACCATCTCTATCATGTCTGCTTTGAAGTAACAAAACTGATTCTTTAGATGCTACAATACCAGATGGCTTACTTAAAATTCTCCAGTAGAAAATATAAAAGGTTCAATGGCATTTTAAACCACTTTTCATATTTTTACTTATTATGAGTGTCAAAGAAATGGAGGCTAGAAGAGCATTCCAAAATTTTGCAATGCATATGAGGAATACGGAACCAAACAGCCTAGTATATGTGCAAGGGATAACTATACTTTCTATAATAACAATAGATGCTTCAAATTCACCTATAGAACTATGGAGTAAAAAATAGTCACCTTAACTAGGTCAAATTTCAAAGGGCCTTTTGTCAGTTCCATAAGCTTCTTGAGATCCATTTGCAGGAACTCAAAGACCAGGTACAATTTGGTGTCGGCCAGGACTACATCCAACAGCTGTACAACAGCAGGGTGCTTTAAGTCCCGTAATACTGAAATTTCCCTCAATGCTGTTGATGGCACACCTTCAGGTTCACTGTAACATTGTATATTTTTGAGCCCTGTTTAACTTTATAAATATTTCTTACTTTCAAGAAATTCTCGGTAGCAATGTGGAGTTGGAAAATTTTTCCCATGCCTGCAAAGAGTAGGTCTGAGTTCCAGTGCTGTTTAATTCCCTTATACAGCGAGTGTGGGCAGTGCCAGCGGTGCCCCAGCACAGGGTGCTGACCCTGGAGTAGAAATGACCAGACTATATAAAAACAATAACCTTATTTTGAGTCAGTTACAAGTCTGTAGGGCGCAGTTACGCACGCTGGCACAGGCCGCATAAATTGTTGGTTACGGCTCTGGATGTGGGTGAAGTGGTAGTGAAAACGTGAAACTTTTTGATTGAAAACTGAGTTCAGTAAACATGACCTTTACCAACCCGCATTGTAAGAGCCAAATCTTTCTTCTATAAAGAGGGAGACCTCACTTTGCTGAAGGCCTTCAAAAAAAAACTCATAATTAAATTGTTTTATTTATAATCTACATGGTATATCCAGATATGGCCAGTACGGTACATTAAACTTTTTGAAATAGTTGAATAAATATTTAAAATCTTGATCGTGGACAACACAAGAATTTACTCACTTAATAAGGTTTAATATTATTAATTACTGCTAGTTTTCAATTTTGATTACTAGATTGTAATAGAAATTACATTTTATTTACACTCAAATTCACATAGGTACACATCAGCTGTCAATTTTCGCGCCAAAACTTACTTTTCGAGTTTAATTTTCTTCAGCGCTATATCTTTACCAGTTAAGTTATCACGTGCTTTATAAACTACGCCATATGTTCCTTCACCGATTTTCTCTACGCATGAAAAATTCTCCATGTCCATCTGTTTTTTATTAATAATCTCTACGAGAAAACAGCTCTCAATTTTTTTGCCATTCTTGGCCATAGACTAATAGTATAAATAATAAATAATTGTAGAGTTAAATTAATTGTAAGAAATTAGGTAGAAATCTTAGGTAAGGTATAGTAATCTAAGGTTATCGCATATGTTGG
Organism: Mycalesis mineus; assembly: GCA_034621355.1. Classification (NCBI taxonomy): domain Eukaryota; kingdom Metazoa; phylum Arthropoda; class Insecta; order Lepidoptera; family Nymphalidae; genus Mycalesis; species Mycalesis mineus. The sequence goes on along the minus strand of CM067890.1, from coordinate 2,819,121 downwards.
AAAATTAAGTTTTCTTGGTTTATCCTTCAGTTAGAGGGTCGAAAATTCCCTGAACGGGTTTGAGAAAAGAAGATATCCTTAAGTACGATTAATATCTTAGACTAGTAGTAACCTAGTAAGATGGGGAAAAGCCTCGGAAAAATCTTGCTATACCTGTGGTGAGGCAGTGGGCACTGCAAGGCACTTATTGGTAGGATGCAAGGTGCTCCTGGACAGGGGTCTCTACTCACGCCGCCACGACAGAGTACTAGAAATCATACGTGAAGCTATAAGCCTTTCAGTAGCTAGAGCTCAAAAAGGGTTGACGACGAATAAAAGACAAACTAACTTCGTTAAAGCAGGCTCAAGTACAAATTCCACCAGCAAGCCTTATTCAATTCTGGGCTCTGCTCCTGATTGGACTATATTAATGGATACGTATGAAAAGCACTATAAAATCCCGGAAGACTTAGCTATTACGACATCTAGACCGGACATATTCCTTTTTCCCAAACAAATCAAACGTATAGTACTTGTTGAGCTTACAGTGCCGTGGGAAACAAACATCCCTAAAGACCATGGATTCAAAGTGAATAAATATTATGACCTTACTAATGAACTAACCAAAAATGGCTATGTGGTTAGTTTATACGCGGTAGAAGTGGGTGCGATGGGTATACCAGCGAAGTCTCTCTACAACCTGCTAAAAGACCTTGGCCTTACTAGAAGTGCAATAAGCTCCATATTGGAACGAGTGTCCAAAGCTGCTCTAGTAGGGTCCTTCCGAATTTGGCTGGGCAGGGTGAAAAACTTGAACAGAGAAGGTGAGTGTTGACGCGCGTCACTAAGGGTACCCTTAAACCTACACCCGTGTCACAAGTCTCGGGCTCTGTTCGGAGTTTTTCTCTCAGCCACGCGATGGACCCGGCACCCGCACGGTGAATCCATGAAATGCTAAGATATTCGTCTCTACCTAGTCTAAGATATTAATCGTTGAATATTATATTCTTTGTTCTAGAGACTGCAAAGCCCAGAGTTATGACAGATAACAAATATCTGTCATAACATAACCTTAAATTATGACCTATTACGTGATTTGTAGCTAAAAATTAATATTTGGATTATATTTAAACTGCATTTTAATTACGTTATTACTATAAACTTGGTATGAAACGTCTTGTCAGTGCACCTTTAAAACATCCCCAATATTTTACATTCCGGAACATAATGACTACATCCAGTAGATCAGAGAAGGCACTAGAAAATCTGCAAACGAATCCTTACTACGAAAAATATGCTGAGCGTATAGCAGCCTTGCAAAAAACGTCCCCAGAAGAGTTCCTCAGAAAAGTTGAAGAACAACAAAAGAAGAAAAATGTAGAAAATAAAAAGAAATTTGCTTCTGTTGATACAAGGTTATTTATAAAACATCAATAATAAATTATTGATTTGTAACCATTTGGTCGACCGACACCAGGTGACGACATCAAACGGATTGCAAGGAGCTGCTGGCTACAGGCGGCTCAGGATTGTTGTGTTTGGAAGTGTCTAAAATGGCCTATAACTAGCAGTGGATGTGGCTGTCAATGATGATGATTAACCATGAATATATATTAACTATTTGATAAATATACCTAATGTTAGTCTATTTAATAGTTTTTCTATTTACTTAGGAATGTCAATAGTAACTCGGCAGAACTAAATAGTCATAGAATATGTTCCAGAATGTAACACTTGATTTGTTTTGCAGACAATTTTCATCTGTCCTCAACCCAAAAGACAGCCTTAAAAATGATGTGGCAGTAGAAGATAAGAAGCTAAATGATATTTTCAAAGTGGATCTTGTAAAGGACAAAGATGCTTCTGAGGTAAACATTACTCTTTTCAAATATAAGTAAAATACTGAAATAAGTGAACCATATAGTTGTACTATATGGTCTAAGTACAGGATTGTACTGTAATGACAACTGAGCAAGTATGTATTACATACATACCATCATGCCTCAATTCAATAGTGCTCATCCCCTTCGTCTTGCCAAGATCCTTGCATATATCTTGCTTCTTCCAATTTCATCAAACCTTTCATACAAGTATGTTGGTTTAAGGCACTTTTGACCTGTAGGGATATAGGGATATTATGTATATCTTTAATGACACTCGTCAGTGTACATTTTAAAATTGTCTCTACTTCTCCCTCACTCTCTAATAAGATACCATAGGTAGAGAGAGACTGAGGCAAATTTGAAAAATACACTTCAAGTGTCATTAAAACTTATAAACAATAGCTTGACTGGTCTTCATTCTAAGTATGTATTTAGAAATTTAGTATTTAAAAGATTTTCAAGGTGTGAATACAAATTTTAATACTTTTATTTCAGGTACAAGTCATATGGGAGGAATATCACAAAAATAAGGAGGTCATATCTGCAACCATACCACATGACCTCTACACTCAAATACAACAAAACATGAAGCAACATCCAACATTTCTCTTCCCGTTGCCAAGATCTGAAGGATATGAATATGTTATGTGCCAGAGCTATGGACATGCTGTTCATTTTACTCCGCTACTAGCTTATCAGGTATAAATAAAAATTATTTTGATATAATGAAGAATTTAACGATTTGAATGTCTTCTAATTGAAGTCTCATAAGCCAACCACTAGACCAAAGAGGTGGTCATATTATTATAATGCGCTAAATAATCTGTTACAATGTATGTGAATTTATAAAAAAAATTTCAAATTTGTATTCTTGATTATTTATTATTGCCTCTCGTCTAGTTGTTAAACTAAACTAGTTTTTTTTATTTTTTTTTTATTGACTACAAGTTGGCCCTTGACTGCTATCACCCCTGATGTTAAGTGATGATGCAGTCTAAGATGGAAGTGGGCTAACTTGTTAGGAGTGGACAAAAATCCACACCCCTTTCAGTTTCTACACGACATCATACCAGAATGCTAAATCACTTGACAATACATCTTTGTCGGTAGGTAACTAGCCACGGCGAAAGCCTCCCACCAGCCAGACCAAGACAAATTAAGAAAAATGCCCTGCCCCGCCAGAAGTCGAACCCAGGACCTCCGTCTTAGAAATCCACCGCACATACCACTGCGCCACAGATTTCGTCAAATGTTGGAGTGTTCTAATGTCTTTAATTTATTTACATGTTATAGGTTCACCAAGAAAATGCGCCAGAATGTTTAACGATGGTACATTACACAGAACTAAGTGAGAAGGGAATTGTTTTAATGCGTGGGGAGTATGATAAGGTAAACAAATGTTATATTTAAAGTTTTTATATTTCAACACTAAAAATAAATATGAAGCTAATTTGGCCTTTCATGTTATTTGTGACTAGAGGATGATAGATTGAGTCTTAAACTAAATTGCTTGGTGGCCTATCTATTTCTCTGTCTGAAGTTTAAACACTTACCAGGTCAGAACTGGCATAATTAAAAAATTTTTTAAAAGGACAAAGTTCAGATAATAACATTGTGAGTATTACTCATATATGATAAACATATTTTTTTTTCAGAATGTGCTAACTGGTAAAGAAGCTCAGTGCCTCGCCAATCAGTTCCAAATGTACTACAACAGCAAAGATGAAAACAAATTAAAATTGTTAGAAACATTCACTAAAACACCAGACTCTTTCAAGCATATGGATTTGATTACAGAACTGGAAAATATTCAATTAGTTTAAATAAAATTGTTATTAGTATAGTAGAGTATTTTCCATATTATTAAAATAGAAACGGCATTAGCCAGCAACAGTGAAGTGCACTTTTGTCAGAAAATACTTGGCTGGTTTTGAACCCATATTGGGCCCTAAGTCATGAGCTCGTTTGTTCATGCAACGCAGCGTGAAGTTAATTTTTGAGCGTGTGAAGCAGTGACGTGGTTTCAGCAGTTTCCATTTTAATAATATTAATAGTATTGATTGATATAAGGTGTCAGCTAGATTCACAAAACATTAATAAATGATTGTAACTTGAATAAAACATCTTCAGTTTTGATAGTCATGTTTATTTAACTTATTCATTCTCAATATAGAATAGTTGAAACTTAAATGTTATGTTTTATTTTATTAATATACCCTGATATTTATAACTTACTGACTAACATACATGTTACAGTGATTAACCTAAGTGTTGAATCAACTTGGGCCCTACACTGAATATTAATATTGTGGACATACTTTAGAGAAATTTATGAGGCGAGGAGTGAATTGAAATGCCTAATGGAAGGCCTAGGCAAATGTTCCTGGACCAAATTCAGTACATTTTAATGGCCAGGTCAAGAGTATCCTATATTGGTGAACTTGTATGAAAGGATTAATGAAAGTGGAAGAAGCTAAGTAGCAAATGAAAGGATCAACACAGATGACATAAAACTGGTCACACAATAATGGCTTTAGTTTCATATCTCTATTACAATAATACACTTAAGTCTAAACTTAGTTGATGTCTATCTACCGAAATTATGTTTAATTCAATCTGTGTGGGTAATATGTGTACTCCGGTGCGTCAAAAACTTCAGAGGTGGAGGAAGCCCACGGGACTGGTGAAGAGATTGAAATTGTAGTGTCACTTTCTGAACCTCTATTGTTTGAATGCATGCTGCTAAATATAGGGGTAGAATCTGAAGATTGTGATTGAGACTTTAAGTAATTAATGGTAGGGGTAGATTCTAAACATTGTGATTGAGACTTCAAGTAATTAATAGTAGGGGTAGCATCTGAAGATTGTGGTGGAGACTTTGAGCGACTAATTGTAAGGGTAAAATCTGAACATTGTGATTGAGATCTGGCCTGATCTAAATATTTAACATAGTCTCTTGGATTTTGTATAAATGGGTCATTGGGGGATGAATTACTGAGGTATTGTTTTTTTGACGATTTGTAACTGTAGACATTATACTCTGTCTGTGATGAGCATCTAGCTTCATAACAAAGTTTTAAAAGTTCCGCTTTCATTTTTTCAACAGTAGTTTCCAAAATATGTGGAAAATTCTGCTCAATGTAGCGCTCCATACCATTACAAATCTTATCAGTAAATGTTTTAGGAATTGTAGAATTTGAAGTGGAGGTAGAAGAACTTGAAGATATCTTTAATATTTCAAGAGAGCTTTGTCCATCCTCATTTTTACCGATTTCTTCATCCTTTTGATTTTCTGGACTGAATAATATAATACTTTTTGGTGTCTGTACTTCTTCATTTATGGTGTAATTATTATTCATATTTGGAGAAAATTGTTCTTCACTCCCGTCTTTTAAATTGTATTTATCCTGTTTTGCTACAGTTTTATTTTTATTTAATGCAGAATCAACTTTTGTGCAACATTTACTAGTAATAGGTTCTGTATTCTTCTTTACTTTTAACTTTTTATCTTTTATTTCGCAAAGTTGTGATCTTGTTATAGTTTCCGATCTTACAGTTTTCTTAAGCATAGTAAGTCGATTGCTTGTTACATAATTACTTTTTATACAGTTTGATTTACTTTTGTTAGATTTGGTGTCAATATTTTTATTAGTTTTACAGACATTGTTTGATTGATGTATTTTCCTCCTTAATTCATCTAGACATCTTCGAGTTTTCCTTTTTTTGCGTTTATTTCTATTGCTTTCTTCCATGTCTGGTGAAATTAAATCTAATTTGAAGAACTTTGGTAACTTTTTGAAAACAACAATTAGTGCAAATGTATTTTTGTTTAAAATAATGAAATTTAAGAATTCTTACACTATTAATAGTAATTACATGTAGGTTTGATTTGATGCCGCCATGACTTTCAAACTTGCGCGGTACCAGTCCTAGTTTACTTTTTAATTTATTTGCGGTCCTGGATACCTGATTACTAATCATAGATATTTATGTAAAACGAAATTGTATGAGCACAATCACAAATAATTTTTTATAAAATTTAGAGAATATTATGATTTCTGGAACACTAAATTTATGATGATTTCTTTCTAGTAATATTTCATGTTAGTATCTTCTCAGGAATATTTTAATCTATGTCTTTGGATTACATATATTTTTCTCCACGGAGCAGTCACTGTTCGTTCATTTAACTCTTTTTAGGCCTGTGTGCACCAAGATTTCGGTTATCATAACCAACAGTTAACATAAGCTAACTATAAATTTACTGTTCACGACAACCTGTACGCCAGTTAAGGAAGTAAGCTCGGTAAAGATAATCGCCCGGTTTACGTCCTTAACCGGCGTACGGGTTGTCGTGAACAGTAAATTTATAGTCAACTTATGATAACCAATATCTTGGGGCACACAGGCCATAGTCTTAAAAGGAGTACCCATCCTAAAGAGTTGCTGACTGCTATATTTTAAGCTTGTAAAAAATATCCTTACTTTTACTTCAAGAAATACTTAACTTTTGTTACTCACTTATGCACAACAATGTATTCACTTTATAAATTCGATTTTTGCCACAAAAACAAGAATATCAATTAGATGCTTAAGTTAGCAAAGAATATCACTTTGTTTGTATGAATTGCGAGTCAGTCAAACTAAATTCAAATTCAAAATCGTTTATTTCAAGTAGGCTTATTACAAGCACTTTTGAAACGTCAAATTGGACTATTTGTAGTGACTCTACCACCAGCTCGGAAGGGAGGCCCTGTTGAGAAGAGCCGGCAAGAAATTCAACAGTTGCTCTTTTTATAATATTATCAATTTTACAACATTAAGCGTGTTGTTACATAAAGTTCTTTATTTCACTTCCTGTGTGAAGTTGAAAGCCGATCCATTTGCCTTTGATTAAACTAGATTGTGATAACGACAAAAATCTTTCATCACGTTCTGTTACTCGTTAGGGTTTCGTGAATCTATATCTCATTCCTTCACCCATCCTTCACCGTATTAATCTTCCACATAAATTAAAGACCACTAGATAGAGCCCATAGCGTGCCCACTCGTGAGACAGCAAATCAGCCTTATTGACATGACATGTCAACATTTAAAGTACATCATAAAACGTTATGTTTTAAAATATCGTAAAATACGAAATATTACTTTATATAAGATAGTTTAGTAAACGCATAATACATGAAATTTGCTAAAAAATAACATATCTAAGCTTTAAATCATCAATCAATGAAGTTTATGCCTAATTCCTTCGATTTTCTGTTCGCTGCGACTGTTGCAGCTGAAAATATTACAACACACCATAGCACGATAACGTTTAAATTAATATCGTAACCGCAAAGTTATATTATTTATCAGCAAATTTAATAAAAAGCTAATAATTGCTCAGATGCCCTTGCTTGTCACAAACTCCACTCTTGACAAACAATAAAAACGAACACGCTGAAAGGAACAAAAAATAATCTTGTGTCACTTTCTAATAAAGGCCGAATGAAATAAGTCTGTCACGCTCTTGAACCTACAGCCGCGTTATGACTCCATCTAGTAGTCTTTAATCTATGATCTTCCATGTCAGCCTCATTTTTTTAACTCTCTGTGGTTCAGGATGTTTAGTCTTGCTCTCAGGGATTGACATAGGATGTTAATGTTAGTCTGTGGCAAATGTCAAATCATATGTGATCTAAATTCTGTACATTGTTGAAATTTATTAGCGAAATGATAAGAAAATAGGATAATTTCCCTAAAATTTATGCAAACGTGAGTATTCTGGAGGCACAATCATTTATTAAAATTATTTGAAAAGTAATTTTCATTATAAACCTTAGAAACGTGAAATAATATTTAGCTAATTAAAATCTATTTTGTCGCAAATTTTGTAACATTTTTATAAATCTTTTTAGGTCCATTTATATTAAAATTTTATTTATTAATAAATAGATTTCATGTAGCGATGTATAACGTTCTGCAATTTTATAAATGTTTATTGAATCGACGTTCAAAATTCAACCTTATAACCTACATATCACATGCATTTCTTTCAGTCAAATCTTAAACCGTTTATAAGAATATTTTTGTTATTACTAACAAAATGCATTCCAAATATAATTGTTTTACATGTTCTGGGACATAACAAAACCAAAAACATATAAATTTTAATCATGTATGTACTAAACCAGCTCCATATAAAAGCCAACCAAAGGGATCCCTTTTTGAGTCCTAAACATAATATGGAAATGCTAGATTGGCAAAGAGATATATTATGTGCTATAATCATCATCATCCTTGGCCTACTACAGGGCCAAGCCACCCTTCTTATAAGAAAGGGGATATATTGTGATACATTTTCATTTGTATTTTTTTTAATTTTCTTTGTTCATAAATTTTAAAGTTATGGATTAAATTCATAAATTGTATCAATTTATAAATTTAATACATGAATAATTTAAAATTTAACTATGAGTAAATAATGTTTTAAAAAGGTACAAGTAATTCTCTTTAACTTGGCTGTACTAAAGTATATAATGTAAGTTATTGTCGTAAGAAATTGTTTATTGTCACACACATTTTATTTGAAACATTTGTATATTGCACTTATATGTAGCACAATAGTAATAAAATTTTAATATTTTGAATAAAATTTCAATTTTCAATGTTGACATGGGTGAAGAGGTAGGTAATGCCCTGTCAATATCTATTCATTGAGCATACCTATTTGAGTGTCCTAGTAATACTTATAAGTGTTATTGCTTAGCTATCATTTAGTTTTACTAGCATCATTTAGGATGGTGTTCAGTACTGCTGTTAACAGTACTGCTGCTTGAAAGGCTGGACTTAAGGGTCCTAATTTTCTCTGAAAAATAGGTACAATTTCTAAATTAAGCTATATGATTGAGGAAAGAGCAAAAATTATCACTATAATATTGTACAGGCAAATGTGTGTGTGTGTATGTTTATTACACCTTCAATCTGGATGGAATGTTGAATAAAGATAAATCATTAATACTTGTATCTTTTTGTTGTGGAAAACTGTGGAGCTCTTGTGAGAGTGATGAAACTACAGTGATGAAGTCAGGCATATTTATTTAATAGTTGTAATTTACTGACCAAGCAGATGGTCCACCTAATGGTAAGTGTAAAATCACAAGTTATCACATACAATCACAGGTCATGCAAGGAATACCTGAAGCACAGATGTTACACCACATATGACTGTGCTCCAGTCTGAAGAACAAAAAATTTGGTGTTAATACTTGCAATTCTTGGTATCAGCAATTGTTAAATAAATGTGTGCTGTTGGCCTAATATGCGCCTGAAGAGACATATTGGTGTAGTCGGAAATTTAGTTGTCTCTCACACCAAAGCGACAAAAGAGAGAGCGATATTTTTGACTGCTCTGCTATCAGCCAACATTTCTCTATTCATCACTCTCTCATTTTCATGTTGGTGTGAAAGAGAGAAAGAGCTATATTTATGACTTCAGCGCTACTGGGCGACATTTCTTGTTTTCTCTACTTGTCACTCTCTCTTTTGTCGCGTTGATGTGAAAAAGAAAAAGAGCTAATTTTATGACTTTAACGCTATTGGGCGATGTTTCCTGTTTTCTCTACTTGTCACTCTCTCTTTAGTCGTATTGGTGTGAAAGAGAGAACTAGCTATATTTATAACTTCAGCGCTGCTGGGTGATGTTTCCTGTTTTCTCTACTTGTCATTCACTTTAGTCGCGTTGCTGTGAAAGATAGAGCTATATTTCCGACTTCAGCGCTGCTGGGTGATGTTTCCGTTTTCTCTACTTGTCACTCTCTCTTAGTCGCAATAAATTTATGACATTAACGCAATGTTTTTCGTCACTCTCTCTTTTCGCGTTGCTGTGAAAGATGTATATTAGGCCCGCCCTACAGGTCAGTATTATGCACTAAATTACTGTGTGTGTTCTGTGCAGTGCATTAAGCCGTTGGCATGGCAGACAGTGGGCGCTGTGGGCGCGGCCGGTGAGGAGCGGCGCGGGGCCATGGCGGAGCCCGAGCCCGCGCCCGCCGGCCTCGCCGACGCCGTGCTGCTGGCGCCCCTCACCGAGGACTCCTTCCTACACAACCTACACGTGCGCTACAAACGGGACATCATCTATGTTAGTACTGAAGTCTAATTATTTGTGTTTCTGAATATATATGATTGTAGAAGACTTCTTTGAGTTTCTGAGTTTATAGAGGAATGCAGACAGTAGCAGGTGATGAGTCGCAGTAATAATATTTGTTTCAAAGTATTTCTAAGAAAACGACGTGTCGCTCGCCACAAATCTCGTTTCATAGAAATAAATACAAACTAGAAGCTGTCTTTCACGTTTGGCTTGGTACCGTTAATGCTACAAAGAAAACAAATGTAAAAGATTGTGTACTGTGAATAAAAGAAAGTGGATTCAGAATGTCATCTTGCTGAATTTTATTAAATATTTATAATTACTTAAATAAGCATCATTGTGAATTTCTAAATGAAAAATAATCTATAAAATTAGTTTGAACTGGCAGTAACCCAAGTAAGTAATATCTGTGGGCCACCTGCAGTAAATTCAACATAATGTACATCAATCCATGTGATCCAAAATAATATACTTTACTGAAAATTCCAACCGTCTGTGAGGAAATCAGAAAGTACCGTAGAAAGCAAAAAGAACGGCTAACTCAACATCCCAATCGCCTTTTAGTTCATTGGTAGAAACACCGCGAGCCAAATGCCTTGAGCAATCTGACGTGCTTGATGTTTATTAGATAGTAGAGCGAGGGTTCTGCTGTCTGAAACATCGCAAAAAAATATATGTTTATGATAAATTGTTTGTCTACAGACGTACGTTGGCAATGCGCTGGTGTCGGTGAACCCGTGCCGCGCGCTGCCGCTGTACTCGGCCGAGTTGGTGCGGACGTACCTCGCGCGTCCACCCTACCTGCTGCCGCCGCATCTGTGCGTACTGATTTTTTTTAATTCATTACAAGTTAATCTTTGACTGCAATTTCACATGATGGTAAGTGATGATGCAATCTAAGATGGAAGTTGTTAGGGTAGATTTTCACACTTCCAATATGGTCCCATATTCATAATGTTAGGATATGATGATGATGATATGGGAAAATTGAAGGAACACTTCAAAGTTTATAGGCAAAGTTGCAGCGATTTCAGTTTTTGTGTAAGTATCGGTAGTTTTTTGGCTACAATTGCCGTATAATATACTATAACGAGTAGTATAGTACGAGTACGTTATGTGGCGAAAAATCACTAAAATGTAAGAAATAAAAATTTTTAACAAAAAATAGAACCGACTCAAAACGCACTAAAAAGAAAGAAATAACTGCGTCATTTAGTTGCTTTAATTTATTTGAGCATATCTATGAGTCGGTGCCAGCCAAGGTTTCTACTTTAAGGAAGTTACCTAGGAACCAGAAACTTCTATACTATGTAAAAATAAATGTTCCTTAAACTTGGCTGGCACCGACTTCATAGATAATATGCTTAAGTAAATTAAAGCAACTTAATGACGCAGTTATTTCTTTCTTTTTAGTGCGTTTTGAGTCGGTTCTATTTTTTGTTAAAATTTTTTATCTAAATCGGCTTTCAAGCTTTGTTTCATCAGGTTTAAATATTAGGAAAAGGTTTTCAGCTGTAATTATTTCAAGGTATATTCATTCACAGATACGCCATCACTGCTACGGCTTACCGCTGGGTCCGAGATAGAAACGAAAACCAATGCATAGTCATAACAGGTATGATACCTTCTTCTTCCGGGCTTTTTGCGCACTTGGCTATGATGTTGGCCATTGTGCAGCATACTTATCATCCTATTAATAATATAAACACTAAAGTTTGTAAATATGGATGGATGGAGGTATGTGTGTTTTTTTCTTTTTGATGTAAAAATTACTGAATGGATTTTAATGAAACTTTACAATAATACAGCTTATACATCAAAATAACACATAGATAACTTAAAAGCTGGACCTTATATAAGATGTATTATTTATGTACTAACAGATGCCCGCGACTCCATGGACAAAAATATCCTTTCTCAGGTTCTAAACTATCTCTGTTTAAAATTTCATTTAAATCGGTTAAGTAGCTTAGGTGTGATTGAGTAACAAACAGACAGTTAGTTAGACTTTCGCATTTATAATATGTTTTTGTGTAGATTCTGTGGCTCTAGTTACTTCCTCGCTAGGTATCATTCGGCGCCCCCTAAAACTTAACGCCTGGAGCGACATATGAGCGTGTGTTTGACAAGACCCTTGGTTGTGTAGGTGAGAGCGGCGCGGGCAAGACGGAGGCGGCGCGCGTGTGCCTGCAGTGCGCCGTGGTGGCGGGCGGCGGCGGCGGCGGCGCTCTGGCGGCCGCGGGCACGCTGCTCGAAGCCTTTGGTAACGCCGCCACCGCCAGGAACCATAACGCGAGCAGATTCGTAAGTGAACTCTTCAGACTCTTCTCAAATCATCATTCAATCGTTTATAGCTTCAATAGATTTACGCTTGTGTGACAAATGCTAGTAATTTTTTATCATCTTACCCTTTTCTCACTCAAATGGGCTCAGCACAACATGTCATTCTCTTCCATTCAATTCTGTCATGCGTCAAATAATCACGGCCATTTTTAGTTAGCTCTTTAGTAAGTATTTTATATCTATACTAATATTATAAAGAGGTAAAGTTTGTAAGTTTGTAAATAAAGTTCTGTCGGGGCTAATCTTCGGAACTACTGATCCGATTTTAAAAGTTCTTTCACCACTAGACTGCTACGTTATCAGTGAGTGTTATAGGCTATATTTTATATTTGTATTGTGTACATTACTCGAGTTATCACAGTTTTTGTCGCGCGAGTCGGACCGTGAAATTTATTAAATCGGCGTAAATCGCGTACGCTGCCTTAGCTATTGGATATAATTAAGAATAAGAATATATTTATTTGCGAAGTTACAGATTAGCTTACACAATGAACCCCTGGCCCCTTACGTAGGTAAGCCCGTATCTTAGGGGCCAGTGTTAACATTGTATGAAAACTTTATGCATCTTAAAAAGTTCTACAAAAAAGTTCGCTACATATCTATCTTTTATATGTTGGCAGATATATAACTTTTTGTGTTTTAAAAAATCATTTAATTCATATGCTTACGTTTACGTCATTATTTATTCAACTAAACTTAAATCCTTATCAAATTAAATTATGTATTTAATAATCACAAGGGTATTTTAGGGATAAGATTTGCCTTTTGCAGTATGTTTATTAGTTATATAGTTTCGGAGATATTACAAAATTTCTAAAAAATATAACACTGCCGCTATATCGTCCAAATTAAGTTGACCTCCTGCGTGTTACGTTATACGTACTGAATAGGGGTCAACATTTTGGTACTGATATTCTTTGAGAATTCGATCTTTGATCTTTTCTTTTAATTTATTTGACATGGCAGACGACATTTATATAATATACGAAAAAGTTTGTTCCTTTGTTTAAACGGGCTAATCTCTAGATCTGGATGTCGTATTGTAAATTATTTTGTTTATTATGAAAATTAGACTCAAAAGTTAAATAGACTATTTAATACAAGCTATACACATCGGCTTGCCATAAATATATATTGTTAATGTTAATGTACTGTAATATCGTACAATGTTTAACAAAAATGTAGATCTTTAATACACAGGACGGGACGGAGGATATTGCTTCACGGGAAACTATAAAAAATTAAATTGAGAGGGGTAGCGGGAGAAGAGCACACTTTATATGAAAGTCTGTCTTTAAAATTAAAAGGGTACCTAAGAGGTTTTCACGCGGACGAAGTCGCGGGCGACTGCTATATAGCTATAATGACGTGGGCGAGCGCTAAGGAACGTTTTTTCTAATGCTCACCTCCTTAAGTCAGTTATATATAATCTTATAATATTATTCTATTTAAATTTAAGTTATGATGTTTTTTCAGATCTGTCCATGTTTGACAATTAAAACCAGATTTAGTAGCGTGTGTACACATTAACTTCCACGTCAATAAAGGGGTTCTGAATCCCTTGAATAAATTTGAATACAGTACAGGAATGTGACATCACATAGACGGTGCACTGCAACACAGACATTTCCATATTAATTACTACAGCTTTGTACACGTTATTAGTGTTGCCCTAACTTGAGGATTTTTGAAGAAGCTGTAAATCCTTTAAAAATGTTTTAGCCGACTGCTCAATTTGTATTTTAATTTTCATTACAACTGTATTTTATATTGTATTGTTTGTATTTTAATTTTTCATGACAACATATGTTGAAATCCATAAAATAGGTTAGACTTATGTCTCAAACGTCTGAATATATTCGAAAATTGTAATACAAATTGAGCAGTCGAATTTATATTATAGATATCATAAGATTCTTAGTTTTTGGCCATTAATCTATACACAGATATATAGTTGTTAACGCAAATCCTCAACTCAAATCAACTAATAAAATATTGTTACACAATGGGGGGCTGATATCCGTTATCGGTTGCATAAAACTTATATCTTTTACATTTTAGTAACAACATTATTCTATTTCCAGGGCAAGCTGCTAGACATTGAGTTTGATTTCAAGGGCGAGCCTGTTGGAGGTCATATCACTCATTGTAAGTACCTGGATGAGCACTTTTAAAGTAATAATAATGATGTTTTATTATAATTTAGTTATTTTCTAGAAAATTCCTAATTTATTCAACATTGGAAAGAATTTTGAAAGAAGAAAAATAAAGGTATTCGTTATTTGTAACCCAAGACATTTGTGGTGTGTAATAAAAACAAAAGAAAGGTGAATTCAATCAATAGCTTTCGCTTCATTGAAAACATTCTTATAATAAATATTGTTGGTAATTTTAAAATCTGAAAAGGGGTGGAAAGGTGCAAAACATAAGATCAAACTGATAGGTTAAGCTATAAATAATATTTTTAATGTATTTTTCATACAATGTTGCACAAAAAGTAGACCTGTTGGAAAAGGTAAATTATAGTTTGCGTTTTTACATTAACTATGTGTAATCAGAAGTAGTATCTGAATAGAATTGTGCAAAAACACCACAAGATCAAACTGCATAGGTACTAAGCTACAAGTACTAAGGTCAGCTGAAAATCATAAATATAGTCAACAATATTTAGTGGGCTTATAGAAAATTTTCGTTAGTAGACCTAAGTTAGCAACCGAAAGGAAATTTCATCTCATTCCTAACAAGGGCGCTCGCTTCCATCTCAGCGCATCATCATTTACCAGGTGTGACGTGTGATTTACCAGCAGTCAAAAGCTAACTTGTTTTGAATAAAAAAAAAAATCTTAACGCGATACATGTTGAGACTGTCTTTTTTATATTCTCTTATCTTGTTCGTAAATTAAAGCCCAGTAAACCATGAAAAAAGGCATGGTGGTTTGATATGGACTAATGTTGCAGGAGCGCGTGTGTTGCGTGGCGGAGGGCGAGAGAAACTTTCATGTTCTGTACCAACTGCTGGCCGGCGCTGACGCACATTTACTCAGTGAGTTACATGACCTTTATATTTGTCCTTTTTAGCTATTTCAGTTACGTACATGAAACTAAGAAGTGAACTGACATTTGTACAGTATTTTTTGTTGCGCCCTATAAAATTATTTGAGAAACTTTAAAATTAATTGTTTATTATTCTGTACATGCCATGCATGCGACTTCGTCGTATAGATAATAATCTTATGAATTTTTCCGTAGAGCGGTTAAAGCTGCAACGTTCATGGGAACAGTATCGGGTGCTGCGCGGGGGTGCGACGTGCGCGGAGGGCGGGTGCGCGGGCGCAGGCGCGGGGTGTGCGGGGTGCGCATCGTGCGCGGGAAGCTCGGTGGCGGCGGGGGGGAGCGCCTCCCCGCGCCGCGCGCCCCCGCAGCCCCCGCCCGGGCCCCGTGCGCCGCAGGCTGACAGAGACCACTTTGCGTTCACTAAGGTTTGTCAGTAGTTGTGGATTTCCCACAATATTTTCTTCGACTTCACAAGTGATTTTTTGTGTGACTAATTGTTAAGTGGATTGTTTTTTTTCAGTCAATTAATAGTGCGTAACCTCAGAGGATATATTATGTTAAAGTATTACTTGATATTATTTAGTTATATCCTCTTTGTGTGTAGGCGGCGATGGGTGCGCTGGGGTTCAGCGCGGCGCAGTGCGGCGCGGTGCTGCGCGTGCTGGCCTTCCTGCTGAAGCTGGGCAACGTGCAGTTTGAGCCGCAGCACAACATCGACGGCTCCATCGGCACGAGGCTGCAGCATGAGTACGGTAAGACGAAATGTTGGAACATTAGTGACACAACTGTGTTAATGAGATAAGGGGAAGTGCACAGTACGTCGCGAGGTACGGTGAATTAAATTTTACGTAGTAAAATAAATATATATAATTAGACCTTTATATTGCATAAACATATAGGGACTTTTTAACAAACCGTGATGAATAAAATTGAAGACAAACAAAGATTAAAAAAAATAGTAAAATGCCCTTCAATAAATATTTAAAAAATTTTGTACATTGAATTTATATTTATATTTTCTGAATGGACAATGTACATTGGAGTATAGTGTATGAACAAGACAAATAAAACTGCTCTAGTTTTAGTTGTTTGGGCGTACTTGTATGTTTGTAGATTTACTTATTTGGCTTGGTAATCATGTTGAAGTTACATCAATAACATAATCACATAAGTACGTGAAGATGAAACGTGTTGCGTGTATTGCAGAGCTCCGCGAGGCGTGCGCGCTGGTCGGTGTGGAGGCGGATGCGCTGGTGCTAGCGTTGGGCGCCGCGCCGCCACACGACGAAGTGCCACCCGGTAACTTGTTTCTGTATTTATTAACTAGCAGACGCCCGGGACTTCGCCCGCATTGTAGTTAGGGTGTTGCAACCTTCCAAAAACACCATAAATAGAAAAAAATTACTTACCCATTTTTGTCAGAAAAATGAATATAGAAAGTTATTCTCATAAGATAGTATGTCAACGCGGACTTTGTTGTCTTAATAAAAGGAAATAATTCGTCCATACATCGTTTCGCTATACCTCAAATAGGTAAAGCAGCATTGTCGATGAAAGCTCCCAGGCCGCTGAAATTTCTCCGACTTTTCCAACAGTTATCGTCACATTTCATCTCCTTTACATAAAACAACTATAAACTTCCTCAGTTAGTTAATAGTGATAATCGCTCGAAAATCGAAAATCTGACGGTCTGTACATTAGTCTTTAAGTTTATTGTGAACAGACAGACGCAGTGGGGGACTTGGTGTTATAATATGGATGTGAGGTAACCTACGTAACCCACAAGCATTGATCCAAGTCAGGCTGGGGGTTATGGGCATTGTGGTCCGAAAAGTCAAATCGTTATTTTTGTGTGGTGTGTTGTTATAGAGGAGTCGTGCTCGGTGGAGGAGGAGTGCAGCTCGGAGGCGGGGTCGGAGGGCACGGGCTTCGGTGCGGGCGCGGAGTGGGCGCGCGCGCTGCGGGACCGTCTGCTGTGCGCGCTCTACTCGCGCCTGTTCACGTGGCTGGTTAACGCTGTGAACGATGCTCTTAAGGTAATTATGGGGTATCAAAGGCCAATGGTTTTCCCAAATTGTAAACTGATGATTGATGATATTCATTATGCATGATGTAGTAAAAAAGCGAAGAGTTGGTCTCCCAATGTTCCCTAAAACGCGCGATGCAGGAATTGTGACGGACGTCCGCGAACTCATGATTATAATGGTATTACTTGCGCAATGGAATGCCAACTTTTAATCCGTTATTAGGTTATAATTTTTATGATAATATTTTTGAATGTTTTTAGCCTGCTGTTGTGGGTGCGCGACGTTCGCTGGGTATCCTGGACGTGTACGGGCTGGAGTCCCTGGCGCACAATGGGCTCGAGCGGCTGCTGATCAACTACGCGGCGGAGCGCGTGCAGGCGGCGGTCACGGCGGCCACCATGCGCCGCGAGCAGGAGGAGTACGCGCGCGAGGCGCTCGCCTGGGCGCCGCTGCCCTACGCCGACCACGAGTTGTATGCCGACTTGCTCGACGCGGTACGGGTTATAAATAGAGTTCTCATTCTATCCCCTAAAACTACCAAGGCCAGTACCCATACCCGACCAGTTATACGATCTGGTACGGGAGCTGAATTGCGGGTTACAAGTCGTTTAATTGCTGTTTTTACTTCCTTGGATACTTCTAGGTTGTCAGACCAGGTGACACCAGGGCTATTATATGACTATTGATGGCAATGACTATTGATACCAGGGAGCTGGTTGAACTGTTCTGTCTGTTGAAGCGGAGGAAGCGTGTCCCAACAATCGTTTTCAATAAATTTGCTTCCATGGTTTCGGTTACTGGCGGTACACATAGTCTGAGTTTATCCAATACCAGTTTATACGTACGCCTCCTTCTAGAAGATCCTTCCAGCATTTGCCATCGAACGTGCATGGTTGGAGATCTTATAGGGTTCTGCCACCGCCGAGAGATCAACCGACCACTCCGTAAGTCATTGTTGCAGCAGATGCTGAGCTGCACGGTAGTGGCTTAGGTTGCCTTGAAGTTCTCTTAGCTGATCAAATTTTGTTTGCTTGACATCTTCTTTGTCAGCTGACTTAACTTTCCTGTTTTGATTGGTCTTGCAAATCCACCCATGTCAGCTAGGGCGGTCCAGAGTCGTTCTACCAGAGCATCAGCTTTTTGGTTTTTTCAGGACCCGGAACTTGTAGTACAATGCCCCCTGTTGTTAATTTCTTCTGGCGGATCTACAATATTCGACATTCCGCTAGGTTAACTCGCTCAGTGTATGTATGCCTATTGAATTTTATGCGCTGATACTGACGCTTAGATATTACATATTCAGGGGCCGGAGAGCGTCCTGGGAATGCTGCGCGAGTGCTCGTCGCGCGGCGTTAGTGATGCGCTGTTTCTGCAGCGGCTGCAGCGACGGCGACACCCACGGTTGCTGGTTTTACCACCCGACCGCTTTCAGTGAGTTTTTATTTGTAAAATGTTTCCTTTCGTCAATTTACTTCTTTATTGTGGTTCGTAGTTTGAATGATATTAATGACAGATGAGATTTAAAAATAATATCATAAGCAGAATAATTTTATATTCTACTTTAATGTCATGTCATCATACTGTTTTTCCTTAGTTTTTTGTATGCATTACTACATTTTTTATCAATTTTAGAATCTTTTGCTTTTCCTTAGAATTAAGTGCATTAATTAGTTTTTCAAATCTAAGGCCTATGTGCACCAAGACTTCGGTTATCATAACCAATGTTTAACATAAGCTAACCGTCGGTTACTATAAATTTACTGTTCACGACAACTCGCACGTCGGTAAGGACGTAAACCGGGCGTTTATCTTAACCGAGCTCGCTTTCCCCGGTTATCCCTCGGTTAAGGAGTTTGACAGATACATTTCTAGGTTATTTAATCTATATTTGATTTGTAGTGATTTCCTAGCATTTGTCTACTCGCTTATTTTCTATGATATTCTTATATTTTTGTATTAATTTAATCAAGACATTTATTTTATTTTTCTACTAAAATTGAAAGTACGCTTTTTTGAAGTAGTATTACGTTTAAAATAAAAGTAACAGTGCAATAAGCAATACACTTTAAATTTTAGTGTACCTATTACTTTATTTTTTGATTTACCACAAAATTTACCACCCACAGAATAACAACATAGATAATAATGTGAATAATCTATCTTCTTTGACAAATTAACATGCGGCCATAAACAGATTCGATTTCAGGCCGTTAAATTCATTAAAAACAAATCAACATGCACTAGAAAGTGACATAAACAGCAAATTGTGTCTACAAAATTTGTTATGATGCCAAATTGAGATTTATTTGATGCATATATCAAATAAATCTCAATATGGCATCCGTCCGTCCTATTCAAAAGTAATCATTTACATTTGGTTAAGTAATATTTTTCACAAATCGTTCATTCACCGTTCGTTTAAACGCCTGGTTAACAAACCGAAGTTGGAATGCGTGTGATGAACAGTAAATAAACGCTCCTTGTTTATTGGCTGTTCATTTAACCGACGTTTAAAGTAAAGTCTATGCACACCGCCCTAAATGTATAGTAACCGACGGTTAGCTTAGGTTAACCGTTGGTGATGATAACCGAAGTCTTGGTGCACACAGGCCTATGTTATTTGACAAGTTTTAGAATGGAAGTATTAAAATGTATATATTTTGTATACATTAAGGAGTCTAGCAAAGTATTGTCTGCTTGTAAGCAATGTTTCATCTCTCATCATGATGTCAAAGTGCTTGAATGGCGAAAGGCCATGAGGCCTATGTCTAGCTGTGGCAATGTTGAAATGTTCATTGGGTAAAAAGATAACAATGATAATGAGGCAATATTCAAGCGAAATGTTGTTGGCGTGCCGGCAGGGTAGTGCACTTCGGCGGGCCGGTGGTGTACAGCGCGCGCGGCATCGTGGCCAAGAACCGCGACGCCGTGTGCCGCCGCTGCGCCGCCGTGCTGGCCGCCGCGCGCGAGCCGCTGCTAGCCGCGCTCTTCGCGCCTGGTGCTCAAGCTTTTATTGGCAGGTACACGATCCGATAATTATATGCTCGCTAATGTACTTAAATTTGAAATCAGAGCTTTTTGTGTTCAAACACTATCATATGTTACCGACTATTGAATGAACCAATAGGTCATCGAGACAATTTCTTCTACTATTTTTTGTTATAAACGGATTTCAAAGATTAGCACAGCGTATTAACGTGTATCTGACAGCAGCAGCGGGTCTCCGCGGCGGCCGTGCGCGCTGGCGTGTCGGCAGAGGGCGCTGGTGGGCGCGCTGGTGCGGCGGCTGCCGTGCGCGCCGCGGCTCGTGCGCTGTCTGCGCGCGGACGCCGCCCTGCGACCGCATCGCTTCGACTCCACCTTGTTGCGACATCAGATACGTACGCAGGGGTAAGTAGCTTTACTTCTTATCAATAGATGGCGTAGTTTTGTAATTTGTATTTAAATACAACTGCCTGCCTGCCTCGTTGGTCTAGTAGTTAGCTTATGGGGCTTCGATTACAAGGTCCTGGTTTCGAATCCTGGGTCGGGTCACGGAATAATTCTGAGCATTTCATTCTTCTATGAAATTTTCAAGACATTCCAAGCCGAGACTCGGGAAGTTGGTGATGATACACCCCCGTGCCTCGGAGAGCACTTTAAGCCGTCGGTCCCGGTCACTGTCATCAACATCTGATAGTGATCGTTAATAAATGAAACATTATCACTCTAAAGGCCTGTGTGCATCAAGATTTCGATTATCATAACCAACGGTTATCATAAGCTAACCGCCGGTTACTATAAATTTACTGTTCACGACAACCCGCACGCCGGTTAAGGACGTAAACCGGGCGGTTATCTTAACCGAGCTCGCATTCCCCGGTTATCCCTCGGTTACAGAGTTTGACAGATACATTTCTAGGTTATCTAATCTATATTTGATTTATAGTGATTTCCTAGCATTTGTTGTTCTGTCTATCCACTTATTTTCTAGTATATATTCGTATATTTTTGTATTAATTTAATCAAGAAATTTTATTTATTTTTCTACTAAAATTGGAAGACGCTTTTTTGAAGTACTATTAATTTTAAAAATAAACTAACAGTGCAATAAACAATATAACTTTAAATTTTAGTATACCTATTACTTTACTTTTTGATTTACCACAAAATTTACCACCCACAGAATAACAACGTAGATAATAATGTGAATATATATCTTCTTTGACAAATTAACATGCGGCCGTAAAGGACTCGATTCCAGGCCGTTAAATTTATTAAAAATAAATTAACATGCACTGGAAAGTGACATAAATAGCAAATTGTGTCTACAAAATTTGTTACGATGCCAAATTGAGATTTCTTTGATATATGCGTCAGTCCTATTCAAAAGTAAACATTTACATTTGCTTAAGTAATATTTTTCACAAATCGTTCATTCACCGTTCGTTCAAACGCCCGGTTAATAAACCGAAATCGGAATGCGTATTATGAACAGTAAATAAACGCTCCTTGTTTATCGGCCGTTCATTTAACCGACGTTTAAAGTAAAGTCTATGCACACCGCCCTAAGCGTCTACCCGCCAACCGCATTGGAGCAGAGTGGTGGGTCTACGCCCCTCTCCTACAATGAGGGAGGCCTGTCGTGGGCCGTTAATAGGCTGATAATGCTGATTTAAATACAATTCCCAAAAAACAAAAACAAAGCCGAGCAAAGCTCAACCACTACTAAAGTACTTTGTATTTAAGTCAAAATTGTTGTAGTATTATGGACATGGCGCTGTTGCGTCGCGCGGGGTGGTGCGAGTCGATGTGCGCGCGCGCAGTGCTGGCGCGGTACGGGGTGCTGCGGACGCGCGCCACGGCCGCCCCCTCCCCCGCGCCCGCCTCGCCCGCGCTGGACGCCCGCGACGACCCCGTGCGCGCCGCAAGGGGTCTACTGCGTAGCCTGCCCATACCCAGCGCGGAGTTCGCGTACGGCCGCACCAAAGTGTTCATACGCAGCCCTAGAACGGTTAGTGATACTCATCATTATTATCATGTTCGTTTACCTATATATTTAAAGAGTTTAGTGCAATTTATACCTGCATTCGAACGATTTTTAAACAATGTGTACTGTTTCATTTTTATTTTTTAGAGTGTTAAAGATTGTGCTAAGTCAATGGTCCGTCATTAGTCGATAATATTATATATTACTAGCGAACGCCCGCGACTCCTACGAGAAATCCTGTTTTGTGATAGTTCGACAAATAGTAGCAATGTCCTTTCTCAGTCTCTAGACTATCATTGTACCAAATTTCATTTAAATCTATTCAATAGTTTAGGCGTGATTGTGTAACAAACAGACAGAGTTATTAGTGTAAATTAACCAAAACATTTGAATAAAATTGTTTAGTCCTGAATAAAAGTTAAAGTACTGAAAATTTGAGGCAATGAAATGTTCGCAAGGTGTGGGAGTTAGAAGCGCTGCGTGCGGCGCGAGTTGAGAAGCTGGTGCGTGCGGCGCAGCGCGCGTGGAGGCGACACCGCGCGCGGAAACGACGCGCCGCCGCCAGCAAGATCATTGCGGCCTGGAGGAGATATCGGGTACCAATACATGAATAAATAAATAAATAAAAGATAAGCCACCTGAATATTTGAATACTAAAGTCCGATCTGCCAATGTGTGCAGGAACTAACGAAGGCACGTGAAGTTCAAATGTACGCAAACGCGTATGCGATCACGTTTCAAGCTCGTCTCTCACAGTTGAAAGCGCCCGTTACATAGCTGATACGATTCAGGCCTCAGAATCCTATAGATCATTCTTTTTCTTGTTTAAAAAGTATCTGTTTTATCAGTTTAGGTGTTATTAAATTAATATAATCTTATTTACTTATCTATACTTTTGCACTTTTACAGCAAAAACTTGCAGCAATAGAAAAAAGATCGGTCAGAAGAATATCACATGTAAGTATATTGTTAATTTTTCAACCAGGCTTAAATTAATTACGCTCAAATTGTAATAAAAATATGTTTATCATGGTTCATCATCATCATTATTATCAACGTATTAAGTCTCCTAATTTTTAGTGATATTCCCACATAATCTTTTCTGTGGAAATATCAGTATTTTATGAATAATAATAATGAATAGTAAATTTAGTAAATAAATTAATACTTCACTAATTAACGGTTACTTACGGGCTGGACTTAAATTCGAGTGATTTTGTGTTACCAGGCCGTTGGACTAACGTCCTGAATCTGAACAGGATTTTCGGCATTTTAATGAGAAAGGGATCTTACAAAAAGATAATCTCATATGAGACTTTAAAATAGTTTTATGCCGACTATATTTCCTGACTATATATCATATTTATAAACAGCGAAACCTAAACGTCGGGACGGAGCCAGAAGCGTGCGGCAGTAAAGAAACAACAGAGAAGAACGTGCGAGCGCAGGCGGCGTGCGT
Organism: Mycalesis mineus; assembly: GCA_034621355.1. NCBI lineage: Eukaryota > Metazoa > Arthropoda > Insecta > Lepidoptera > Nymphalidae > Mycalesis > Mycalesis mineus. The sequence goes on along the minus strand of CM067890.1, from coordinate 2,795,273 downwards.
GATATGGCGCGCGTGGGCGACGTACGGCAAGCGCTCGTACCTGTGTGGTCTATGGGCGCGCTTGCCCGCCAGACACCGGTCGCCGGCGTGCGGGGCGTGGCCGCCGTGTCCCCGCCCGCGCCTGCTGGCCAGGACGGACGCGTTGTTGCGCCGGTTGCACCACAAGTGGCGCTGTGCGGTGTACCGGCGGGCGTTCGACCAGACCGCGAGGAATCGGATGCGAGAGAAGGTCACCGCTAGTGTACTGTTTAAGGTATGTTGGTTGTTCTGTTGTCCATTATCATCATCAGTCTATTTTAATGTCATTTATTGGATAGCAAATTATTTTTTTCTGTTTGAATAGACATCAGCAAAATAATAATATCTTAGACCACTTTAGTATTTATAAACAGGCATAATTGTGATCATGCTGTAAAATAATGATATCGTCGTGTAATTATGAAAAAAAAATTGAATGTTTAATAGTAATGAAAAAATAATTGAAACTAAAGTTGTCGTTTACAACTAAGGATCGCAAGGTGACGTACTTGCGCAGCGTGGCGCACCCGTTCGTGGGCGACTACGTGCGGCTGCGCGCGTCGGCGGCGTGGCGGCGCGGGCTCGGCGCGGCGGCGGCCGACCGATACGTCGTGTTCGCGGACGTGGTGGGCAAGGTAACTATAGACCAAACCATGACGTGAAGTCATTAGTCGTGTCTTTATTACCCATTCATTGTTATCAGCCTATTAACGGCCCACTACAGGGCCAGGCCTTCCTCCTTACAGGAGAGGGGATCTGGAGCGTACACCCACCACGCTGCTCCAATGCGAATTGGCGGGCTTAGACTGATAATGTTTCATTTAATAACGATCATTATCAGATGTTGGAGATAGTGACCGGGACCGACGGCTTAACGTGCTCTCCGGGGCACGGGGGTGTAACACCACCAACTTCCAGACTCCGGGCTTGGAATGTGCTGAACATTTCATAGAAGAATGAAAAAGCTCAGAATTATTCCGTGATCCATAGGTTGAAGTGAAGCCACATAGGCTAGCCACTAGACTAACGCGGCAGTCGATACCCATTAAACATTACACTAAATACATATACATGGTGTCATCGCCATCGTGGTTGCTAGCAGTACGTCTTGTTGCGCTCCTTATCTGTTGTCAATCTAAACTATTGCATCGTGTGGCTTCAGGACGTAGTTATGTGGTTCATGTTGTCATTAAGTAATTACATTTTGTCCAAGGTTGCACGCTCGAGCGGGCGCGTGTCGCGCTGCCTGGCCGTGGTGTCGACGAGCGCGCTGCTGCTGCTGGAGGCGCGCTCGCTGCGGCTGAAGCGCCGCGTGCCCGCGCACACCGTCTACCGCCTGTCGCTGTCGCCCTACGCCGACGACTTGCTCGTCGTGCACGTGCGCGCGGTGAGTGGCTCGCCGTCGTGTGACTCGTCGTAGTGTCGTCGACACTCGCTCACTGCTCTCGTGCTACAGTGCGGCGGCGTGGAGAGCTCGACGGAGGAGCTGTCGCAGTGCTCGTCGCGCGAGCCGCTGGACGCGCCGGGCTGCCTGTTCGGCGGCGAGGGCGCGTGGCGGCGGCGCGGCGACGTGCTGCTGCGCACGTGCCACGTGCTGGAGCTCGCCACCAAGCTGTTCCTCGTCGTGCAGAACGCGGTGGGCGCGCCGCCGCACGTCAACATCTCCACCGAGTGAGTGACACACTCTTCATCTCACCAGATCTTTCACATCCCATTGTGCAACAGCTAGTAAGCTATATACAAATCGCATAGTCCAACCATTTCCGCCTTTGACGAGCTCTCTCGCCCTGTAGCTTTCCTTCTAAAACTAACCGCGATTCATTAGTGTGGATGAAAACAACCTTTCCAGTACCCTGGAATTAGGATGAAGCTGTCAGGGGATTTTAAGCATTTTCCTGTATATCCACATTTCAAAAGCTTGCAGCCTGTTTACTGCTTCTTTTTTAAAGACCCAAGTCTCACAACCATACAAGAGAGTGGACCACACATAACATTTCATAAGACGACATCTTAATTTAAGATTTAACTTTGAGTTGCATAAAGTCTTTGACATCTTATGAAAAACATTCTTAGCAAATTTCTACCACATTAACACACATTATGATAAATAATTTAGGAATGTGTTCCAATCTTTATTATCTATTGCTAAGTACTTGTGTGATTGTTAATTATTAATTGTTCCTACTTTCCTGATTGTTCTTTACTGATTGCCGTTGTCAGGTTCGAAGCAAACTTCGGCCAGCAGATGGTGACGGTGTCGTTCCACGCGGTGGGCGGCGGCGCGGCGGGCGAGGGCGGCGCGCGGCTGCTGCGGCGCGGCAGTCGCATGGACGTGCTGCTCTAGCGACAGCGTCTGCTCCAGCTGTGCGACGGCTCGTTGCCCGTTGTCAACTGTGGAAACTATTCGCCTATCAGTGTCAGATCAGAATGTCCTATTTGTGCTCCAGTTTACGAAATCGAGCTTACTTCCAATGTCCTATTTGAAATGTTTTTCTCGAAAGTTACAGATTTCTTAGTCTTGAAGCTTGTTTTCAAGATTGCAAGTGTCTCCAAGCCTCCAAACTGTGCTTTAAGCTGAGATATTTAGAAGCTTAGTTTTAAGTTTGCAGATTTCTCAAAGTCCAACTTTGGATTCAAGCTTGCGGACTTTTTAACATCCAATGTTTTTTATCTTTAAGGTAACATCAGTCTTCTTTATTCAAACTTGCAAGTTTCTCCAAGCCTCTCCAGATCTGGCTTTAAAGTTGCAGATTTTTAAGGATTCTAATCTTGGTTTTAAGTTTGTAGATTTCTCAAAATCTTCAAGTTTGGCTTCAAGCTGGCAGACTTCTCAAATCCTTCAGGTTTTTCTTCAAGATCAAAAATTTATCAGTTTCCAAATTTGTTATCAAACTTGAAAAGTCTCTAAGGTGGCCTAAGGTGACATTCCAAACTTAGCCGCAAGCTATATAAGATTTTGAGTTTTCCCTCAAACTTAAACTTTTTCAAAGAATCCAAGTGATTTAAAATAAATTAAGAAAACCTTAAGATGACACTGCAAAAAATTAGTAAAAAAAAATTATGCGGGCACGAAACCCAAAGGTTATGCTTGTTATAATTGAAAAACCAAAAGGAATCGTTTCCACGAGTTGACAGTTGGCATCAAGCCGTGTACGCCTTAGTTAGATATGTAATCACACATCTAAACTATTTGCATTTATATAACGGTGCCTGTGTTGCGTCGGCGACGTTGTCGCGCGGCGCACGGGACTACGTTGTGTTCACGACGTGTGCTCTGGGAGACGGTCGACAGTTTGTTGCAATTATTTATACCGCTCATTTTACCCCAATAACTTATACAGACGTACAAAACTATATGAAAATCATGTAAGATCTCTCTTACAAAAACCTCTGAAAATTATGCCATCGTCAAAACTACAAAAACCTTTAAACTGACTGACCTTTGACAAAACTGCTACATCTTTTATATATAAATTATTTTTAATTTAAGGTTAACTGGCAAATAGTAGAATCAATTATATCTTCGAAGTACAAGTAAATAGATTATTAATATATTAATGTCACGGAGTTCTTTGGATACAGATGATTAAAATGTTACGATTACAAGATGTTTACATAGTAATTTGACTATATATCATAGATAAATAATCTGTAGAAAACTCAGACCACATTCAGAGGTGCCGATATACATGTTACATTGGCTTTTTATTTTATCCTTCCATTTATTGATTTTATTTATGTAAAACTTGGACCTGTTTGTATCCTCCAAACAAATCGTTGACCGTCTCTCGGGCTACGTCACTAGGTTACCACGGTTTAGGATCTTATGAAGTAGATAGCGCCGTAAGTGGTCCGTTGCGTTACGCGTAGTGTAGTTGTAGAGCCGCGGTGGCGACCGGCGACTGATTACCTCACTCTACCCTTTGCGGAACGATGTATGTGTGCGGTACAGCGCGTCACTACTGGAGATACACGAACGATAATGTTTACTGCTATCTATCTCTTTTACCTATCGTCGGTTGTCAATACTGTCAATATTAACCGGCGGTAGGTAAGACAGGGATAGTAGTTCGCGTAGACAAAATTAAACAACGATTCTTCTTTAAAGAAGACTCCTTTACTTTTGAGGGACCCTTTCTTTACAATCGATATTGTTCGGGCATTTGTGACTCTCTTGGCTTTTATTTAATATTTTATCGGAAAGCAGCATATAAATCACATTGATACATAAGATGATGATTGGTGCTTTCTTCCATATTGGAATAATTGTAGAAGGATATTAAATCAATAATTTTCAAGTAAAGCTATGAAGGTTAAAATGACTTAGTCTGAGAAGAATCTTGCTTGATCCCAAATGTTCCACGAGCAGATGCTACTTTGTTAGTTCGTTATGTCTCTTGTACCTATAAGATTTTATCAAAAAATACAAAAATCTTTTTTTTTTTAATTTTACGCTAATGTGTGTTAACTGTAGTGACGCGAGCTGTATTCAAGTCCTCCATACATTATTTTATTTTTATTTTTCACACATACATTGCTATCAATTTAACTATTGGGGTATATTCGCAACTTGCTCTAGGCCTATATAAATAATAATTATATGAATGTGATTGAGAAAATAATACAATGTATGGAGTATTCATACGTTTTATGGATGTGAATAAAAAGCCTTATATTATACCTCGTGAGTACGGTTTAAATGTATGGGTATTTTGCAGCACGAACTGAATTAATTCTGATTCGCTATGATGTTTAAATCGTAACTGTAATTTTATGTGACGACATGATGAATAACAGAGTCACAAAAATAAGGCACGTAACTGCACTGCCATTTTCCTAATTCTAGGCTGGTAATGAGAATTTATAAAAAAAATCTCAGTGTCTCCGCCTTTCTTACTATGTCCAAAGATGATCATATTTTGGTCACAAAGGTAATGGATATGAATCAATAAAATTTATATCTAATGTATGCGAAAATGAAGAATTTAAGTTTAAATTATATAGACGTGAGAAACCGCATAGTTACGATTTCTATGTCATAATGAATCGAGGAATAAATCGATATTAAGATGGTCGACAGAGCCACTTTAGAGTATGTTTAAGTTAATATCATAGTTAAACTCCCTTCTAAATAAATATTTATTGAGAACAAACAAGGACGTTACCTATATTATTAATACGTATCTATTCTATAGTATTATATTTTTGACCTTTCATAGTGAATAATAAAATTTCCCATTCGTGCCAAAAAAATTAAATTAGGGCAGGTAAAAGAATCGCTTTAATAATAAATGATAAATTAATTGAAGTTTGTGAAAACGATTGTAGTGTTTTTGGGCAAAATTTAATATGAAATTGTAGCGTTAATCTATGATCCTAAATTTTTATATAGTCTGTTCGGGAAAAAATTTGCAATGTCTATGACATCAGGCGTTTTTATGAGATGACGGAAATGGAACATGCGTTACTTGATTACGATGAAGTGATAGTGAATGAGTCAATGCCTAGCAACTGTTGCTTATGGGCGTTTTCAGGAGCCAAAAGTGTTGAAGCGGTAAAGACCAATTAATGTTTTATATTTCTAAATTATGAAACGGTTACATAAGGGGTTTAAAACTCTAGCGCACTTCATGAAACGCGATACTAGATCTAGATAGATCTAAGAAAACCGTTTTATTTTCAATTGGCAGTTTTTACTATCCAATCCTCTCGTACTGATTTGCTTCAGTGTAAATACGCCCTTGAATATGTACAAGTTGCGCGACAGTTTGTAAGCTCTAAGTACTATACTCAGAACAATATAGACAGTTAAAAAAGACGTAAGGACTCTCGCTCCCAAATAAAAACAATCCCAATAATGGCAATAATGTTGCCAACCGGCGAAATTTATTATTTAGGAGCGAGACTCACGCAATCCAAATACATAGTTAAGAAAGCGGTTCACAGTAGAATGTCTACTCTTTTGCTCTTAGCAACTTTCGAGTGGTCAACGCCCTTTATTGTCAATGGTATATGGTTCGGAGTTATATTATCAATGTCTCTTATTCATGTATTTGCAATCCACTCCTAAATAATAACTTTCGCCGGTTGGCAACATTATTGCCATTATTGGTATTGTTTTTAATTGGGAGCGAGAGTCCTTACGTCTTTTTTTAACAATCTATATGGTTCTGAGCCATTATTGGGAATTGTAATTATTTGAGAGTGAGGGTTCAACGCCCTTTGTTGTCAAACTATATGGTTCGGAGTATAGTGCAGTTGTCATTAGTAACTATTGCGCAAATCCCCTCCACCTCAAGCACTGCTCATGAACAGTCGCGCGACCTGTAATTGTGAGTGGATTGTTGTATTATAAGCAAAGGCATGTACCTCCCGAAATGTTTACTTGGTTTGGCACAGACTCTCTCTATTCTTCAGTGATTTTCCTCCATAAATATTGTATTGTAATTGTAGATAGTGTTATACTTGAATTATCTATTAACTAGATATTCTTTTAATGCCCTACTATGGCAATTCAACATAAAGACTTCTATTTACGTTTGGCCGGAAGTACCGTTGGCATTAAACATTTGAAACTCGTCAACGCTGGTTATTTAGCCACCATACCGGAGTTTAAAAATTACCGAAAACGATTTTGCTTTTCTGTCCACGGTCATTATAGAACGAGCGTTATTTTTAAGTGTTTTCCCCGTTAATGTACCATTGATTCCATGAGTAATTTTATAGAGGATTTCGACGGACAATAGTTTGTCATATGCACTTCATTTAGGCGAAATATATGAACAGATAATTTGAAAGAGAACTTAAATGATAATGCTCGTACTATAGGACATCGATATGAAAATAAAGGAACATTAAAGCTGGAATTGTTCCAGTAAAGTTCCATTGAAAAATTAATATTAACTTCATAATTAATTTATCCAGGCTTGAATATGGTCTCGGTACTTCGACGTCCTTGCGTAAATGGAACAATATGACAATGGCGATTTGGTTATACACAAGTTGTTAGCGACGCAACCTTTTCGCAATGTTTTCAAACGAAAAGGACGGCATTACTTTTGTAGTTCAGAAGTTTGTGTGCAACCGAATCATCCGTATATATGGTATCAAAGTGTAAAATAAGCTCACGACCGCATCCGCCTTGTGAAATATAATAAATACACGTTACACGTTCAGATTGTTACAATGGCTAAAATGATAGTGTAATTAAAAAAAGAGAATTATATCATCTCATTCAGTTACAATACATAACATGCGATGCCTTGTCCTCAACAAATTGATCAGTTTTATTGAATGGGCAGAAATTTAATAACAAATTATTCTTTCCGTATGTTTACTGGCCAGTTAAAAATTGTGCAGATAATGGAATAGTTGAAATTATTATTTGCCTGTATATAGCAGCACGTTTGTATTGAAACTGAGTAATGTAATTAATAAGAATTAAGTCCACCATTGTTAAACTTGAGTTTGAATATGCTATCGACTGTTGTCAGCCTGGAGTGTACGGTTTTGAGTTAAAACTAAACTTGGCATCTCAATTAAAAAGAATTTCGTCATATTAAGGACATGCTTTGTTCGTTTATTTTAGTAATTTGAAGTTTATTATATCCTGTGGTATTTCAATGGGGTAATCCTGCTGACATTGTCTAAAACGATTGGGTTTTAGGATAATAATACAAAATCGATCGATACCAAAACTAGGCATTAGTTTCATATGTCAAGCTTGTAGATTGATAAATGAATTCTCTAAATTCTCTGCGAGTTTGCTCAAAATTGTACACTTCAGTTGTTTATTGGTCAGCCATTTGTTTTTTTCTAGAAGTTCGTACGTTCTATTACTTATTAAGCTGTTCAAGGTTCTAACGTTTGTCGTTGCAAATGTCCGAAAGTAGCCTTGTTGTGTATTCACTTTGTTACGGATGTTCATTTAGATTCGCGGCAATGTTTCCGCATTGGTTGACACGTTAACACACTGACTGAAATTGCTTCCATCTTGTTAAATATTCCTGAAATTCCAGGAATTTAACGTTAAAGCAATAAAAAGCCTTGAAATATTTGAGAACACTTGGGCTTTCATAAAAACGTCATTATCTCATTTTTGTTATCAGTTTGCGGCTGGAAAACACCAATATCTAAAAAATTGCAAGCGCCTAAAAAATTTCCGCCTGGATAATTAATAGGAAATATTTAAGATGAGCTTGATTGTCTCTTTCAGATCAGATTTATTGACGTGTCGACCAATCGGTAACGACTCATCATTTGTGTGCCAATTAATGTGCCAATACGCCATGTGGTGTTCCAAAGGCCTAATTTAAGATTTGCCAATTAAAATGTACCAATGCGTTATTAGTTATACAGAACCATCGTCGTCGATATCAGTATGTTTTGTGTGTTCGTTTGTCACGTCTGTTTATGTAAGCGGGTTGTTGTAGCGTGCGAGCGAGCGAGTGCGCCTGCGCGTCCGTACTACTCACACAAACTATTGTACAATAATATGATTTTACTGTGCTATTTCTCTGAACCGTAGATCCGTCTTTACTGAAAATATATACTCATTAATTCTTGTGCTGAATAAATAAAATGGCAGTAAAATTTTCAGGTAAATTAATTTTGGAATTGGTACTTTGGTTTGACCCGTTCCAAAAAAGTTTTCTTGTAGGCAAGGAAGAGTTGAATGAGATACATATTGATTTCTCAAGTTCTCTTGATTGGCTTAGGTATTCTATAAATAGTTATATATTTCATTAAACTGTAATAATTAGATAAAAGTAGATATTTTGATTTTTAGTCAAAATAGTTTTTATATATAAGACTGTATATAGGTATAAAATTTTAACCAACGCAATTGCCGGTTATTTTTTATTAGTGATTAGATATATTAGCGTGTGTTTCTGTAGTGATAAGTTGTATGTAGTGACTAGATATGCGTTTTGTTCATCACTTGTGGTTTATCCGGGTCGAAGGACCAAAAATATGCCGAAGATGTTTTCCAGCATTTCGATGTAGTAATAACGGACTAAGATCTGACGGAACAGATTTTATCTAAAAACTGTTTTTGTTCAGTGATAAGAGAGATAATTGCTTTTTATTGAAGCATATTGAATGTTTTTGAGATATTAGTTTATTGGGGAAGTATGTAGAAGTAGAGTCAATTGTTAGCGCTTGTACTTTAGTTGTACTAAACTTGTACTGAAATTATTGCGAGTTTTGTCATCAGTTCAATCAGCAGCATTAAAATGTTTGGATCTACGGTTCAGAAGTGAGTTTGTATTAAGTGTTTTAATATCAGTCTTGCTCAAAACCTAATAGAGTAATATTGGTTTTGTCGCGTGTTTAGAATGTTTCGAGTTCGTGTCTAAATAGTGCTTTTCTATCGCTCAAATGCCAACAAATGTAAATGTTTTCGGGCTGAATGTCGGTATTCATTGTTGAGAGTATTTATGAAACACCGGATAGATCTTATTAATTTCATAAAAAGCAAGCCACTGATAATACGAGTACCTATATTATGTTGATGTTTTAATTCCAATTGGATTTGAAACTGGAGAAATTATTTTGAAAAAGGTTTTTCGTCTACAATAGTACATAGTTAATTAAAAGAAAAAAATTAAACGTTAAATACGAGTAGCGCGTAAGAATGAGAAAGGAAGAGCGTTGAGAAAAAAGGGAAGCCAAACAGATTGGCGCTTCAACCCTCCCATAATAAGTTATCACTTTAATATTGTAACGTAAAATACTGCTTTTTATTTTTAAGTTTGCCGCATTACTTATCGAACAATCTCTTACAGTTTGTTAATGTCTAATAAAGATCTATCCGTTGTTTCTAAATCTCGCTGTATAAACGCAGTCGATAGTGCGCGGCGCGCTCGCGGCGTTGTTTACGAGTATAGTCTATTGCTGTTACGTTCGTCCGAGCCAGCCACCGCCCGGAAACTCGTGTGTCAATCTGGATCAATGTTAGTACATTGAAGCAGAGGCCTATAATATTAAATGTTTTAACTCCGGATATTATTACGTATTCCATAGTTATCCGTTAAAAGTTGTGCGGTATCTATGAAACGAGTCCTGCTACAGAGAGCATTTTAAACCTAATGCTTTTTAACCCGTTGTTCATACAAATATGCGCTAGTTGGGAGTGTGACTGAGTATCAAAACCATTTGGTTTAAATATTATTATTATAAGTAGCATAAGAAATTATAAGGTACAATTTAGTGTTCGCGAACACTTAAGATTGTGTCTAGATTAAAGCAATATTATGTTTAAATGAATTCCAAATTATTATAATATTTTAGCAATTTAATTATTTGGTATTTATGACTTCACAAGCAGGGCGGCGGCGGCGCTTGACGAACACCCGTTTTTCGTTAATTAAGGCGAACTATGTAAAAGGCATGTTACGTTTTCAACGATTACTTATTATGGAAAATGTTTTATCGTTTTTAATAAAAAATTAAGAAAGTTTTTACAAAATTTTGTTTTACTTCTTGATAATGCCCAAAATAAATAAAAGTAAATATCGATCCAGTAAACAGTCCACACTGGAGCAAAGAATTCCAAACAGTTACAATAATGTACTATAATAGGGGTAGGTGTTAGGAAAATATTTAACGATTTTTAGCAAACTACACAGGGTGGTATCGTAGTAACACTTAAGTCTCAAGATAATCGAAGAGGCAGAGATTCGGTTTGGAACGTGGTGTCACGTTCCGACACAAAATGCAAATTATGTAGAAAATAAAAAAAACAATTCGGTCACACCAAATTTTAATATTTCATCTAGATACAACAAAAATATTATAAGAAATATATTAATTATTACAATAATCAATATTTAATACTTTACATTTTGACATTCATTTCAAATACATGAAAATGATACAATACTATGCCAAATGCAACACAAAATTTCAAATTCCTTTTCAACAGGTAGTACGTACGTATAAATATAATTTCAAACAGTGTTAAAATCGGCGCTATAGGACCAATGTACACAGCACTATATTAGCTGATATAGTTATTATAAAGTTGATTTTTTGCTAGATCAGCTTATTATTTATTTTCCTTGCTTGACATTCCAATCTAGGCAAGGAATGGTAATATGATTCCATATGCTGTGTTCATTGGTATTAAAAATACAGAGCTACTCAAATATAAGTTCAAACAACTAAGCCTTGGGCTACGTCACGCTTAAATCTATATACATGTAGATATATTAAGGAACAATCGACAACGTTGCGCACCTCTAATTACGTATATTTAATATTCTTTGCTTTGATATACTTTTAACAGCGTGCACAATTCATACAGGGTACGCACGAGATAGTGTGATGATGCCAGCATAGGACAATAGTTAGTGAAGAATATAAGTACTCCATACTGGTTCTTTATAAATCTGTCAAGATTTGCGCCCGTATACTATTATTATAAGGAAGTAGCCAGGTTTTAGTTTTGGGGGGATTCAAGAAAAGGACCGTGATCGATTGCGAGTTTATCTAGCTTGAAGATTTTATGCTTATTTTTTTTATATTATTATATACCAACATGGTAACATTGTATATCTTTAATAGCGACCAGTATGTTAGCCTATGTGGTGGGTCCACGACCCATATTCCCTCTCTTAGGTCTGTAGTGGGCCGTTAATAGGCTGATGATGATGATGATGCTAGCCTTTAATAGCAACTAGAGGTGCGCACGCGTCAATGTCATCGAAAAGAATTAGTTGTTCTAAAAACAAGTCAACACCTCATTCAGTCTTCTCGTTGCACTCAGCTCATACAAAACGATTGCACTATCGCGTACAGGTAGGTAGGTACACATGCGGGGTTCGCTGGGTTACCCTACATTTCCGTTATAATAATTAAGGAATGCTTCAACTTAATTAAAAAATTTAGCAACGCAATTTCATTTATCAGATTAATTCAAATACCTAATGCGAATAAAGGATTTCATCTTGCAATAATCTTTTTACTTCTTTGACTTATATGTTTCCTTATAGTTGAAGGACAAGGGTAAATAAGGTTTCTTTATCTTGTGACTTTTATATGTAGGTATAATTTTTTACATTTAAGGTATTTCTTTACAAATTATTGTCAAACTGACTGTGGTAGGTATATAATAAATAAATATTTTTGGACAATTACACACATCGCTATATAGCCCCAAAGTAAGCTTAGGTAGCTTGTGTTATGGGTACTATGATAACTGATGAATATTTTTATATTTATTATACATAAATACTTATAATATATACATAAACACCCAGGCACTGGAAAACATCTATGCTCATCACACAAACATTTTCCAGATGTGGGAATCGAAATAGGTTTTATATGGAATTTGAACGCAGCGAATCCCGTTTCGTGAAGCGATGTCACAAGACACTGCGATAGCGGAGGCAGCTCGACTTTTCATACTCGCTCCGTCTTTGTAAAGTTTCTTCCGTAGTTATTATAGTCAATACATTATATTATTGTAGTTATATTTTTTTATACAATGGTAACACCTATACAACTCGCTGATTTTAATGGCATATTTGCTTTATTAATAGGACATCATTAGGTGGTCTGTAAAAGCTCTGCCGGAATACAGGAGCTAGAAAAATACTATGGTTTCCCTTTACATCTCTACACCGAACGGAAAGCTTGTACGCGACGCAACGATAATTATTGTGATTTATATTTACTTTAAAACAATAAAGGGCGAAAAAGGAATGTAGTTGGTGACAGCTTTGGCAGATGTCAAACTCAATTGACACATCTTTGAATAAAACGACTCCGAAGCCAACCGCTGAAGCGTCACCAACTACTTTCCCGAATTAAGCCGTTTTTACCTGGAAACCTGTGGTTTTACTTGCACAAGACCCCAACAAAGCTTTTTAAAGGCATCTTCTTTTCGGCTTAGAGGAAGTTTGGGAACGATGGGGAATGAAATCCGTCGTTTCAGTGCTAACCGTATTTTTGGCTGTTTACTGTAACGAATATTCTATCGTTATATTTTATGACGTCTTAAAACGCATTGATAGAAAGCGCAGGAATTCCAACTTCAGCGTACAGCGTTGTCTGTTATGTACATAATTATGTAATTTTTTTAGCACCGCGTAGACGGCAGGTAAGGGGGGTGTTTAATTAAGCGACAAACGTGATGCGAAGCTACGCGACACAGGTGCTTATTACGTCGCTTCCCGCCACAGACTGCTACGTAGGTCGCAAGTAGGGACTGCCGTTGTTTTGATCGCTTGCGTCGTGTAGCATCGTGTCGCGTTTGTGGGTAACACAGGACACTCCGTAACACGGCCTTAACTGTAGACCAAGTAATAGTATAACGTCTTACCTCACTATCTGTTATTTGCACGGTGCCGTAATAGACCTACTACTTTATTTGTTGAGACGGAGCGAAGAAATGACGTGCGTACCTACAAATAGTAGTTACAATAACGGCATATAATCTACTCAACGGCGGTCTTAAGGCCACTGATATATGGACTCTTCAGGCTTTGTGAGGAGAAACAAAAAACTAATTTACTGAAAAATTTTTCTTTTGTTTTGCATGCATTGAATACCTTTAGATTTAGAGCAAGTCAAGGATTTCAATAATCATATTATATTATGGTAGTACATATAAAGTCAGACAAAATAGTGCCTAGTACCAAGAGGAAACATCCATAACTAATAACGTGGTTCGTTTAGTCTAAAATTAGAATTAAGTTTTTAATACGTTCGCTCACAAGTTTAAAATTATGCACGCTAATTTCACCAAGTTTAACACTTATGGGAGGAAAAATATTATGTTTTACTAAACAAACTTAAACAAAATTAGTTTGTTAAACCACGCTATTACGAGGCCTTGAGATTACGGAGCGTTTGCTCTTAAGACCGCCACTTTTTCTATGTACTATTATAATCGCTTAATTTCTAATTCAAATTGGTACATTCAATACATTTATAAAACCGTTAACAAACAGCGGACGAGTCTGATCTCATATTGTGGGAAATCACCCCTATTGCCTCCTACTTCCTCTCTTTCTTCTCCTTGCCTTATTTTTCAGGAAACATGGAAAAAGTTAATGTAAGTTTACCAGTCGATTAGTAAAAGTTATAAGACTGCATACATTATCGTGCAGTCGTAGGCAGCAGAAACGAAACAACTTTATATCAAATCCAGCAACTGGCAATAAGCAAGAGCTATACCTTCATAAGCAGGACCAAGTTTAAAGTTACAAGTGGCCGTCGAACCACAGATGTAACAACTTTTACCTCTGAACTGCAGCAACTCGAAACTATGTATCTAATTGCTAGTTGCAATTGTTGATAAAATTTGTTGCAACAGCAAGCAATTGTGTTAAGTTGCAGGTTTTGCAACTCGCAACTATTAACGAACCCTATTACTCAGTTGATAGTAAAGTTAGTCTACCTGTGCAACTCGCCCGCTGTCTGCAGACGACGAAGGGTCTTACTACACAACACAGTAACTCTTAATTAACTTGTGCAGTAACAGTAACCTATCGTAGTTATAGTAACACACAGATATGTACCGCCGGCGACGGTTGTAGGCCGCCGCGGCGTAGTTAGGTCCACTTTACTAGGAGGTCAATAAATTCAACAACATTTATATTATAAAGGATAAAGTTTCACGCACATTACATTTTAGTCGGGCTTCAATAGTTAGCCCTTAAACCAATACACCATAGACTATATAGTCTTACTAGATAATAGATCCAAATATTTATTTTTCAAATCGGTGTTTAATCAGGAGATTCATATTTTTTGTGATCAATAATAAAATAAGTCATTCAGCATCTAGTCAATTCACTTCAGTTCAAAATTGTATAAAATTCCACACAAGTTTTATAATTACTTAAGAAATGTTCGAGATCAAAGTTGACTCCAATAAATTAGTATTCTTCTATTATTATATGTCCAATAGAGGTTAGAAATTTTCAGTAACATATCTTTTGATTGGTATTAGTGAGCTTAAGAGTAGCACAAAAAGCGATAAAAGGTATCATTTCATAATACATAATTATGTAAAATATAAGACTTATCGGGTTGACTTTAGAGTCATTCATAAGCCTAAAAGTTGGAATTTATTTAGTACCATTTCTTTAGTAAGCAATATAAAAATAAAGTAAAAACATCAGATAACATTACGTAGGCAATTTATTAACAATTCCTCTAAATTCATATTGTAAATGTAAGGGGCCTTCAATAGGCCTTTATTATTATACAAAACCCTTATTCTGATTATTATTTAGTTAGTAAAATAATATTAGTATAAAAGAGACGTGTTTTTATTGTAACAACTCGCTGACAAACTTGACCGATTCGTGCTAGGCCGATTTATAATTATTTTACGAACATTATTATAAAAATGGAATGTGGTGCGTATAATGTTATTTAACAATATCATTTTCCAAAAGATTTAATTTAATGTTAGTTGTACATATAATGTTAGATATGCTATGGTTTTTTTTAATATGACAACGATCAAAATTCGATCGTCCTATGATCGATAAAAATTGGTAACGCGCGCCTAGCTTTACATTTTACACAAACGAAATTTTTAAAAATATTTAAGACGAAGACAAATTATGAAATTAACATAACAAGACGGACAAGTGGACGTAGTCAGAGCGGTTGACGGGGGTGAGGGGGGTACGACCGCGACGTGTAGGCGCCTCACTTGATGGAGCACGTGAACTGAGCACGCAATCGCTGCAGCGACGACATGGATTCACTCTGGAGACAATAATCGCATTCATTCCAAAGACATATAAAAAAGCAGAAGACTATTTAGATGAGTACTTAATAATCGTTTCTCGTTTTTTCCCTTGGTCTCTGTCCGAGTTGTAATGTTGCCAAATTTAAGTTTATAAACTCATAATAATATTATTCTTGGTCACTAACCGCGAGATGTGAGTGTGGCGGCAGCAGTGCGTTGTCATTCTCCACGTCCTTGTCGTCTACACCACCTGTGATTGGGAAAGAAATAAATAAAAGTTCTTGCTGCTAATTTTTTATATATTTAGTAGAAGGTAGGTAAAGTGACCTTGGTGATGCGCGAGTGTGTGGGGCGCCGGTCTGTTGCCGTTGTCGTCGCGGTCCGAGCGCTCGCCGCCGCTCTCCCAGCGCCACGACGCGCCTGTGTACAAAAAATAAATGATTACTATTCATTTATATACAAAATATTGCATCCACAGATATTGATCCTGGTACGTACTGTCCGAGGGGTCGGTGGGGTCGGTGGTGTCGGCGGGGTCGGTGGTGTCGCGCTCGGAGCGGCGCGGCGTGTGCGGCGTGCGCGGGGTGCGCGGCGAGGGCGAGGCGGGCGAGGGCTCGGAGTCCAGCTCCAGCGAGGAGCACGCCGACCCCGACCCGTCCGCGCCTTGCTCCATCTCCTCCTCGACGGACCCCGACCCGTCCGCCGACCCTTCCGTCTCAGCGTCCACGTCCGCTGGTTTCTGGAGATTTCATCAATATGAGAAAGCCACTGTCTCCTAGTCCAACGTCGCACATCACGGGTGATGAGTCGTGTTTAAAATTCGCAATAGGTACCTGTGTGCTGTGCGCGTCGGACAAACCACGTCGAGCTCTGGGGCTGGTCTCCTCGCTCTCGGAACTCGTCTCCTCTGAAATACATTTCGCCATGTGAGAAATCCTGAATTGCAGTATTAAGTACATATCTGAAATGTAGGCAGCACTTAAATGAAAAAAAGGTCATATTGGTTTCTGCAATAATTGCAAGATGAGACAGAGCGTACTCGTGCAAGCGTATCATAGCTGGTTACCTTTCTTCTGCGCTTTGCGGTGCGTGTTGGCGTGCGCGTTCACTTTGTGCTGCAGCAGCGGGTAGAAGCCGCGCGCGGTGGCGTTCTGCGGCTCGTACTGCAGGATGAGCTGGCAGTACTTGAGCGCCTCCGCGTATTGTCGCCGCATTATCGCAGACAAGAACTGAGCAAGTAGGATTATGTTCACCATACATTCTTTACCACCCACTATTTAAACAAAATCTTTAATACATTTATGGATAGAGGCAGTTTTTTAAGTTAGGCTAGCTAAGCTAGGTTAGCTAGTAGGACATAAACAACGTTACCTCTGCTAAAAACTCGCTGGGAGCAGACGAGGCGTCATTTCCGTCCGAACAGTCAGGACTGGTGGAGTGTTTGTTGGTGGCGGACATCTTGACCGAGCGCGCAGCGGTCGCGGGTCGGAGTCGTGCGGCCGGCGGCGTTGATGAGCCCGTCGAGCCCAGCGAAGGTATCCCTTGGAGCCGAAAGTGCTTGTTCGCTCGCTGGTAGCAAGCGTCCCCGGAGGCTGCCGGCAATGTGACGACGAGCCGCCTGTTCGCTGCGTCGACCGTAGGCCTCGGTTTCGGCGGTGACGGCGAGCGTATCGGTAATAAAGATGGTTGCCGAACACACTCTTGTAACAAGCGCGAATCACCAAACAAAGACGGCGGGCCTATTTGTCGCTCTTGCAAGAATTTGAACGCCGCTTTCGACGCTGTATCTAGATTTCGTGCGGGTGCTGTCGGTACCCAGCTGCCCGGCGGGCGAGCTGCAGGTGGCAGCGGGCGGGCAGGCGCAGGCCGGTACAGTCGGCTGTTCGGCACGGCCTTAGTGAATTTTTGCTCGCGCCCCTTACGCTTTCGACGTCCTCCACTTAGACGAACCTTAGCACCTTTTTTCTTTACGGCAGCAGGTCCCGGATACCTAATTGAAATTATTATTTAAATATCTGTTAGATTAGGTCTTAAAGTTAGGATTTAAAAAATTGCGAAGCAGACCGATGTTAGGACGTGGATGGTGTTACACCCGTATGCTTCGAACAGCATGTTAAACCGTATACCCCAGATTTTATCATCGATAATAATAATATCATACTGATCGATACAAATTCAAAGATCATCACATTGAGCTCGCTAACTCATGCTGTAACAACGCACAACGTAGGTTTGGGTTTCAAATCCATCTGTTTAAACTAATAAGACCTGATGACCTGATTACTATGACTACAGGTGTAATAGTCACCAGCCGATAGACAGTCTAAAAAAACAGGCTTATGATGAATATACGTACAGTCGAGGGTTCGGCGTGTACAGAGTACCGGTGGACGAGCGCGGCGGCGGCAATGTGCGCTTGCCGGCGGGGCTCCTGTTCGCCTTGAGATGAGCACGCGGCGCACCCAAGTCTATCACATCCTCCGGCTCTGGCAATTTACATGACCTGTACAAATTGATATCTAATATATTATTAATATTGTTCGGAAGACGATTTTGTGAAGCCACACATATCAGGGTATTGTCCTGGCAACTAATAAACAAATTGTGATGTGTGGCGAACTTGCATTAATAATGATGTTTTCTTCTTCTTCTTTCTTCTATTTAGCAAAATAAAAGAACGTTAGTTCAGCAGAAACCCATATATGTATGTAACATGTTCATTATTATGTCAAATATGATAATATCTGGACATACTTAAAACTTCTATATCATACAAACTTATAGTTGAGCTATCAAAACGACTGAATAAACGTAAATAAAGGATCGATATGTGGAAGCCGGCAAGTAGAATCTCCGTCCTTATCTCTCGTAATTAAAAATAAAGTCGGATTTTCAATAATGATTCTTTTGCTTTCTGTCGTTTTCTTGGCTCAACCATATATCACATATCTAAATAATGTTACTATTGCGTTTGCGGTTTTCAGACTATTGCGCTTCAACATAGCTACCTATGTATTACTTTACATAACACCATGGTTTTAATGTAATTTACAATTAAAATAAATGAATTGACCATTAAATATAAATGGTTTTACGCACTGAATAAACGAAATTTAAATTCATTTCGAATAGCTCTATTATTACAGTTGGATATATCGGTTGGATTTCGAGCACTCAATGTTTTCGTGGCACAAGTAGGAGGGATGTAAATTCGTAGGCCCGTAGGCGGTCGCTACAAAGCTTTGTAAAATAGTAATTGAAGTTCTGTGTAATAAATTTGTACAAGAAAAAAATCCGACCAAGTGCGAGTCGGATTCGCACACCGAGGGTTCCGAAATATGTAAGGATTTTGGATTTTTTCCTATATACTTATGCGCTATAAATTTTACTTCATGCCAAATTGTAAATATACTAAAAATATCCTATTATTATATAAATGCTTTACAATAAGCCATTTTTACTGTTGGACATCGGAATAAAATTATGTTAAAAAAAAGTAATTAATCTATTACCTTTTAGTTTATACTCTTTACGCATTTTTAAATCTTTATTGTTGCACTGGGTTCTAGCCTTTTAAATCGTTTTTATTGTATTTTCATCAAAAGTGGGTTCTAACAGGCTAATATCCAGAGTCGTTAAGCCTGTTTAAAAATGTATTTAATGAAGCTTTGCGACTGTCATGTCAGTGTGAGAACTATACGGAACAACAATACGGAAATGGACGATAACCAACGTTAGGCTCGTGAGCTTTTAAATGTAATTTTTATTAAATAGTAAAAAAAATGCAATAAAATGATGTATAATACATTGTTGTACGATATGTTTTTATTAGTGGGTTAAAGTTCTATACATTGTCTGGCATTCTCCTTTCAAGGATTGGATCTTCTTTAGGTTTTGATTCGGATTTATATTTTGGGAGTAGTAGCGAGTTTGAAAAATTTTTTTTTATCGATTACAAGTTGGCCCTTGACTACTATCACACCTGATGTTAAGTAATGATGCAATCTAAGATGGAAGCGGTCTAGTTAAGAGTAGGATGAAAATCCACACCCCTTTCGGTTTCTACACAACATCTTACCGGAACGCTAAATCGCTTGGCGGTACGTTTTGTCGGAAGGGTGGTATCTAGCTACGGCGAAAGTCTCCCATCAGCCAGACCAAGACAAATTAAAAAAAATCTCAATTTGCCCCGCCGGGAATCGAACCCAGGACCTCCGTCTTAATAATCTACCGCGCATATCACTGCGCTACGGAGGCCGTCGAAATATGCGTAAATTGCTGTTTCTTATAATTGCGTTGACATAGTAGTTTGATTTTGTTACAGCTTAAAGGTATTCGATATGAATTCCACGTTCATGAGGAAAAGGGTAGTAAGTTAAAAATTATTAAAAATATTTTTATTATACGATGTATCTAAATATTTACGGTTTTTGCAATTTTTCCTTTATCTGTGTTAAATATAAGACGTTGCTTCGTACCAAATTTCAAGATTCTGAATTTACGGGAAGTATCCTGTAGGTTTTGATTCCCTTGCGAAAATTTGCGGCTTAAACGGCTGTATCTTTTGATTGCGTTGATTTAATTTTTGCTTTTCTACCAGTTCTGACTGTAGACCTGAGTATTTGATATAAATTTCAGCTTATACCTCGAAGCGTTGCTGAGAAAAATGGTCTTGACAGACAGACAGACGGACGGACAACAATGTGATAACAGACATTGGATGGCCGAGTGGCGCAGTGGTTAGTGACCCTGCTTCTGCGTCCTAGGTTGTGGGTTCGATATTCATCAGTTAGTCAGTGGAAAAATATTCATCAGTTATCATAGTACCCATAACACAAGCTACCTACGCTTACTTTGGGACTATGTAGCGATGTGTGTAATTGTCCTAATAATATTTATTTATTTATTTATTTAGATATATTATCGTGATAACGGACAACATAAGGGTTCCGTTTTTCCTTTTGAGGTACGGAACCCTAAAAGAAAAGGATCGTATTCGTATATAACTAGAAATCGGTTAATTAAGAAAAATTCTATTAAAGTATACGTAGGCACCTACAGTATTGTTACCAAACTACGTGAGACAAAAAAATGTAGACAGAAAGCCTCGTTTGTAGAGCTCTTCAAACTAGCGCATAGTAGTGAGTGCTTTCTAGAAAAACCAACCGCGAGTGCCGAGGTACAGTCGCATAGTTTAATTTGAGACCCACGTAAGGTTGAATATCGTACAGCAAATGCAAATTGTTTGATTTGCGACGAAACAGTATTGATTGTAAATAATAAACGAAAACTAACGAACTTATGCTTATCATAAGAAAAATTTTTAACAAAAAATAAAACCGACTCAAAACGCACTAAAAAGTAAAAAATAACTGCGTCATTTAGTTGCTTTATTACTTTTTAGTGATTTATCGACACGTAACCTACTCGTACTATTATACTCTTATAGTATATTATGATCGGCACGGCACGATTATCATTATACGGCACTTGTAGCCAAAAAGCTACCTACCTATACTTAAACAAAAACTGAAATCGCTGCAAGTGTGCCTATAAAATTTGAAGAGTTCCTTCAATTTTCCTAGGATATCATCATCATCATAAAAAAAAATACGTGTAGAATTGAGAACCTCCTCCGTTTTTTTTCGTCGGTTAAAAACACCCGACAATAATACATCTACGTACGTTTTCCTCTGAATTAGTAGAATTTTCAGGAGAATACACTTTTACAGCTAAATACATCAACTATTAGCTACTGGACTTCCACAAAGTATTTCTGTTCTACTGCTTCTGTTCTATTATTTCATGTACCTACTCGTACGAAGACTGAGTTGCATTTGTCACAGACCACCTCCAAGACTTAATAATAACAATACAAAAATTGTTCCATTATGACTAATTAGGCACGTGCAGTGCGTACATGTGTCAGTGAATTATGCGTGCGCGCGTGTGCGCGCATCATTGTTTCAGTGATAAAAACTCTTCACTCTCATAATAGCTCCAATTTAGCAACAGAGTAGTTAATTTACTTTTGGCTGCATGTCTTGTTAAATTGTGGATTTGTAAGATCTTGTTAATTTTGTTATAAATGATGTGACCCAAGAATTAATGCTGGTGTTTATAGGATGATGTGCGGGGTTTGTGTGTAATACGGCAAACTCGATTAATTCTTCTCTTATCTAATGAATTATGAATTGGAATGTTTAGTTAATTATAGATTATGAGTGTTCTTGAAATAAAATTTGGAAAAAATACCGTACAGTAGAAATGTACGAGTATGTATCTAAAGAACTGTGACTTACGAGTAAAGAAAACTTAAGTCGGTAGACTGCAGACAACGCACGTACGATTACTTAAACGACGAGTGGCTACACGTTTCACTACTTACAAATTCGTGCACAATTTATAAAGAAAAAACATCTAAACTTCTTTACCTGTTCTCTCAACACATTCAAACGTACCTTTGTGAATGTTTACACATTCGAACATTTAAAAGAAGATAGAAGTAAAGGGGATTGTGAAAGCGAAAAGTTTCACAAGGCCCATGTACTCGTCGCTTCAGTAATTGTATACCTTTTACACAGATGAATAAATCTGTTAAAATTTATTAAACAAAGTTACTGTCCTAATGCTTAAAGTTTTATGGCCCACGAGGAGAATTACTCGCCGGGATTTAATTATTCCACTAGCGTTAACCCATCACTGACGAAAAAAGCTTTGTTTTAAATACTTAACTAAAAACGAGAGGACGCCCGTGGTTTCACCCGCGTAGTTCTCGTTCCCGTGGGAATTCTGGGATAAAACATAGCCTATGTGTTTTTCTGATATGTAAGATATATTATTGTAAAGTTTTATCAAAATACATTCAGTAGTTTTAGCGTGAGAGAGAATCAAACATTCATCTATACCTACAAAGTTTCACCTTTATAATGTAAGTATGATAATACTAAAATCGAAAGTTTGTGTATTCGTATACTCCTTTACTTCGCAACTATTGCCGTGATTATATAGGTAGAATATGGCTTAAAACATAGGCCCGATTTACCCAAGGGAAAGGGTACTACGTAAAACCGCGGGGCAAAGGTATTACGATAACAAACTCCTTGTATCAACATAAGCAGCGTACACGTGAACTGCTAGGGTGAACGCTCGTGGAGGCCCTGGATCGATGTGCGGCGGTCCCGTCCCGGCCGGGTGCAGTCCCGGTTACATTTGGCGTGGCTTTAGACCGCCGCCGCTCGACCGCTCGACTTTAATAATAAATCGTTCCCGGCTAGGAATTACGACGAGTTTCATTATTAATGATCGCATACGATGAACTAGCTCGTGGCATCATATTGTAGTTTAGAGCTCACTTTAAAATGAGCAAGGTTTGTAACTTTCCGGAGTTTAACATTTATATTCATAGGCGGGAATAGGTGTGCTCGTTAGTCCTTTGGTAGGTACAGTACATAGTTTCATCACTATCATTATCATTATTATATTCAGTCAGCCCTCCCTCCTTATAGGATAGGGGATGTGGAGCGGCCCACCACGCTATTCTAATGCGAGTTGGCGGGCTTAGAGTGATAATGTTTAATTTATTAACAATCACTATCAGATGAGAGGGGCCGAGACTGAAGGCTAAACGTGCTCTTCGGGGCACGGGGGTGTAACACGATCTACTTCCCGAACTACTTTCTCCGGGCCTGGAATGTACTGAAAATTTCATAGAAGAGTAAAAAACTATTAAAATTTTAAATTATTCCGTAACCCAACCCAGGATTCGAAGCCAAATATTCAGTCAAAAATGTACTGGAAAGGTTGTTTTGTTTATTAATGGCCTATCACTATATATATCACTAGCAGTCGCCCGCGACTTCGTCCGCGTGAAAACCTCTTAGGTACCCTTCTAATTTTAAAGACAGACTTTCATACAAAATGTGTAAAGGCACATATAGTGTGCTCATTCCCCGCTCCCCCTCTCAATTTAATTTTTTTATAGTTTCCCGTGAAGCAATATTCTCCGTCCCGTCCCGTGTACTAAAGGTCTACATTTTTGTTAAACATTGTATGACATTTCAGTACATTAACATTAAAAATATATATTTATGGCAAGCTGATGGGTATAAATTGATATTAAATAGTATATTTCACTCTTGAGTCTAGCCTTCAGAATAAACAAAAATAATTTTACAATCCGACACGCAGATAGAGATTAGCCCGTTTAAACAAACGAACAAACTCTTCCGTGTACTAAATAGATATTTGAACAAAGATCGAATTCTTAATTCATCATCGTATATATAACATAGATCTAAACTCCCCTCCCGCACGCGCGCCCCCGCCTTGGTGACGCTCACTTCGCAACGCAGAAATAGTAATATTTTAATTTCGCCATAACTTCAAAACCAAACGTCCAATTTTAATCTTTTAAATACCAAATATTATCTACATAAACTGTACTTAGTGATGAAATAATTTATTTTGATAAGGATTAATAGCATGAGTAAAATAAAAGCGTTTAAATGTAGTCCAAAAAAAAATTAAGATTTTTAAATAAAAAAATGGTTGTTGTGCCTCACTCGACATAGATAGGTATAGTGTGTCGCGGACTTTTTAGTAGATATTTATAAGATCTCCAATTAATTAGAACATTCTATGGTTCTATCTTTTATAGTTTAGGCAGCGTACGCAAAATAAGTAACTTTTCTGGTTGATTTTTTACACCTTGTGTCCGAAAAACCCAAATATTTTACGGAACCCTATTTTTTTCCAAAATAAAATTTAGCCTATGTTACTCGTGGATAATGTAGCTTTCGAATGGTGAAAGAATTTTTAAAAACGGTCCAGTAGTTTTTGAGCCTATTCATTACAACCAAACAAACAAACAAACAAACAAACAAACAAACAAACAAACAAACAAACAAACAAACAAAGTTTTCCTCTTTATAATATTAGTATAGATATCAGTCGTCCACTGCGTCTATCTTTTCACGGCAAACTCAAAAGTACTAAACGGAACTTCATACAGTTTTCACCAATAAATAGATATCCCTAAAGAAGGTTAAGTATATAATTTGTTATGGTTTTGTATAGATTGGCTAAAATATAACAACAGTTATTTAATGTGTCGCAGCGCCTGCAAGCTTTTATTAAAAACGCCGCCTCTCCTTTTAAATTAGGACTACTTTAAAATAATTATGATAAAATTATTTCTTTAAAACAAGGGGTTACGTCTTGTAAGCGATTTAATAATTAATTATATCAAAATAGAAAAAAGATTAATATTGACTTCCATTTCTAAATGATTCAATTTTCATCAAAATTAATCCAATTATGAATAGATACAAACCTGAATCACAGCTTGAGCTTATAATAGCTAATTACACGCGGGTAAAGCCCAAGGTGAAATAAA
The DNA here is from genome assembly GCA_034621355.1 of Mycalesis mineus. NCBI lineage: Eukaryota > Metazoa > Arthropoda > Insecta > Lepidoptera > Nymphalidae > Mycalesis > Mycalesis mineus. The sequence continues at coordinate 2,770,140 of CM067890.1, read as the reverse complement.
ATTAATTCCTCCATACATATTTGACGAGAATCTGAGCTCTCAATGAAATTAGCCCAAGTAGTTAGCTATTCAGATTGCGAGGCGCGCAAAAGCAGTTTCGAGAGCCCTACATTGTGTATGGATCAACTACCTATCTCAGTGGTTTATTTTTGCAGACGATTTTTGGTTGTGTATAAACATAGTTATATATAGTTTTTTATTAATATAAGTAGAAAACGGAGTGGTTTTTATCATTATCAGCTTATTGTAAAGCTGATAATGATGCTTCTTTTCTCCTTATAGAAGGAGAGATGCGTGGCTAGAGCCATCACGCTGCTCCAATGATTTTTGATGGGTCCAGCAAGTTAAGACTTCGACTATCGTTCGGGAAACAGCCTAGTTAGTCAAATGAAATTTACAGTTATGGAAAATTCTGCAGAGTTCGAGGCGGACATGAAAATGTGAAAGTATTTTTACTTAAGTATCATCTTCAAAAAAGTCTCAATAGGCCCTAAATTTAAGTCGTAGGTGTTATAAACCCGTCCCCTGCTCCTCATAGAACGTCAATCCCAATCACTATTAAGAAAATCTGAAATTAGTGTTTGTTATAATGTCAAACACTATGCCCACCAACCAATATCCTTGACGGCCGGTTGGCGCAGTGGGTAGTGACCCTGCTTCTGCGTCCTAGGCCGTGGGTTCGATTCCTACATCTGAAAAATATTTGTGTGATGAGCATGGATGTTTTCCAGTGTCTGGGTGTTTATCTATATATTATAAGTATTTATGTATAATATATATATAATTATTCCTCAGTTATCATAGTACCCATAACACAAGCTACCTAAGCTTACTTTGGGGCTATATAGCGATGTGTGTAATTGTCCTAAAATATTTATTTATAATATTTATTTATTTATTAATTTAAAAATGTTTCTTTTGAGAAAATAAATAATAAGAGCTATCCTGTGTCCTGTAAGGGACTATAGAAATTGGATTGATGGTGATGAAAGGAGTGTGAAAGAGTCTCTTAAAATAGGTAACGAATATCTGAAACTTCCTCCCTCACCTCCCTCAGCCCTCACAGTTTCCGTTGGCCGCGTCAGGTGAATTTGAAAGGCTAATTAGCTGAATTAATTTTATACTAAAAGGGACTTCTTAAAACATTATGAACTACCAACTAGTTAGTCGTTCACATTTGCCTGGCGAGCAGAAAGTTTAGAGAGCCCTGTATAGAACACGCCTCAACTCTAGAGTACCTCACTTCCTACCCATCGTGGCTTTTTAACGAAAGTAGCCTACTTCAATATACCTAATTAAAAAAATAAAAATGTAAATTTATCATTAGTTAGGTTCTATAGGTATTTTGCCAAAAATAGTTTCTTCATTTATTAAAAGTGGCTAAGTATTATGTAGGTACTAATATAAATAGGAAAAAGTGGTTTGGAACATTGTTAAGAATGTCAGCGGAATAGCTGAAAAATAACTAAATATAAAAAGTAACATCATTAATAAAAACTTAATATTAAGAAATAATATCATATAAAATTAAAACACAGTAGGTTTGTTTATTACCTACTTCCAGCTCTACCATTCTAACAATTTTGTTATTTGGCACGATTTATTGCTTCCTGAAGACGGACATATTTCAAATAGAATTAATTTACAGCGCACTTTTGACTCTTTAAAGGTAAATACATAAATAAAATATGTAATTTGAGTTGACATAAATTAAATAGATACTCACCGATCGGTATTACCGGAGTCGAGGGGCACGTTGATCAAGTTCTTCCGGCGTGATTTGCTGGCCCTGACGACGCCGCGTCTGTGAAGTAATTGCTTACCTTAATGAATGTGTCGCTCAACATGAAAATTTAATTATAAGGAAATTAAATAGAGTGGAATTCCACGTTACGTTGACGAAAGTCAATGGTGCCGAAGTAATTTAAAACAAATTTAATAATAAGCTCTTTATTACTGTTCTGTTAGGCATGCATTGTGAGAGGAAACACTGGGTTCGATTCTCAGCTGCGGTATATAGTCTAGAAAACAATCAAACTTAAGTCATCAATCATAAGCCTGATGACTTATCAATCATAATTTTAATCGCTTAAAATTAAAGTACGTGGTTGTCGAGGATTGCTTGGTATTTTGTTTTGAAAGTTATACATTTTCCAAAAATGAAACCGATCGATTTAGCGCCCTCGAAACCCCCAAACAACATTCCATGAAAATGGTCGAAACGGGTGCATCCCAGTAGTACCCCCTAATTTTAGTTCTATAGAACTGTTGATACACCATATTAGTGCATAGTGTCCCATTAGTTGTATATGGAACTAATGTGACAAAATTAAAGAAATGTCGATATCAACATCTTGTTTGTACGTTATATATAAAATATCTATAATTTTTGCAAGTATAATATGGAATCTCTTTTGATTGCAATAAAAAATGTCCACTTAAATTTGAGAGTATCTATAAACATACTATATCGAATACAGCTTTGTTTATTGCTTCTTTTTATTTATTGTTGTATTTTTTCTAAACTGAATAGTTTGTGCGAAAGATACTTCCAACGTGGTAAAATGTGTCCCCCCTGTAACTTCTAAAATAAGAGAATATTTTTTTAGACACAACTACTACTTAGTTTTAACAACTTAGCTTTTGTCGCAGGGACATTTTTATGTTAAAAACAAAATGAAATATCAGTCAAAATAATAGTTCTATAAAACTACGGTATGGGGTAATATCCCAACAGTTCTATAGAACTACGGTATGGGGTACTACTAGGATGCAACCGTTGAAACCGTTTCCGAGATTTAGATTATACTTTTTTAATTGTCTTTTCAGTTTCCTTGGCATTGGCTAAAAAGAGAAAATGAAATCTAATCTAACAAGAAGTCTAAAATATAGGACCGTAGTTTTATCAGTATCATAATTTACTTTACATACAGGACCGTAGACGTTGCTACTGAGGTGGGGGATACGGGGGCGTAAGGCGTAAGGTTGACAAAATGCAGGTGCATTAATGATTTGCGTTGCTGGAGGCAATTAGGCCCCCGCGCTCGCCAACGAGGTCAAAAGGACGACCCCACACACGCAAATCGATCACAATTGTTACACTTTGTATAAAGAAATGTGTTGTACTTATAATGAAGAAATATAGTGTTTAATTTAATATTTTTTTAAATTTAAATATTATTACTTGCAAAACCATTTTGTATCTCTGTTGGTTAGATATCAGTGTGTATGTGAAACTATTATAGACGTTTCGTTTTAAACTTAAAAAGATAGTTAGTAGGTAGTAGGTACCTTGAAGATATACCGGATAGCGTTTTAAGAAATGTTTATTATCTTATATGCCGCATTTTCTGAGGGAAAACACCAAAACGGATTTTATAAGTAGCCTATATATATGTCGAAAGTAGGTCGGACATAGTGAATAAAATAATAAGGTAAGCCTATGTATTTAGAGTTTATAACTAACCCACAAATAGATAACTGAAAGAATAATTAACAGCAACTTAATTAACAGTGAATTACTACTGGCAAATTATGGTATTGCAATGATACGTAACGTGCCGTGTTAATTAATGTAACCCCAAGACACTGCGGCTCAAGCTGAGAGTAATAATTAATTCGTTTGCACAAATTAATTATCCGAGTTGTCTAGGTTAATCGATAAGCAAAGTACAACGTCTGCACCGTGCCACGCCAGAGCGTAGACTGCCCACCAGTTGTAGACCCGCTCCTTTTATACAACTTAAAATGACTCAAGTAGTGGGGGGGTATCGAACGATGCGCAGCCGCAAGAGGGCGTAGCTGGTGCACGTGCAGTTCACAGACTTCTTTCTAGTCGCGTACTGACGACGCAGACTGCGTAGATGACGCAGGCGCCGTCATATATATAACATTACTAAAACACAAAAAATTAAATTAATTTTTTATAACGTTTACGAGTTCTTAAAATATATGTGCATTTAAAAAAATATTTGTACAAGAATTGCTCGTTTAAGACTCAAGTACAAGATTCCGAATTGCAATAACCGCATTGAGATTTTAATAGAGCAACGCAATATGGTTAGGGTTGCCACTACAATATCTTGCCACAACAGATTTCTTTACAAATTAACCAGCAGCATGTATTTATTCATTAAAATCAATTTAAAAACCTAAAGCAATATTCAGTATGCAAGTAAGAAAAGGTTATGCCAGAATGAATAAATTCAAATTGCTATTTATTTGACGACCTCCGTGGCACAGTGGTATGCACGGTAGATTTATAAGACGGAGGTCCTGGGTTCGATTCCCGTCAGGGCAGAATGAGATTTTTCTGAATTTGTCTTGGTCTGGCTGGTTGGGTGCACCCTACCGACTAAGACGTACCGTCAAGCGATTTAGCGTTCCGGTACGATGTCGTGTAGAAACTGAAAGGAGTGTGGATCTCATCCAACTCCTAACAAGTTAGTACGCTTCCATCTTGGAATGCATCATCACTTAACATCAGGTATGATAGCAGTCAAGGGCCAACTCGTAGTGAATAAAAAAAAATTCTCCACTTCGCAGTTTTCGACATTATAGAGCCCTTGAGGAAAAATGTCTCAGGTGGTTACAGAGTGAAATATATAAAATGTTTGTCGGGGTCTAGATAGGGATAACGTTTGGATTCGCCGGTTACCTACAAGGTAAATAAATTATTTATTGTGTACCGTAACCGTAAAGTAACACTTACTTCTACTTAATAGTGAATATCTAATCTTCCAGTGATGACCTATGGATCTGAAACATGATCGCTTACTGTAGACCTCTTAAAATGCTCAGAGTCACTCGAGAGACTTAGCTAACTGCGGGCCTCATAATGAGGCACAGAGTCACTCAGCGGGCGATGGAAAGAGCAATGATCAGATTATTATTGCGTGATCGAATCAGAAATAAGGCGATACGCAAAAGAACCAAAGTAACTGATACAACTCAGCAAGTCGCAGAACTGAAGTGGCAATGGGCGGGGTATGTAGTTCAAAGAGCTGATGGACGTTGGGGCTCAAGGTGCTAGAATAGCGAATCCGCACCGGAAAACGCCCCACTTGGGTTGAAGACATCAAACTTGTCGCAAGGAGCCGCTGGCCACAGGCAGTTCCTTGTATTTGGAAGTCCCTAAAAATGGCCTGCAGTAGATGTCAACCGGCTGTTAACGATTATGATGACGATGATCCAATCGTCGTTTTAAATGTACAAAAACAAATCAAATAATGTTCATGTATATAAACAATAACAAAAGGCTTGTTTCAATGAACTGTATACTTGGTTGACCTACGTCATGTACACAACATCATGTATGGGAAGTGCAATAACTTGGCACGCCGCGTTACTTGTATTATAAATTCTGGCAATGAAACTGTTTCTTTATTTTCTTGAATGCTAGATCTATGAATCAACAATAAATTTTATCTTTAGCATTCTTTAGTAAACATGGGAAGACTAAAATTCGATTCGATTTTAAAGTAATGGATTTGTCAATTATTCCAAAATTTAAAATAAGGCAGTTCTTTCATAGTAAATAAGGTCCTGCGCAAATTAGTGGACAGCATAAAGTAAAAATAATAATAAGTGGATGGAAAGCATAAAGGAGGATTTACCTAAGGAAAATCCCCTGCGATACCGCGAGCTTACCGAAGCATCCGCCAGGATTTCATTACCGCCGCCATATCCTACAACCTACATTGTGCCAAGGAGGATCTTGTTCTATCCAAAACTATTTCAATTAAATTCAACTGTTAAAAAATCATCTGTTAATCCATACCTAGATCGTGCCGGCTCTGTCATTTAATTAATAATCCAATATAATAAATATAATGATCTCTATATTAATAACCAGACATTTCTATATAATAAATAATAGTTCAGAAGTAAATCTACACGTTATTGAAAATTACAAAAATAACGATACGACTAAAAGATATCAAAGGGAAATGTCTGAAAAAAGATCGAATAGAGATCCACGCGTACTTTATTTTATAACATTTCAAATCGCATACATGATACGTTTCAACTTATAATACGCTTTGAAAAACAGATTCTTTACAGCAATTATTCTCGTACACATCATAAAATATTACTCCATTTATACAAGAGCGAGCGCTTTGCCACTCTAATGTGACCTTTTTAAAAATGTACGAGCAGTAGATAAGTGAAGACATCAAAAAATGTAATAAATCTCGTGCATTATCATACGAGTACGAGCATAGCTTCTGACATTTCAGCTGAATGTCTCAAAGGAAAGTCTGCGCTTTGAATAATCTCGAGAGACATCCGAGTGTATGAGTGACTAGGAGAGCATAATAGAGGAAACGGGCCGTGTATAATGATCTAACTAGACGTGATTATCAAGGGCTTTCTGAGCCAGAAGGTCACGGAAACTGTTAAATCGCTCTGAGACAGATGTTCAAGGTCTACTTTGTGTTCAGTTTTAGTTTTGTGCGCGCATTTGTGACATCGTTTTGTAAATATATCTTACCAGTTATTGCCCATTCGAGTTGAATGTAAATAAGTTGATTTGGAACAGTACCTACCAGTATGACGGTCTTCGTAACTCAGTAAAATAGAGGTCCTGGTTTCGATTCCAGTCGGCTAATTGAGATTTTCTGAATTGGTCTAGATGGCTGTTGGAAGGCTTCAGCCATGACTAATTATCACCCTACCGGCAAAGACATACCTATCGCAAAGCGATTTAGCGTTCCGATACGATGTCGTGTAGAAAACGAAAATCCTACCCCTAACACTCTTAAGCTAGCCCGCTTCCATCTTAGATTGCATAATCACTTACCACCAGATGAGAAGACAGCCAAGGGCTAACATGTAGTAAATAATAAATTTAAAACCTAATTTTTCACTATGAACGATACCCTTTCCTTCTTGGCCCCGCAACGGTTGTATTTTGGGAAATAATTTAAAAGGAAAAAAACTAAATTTTTGAAATTTTGGGGGGAGAAAAGGGGGGTGGTTAAAAACCCGTTTAGGGGGAAAAAAAAACCCGAAAATATATAAATTTTAAAAAAAAAAGTGTTAGTTTAATATTACAATTTGTTACTATAGACAATACTGTACGATATTGTCTATGGTAACGTAAGCTTGTGTCTGTCGACCGTGAGATGATTTCAAAGGACTAGATTCCAGGCCGTAAAATAAAATGTAAAATGGATATGTTAGAATAGTCGAGTAGTGTATTTTACTGTTCTTTTGGTTGTTACAAAGTATGCATATTTTAGTGTAATATTAATTATTGTAATTGAGTGGTTTTGTAATTAATTTAAAAGAGCATGTGTCGAGTTTTTCTGGCCGCGTCTTTTCTCGTCACGGACTGCTTTTCCGATGCGGCGGTAGATAAAAGATTATGAAAGAATAAAACGATTTTGAAGACATCAGAATATTATTTTTAAATCCAGCTTCAACTAACAGTTCAGAAGAGGGATGCTGGGAAGAAAACTTAAATCATCCCGGTTGTGGACTACGCCCGAGAAAGAAATAACCTAGAAAAGGTGATGTAAAATTATCATTTCATACTATAAGAATTATACGTATACCTACCCACATTCGAAATTAGATCATATTTTTTGTTCATTTTTCGTTTTGGAGAGAAAACGTATATATATGTAACTGCAAAATTGAAAACGATGTTGCTTAGAATATATGTACATGCCTTTTTTTATCGTTTCAGTAAAATATAATATCGTGGCCGACAAGTATGGCTGTCATGGAGTCTTAATAGCGATGACAGGGAAATGGAGTATTGTAGCCGCTTACGATCGACAACCGCCATCGTCGTTAATTGCCCAGAAGGTGATGTAAAATTATAATTTCATACACTTCAACTACATTCAATTTTTTCTTTTATTTTGGAAATAAAATTTAATATAATTTCAAAACTGAAAGCAATGTTTTTAAGAATACACATAGGTACATGCTCTTCTTTTTTTTTACCGTTTCAGTAAAATGCAGTATCGTGGTCATCAGATACAGCTGTCATGGGAGTCTCAATAGCGTTGATAGGTGACTCAGATAATTTACGTTTATGTAAAGAAGGATAATAATAATGATATTATGCGTATAATTGTGAGAGTTTCCAAAGACTGGTCCTAGCGAAACCAAGCTTGGTTCATTAAAGAATTGCCAGATTAAATATCTTTCAGTACATACTTGTTAATTTCTAAAGTAAAAATTTAATAGATTTATTTTGGTTCATCCGATGAATAAATAATATATATGAAATTACTTAAGTAGTATCCAGTACATAAAATACTATTCTTACAATTGAGCCATTGAAACGACAGAAAATAAATTAATCATTCTTGAAAATCTAACAATATATTTGTTTATAAGAGATAAGAACAGAGATGTTTACATTTTTTATTTCTTTCAAGAAAATGAATAAACTATAGGTAACATACTTTAGAGCCAAATACTTTGACACATATCTTGTAATAGTAAATAAATAAATAAATAAATAAATTTTACTATACATAAATACTTATAATATATAGATAAATACCCAGACACTGGAAAACATCCATGCTCATCACACAAACATTTTTCCAGACGTGGGAATCGAACCCCAGCCTAGGCCGTCAGTAAAATCCTAAAGTTTCTTAAAGTTAATAAAAGGAAAAAGATGAGATTAAGGATATCCAAAATTCTAGATCCGAAACAAACATTAATTTCGAGCATAACATATAATGACATACATACATTTATTATTAAAGATATATTTGAATACTTATGATGTTCAGTGAGAAATGGTTACCACTACACAGTGCAAGCATTAGTAGTAATAAAGCAACATGTTTTCTTAGCTTGGTATTAAATATGCTCAACGTTTTGGCATTTTTACATCGACGGGTAAATTATTGTACAGATTTACGTCTTTAAATTTTATATTTCTATAAAATATAAAATTGAAAGAAAATTTATATTTTAAAGACGAAAGAGAAATTTATTAATATAATAATTTTATTAAGCATTTTTCTTGTTAACATACAAGTAGGTGTGATATTAATAATTTCTATTTTTTCATGTAATGTAAATGTAGCTGTTTAGGTTATTATAATTAAGTGGCTGGTTTAGGATGACTATGATGACTTTTAGTTTTTAGGATTAGTTGATTTGACATAACAAATAAGAGAGCCTTCAGTTCTTCAGTGATCTTTATCATCAGTTTTACAGCGAATTGAATATTATTTATTTATTTATTTAACGCTTTACATACACACCAAATCAACACAGCGTAATACAAAGTAATGGAATACATTTATGACATATGGATGAGCAAAAATAAATGGCCTTATTTATTACTTAATTAAATCTGTTCAAGAATAAATATTATTTCAAATATCTAATTATGTTTGTCATATCGATGGCCTCCGTAACAACATTTGAGTTCTTATAATTTACCACTGTAGAGGGGTAGGTATTTAATAAAATTTTATGTGACTAAAGTCATACTATTCATTATTATTGTAGTATTGTGCATATTTAGACAGGCAGGGAACAACACGTTGAGGGTTTGGATATATGGACGAGGTTAGAATTTCATTTAAAAAAAAAAAAAAATATTATCTGATCTGGTTAAACGGGTAATAACGGTTAATCACATAGATAAATAATATTAATTGTTATATTCAATTAGTTTCATTTAATTTATTTTTGGGATTGACAATTGTTGTTTAATAATTGAGATATTTAGTTGATGAAATCTAATTTAGTGTATTTATTAAAACAATTACAAATACAAGAAGAAGTTGCAACTAAATTAATTCTTTTTAGTATATCAAATAGAAACAGTGAGCGAAGTGAGATCAGGAATAAATAATATAATTTCAAAATATGTTTACCGCTTAAGTTCATCAGGTTCAAAAACATAGTAATAATACTTAAGGGCAAACTCGATTAATTATTATAATGTAGATTAGTTTGGATTGAAGGTTAGCAAAAGTCATTTGAAATCAGTCTAAAATGAAAACTCAGCCGATAATACTTTATTTAGAAAAGGACATTAAATAGAAAATTAAAACAAATCTTATAGTATAATTTTCTGTGTTATACACTTCAAATTAAGTTTTATAATTAAAATTGATAGTAAAATACATATTCGTACATAAAAATTAGAATTCTGGTATGAGAAGACTTATTTATTGGAATAAATTTATTAAATATAGAAATTTCGTATAAATCCTATGTCAATAATATTATTATTTATGAAGTTCAAATATAAAATTTATTATTAATCGTAATGATAACATAAATGAAAAAAATAGATATAAATATTAAATGTACGAAGTTGGAATGTGTTTAGTGATTTGGAGGTATTGAGTTTAGAAAAACAAGGCTGACGAAATAGCGATGATAATAGTAAACACAAAAAAGGACGCGGGTGATTATTAACTGCACCAGGCGTTATTGCTGTTGTTGACTGACTTATACTTATACTTTTATTTATTTATAATTATACTTTTGTTCAGGGAAATCAATAATAGACAATATAGTAAATCTTTTACGTAATTGGACACTGTAAATAAATGTTCAGATAATTGTAGATTGATACAACTTTCACACAATACGAGTATGTTATGTCGAAATTACATCTGTCGAATTCATATATTGCCTAGCAAGGATATATTTATTCATCAGTAGACATCGAATTATCAAGATAGATAAATAAAAAAAATGGTTTATTATCAAATAGAAGTAAAACTAGCCATATATTTATATTACAATGGCATATATAATATAAAAATAATCAAATTGTTTTGAATAATCGACTAATTTTACTATTTGGAGTACTAAATGTACTCCAAATATAAGTAACGTTTTACCGGAAGTCAAACAGATAATTGTAAATCAAATGTTCGAGGTATATCGAGATAGGATATTTGACTGACTTATAATATTATATAGGTACATTTAATTACAAATAGATAGAGGTCTATTATTTGGCGAGATACTGAAAATAAAGACGTAGTGAATCAATTCAGAATAGTTATTTTGTTTAGTGCTTTGTCTTATTACTATCCTTCTGGCTAGAGTTTATAAGCTTTGATAAGATGAAACGATATTTAATTACGAGCTGTATTTAAGTTTTTTCTAATAAGACTAATATTTGCAAGTTTTGAAACGATTTCGTTTATAGTTTACTTGAAAGAAAAGTGATAAATGAATTTCAAATGTAAATTTATTGTGATTAGAAATACAGTAGAGTTATTGCAAACATATTATAAGTAAAGGGGACACTCGACCAGGTCGTTGTGAACAGAAGTAGGCTGTTGTGAACATGAAGTTGTCACTCGGCTAGATTATAGTAAATAGAGAGGTCACTCTACTAGGCTGCTGTGTGAACCATAAGAGGTTGTTCGGCCAAGTAGTTGTGAATGTAGATGCTATTTTTGTGGATAGAGAGGTCACTCTACTAGGCTGCTGTGTGAACCTTTAGAGGTTGTTCGGCCAAGTAGTTGTGAATGTAGAGGCTGATGTGTGAACATAAAGGGGTCACTTGGCCATAGAAAGAGAGAGAGACTTTTTAAAGAGAGAGAGTTTAGTATAAGAGTAATGTAATAAATGTTTGATCATAGCTATAATATAATCAGTTTATAGTATGTCAGTGTCATAATGATAATTGTTTGTTATTTGAGATATTGCATAATTATTTTGTAACATGTAGTTGTCACTAGTCAAAATATTTGATATAAGGGATTATACAAAATCAGTTAGTATGTCAGTGTCATAATGATAACTGTATGATATTTGGGATATTGCATAATTATTTTGTAACATGTAGTTGTCACTAGAGTCAAAATGTTTTTTATAAGGGATATTATGAAATCAGTGTACACATGTCAGTATCACAAAGATAGTTGTTTGATATTTGGTATATTACAGAATTATTTTTTAAAATGTAGTCGTCACTAAAGTTGAAATGCTTGATATTAGAGATAATGCAAAATTAGTTTATAAAATGTTAGTCTCACAAAGATAGTTGTTTGATATTTGAGATATTACAGAATTATTTTGTAACATGTATTCATCACCAAGGTTAAAATGTTTGCTATTAGAGATAATGCATAATCAGTTTATAAAATGTCAGTGTGACAAAGATATTTATTTTATATTTGAGATATTGCAGAATCATTTGGTAACAGTTGTCACTAGGGTTAAAACGTTTGATAAAATAATTCTAATAAATGCAAATGCAATAATAATATTTATTATTATTATTTTTGTAATTAAATTGTGACTAAAGTTACAAATAAATTTATACTAATAAATAAAAAAAATTGTTCGTAGTTATATATGAAAAAAAAAAAATATAATAAAATAAGTAATTATTTGAAGTTAGAAATATTGCTGAATCATTTCGGGACGTGTAGGTAAAATTCATTCATAATCAATTTATGATATGTATCCTTTATTTCCAAAAAGTCAATTTTTGAATTCTACTATTCATAAACTTTAATTGGTATAATTGATAAGAGAAATTAGATTTATATACAAACCACCTTATTGTACCTTATACATTGTAATATAGAGATATATTTATAAAAATATTTTATGTTTTGTAAATGTCACGAATTTTGAATCGTTTTGATATTAGATATAAAGATTAATCATTATATGATACGTCAGTATATCGAAAGGTAAAACGGGTAAAAAACAATTATATTGCAGAATTAGTTCAGGATAATTCAGTCTATTTAGTAATTGTTTGTTATTATAGACAATATTGCATTGATAATAATTCCATAACATGTAAGTGGATGCCATTGAGATTAATAGATTCTTCAATATTAGGAATATGTTTGATGTTACGAAGAAATTTCAGAAAATTTTAATGATGTATTGTATAAGATTTAATAACGGTTTGATATTGTAAAAATTGCAGAATTATTTTATAACATACAAGTGTTGCTACGATTAAATTGCTTGTTTCTATTACAGAGTTATAGTACAAACATGCACGAATCCCTCAGATTCAATTGTTTACACTATTTCAAAATATGTTATATGTTTATAGAATTCTGGTGTCGTTTTGGATTTATTGATATTTGTATAATTTCAAAAGTATTTTATCTATAAGTAGCCGTAGTTAGGACTTAATTGTAACTGGCAGTTTTAAAGATATTATTTATTGTTGTTATTTAAGGAAAGTAGAATTGTTGGATATTTTTGATAGTTTGTAGTCATCATTGACAATTGTGAAGTTTTTCTCACGGGACGTGAGAATTGGTCAGGAAAGGCCGACTGTTAGCATTTTAAAATATTACAATTTGTTACTATAGACAATACTGTACGATATTGTCTATGGTAACGTAAGCTTGTGTCTGTCGACCGTGAGATGATTTCAAAGGACTAGATTCCAGGCCGTAAAATAAAATGTAAAATGGATATGTTAGAATAGTCGAGTAGTGTATTTTACTGTTCTTTTGGTTGTTACAAAGTATGCATATTTTAGTGTAATATTAATTATTGTAATTGAGTGGTTTTGTAATTAATTTAAAAGAGCATGTGTCGAGTTTTTCTGGCCGCGTCTTTTCTCGTCACGGACTGCTTTTCCGATGCGGCGGTAGATAAAAGATTATGAAAGAATAAAACGATTTTGAAGACATCAGAATATTATTTTAAAATCCAGCTTCAACTAACGTTAATGAATACTGTCTGATATGTCTTTGTTAATAAAAGGCCTTGTTGGTCCAGTGGGTAGTATGGCATTTTGTGTCATGTGGTGCGTGACTTGGGACAGACTACGGAATATTGAGTCTTTTTAGCGGTAGTAGTCGTGAACTGTAATGTTGACGGTGTACGCCCGTGCATTGAAAAGCACATTAATCTCACGGTGCTGATTTTTCTCGTTAATGAGACAATGAAAGTAAGAGTCACATTATGACCGCCTAAACCCGTCAAACTACTTGTACATTACGATATTAACATACAACAAAAGTCGTAACGAATTAAATCCTTACAGTATTATAAAGGCAAAAGTTTGTATGTATGGATTGCTGAATGTTGTTACTATTTCACGCTAAAACTACTAAATAGATTTTGATGAAACTTCACTATAATATAGCTTACATATCAGAATAACACAGACCACATTTTATCCCTAAATTCCCACGGGAACGACCTTAAATAAAATTGACTTTAACTTAACTAACTTAAATAATAAAATTTAGTAACTTAATCAAAAATATAAAAAATCGACAGAAGGTTAACGGTATATATAGGTTACATTATTTACAAATAGGTAATGGTTTAATTGACCTTATATTTTATGAACAAATGGAATTTTCTATTAAGCCCTTTTAATTTAGGCGTTACTTAAATTAGTAAGAAAATGTGAGCTTTAATTAAGGCCGTTGTAAATGTAATATTGACTCAGTCTTCAAATAAATTTTACTTTCTAATTACCTGATAAGCAGGTATTTCAATATTCAAGCCTTCTTGTCCTGTTAGACTACCTATTTATAATAATATTTTCAGTTTAATAAAGCGTTAAGGGATTTTCGCATGAAGTTGGATTTGTTCGGTTATTCGTTCCTTATCTCCAATTTTCGATAAAACAAAGACAACAAAGACTAAACAAACAAAGAAGTACATAATCATACGAATAGAGTAGATACTGTTTTGGGGATTTGTGTTCGGTGCTTATATTTGTATTACTTCTGTTTTAAAATATTTAATGTACATATTCTTACAATTTTTCACTGAAAAACCGGCATGTGGCCGGCATGTAGTTTCTATCTTTCTATTCTATTTCGGTTATTTATCTTCTATCAAAATAAAAGGATTCAACATAATATTCTGTTGAAGATCAATAAATGATAATGTATTACTTAGGATCCAAAGCGCGGCGCTGCCTGCGGCTGTATGGAAATCAATCAGATAAGCGCGGCCTGGCTGCAGATGGTGATAGCGCACGTCGCGGCCTACATTCGCAGCGCCTTTATTAAACACTATTTATATCCACCAAGTATATGCCCGTCTATCACATACTGAGCTTTTAATTCTATCAAGATATTTCCAGTAGCAATATCGAGATATTCCCAGTAGCAGCCCATGGAAAGTAGCTGGTGTTACTCTCAAGCAGAAATAGACAAATTATATACCTGCATTTCCGATAACATTCTCAAAAACTATTTGCTGTTATTTATAGTGATTATTACAAACGATACTATAAACCCTCACGTTGATGGATCTAATCTTCGAATGCCTACTCCAATGAAGAGAGGAGCCCTAGCCCTGTAGTAAGCCAATGAAATTCTTGTCTTGCATCGGATAGTATCGCGTCACGTTTGTCGCTGACGCAGAATATGCTGTACACGACGAACACGACGCGACGCGACGCTCCCAACGCGAGGAACGCGATCAAAACAACGATATTCCCTACTTGCGGCCTATGTAGCAGTCTGCAGCGGGATGCGACGTAATGGGCACTTGTCTTATAAAAATGATAACCCTTCCCTAAGTTTACCATTTTGAAAATTATAGCAATACATTCAAATTAATTGTAGATTTTTATAAGTAGATCCTTTTACTACCGTAACTTATTAGATGATTCAATCAAGTAGTGCATACATGACAAGAATGCATAAATAAGCGGGTGTATCTCGTAAAACAAAGAAAAAGGCGGCATCTCTTAGTAGCGATCTCTTTAGGCAACCTTTAGTTGACCTAGAGCGCGGCCGAGAGCATTTTAACAGTATCGCCGACAAAATTCAATAACAAATTCTATACGCTGACAGCATTTGCGAAAAAATAGCAATATAATGAAATCCCGTGAAAGATCGCCTGCCTACCCGTTTCAATAGAAAGCAAGTTCGTGACGTGGTACCTAATTGTTATCGTTTATTAATTAATCTCGAGCAGACGCCCACGAATTCGTTCGCTTGGAAATAGGTATTTTCTTTCATCCGATAATCGGAATTTCGAATTATGAAATTCATAAAACATTTATTTTTATCCGATAATATATTATCGGATTTTTTAAAAATAAGGCTTCATTTTTTTATTTATTACAAGTTAGCCCTTGACTGCACTCACACCTGATGGTAAGTGACGATGCAATCTACGATGGAAACGGGCTAACTTGTTAGGAGTAGGATAATATTCACACCCCTTCGGTTGTTACACGACATCGTACTGGAATGCTACATCGCTTGGCGGTACATCTTTGTTCGTAGGGTGGTAACTAGCCACGACTGAAGCCTCCCACCAGCCAGACCTAGACCAATTCAGAAAATCTCAATCGGCCATGCCAGGAATCGAACCCAGGAACTTCATCTTATAAATCCACCGCGCATAGCACTACGCCACGGAGGCCGTCAAACCTAACCTAGCTTAAGACTAAGTAACTTATATGAAATAAATTCTCATCTGCTTTTGCTCTCTTAGTGCTACAATTTGTAGACCAAAAAAATTTCCCGATCATAACGGTTTTCTAGAAATAAGTGCAAGCGACTAACAAATGGAAACATCCTGTTAAGTATTTTTTTACAATACGGTTTACATATTTTCACCATAGCAATATGCTTGTAAAAAGTTTTATTTACGGAAGCGGGAAAATTATCTACCACGACGGGCCGACGCCGTTGAAGCCAAATGGATCGTGATTCAGTATTTATGTTGCCAACTAAATCGGATCTATATTACAACAACATTACAAAAGCTTCCGGTCACTATAAGGAAAATTACAGACAAAAATTAATTATATTCTGTACGTCGGTCTTCTTCGCAACTAATAACGTCAACTTCTACGCAAGTATTTTTTTCATCAGATGATTGAATCGATTTTGAAATAACCAGATGATTTTCATTGGAATACTACCACATATAAATGATATTACCTCAAATGAATCTTTCATCCTAAATTTTCATAACGGCCATTGTAGTGTCCTGCATCATAAGAGATTGGACCTAAAATTTTATGGGACTATCTTTTAACCTTCCTATTTATTCTGTTGTATTTTCAATTGTATGTAGGTAGGACGATAACACTTTAGAGTACAGTAGCAGTCGCCCGCGACTTCGTTCCCGTGAAAATCTCTTAGGTACCCTTTTATTTTAAAGACAGACTTTCATATAAAGTGTGCTCTTTCCCCGCTACCCCTCCCAATTTAATTTTTTTATAGTTTCCGTGAAGCAATATCCTCCGTCCCGTCCCGTGTATTAAAGATCTAGATTTTTGTTAAACATTGAACGATATTACAGTACATTAACATTAACAATATATATTTATAGCAAGCTGATGTGTATAGCTTGTATTAAATAGTCTATTTCAATTTTGAGTCTAGCTTTCATAGTAAACAAAATAATTTACAATCCGACATGCATGTCGGATTGTAAATTATGTAGATCTGCATCTAGAGATTAGCCCGTTTAAACAAACGAACAAACTTTTTCGTATATTATATAAATATCGTCTGCCATGCGAAATAAATTGAATCGAATTCTCAAAGAATATCAGTACCAAAATGTTGACCCTTATTCAGTACGTATAACATAACACAGAGGAGGTCAACTTAATTTGTACGATATAGGTGCAGTGTTATATTTTTTAGAAATTTTGTAATATCTACGAAACTATGTAATTAACATACTGAATAAGGCAAATCTTATCTCTATAATATCCTTGTGATTATTAAATAATTTATTTTGATAATGATTTAACTTTAGTTGTATAAATAATGACGTAAACTTAAGCATATGAAATAAATTATTTCTTACAGAGTCGCGCATTTTAGAAATTTTATAATATCTCCGAAATTATATCGCTAATTAACATACTGTAAAAAGCAAAAAGCTCTATAATATCTTTGTTATTATTAAATAATTTATGTTGATAAAGATTTAAGTTTAGTTGTATAAATAATGACGTAAACGTAAGGATATGAATTAAATGATTTTTTAAAACACAAAAAGTTATATATCTGCCAAAATATAAACGATAGATATATGCTATACCTAAGGCAGCGCACGCGATTTAATAAATTTCACGGTCCGACTTGCGCGACAAAAACTGTGATAACTCGGGTAATATATACAATACAAATATAAAATAGCCCATGACACTCACCGATAACGTAGGATTCTACTGGTGAAAGAATTTTAAAAATCGGATCAGTAGTTCCGTAGATTAGCCCCGGTAGAACTTTATTTACAAACTTTACCTCTTTATAATATTAGTATAGATTAAATATACCTTGTTACCGACATATCTAATACTAGAAGGCGCCCGCAATTTTACCCGCGTAGTTCTTGTTCCCATGGCATAAAATGTAACCTATGTGTTATTCTGTATGTAAACTATTGCGTGTAATTTTATCAAAATATATTCAGTAGTTTTTTCGTAAAATAGTAAACAAATGCCATCCATCCATACATCTTTCGCCTTTAAAATATTAGTAAGGATTGTACCTAGGACAATAACCCTTTAGAGAACACTAAATATAGCGTAACTACATAAATGTAATATTTAATCGTGTAAACCACAAACACAACCGCAAAAATACTATATGTATAAAACCACAATATAGTAATACCTAGGTAACATAGGCTTCATTACAAATTGTTTGTGTTTTTCTGACTGTAAATATTAGCTAACCAATCTAGTAGATAATCGGTAATCTAAGCTCATTTACCCAAAACACATTCACTCTCAAATCCTTAAATTAATATCTTCCTTTTGGAAGTCGTTAAAAAGCCAACCGCTTTTTCATGAAATAATAAATCCTCGACGAACGCCTTTTTTCCCTCGAATGATAAGCAATTTTGCAGTTAGCGTGACTTCCTTTCGATTTGCCGTTGGAAATGAAGGTAGAAAATGAGGAAAGGAAAATAAATCCTAAGGCGGGTTTTCCGCTAAGTTGGTTTTGAAACGCGACAGGCGACACGAGATTGACATCACCACGCGATCATTATTGCGAAAACTTTTCTTCAAAATCATAATTTTCATCTTTACTTTATTTTCTGACCTTTTATCCTAAAACAATTTTATTAACAACTTTTCTTTTTGAGCCCTGTACTATACATAAAGGTATTGAATGTACAACCGAAACGGATGAAGACAAACCTAGCAAAGGCAAGGAAGGGACTTTTAAGGAAACTCTTCTTTTTTAATTGGTCAGAAGCAGAGTTATGTTTTACGAAATTTCTCTTTGTAGTTGATTTTTACGTAGTTTTCTTCGGTAGGCTAAAGTACATAAACTTAAACGAATTTCGACTGTAGTTCTTTGGAATTGTTAAAACTGTGGTAATGACATAGGTGTAAATTTTCAAAATGGTAACTATAAATAAGATGTATGTATTTATTTAAATATGGGTACCAAAGAGTTAGTAAAAAACATTTCAAAAGTATAAATATATATCAGTTTATATTCCCATTTTAACAAAAAATGGCAGAATGTTTACTGTATCATTTTTAAACCATAAACTAAAACAAGAAAGTCCAAATAAAATATTTTATAAAACGAAAACGACTTCATAGAAGTTTGAACTGAAAAGAGAAAAAAGTCACTATATCTTATAAAATTTTAAATTCTTTATGGTGCTGAGGCGGGGACTATTTTGTACATTTCCACAGAAAAATAAGTAATATCTCCCCGCTTCACACCAACAGGGTACTTTAAAGGATGATATGAAAAGAGGAAACTCATGTCCACTATCATGCAGAGACAGCTAAGTTTCTTTGTAATAATTTTATGTTAAAAGAAGTAACTCAGATTTTAGACGTTTCCAATTTTCATTTTGGAAGGAAAGCTAGGTGGTAAGAAAGTACCTGGTCGTAAAAGGCGGAAATGGTTGTACTTCATAGGAGATTGGAAACCAGATAGTTATTACAAGGGGAAAGAGATTGTACACAAGTAGATATAATTATACGTATATGTTACCTCCAAACTTCCAGGTTTGAGAATGGCACCACGTAAGTATTATATACAGTGCTCAATAAATCAATTATTTTAAATTTTTGTTTGCGTTTGTATGTTCCTGCTATGAAAATGTTGTACCTATTTTGATGTTATTTTTTCTCACAGATAGCTAATATTATAAGGAGTAACTTGGGCCACTTCTTTTTTAGACATTTTATTTATTTTCGTTTTAATTCCATCCGGACAAAGTTGCAGGCATCCGGTGGTCCGAAAATAAACATAATTTCACAGTTTTAAAATGTGTAACGACTATGAGAAAAATTGCGGTTTGATAAAGTTTTTATTGTGCAATAGCCTGGAAATTCAATCAAATATCTTCTATTATCCAGTTCGGTGGAATCAGACAAATGGCGGGCGCAAAGCGTGAAAAATCAATTTTACTGGGACTACTCGTACTTTAGGCTGGGACCTAAGGGCTAAGGGCGTAATTTACGAACCCTGCTTGCCTTACAGATTAAAAATAATACTTACACTCAAATAGCATTCACTCATTACACAGTGGAGGCACAGAATTTTAAGTTAGTAAGGAGCAACGTAGAGACCCTATAACCATAGGTTACTTTTTCGACCTTTGTATGTCCTTGATGTCAGATTGGCTAAAATTTTTGATGTTTTTCAATTTTCTTCAAAATTGATATAATTTTGCGATGTGAATTCTTTTAACTCGTATTTTGTTAAAAAAAAAACTCCCTTTAAAACCAGAAGAAGGAAGAGCAGCGCGGTGTCCCGACAAGCACATCAACATACTGAGTGAGGACCTTTTTGGAATCACATTACTATTTAGCATAATATTTGCATAGCGAACTTTTATTAAATTTAATTTTTTTTATGTGATGTTTTTCCAAAAATACGTTTTTCTGTGTTTGTTTCTTGCAAAACGCCGCAGTAAAATTTCATTTTTGTATGACTCAAGACATGAACAGTCTTGCCTTAAAAGCTTGTTTGCAAACACCCAAATGTCAGCAAAAAAATTAATTTAGAAAAACATTCGTGTATTGCATCTAAACGCCATAGGAAAAGACCTTTTTCTAAGCGAACTAGAACTAATGATAAGTCTACATGAGTTTACCAGAAAAGCAATCATTAGAGTGAAATAAAGGTGTAGAGATGATGACAAAAGAGATTTAGAGGCGCAATGCCGAATACAAATCAGATAATTAATTCAGTTAATATCCTGGACAGGCCAAAACAGCGACGTCGGTGAGGTGGTAAGGCCCTTTGCATTTGTCTACCAGAAAAGCAATCATCAGATATAAAGAGACGACAGACGTAGGGATGATGATAAGAGATGATTTAGATACAGAGATGCAATAGCAAAAAAATTGAATTGGATTCAGCTAACAGACAAAAAAAATAGTAATAGGAATTTCTTCTACGTCTAAATTAGAAAAAAAGCTCAAAGCACATCACAATATGATATTAAGTACTGTAGTATAGAAAAATAACGTAGGTACTATGTAAAAAATAACGCGTAAATATTTTGTTCTTATATCGCGACGATGTAACCGACCAATAGAGTACGATTGCAATGGCACGTGAAAAAATGTGAATCAAAACATGTTGTCAAAAAGTGGCACGCAGTTCCCACTACCCGCACGTAACCAAAACAAAAGCACACCGAGCGTATCGATTTCCGAGCAACAGTTAGCGAAAATGTTTGCACAGCGGCTCCCACTTGGGTATGCAGACAGAAAAGTTCCACATAACATAAAAATAATTAAAAAAAGCTGTACTTACAATGATCTTTTTGGCAGAAAACACTGTATTTATTGAGTAGAATTAACGAAACACGCACAGGCTCGGCACGTAGTGGTTTATACCGGCGGACTTACTCACGTTTGCCTCGAGCGGTTCTACGTTGAAATGAGACTGAATGCCGCGCATGCTCATTGCTCATCCCTCACCCCTTTTATTGGTTTCATTTCATTCATTCAAGTTACTACCACATCATTCAGACTTTGACTGTCCAGAATCATTTTCGGAAATTTAGAATTTCATATGTTCAGACAATGTGCTTTCCTTTGAAGAGGCCTATCTACTCTTTTGTTTATCGCCATTATACCGGATATTCCAGCATAAAGGTCGTCCGCCGCCAATGTAGTTTCAGAGGCACTACTGGTGCCGATCTTATGTACTATATGTTTAATTTATTTTGCAATAAGTTTAAGTTAATTTGGTCTACTGTCTATTAATCTAGTCACTCCTTGAGCCATATTGCCAAAACATCCACATAAATAAGTTTATTTGTAAATGGCCCACTACAGGTGAATGCTGTTGTTTTTGTAAAAGTGAGAAATTGAAGCATAAATCCACATACGACATAAATCAACATATCAGTACGTACACCCGGGCCTTGAACTTATTGGAAAAAAGAAAACACAATATAGCCGGACGAAAAAAACTTAACTATAATAACTTATTACTTAACCACTTTACTAGAATACTTACTACTTACTTACTACTTAATTAACTAGAATAAGGCTGTCTTAATGTAAGAGCATAAAAACTTACGTTAAGATTACGTTGACCCAACTTACTAACGGAGGTTAGTTGCCTAGATTTTTGTGATTGGAAAGGTGTGGTAGGACGTTAAAGTTTTCACTTTTTTCGTCTATACATACGTTATTCTAGTTCTATTAGGTATTCAATTTAATTACATTCGCAGATTAGAGATGGTATATAGCTTTTGCTCTCAGCTTTGCCCGCGGGAATGTTTGTATAATTTATGTAGGTATTTGTTCAACAGTTGACTCCGATTTTATAAATATAAAATACCTAGGCGAATGTATGTAACAGGCGATTTAAATACTTCGTATGCTTTACTTTTATTTTTTAGCAGTGCCTAATCATTAATATTAATAATATAATGATCTATATTATATTTATCTAAACCTCGTAAAAGCCGAAAAGGAAAAGTATCAAAATACTTGTTCCGATAGTCATTTCAGTGTCAAAAAAATGTAAATAAAAATAAATGAGAGAAAAATTAATAATCTAATCTCAGTAACTCCTGGTTCTAATTAAAAAATTCTGTTTGTTAGATAGATCAATTATCAAGGAAGGGTTAAGGCTATATAAATTTACGCTACAACCAATAGGAGCGAAGAATCAGTGGAAAATGTTGAAAAAACGGGGAGAATTACATCTTTGAGGGCTAATATAATATAATGAGAGAGACGAATATCTTAGCATTCCATGATTTCACCGTGCGCCGTGCGGGGGCCGGGTCTATTGCGAGACTGAGAGAAAAACTCTGAACAGAGCCCGAGATTTGTGACATGGGTGTAGGTTTAAGAGTACTCTTAGTGACGGCCGTCAACACTCACCTCCTCTGTTGGAGTTATTCTCCCTGCCCAGCGAAATTCGGACGGACCCTACTAGAGCAGCTTTGGATACTCGTTCCAATATGGAGCTTACTGCACTTCTAGTAAGGCCAAGATCTTTTCGTAGGTTATAGAGACTTTGCTGGTATAATTCTCGCACCCACTTCTACCGCGTATAAAACACATAGTCATTTTTAGTTGTCGATGTCGATCGGAAAAATATGTAGTTTGGATCAGATTTTTTGATCAGGATCAACTGATCCTATAATGATGATGATGATAAACTTATCATCATCATCATTATCAGCCTATTAAAGGCCAGGCCCCCTCCTTATAGGAGAGGGGATATGGAGTGTAAACCCAACACGCTGCTCTAATACGGGTTGGCGGGCTTAGGGTGATAATTATTAACGATCACTATACTAACTATCAGATGTTGATGATAGTGACCGGGACCGACGGCTTAACGTGCTCTCAGGGGCAGGGAGGTGTAACACCGCCAACTTCCAGACGCCGGGCTTGGAAAGTACTAAACATTTCATAGAAGAATGAAAAAGCTCAGAATTATTCCGTGACCCGACCTGGGAATCGAACCCAGGACCTCGTGATCGAAGCCACATAGGCTAACCACAGTCAAGGATCAATTGGTACCAGTAACAACATTTTGTACCTACTAACAAGGATCAGTTGGTAGGTAAAAAATATTGTTACTGGTACCTTCTCTTTATATGTTCCACAATCTGGTAGCTAGGCAAGGAGTGGAGTAGGTAGGTACATGACCATGAATAAGTACATTCATACCTGCTTGTGCAAAGCTGGGGGATTAACAGTAAATAAAATTATAAACTTAAAGATTATTTGTCTACCTACTTAAGAACACTATAAATGTAATCCATCAGATAAATAGATAACTATGAAGATAACTCCATATTAAACATAAACAAATTACTCTATAACTGTTAGGAGGAAGAGGGACATTGATGGGTATCACTTAACTTGTTAAATCTATACCTATTTATTATTAAATGTACTTAATTTATTAAATATAAAGGTACATACATGAAAATCTACTGCCAAAATATTTGTAGAACTTTAAAACGGCACAACCCACATTAATATGTTAGCTGATATTTTTATGTGCATTTGAATTTAAGTGGATCTTTACCTACATTATTTTATAGAGCCAGTAAATAGCTTTGCACTTGAGTCCTACTATGATTTTAGAATAAGTGGTTTTATAAGCTAAAAGTTCAGATATGCCTGCTGGAATAACTTAGGTACCTACTTAATAATTAATTTAGCAGGCAAATAGGTAAATAAATCTTTTCTATGGTACAGCCAGGTTATTAACCCATTCTCGAATCTCATAAAAAATCATTTAAAAAATTGAATTGAATGTAACAAATAAAAAAATAAAAACAATCGTTTATTTCATAAAACAGCACAAAATTCAACACAGTTTGGTGCCTACTTTTAAGCGTAAAACTACACATCATGTCCCAGAAGACATCACTCTTCCTTAACAATTCATACTTAAGTTACCAAATATACTATAATACGAAACGAATTCTGTGTTTACTGACCCTTTCGGTATGCCTTTATTTGCAATAACCATTTTTCTAATTCACAATCAAAATATTTCACTATAAATTTTTAATTAACTATAATTTAGAAATATTTTTTTATGTTTTTGATTTTACTGTCACATGAAGTAAGATAACTTTCTAGTTTTTACACAGTTACATAAACGACATCAACGATAGTTTAAAATTGGAACAATAGCCCAAAGAATTATTGTGAAATTGAGAACTATCTTGATTTTGCCTCTGACCTCACTGGAACTAAAATAAAAAATCCAAAAGAAATCAGTGATGGAGATATTTCTTATAATTATTCTTCAATGTAAATACTGCTTATTTGTAGTATTGCGTAGAATATAAAGTGTTACATATTTTATTATAAAAATGTATATTTTTTGTGTGATAAATAAATAAACTTTTCTTTTACGTTCGAAATTCCCGCCTTTCTTGTTCCGTTTAAAATTAAAGTTTTCGTCCATCGCTTTTGTAGGTGTAAATGTCATTGAAAGACTATCATTTTATATAATTTTATATATTTCTGTAAATCACGCTATAATTTAAAAAGAGACAAAGGAGAATCTATTATACTACGCTCTATAGTCTATGCTCTAAGCTTAGAACCCAGAGCCATAAAACCAGTTATTAAAAAAAACTTACAATTTTATGACATTTATTTGACATTTGATTTTACAAACAAATCACAAATCGTTCGCAGAAATGGCTGAATTGTTATGTGTGCCGTTTAAAAAATCCGCTGACGTTGATATAATAAAACCTTTGAAGAATTTAATTCACTCAACATACAACACAGGAGATCTCAATGAAGACTTCACGGACGCCATCAACGAGCTCAGCCGGCTTCGGACCAACGCTATTTGGAAGGTTTTCGAGAAGTCGTCACTAGACGTACTCTACAGGTAATACCGCATGAGTCACGCACTAATCATTGATTCGACGCTCATATAAAAATATTACACATTAGACCTAGAAAAATTAACACCCTTTTTTGTAAATAACTCATACAATTCTCATCACAAATATAAACTTTCAAGGGTAACTTCAGATAGACATTAGACAAAGACATTTCTTTTATGTTGGTAAAATTCATAAACTAAGAATTTAAAACTGCATAGATTTTATGGTTAATATAATTAATAATGTAATAACCATTTTAAATTAGTGCTGACTCAACAAAGGAAGTATCCTGTTAAGTTAATATAAATAACTATGATTGAAAGATAGGGTCACTGTACTGTAAAATCAATTTAATCAAGTCTAATCAATTTTAATTATTTTTAGTTCTAAGATCAGTATTTTTATGTTTCTTTAATAGAACCAATTACAAAAATAATAATGTGCTACTAATTTTCATAAGAAGCAGCAGATTATGACATAACAAAATTTCACAATAATAAAAATTTCTGCAATATCCACAGACTCATAATTACTTTGACAGACACTGTTCACTTATGCATTCCTCTTATATACAAAAATAAACAATCATTTCAATTGCTCTTTCTTGGTAGGAACATACTATAAAATAAAGTGGTTTTCCACTGTCTTACTATTTAGTGTTACCTACAAAGACATACATCTTTGTTGAAGCCGAAGTCTCTTACTAACCAGACCATGGCTAGATTATTAAGATAGCTAATTTAGAAAACCTTAATCAGACCAGCAAGGAATTGAATACCTATCCAACTCTCTTATAAATCGCCTGTGCCACAGAGGTCAAAAGTCACCATTGGGCAGAAAAACTATATATACTTACATACATATATATTCTTTAAACAATTTCTGATATGTACAGTTACTATGATCAACTGGCATCACTGGAGAGCAAGATCCCCCCACAGGAGGTGCAAATCCCCTTCAAATGGAAGGATGCCTTCGACAAAGGATCCCTGTTTGGAGGCCGGATGAGTCTTAGTATGTACACACATTACTATTATATATTTTAAAGCTACCAGTTCTAGAATTTGTTGGTAATAGATTTATACTAACTGTAATCAGTGTGTATAGCAGGGAATTGTCTGTGGAAAGTATTGAATAATACTAATTTTGAGGGATTTAAAAATTAGTTAGATGTCTTTTTAATGCATTTGCTTATTTAATTTTATTAATTAATAACAATTACATTAGAAATATTTTATTCAGGAAGTAAGATACACAAGCCAGTCTAATGGCTAAGCAGCAAATTCTACCTGGCAGCCTTAGGTTTAGGAAATGACGAAGGGAACTGACATCAATGATACATGAAATAAAAATAGCAAAAATTGGTTGTCTTGAAAAGATCACCTGTATTTTTTATTTGTAAGTTAAAAAAAAACCTTAGAATAGGGTTTTGCCTTTTATTTATTACAAGCTATTCTTCTATTTTAATCCTGGGGATATTTCGCACTTGGTCACTATGTTGACCTCTGTACTTGGGTCCTCCAATGCTGATCCCCACTGGATTTGTGTGTACATGTCTATATTTGTAGCTCTCAAACAGATGGACCAATTTTGATGCTTTCTGATTTGAAAGCCAGTTTACTTGCAGTGATTCTTAACTATGTTTGATGAGAATTGGTCTAATATGGCTGAGGCTACAAAAGGGCTTGACTGGTAGAATACATATGGCTAGCATAAAAATGATGAATTACAATGTTGCAGTTTTTAATTGACAATTTAAACTTATTATAAAAGTTATCTATTTGTACACAGCAGAGGCTAGAGATAATACTATGATGAATAAAATTAAAATAAACATCATTCACTTGTACAGAATTGAATTCATTTTTAAACGACTTCAAAAAAAAAAGGCGTTTCTCAATTCGACCGTATATATATATATATATTTTTATGTGTGTTCGCGCATAACTTCGTCGTTTATGAACCGATTTTGATAATTCTTTTTTTGTTGGAAAGAAGATAGTCCGGTGGTGGTACCATGACAAGGAAACCAGGATCTGATGATGGGATCCTGGAGAAAACGAGGGAAACTTTCAAAAATTGTAGGGACAACAAGTACGTTTGTTAATTTTTCCGGTAAGTATTTAAAAGCACTACAATTTGATGAAGGTCTGGAGTCGATCTGATGATGGAGCCGATCTATATATAAGAGAACTCCATAACGTTTTACAGTAGCTACCTTGTGTTTGGGCTCGATTAATTTGTCTCAATGAGAACTTTACGTTTAGATGGGCTGTGACTGTCATTGAGGGTCTGGTGATGAAGACGACGTACAGTTAAGGGAGCTCCGTAACGTTTTACAGTAGCTACCTTGTGTTTGGGCTCGATTAATTTGTTTTAATGAGAACTTTACATTTAGATGGGCTGTGACTGTCATTAAGGGTCTGGCGATGAAGACGAGGGACAGCTGAGGGAGCTCTTTAACGGTTTACAGTAGCTACCTTGTGTTTTGTATGTTCGTAGTTGATAAAGCACTAAAAAGTATGAAATAAAAATATTTTAACAAAAAATAAAAACAACTTCAAAACGCACTAAAAAGTAAAAAATAACTACGTCACTTACTTACTTTAATTTACTTAATCACATCTATGAAAGTTTTCTACTTTAAAGGCTTTACCTAAACTTGGATGGCACCGACTTCATAGATTGGTTAAGTAAATTAAAGTAAACATGATTTATTTTTTACAGATTTGAAGGTTTTTAAAATATTTAACAGTTAGGAAAACAGCAGATAGGTAGGTCTGCAACAACATTTTGTTATAATTTTTGTTTATAAATAAAGATTAATTTCTTTCAGAGATTTACTTACACATATTAAGAATCTCAGTAGCTTTTTGACCAAACCCAATCTTAAGTCTACCTCGTTAGTGATTAACCTATGCAATTTCAATCATAAGGTTCTAGGTTTAGTTGTGGAATAATAATGAGATTTTTTCTACTAAGAACTTTTCAGTCAACTCTAAGATTGGAGTTCTAAGATGTTTGTGGTGTTTCACTCCTGGTCCTTGATCCTGGTCACTTCCATCAT
This sequence comes from Mycalesis mineus, assembly GCA_034621355.1. Lineage (NCBI taxonomy): Eukaryota > Metazoa > Arthropoda > Insecta > Lepidoptera > Nymphalidae > Mycalesis > Mycalesis mineus. The sequence continues at coordinate 2,741,312 of CM067890.1, read as the reverse complement.
TCACTTTTTTTAGAGGTTGGTAATAAATTAAGCATTGTCACCCTAAGTCCAACCTGCATCGGAGCAGTGTGGTGGGTTCATATATGAAGGAAGGCCTGGTCCTGCAGTGAGCCATCAATAGACTGATAACGATGATGAATCTAAAGTCATCATACACAATTAACCAAGTTCAACAGCTGACATCATGTCTATTGTTCTAGCTATTAGCTCACTGGCATATGAGCGGATGTGTATCCTTTTCAACATGGCTGCCATGCAAAGCACCATTGCAGCACAACAGCCTCTAGACACTGAAGATTCACTTAAACTGGCGGCTAAGCTGTTTCAGGTAAGAGTTTAAAAAACCACCAAAGCCGTTAAACCAGAGGGAGTTCAAATTCAAAATCGTTTATCTCTAGTAGGCTGTTTTACAAGCACTTTTGAAACAACAAGTCTGCAAGTACATATTGACTCTTCCACTGGTTTAAATGGCAGATCCTGCAAGAAGAGCCGGCAAGAAACTCTGCAGTTGCTCTTTTAAAAAACAATGTTACAATTTGATTTTTATAACGTACAATTTTGGTTATTCTGTCTAGAAAGAATAGATGATTGCTTCCAAGAATCTTTGATTGTAATAGTCATTAATTTTATAGTAACCTCTACTTAGTAAATGGCTTTTAACACATAAAGTCCAGTATTTCTTTTACAATCAGATTATAAAACAAAATGCTCAATTGCCCAAATGATTTCCGACTCTATTCAAGTCGAAAACCTTCGACAACCTTTTATATATTATATATAATAAATATATAAAAGGAGAACTTAATGTTCTTACAAAAATGCGAATATCAGATCGACTGTAACAAACACCTATTCGCCGCGCCTTGTCATGTTTACACCAATCCTTAGATTAGTACTATTTGCTAACAAATATTGCTAATCGTCATCCTAAACGTAACATAAAGCTGTGGTTGCAAAGTGACATCATGATACAAAATTAAAGTGGTCTCGATTTAATTTGTGTAGGAGTTTAATGAATCAGGAAGCATTTGAAATAGCACACTATACTAAAGCCAAACTCGAGTGAGAATGCTTGTCAACAAAGAAATTTAAAATGAAGGTAGAAATAACTCGTCATTTTGCACCTAATTTTTTAAATTAATTTTTTAATGACGAATTCGTGACAATAAGTTAGATAAGTAAGCTTAAAACTAATTAATATATTCAATATCATTTAAATAAGATTTTATAAAAAAACAAAACATAATTTTAAATTTAATTAATAAATTTATAAATTTTACTACGCATAAAATGCCTTTTCTACCTTCATCTTAAATTTGTTTGTTGACAAGCATTCTCAATCAAGTTTGACTTTAGTATAGGTACATATATTCCCGATTTTCAACTAAATTCTATAAAGCTACTCCAATGTAAATTGAATAGGCATGTTGGTATTATAGTAAGGGGATAGTAGTGTGGATTTCATCCTACTCCTAACAAGTTAGCCCGCTTCCATCTTAGATTGCATCATCACTTAACATCAGGTGTGATAGCAGTCAAGGGCCAACTTGTAGTTGATAAAAAAAACACTCGTAATTCGCCGAGCAATGAATGCACACAATGTTCGGAATATGTCAGGAAATAGTTCAGCAATTGACGAATGCGGAGGCGTAGAAATGGCCCGGTATTCACCAAATGCCAAGCTGATCTTAGACTTACAGACACGTATAAATTTGAATATATACAAATTACTCGCCGAATTACGAGGGGTGTTAGCGGTTTAAGGTACACATGGCAGTTCGCGAGTTCCGCATGTATGGAGCTTCGTCTTTCACTCAGAATATGGACTAAAACTTCTTTTTTGATTTTTTATAAATAGCAAGCAGCGGGCATATTCAGCTACATGAAAGGCAACATAATGATGGCAGTGCACCAGGAGACCACGCCCGACCTCAACCCCGACACACTCAACGCGCTGTCGCAGCTCATGCTGGCGCAGGCGCAAGAGGTCATCGCTTACAAGTGCATTAGAGGTATCATTATCATTTATGTCTTATAGTACGTACTCACGAGACTCGAGCGCTAACCATGGCTCTCGAAAAAACTTTAGAGTAACCAGATATAGATCCTTGGCGTATTACAGCGATATCAAATCATGAAATCCATAGAAATTTTAAACTAAATTTATTAATAAAAAAAAATTAACAGACATAGCTCAATGTGTCGCAAAGATGAAGTAAAATGTTCGACGCAAATTGCTTAAGAAGTCGATGGACATTGGGGTCCCAAAATGCAGCAATTGCACTGGAAAACCGATTGACAACACAAGTAGGTTACAGGGAGCTGTTGGATGTAAACGGCTCTAATTTATGGTGTGATCCCGTGCCACTGACCTCCATCAGCTGATAATGAAGATGATGAGCTGTGGCTGTATTTTATTAAAATGTAACTTTCTGTCTTTTCTTTACTCATATATAGACGAGATGAAGGACAGCATGGTGGCGAAGGTGTGCTCGCAGTGCGAGGAGCTGTTCATGGACGCCATGCGCTCACTGCAGAAGGATGGCATGCGCGCACTGTGGGACAGAGACTGGATTCCTGCGGTAAGTTTATCTCATTTTACAGATGGTATGTTGAAGATAAACCTTCAATTTTCCAGTTGAGCAAACTAGGCCTTCTGCATGCATGTCCAATCTATCAAGTGTTATTAAAACCAGGTAAACTTACTTGCAAAGAACCTTATTTAAAACATAATGGGTTCAAAAGTTAAAGAGTGAGTTTCATGACTTTGTTATTACAAAAGCATAAAAAACTTCATTAAAAATATATTCCGACTTTTCAACGCAGATACAAGCAAAACAGCAAACATTCCGCGGCCTCACACAATACTACCAGGCGCAAGTGTGTCGCGCGAACAAGGCTGTCGGCGAGGAGATCGCGCGTCTGCAGATCGCCTCCGAGCTGCTGAAGTCCATGAGGGAAGGCTCTCCGGTGTACGATCTCGGCGCGAAGGCTGCCCGCCAACTGGCCGCTGCGATACGCGACAACGACTTTATATACCACGAGAGGATCCCGGAGGCGAGGACGTTGGAGCCAGTGTCGCGTGCACCTGTTGCCCAGGCCTTGCCTCCTCAGGAACGCTGGTCTCCAAAACACTTAGGTAATTTAAAGAATAGCAACTACTATCATATATTTGACCCGTGGGAGGAGACGTAGCTAGTTAGCATCCTACCACAAACATGTACTGCCAAGCGATTTAAAGTTCTGGTATGATGTCGCGTAAAAACCTAATGGGGTGTGGAATTTATGGTACTTCTTACAAGTCAGCTCGTTTCCATCTTAGATTGCATCATCACTTACCATCAGGTATGTTTACAGTCAAGGGCTAAATTGTAATTAATAAAACACCCTCAACTCTCCAAGGCCATTGAGTCCAGTCCCATAATGGTTGTTAAGGGACCGAGACATCTAACTCATAAGAGTGATACCTGCTGATTGCACTATTCTCTAAAGTCTTAACCCACTGCAAATAGAAGATTTACGAGTAATTTCGGAAAAGCAATATTAATCATAGGTGTTCTGGCCCAGATTGCCAAAGGATGTGGCCATGGATCTCATTGGTTCTGTAATTTTTTATATTCTTTATTTTCAAATACAGATTAATTAAGTGTGGGTTACACCATTCAATAAAAATATTAATCATGTTTTAAAAACACGGTAAATATTGCTTTTTAAGAAAATTCTTACCTTTCAATGTTATTACTGATAAATTATTTGACTTCTTATGTATTCAATACAATGTTTGTCTGAAAATTTTGAAAATAGTAGCCACCTGTCCTGGCCTGGCACCCTGCTCCTATGTGGGTTTGCACATAGGAGCTGCTTGGTAGGTTGAACCTACAAAGACCTGGTCCTGCCCTTCAAATAGGCTGATCATATTTCATATGTACAGATCTATTTGAGAAGCTGGTCCCGATGGCGGTACACCAAGCCATGCAAGCCAGCACTTCTCGACGCGCTGAAATCGTCAATGCTGAGATCAACAAGCTAAGAGAAGCCACTCAGTTACTTAATAGGTTAGACATTTTTACTTGTTACCAGGGGCTTGCACAGACTTTTTGTAGGAAGTAAACACTGACCTTTCTACCTCATAATACAAATTTGATTTGGGTTTTACGATGATAGATGAAAAAAAATATTTCCTTTTTTATTTTTTTTTATTTATTCATCAATGTTAATGTTTGAAACATTAGCCCTATATCTCTGCCGCAAGTCTTGGATTCTATTTGGCGTTTTTCTATCTGCCACAAGATGGACCCGGCACCCGCACAGTGAATCCATGGAATGCTAAGTTATTCGACTCAATTATTTGCTGTGGACAGTATCTTGGCGTCACTGAACCTGCCGGCGTGCATCGAGACCGAGGGTGCTGGTGGGGCGGGGCTGCCGGAGTCCATCCGCAGCAAGGCGGCGGCGGTGCGCGCGGAGGGCGGCCTGCCTGCGCTGCAACGCCTCATGGCCGAGCTGCCCGAGCTGCTGCAGCGGAACAGGGAGATATTGACCGAGGTGACAGATGCATGCTTTTCCACAGTAAGGCGGCGGTGAATGTGGATGGATTGTTAATCTTTTTTTTAGACAAGGAGGAAAAGATCCCTCCTGCCTCTCGGGAGGGTATGTCCATTGTACGGACTAAAACGATCTCCCCTAGAATCCAAGGAATAATGGCACGGAACTACAATGTATTTCTTCATGCCGATGGAGCGATGTGTGCCAGTGCGATGGACGGTCACACTGAGCGTCGCGCGTTGCGCGTTGCAGGCGGAGCGCATGCTGCGCGAGGAGGCGGAGGCGGACGCGGCGCTGCGCGCGCAGTTCGGCGCGCGCTGGACGCGCACGGAGTCGGACAAGCTGACGGAGGCGATCCGCGCCAACGCCGCCAAGTACTCGCAGATCATCGACGGCGCCGTGCGCGCCGACGCCATCGTGCAGCAGAAGTTTCAGCAGCACAAAGAAGTGAGATACATTTAGACAATTTTTTCATATATATATACATAATTTGCTGTCTCTACCGGAGATAAGACTATTGACGCATCTTAGACCTACTACTGTTACTAAATGTCATCTTGAGCCAATTATACATTCAATGTTAGACATAGAACTTTTTGATGGTACAATGCTTAAATGTGGGATATCATAAAAAAAAATATGGAAAACTATGCAGCTTCGACGCTGCTACGACTATGCAATGAAGTACAGAACAAACGTTTGACACAAGTTGCAATCACTCCACAGAGCATCGAGCTGCTCAGTCGCAGCGACGGAGAGATCGACGCGGGCGTGCCCAACGCGCCCGCGCCCACCGGCGGCGACGCGGACCTGGTGCGCTCGCTGCGCGCCCTCATGAACACGGTGACTATATAACAATTGATTTAATGCCACTTCAATACAATTATACTCGCATTTAAAGTGTTTAAGAAGTTTGTAGACAGTACATGCAGCCTGCCTTATAATGATTTTTTTGTCTATTACGAGGCGATTGAACAAGTAACCTTAATTAAAAAAAAAAACAAAATGATTGTAAACGAAAGATGATGAATGTTTTATAATGATCTTCTTGAAATAAACTTAGCTAACTTAGCCACATTTCATAGTAATATGTATGCGAAACTTAAAATAAATATAATTATTATGTACATTTTTTCTCGGTTAGGTCGAAGAAATCAAATCCGAACGTGATTCAATCGAATCGGAACTCAAGAGTGCAACCATCGATTTGCGAGAGAGGTTCCTCTCCGCGCTGGCGGCAGACGGCGCTGTGGACGAGCCCTCCATATCCGCCGGAGCCCTCGGGGCCGCGCTGGCGCCTCTGCAGCGGAGAGCCAAGGAGTCCCTGACCAGGCAGGAGGCCTTGGCCGGCGAGCTGCAGAGGACTCACGCGGCGCTGATGGAGTCCCGAGGCGGCGCCAGCAACCGGGACGAGGTGTTGGGCAAACTGTGCGCGGCGTACGATGCGTATCAGGACCTTACTGGCAACTTGAAGGAGGGCGTCAAGTTCTACAACGATCTGACACAGGTTAGACATGTAATGTCCGTGGCTGGCAGGTTATTTTTTATAGTGTTTTTATAGTAATTTATATTTTTACATTGTAAAACTGACAAAAATGAAATCGCGATAGGAAACATTATTATTTGTTTCAACATAAAATTAAATTATTGACATATTCAAAGCCAGACGCCGCTATCTTAGCGTGCTAAGCGATTGCCCACTGTGACGTCACAAATGTCAAAAGACAATTTTGTATTGGTTGCCACAACTTGTTCATGACGTCACTTCACAAACAGGCGATCGTTTTATATTATTATATATATTGAATTTGCCATGTATTTTGCACACGTTTGTATACTAAAATTTATAATCTTAATTGAGTGAGCTAATGATAAAAATTACATTATATTATTTTACACAGCTTTTGGTAGCGTTCCAAAACAAAGTGTCGGACTTCTGCTTCGCGCGTAAGACTGAGAAGGACGAACTGCTGAAGGACCTCACGCAGGAGGCGTCACGCTCCCCGCGCCCCGCGCCCGCGCCGCCGCAGCACTACCAGGACCCTGTCAATGAAGTGAGTGTTCACCATCCATCATCATCTTCTTCTTTCTTCTTCTCATTTAGCCAGTAAGTTGACCGTTGTGTGTGGCTCCCCCGACGCAGGCTCCCACTAGCTTACTTCAGACAGTGCTGGCTCCAGCGGAATAAAAAATTTTCTAGAACCAGTAATAAAAAATTTAAAAATTACCTTCAAAATGTTTACTCACTTAGGACATTTTACATAGCACCATCCATGGCATTCATAAATTATTTACAAGATACCGAACGAACGTTTAAGACATACGTTCGTTCGGTATCTTGTAATTAATTATGAAAACATTAATTAAAACATTCGATTACTACCAAATAAAATACGGAAAGAAAACCGCCAAAATCTCCCATTAGACCAGACCTGAACTAATAATAAATAATAACAATGGGCTGTCAGAAATCGAACACGAACCTTCGAAGGACTAAATAGGTAGATATGTCCCCACCTGCACACTTTAGAACTGATAAAAAAATAAATAAATGATGAATGAAATAAACTTTTAAAAAAGCTTAGCAGGCTTCAAACTGTTCCTACTGTAAAACGCAGGCGGCAAGTGATTAAATGATTGTCGCTTTGCCGCCAATGCATGTTTATACGCCCGCTGCCGGCGGCGCCGGCATTTCAAACTAAGTTTTAATCTATTAATGGAAAGTGGATTGACGCAGTTGTTAAGTTTAATATTTTAGTGTGTGGCTGGCTTTAGGGTAATTTATGGGCGTATTGGATGGCGTTATGCGTACTGTCGTAAGTGAACAGATATTTTGTAATGCTTTATAATTTTTTATTTATTGGTTCTGGGAACGCTCCAGTTTCGCCGCTGGCTAATAATTCAAACTCACCTTATATATATATATATTAATTTTAATCTTTTACTTTCTTTCATATAATAATCATATACGTATGTTTTCCTAGACGGTGGCAGCTAAAAGGGAGCCGCCGCCGCGTCCTCCCCCTCCGTCCGCTGGCCCCGCCGCACCCCCCGCTGCCGCCGCGCCCTCCGCGCTGCCCTACCCGCAACAACCACAAGGTAATCACAAACAAAAATCTACCTCGGAGTAATATTTTTTTGCTAAAGAATATTAGCTATGTCTTAATTTAACAAATCACACCAGTCCGACTCAGAAAATCACTGCCAATCTGCCGGAAATCTCATCTCAGTCTCATAAATCCACTGCGCATACCACTGTGCAACAAAGGACGTCAATTGATAGTTTGTTGTATTGTGACAGGTATGCCGCTGCCGTACGGTGCGCCCGCGGCCCCGTACCCAGTGTACGCGCCCATGCCGGCGCTGTACAACCCGTACGCCACGCTGCCCTATCCGCACCACGTGCGCGCGCCGCCTGCCGCGCCCTACCAGCCCTACCAGTACCCGCAGCACCCCGCCGGCTATCCGCAGCCGCCGCCTGCCGGCTACAACCCCTACCAGCAGCACTAGACTGCAGGAGACTGCACACATTGACTCCAAGCTGGCCCAACGTATGGTGCCAACATGAACGCCGAATCACCTGCATGCTGCACCTACATGTTGATTCAAACGTTAGTACCAACATGGACGCTGATGCAACTGCATGTTCCACTGATTGGCTCAAATGTTGGTGCCAACACAGGCGCGGGCTTAATTGCTTGACTAAAATGTTAGTCCCGATGCTAGTATCAACACATACGTTGGTACCATCTCGGGCTTATATTAAACTAGACGACGCTCATTCATTAAATACTATGTAATTCTACATGCATTTCCTGCTACCTAATAATCAATCATGCGGTAACATCTGGGTGCCAGCTTTGGGATCAATGTGTAAAACTAGAACATGGCAGTGTAGTAATGATAGGAAATCACAAACTATTTTTTTTATTTTATAGATATGCAATGTATGAAAATTTGATGTATACAATAAGTTTCACAAATTCGGAGTAGCTTGATACTGCAAATATACCTCGAGCATAAGAGTAAGAAAAATGTACAAAAACCAACAAATATAAAAATGAAAACAAAATTTATTGCTTGTAAAAATTTCATTTTAAAAATTCGTATTTAATATATTATTTAGTTAATAATAGGGGCTACATGAACATGTGATATCTGACTACTCCCTAATCTGTGGAAACTTGAGCTATTTCTTCTTCTGGGGTTGTAAAGAATCAGGGTGATAGAAGTGCTACCGGTTTGAAAATAATTTATTTATAAATTATCACTTTATTTTTATTGTAATCAATTATTTTTACTAAAATAAATTTATTATAACTCGATTAATCGTAAAACCTCGGTTTTTGTGAGCGATAATTAATGTAATAATAAGTACGATTTTATTTATTTCATAATTATGCATTAATTTTATTTTAGTGTTTACATACAATAAAAAATTCAAACTTTTTCACACTAAAATTAAACAGCTCAAAATCAGTAGTGAAATTTTGGTGTTAAAAATATTGAAATATAATTTTTATTCGATCATTTTGGGATGGTGTTGCTAGGTTTAAAAGGAATGTTGTTAATATTCGGAGTATATATTGTTAAAGCATTTTCTAGGCACACTGCAATGTTGTTTCCTTTGAGTCAACTCTGTTATATTGAATCTCTAAAACATAGGCCTAAATATAGAGCTCTATACTCGAATTTTTAGTTCCATAGAATTCTGACATATGTCAATTTACAACTTTTCTGATGTCACGAACCTTTTTGCGTACGATTTTTGTTTCATCAAATCAAATAAAAAGTCAATAATATAATAAGGTGATAATTGATTTTATCAAAATTATTGACTTGAAAAAAAAATTTTATTAAAGTAAAATTCAGATGCTTAAAATACATACATACATACTTTGTATTTTTAATGAATAAATCTTGATATGAAGGTTAAAAATACGTAGGCGTATGTATTTATTACCTTACTTTTACTTGGGTTTTAATAAAGTATTTCATATAATATTTTCATGATATCATCATGATCATTGGCGTCGTGATCCTGATCACCATCCGCATTATAGATATTATTAGATGTATCATAAACATAAATTGTAATATTTTTAAGTGAGCACTTTACTCTACAGAAATATTAAGACATGTTAGCTGAAAGTCAGAATTCCACGGAATTAGAAATTCCAGTAATTATTGATATTTTTTTAAAATAAAAAACATAACTTCTTTTATTTGTCATAAATTGTTTATGGATGAATAGTCCACTTGTTCATAGCTCTAAGGAAATAACATTTCACTGATTAGGCTTATATAAAAAGGTATTATAAAAAATATTCTAACACATTATTATAACATAAAGTATTCTAAATTGTTTAAATATACCTTTTTTTGTAATGCATCTATAAAATTCACATTCAAAAACAATAGCAACAAAGATCTTTCTACTTGTTGGACTAAGAGGACATTTTTGCATTGAATAATAACTGGATATTTTCAAATAATTTAAACTTCACTAAATTTTGCATTTTATTAATTGTAACGATACACTGCAGAATATAAACATTTTCTTTAAATAAAAAATACTTTAATCTTTTAATTAATAAAAAACTTTATTTTAGTCCAACTAGGAGCCATAGACTGATAAATTAATATAAATCACAATACTGAAGTGCTTGTAGGTGCTTCACATAAGTACTACAAAAACTGTTTCTTCACTAAGTAGTTGTATGAATAAGATTAATTAATCTCCAAAGTATCTTTGTTTAAATATTATGTTATTTTTAATAATGTAATAATATGTAGATAAATATATTTTTTAAATAATAATGATTGTTTTATTTTATAACTAGAGGACGCCCGCATAGTTCTCATTCCCATGGGAAAATTGGGATAAAACAGCCTTTGTGTTCCAATCCAGGGTGTCAGCTAACTCCTCTCACAAACTTTCGCCTTACTTGCATACTTGACACTTGTTGCTTATTGTCTATTATAATGAGCAATTAACTAAAATTCTAACAAATACGAACACTCAACCAAAGCTTTGCTCTCTTGGCTTTTTGCATATTTTGCAGTCATTAGTTTTTTCAAAAATATTCAAGGCCTTCAAAATTAGTAGATTTTACTCAGTAGTAATCTAATTAAGTAAGGTACATTACTTTGCTTAGTTTTGATGACCTACATTTGAGGTCACAAGGTGAGTCACTAGGAGAAAAGACAAAAAAAAGAAATTTTCCTTCCCAGTAAATAGTTTTGATAGCACATTCTTCTGTATAATGCGATTGAAATAAGAATGAAACTGGCGCCATCTTGGACCAACTTAATACTGAAAACAGCGTAAAAGTAGCGTTAGCACAAACACCGAACACTAAAAGTTACGTTAAAATAAAACTATATTATTTTAACATAAGTTAAATAATATAACTACTTATTAATTGATTGATAAATATGAGAAAATAATCATAATGTCGATCTAAGATGGCTGCCTCGCTTCTATCGACAAATAAAAAAAAATAAAATCTAAAGATAACGTAGTGGACAATTTATTTAGAAGCTACGGACATTAGACGGGTACGGGTGCCATCATACAATTGCGACCTTAATCCTATCGAATTTATTTGGTACAAAAGGAGGGTGGCAGATAAGAATGTAAGCCAGTTAGAAAGTGAAAATGAAAAATCAACATTAGAAGCATTTCAAAGCATTAATCCTGACGATTGGCGGCGAGAAGTCAATCATGTATAAAGAACAGAGCAAGAGTACTAGACTCGAGAGATGTTAGAGGATGTCGACAATGGACATGAAATCATCATAATAAATTATGCTTTTCGTACTTCTACATTACAAAATAGTGTGGGTAGTTAAATACTTTTATTAGTAACTCTTTATTTTTTTTAAAGAAAGTGATATTTTATTTCTCTTAGACCTGTGTGCACCAAGATTTCGGTAGTCATAACCAACGGTAAACATAAGCTATGTTAACCGAAATCTTGGTGCACACAGGCCTTATTTATTTACATAATATTTAGATGTCTGATAGTGAATACTGAGTGTGTCTGTCTGAGAGTGAAGATGAAAATGTATAATAAAAAAAAAATTGGTTGTCTGTAAAGTCGGTTTACTGACGATAGTTGAACGTGACAACGTCTGAAGAAAATACTGATGGAATGGTAGCATTTAATTGGTTATTAAAATTTTTAATTTAAGTATATTTTTATAAATATTAATTTAAATTAATAAAATAATTGATTTTGATTTTATAAATTTATTAATTTTTAATTTAAAATTAATATATTTAATAATTATATTTAATAGACGCATGTCGAACGCAAAGGCCGATTGTGCTTCTTTGTCACTCGTTCCGCGCTCTCGCTTGCACTTCAAGCCTTACATGGAACGCCTCAAAGCGAGGTAACGACGCATGACGTCATGTTTTTTCGTGCGTGCAGCCGGCTCTATCGAATTATAAGACGTAGTCACGTCAATAAATTTATTTTTTGTGACTATACCCTTACTTTTTTGCACATCATACTATAAAGTCTAAAGTTGTCGACCAATGCGGTCCAAGATGGCGCTAGCTTTTTTCCTATTGTTATTTGAATCGCATTATAATTTGTATCTTTGCTTACCATCAGGCAAGATCATAGCCAAGGGCAGGCCTAAGAAAAAAAAAGCACAGTTTGTCTTATCTGTAGAGGGCATTAAATGAAACTCAAAGTTATGACATAACACTATTTATTAAATAAAATGTTCTAAATATACAACACTGCTTGTATTCAGTAGGTAAAGTTTAGCTTAGAACTTAGGAGCGGGCGATTCTTCCTTGGAGTAATCTCTGATGGGAGAGTAGAACTGTAAACAAATGTCACTTGTTAGATACTAGCACAGTTACACCTGTGTTAATAAAACAAGCATAAACAACTGTAGTATAATATTTATAATAAGATGCAAAGTGAATTATCACTTGAGGAAAATAAACAACACTGAACAATCTGGTTAGACATAATGCCATATTTCTCTATTCAGAACATAAATAAATACATTTATTGTAAGATTTAACATGTACATAATATGCAATATATTTCAGGTCCTCCATGTTTAAAAATGTTGAATGTAGTCCTAAAATATTACACCATTTAGTTGCATAATAGGTCAATAAAGGTGTGGTCACTACTTGACCCACATACTGACCAATTTATTATAGAATAATTTTGTCAAAAAACTCAAATTCTCTGTCATGTTCAGCTAATGTAAATCTACATATATAGTCCAAATACCACAGACTCATCACAAGATCTTTAAATTTATACACTTTATTGACTTAAACTATAACATAGTTATTCCCACAGAAAGAGGAACATGAAGGTAAAACCACATAGAACAGCTAGTTATACATACAATGACAGAATTCAAAATTGAAAGCTGGTCATAGGCAGCTCAGAATCCTTGTTTGGAAGTCCCTCAAAAGGCCTATGCCCAAAAAGTCACAGATTATTGGTACCTGATTACAATGGGTTATTTTTTATGAGCACATGAATTCATGTCCAATTCTCTGGCCATTATAACAGCTAATAGATTTTGCCTCAGTTGTGCGACATATATTATACAAATTCCCAATAAATAATAAAATATAAAAAAAATGTGTATAAAATATATTAATAAATGATGTGGCTTTCATCCTTCTCCTAACAAGTAAACATGCTTCAATCTTAAATTGCATCATCACTTACCATCAAGCGTGATTGCTGTCAAGGGCTAACTTGTAATAAATAAAAAAAAGATGTAAAAAAACTTAGAAACATCAGACTTAGATCAGGTATACCTTGTACTGCTTGTTATGGTACTCCTGCCAGGGCTCAGGGTTTGTGCGCTTGTTCCACGAGACATCAGGGCAGCGAGTAGCCAGGCGCAGTGTATAGTATGCAGCCCCTCCACATCCCAAGGCGACACACACGTACAGTGGGATCAACTGCAAAGTTTACGATACCAATGTAATTACAACAATTTTTTACCATTTTGAAAGGATTTCTATATAATTTTTGTGATGATCTTAATCAAATTTAATCAAAATAATCTTAGACTGAACTTAGAAAATAAATTCTTACATACATACATAACATCAGGCCTTATTCCCAAAAGGGTAGGCAGAGACCACATCCCCCCATTTGCCACGGTCTTTGCATACTTCCTTTCTTGCCTTGATTTTATTCAATTCTCTTTACGACATAATTAAAGCATATAAAAATAAAGAACAAAGACAATTCACAATTTCAGCATAGATTGTTCAAATTGGTATCAAATTGGTAACATTTTTTGTATTTGTACAAAATTTATATTTTAAGCTTTTTTTAGGGACAGCTAAGATTTAATTTAAATATATTACCCAAGAACATATTAGCTTTGTAGTACTATAAACTGATTAAGTCTATGCTGGAGAATTTGTGATGTTATGAAAAATAAATTCCAATGGTGAACCAACTTTAATTATCCCGATGAAAACCCCTTATAAAATACCTGTCTACTAATTACCTAAGAATGATTTACGCTATAAATGATGTTCGATTTTGCACCTGAATAGATAAAAGTGTACTATACTCAAGATAAAACAAGATTATAGGTTAATTATGTAAGCAAAGACGTAGTAAAAAATAACATCCAAAAACAGTTTACTTACAGCCTTGTGTTTCTTCAAACTCTGAATACTCAGTCCTTGCATTTTGATATTTTAGATTTACTCGAAAACTCAAAATTAAACACTACTATCCGCAAAAATTGATTATATTTGCGATGCAGACAAAACTATCGACAAAAAATGACGACTTGAGTGTTGCCACTTCTCCTTCTTTAGTTGTCATTTTCAAAAAATAGTTGACTTAAATACTATGAATTAGAATCAAAATAAATATATTATTTTACTGTAAAACAGTAGATATTTAATCAACTACTTATTTTTTAATATGCCCAAACTGGTGTCATGGAATTTTCGTGGAATGATATTATTTTTATAAATAAAACTCATCAATGCCTAAAATGTTTTTTAAAATGGCAACCACTGCAAAGTTTTTGAATGTCTGATATGTTATATTTTTATTTATTATCATTATATTTATGTAAATCGAATAATTGCATAAGACTAAGAATTAATTAATATCTCATACTAATTAATATTTTTTCTGAAATAAATAATTGACAATAAATTTCTAAACATCATACTCGAACTGTCAAACGAAACAAATTAAAAAAAGTTTTTATGACAAGTTGATCCACTGATTAATAATTTTTCTAAATAAATAACCTATTTTTAATGGTTCGGTGCTATTTTAGTGGAGGATAGTTGTATATTTTTAAAGGCTTATATTTAAGGAACAAAATGAGCTTTCTCTTGTAAGTATTGATAGTAGATAATTAGTGAATTTTGTATCTATTTATAACCAAATGTCTGAAAGGAATACCATTGACGTCTTGTTTATATCTTTAGGGCAATTCATTGGTTTTAATGCATTTTTAATATAAGAAGACTTGTTGAGAGCGAGTATGTAGGATTATGGTCAGAATCAGAACTCTCGTATTTTGTTTGTACACAAGAAATTGTGTGGATTACAGAAATTGTAACAAAGGCAGTATTTAATAATTTAAAGATAAAATTAATATGAATTGAAAATGAATTTGAGGCTCCAATCGATGTCGGCTTTCAGTTCAAGCCTTAGCCCATATCTTTATTGTTTATTCTGACACATCAATAATCCTTATTGATTCATCATATTCATCAGTAAACAAGCCACAAAATAGATGACTTTGTGTAATACTATTGTGTATTTATCATCATGAGGAATCACAGTATTAAAATGCCTAAATAATTATACCTACAGAATCTTTACATATTTTCATTACTTTTGTGAAAGAAAATAAATAGTTTCGTGATATATTTTACTAACTTGAAGTCTGTTCATCATTAAGTCTATATTTGTATAAAGTTTTTACTTAAACACTTTTTAAGTATTTTTATATTATTTTAAGTATAAGTCAGTAGCATAGACAGACATACATTGAAAAAATCTTCACTGCTTATTCTTTACCCCTATATCTAATATATAAAATTTCCTTATCACAATGTTAGTTACCATACTCCTCCGAAACGTCTTTACCTATTTTTACTAAATTTTCAGCAGCCGGTCTTAGAATCGGCTACTATCTAATTTTCATCAAAATTTTTTTAAATTTTTAATTCAAAACAATGTTTTCCGGGTTAGCTAGTATTATTATAATTTCAATGAACATTAGCAATGTTAGACTAAAGTTGATTCTATTATTTTATTTATGTTTCTCAACTGTATATTTATAATTTATTTTTGTATTTTTCAGTGGAAGTCGGTCTAACAAAACTTTCAAACCTAAAAAAAACATTCCTGAAGGAACACACCAGTATGACTTGATGCGCCATGCAGCCGCCACACTAGGTTCTGGGAATCTCCGACTGGCTGTCATGCTGCCTGAAGGTGAAGACTTAAATGAGTGGGTCGCAGTAAACAGTGAGTTTCTTTTTTGGATTTTTTTTCCTAAGAAATTCTTTGTAACAGCCATGGGAACTTTATACTCCCTTGCCTTAAGAATATCAAGCCTTTGATGCCTGTCATTATCCCTAACATAAGCCTTTTATTGAAGTTTTGATTTCTAATCGAGCAATTGTTCAATTTCTTGCTGGCTTTTCTGGGCATGTGTTTTACAAACCAGTGTTAAAGCTATTTATGCACTGACAGACAAGACATTTCAAAAGTGCATGTAAAACCAGCTATAAAATAAATTACTTTGAATTAAATTTAATATCAATTTAAATCAAGTATAATTACCCTAAGCTGCCTAGTCTGCCTAAAATACTTGCACCAGAGGCTGTTTGCTTAGTAGCATAAAGATTTAAGCTTCAAATTCCCTCTATTATAAGAAAGGAAGAAAAATTAGGCTAATTGTAATAATGATATAAGATTGTCTTTTTACCTGTCTGTCAATTAATTAATGAACAGATTTTTATGTAGTTTTCATAGGAGTTTGTTTAGATCAAGCTTAATATATTTTCAAATAAATGAAATTCACAAGATGATTAGTCAATTTTTATATCAAAACTAGCTGACCCGGCAAACATTGTTTTGCGTTAAATTTTTAAAAAAATTTAGATGAAAATTAGATAGTAGCCGATTCTCAGACCTGCTGAATATGCATACAAAATTTGGTAAAAATCGATAAAGCTGTTTCAGAGTAGTACGGTAACTAACATTGTGACCGGGAAATTTTATATATTAGATTTAAAAGAATAAAGGAGAGTTTAAAATGAGTTATATGAATTTTTCATTGAATGACTAACTGCATGAGTAATAACTAAAGAATGATAAGGCTAACAGGAACAACTGATATCAAGGAAAATGCTCATTCTGTCTATATTGCACGTATAAAACATGATGCTATTTGAAAAAGATTGATTTTTTTATTATTCTTTTATTTAATGACACATTTCGATAGGTACTTTACACCAAATCTTTGACATAGCTGAATAATACTTGTAAACTGTTTGCAAGTAGGGTAGTAACTAACTAACTAGTAAATAGAAAATAGAAAAATTGACTGTGTCCTGGAGGAATTGGATCCCGAAATCTGGAAAGCAAAACCTTACCAATTTCACCAGACAGGTTGTTAAAAAAATTACCCTTTATTGTATATTCAGCATATTTGATCATCAAGATTAACCCGAGGTAATGTGGACAAACTGAAACAAACTTTTTTTAAAAAGAAGGGGTTAATTTAAAAACAATTTTCAAAATTATAAATATTTAATCAACAAAAAATTTTTACTTGTGCTTTTGAACATCAGTTCATTCAGGATTAAGTAATTTTTCAGCAAATCTGTTTACTGGTAGGAGGCGGTGAAATTATCCACTTGGACAAAATTATAAATACAAACATTACATCACGCCTAATTCCCATAGGGGTAGGCAGAGACCTTCCTTCCATAGCTTCTTCCACTCTCATTAATTTCTTTCATATTAGTAAAAAAGTTTTAAAATATGTCCTGAATTTGATCCAAGAGTATTCGCCTAGAATGAAGAGTGAATGAAAATATTGTAATGAAAAGGCCATTACAATATTTCCATTCAACCTTACTTCAAAATCTCTTTTGTTAATATTCTCTCATACATTCTCTCTACATGCCCAAACTATCTTAGCATTTCTCAATTTTATACAAAATTATAAATACTTAACAAAAAGATATAAATGATTGTTTTGCATATAGAAAGGAGCAACTGCTAGGTGTTTCTGAATACAATGAATCATGTATCCTTTTAAATTGTTATAAATATTGTAATATGCAGACTTTTGTTTTCATCCATTGTTGAATGGATATGGACAGAGTACACACAACAAAGGCTTTATCTTCTACATAACATCCTTACTAATATTACAAAGGTGAAAGTTTGTATGTATGTTTGTTACTCTTTCACATTAAAACTACTGAATGGATTTTGATGAAACTACATAATAGTATTGCTTACGAGAACTACGCAGGTTAACCCGCGCGTATTTTATAATTTGTTAACATGAAATGAGAATCTAAAATACTTTCAAAATTACAAAACTTAGTGCATAGTGTGCTATAATCCATTGTAAAATACATACAAGCGATTTTTATGCTGCACTCCGACCCATTGCAGCCTAATATAATTGTCGACCTCCGTGGCGCAGTGGTGTGCGCGGTTGATTTATAAGACGGAGGTCCTGGGTTCGATCCCGGCGGGGTAGATTGAGATTTTTCTAAATTTGTCTTGGTCTGGCTGGTGGGAGGCTTTCGCCGTGGCTGGTTACCACCCTACCGTCAAAGACGTACCGCCAAGCGATTTAGCGTTCCGGTGCGATGTCGTGTAGAAACCGATAGGGGTGTGGATTTCATCCTACTCCTAACAAGTTAGCCCGCTTCCATATTAAATTGCATCATCACTTAACATCAGGTGTGATAGCAGTCAAGGGCGAACTTGTAGTTGATAAAAAAAAAATATTTTCGTACCTTTACTCTGACTTTAGGGTATACTACTAGATTTAGTGCCTAAATCAGATGATCAAATTATAGAAAGAACAAATGGTTTTATAATGTTATTCAAATTCATTATAGAAAGAATAGGTTTTATAATGAAATCAACAGATTTCTCTGGTCCTTTGAGTGTTAAATATTATTGATAATCTGACTACATCTAAAGCAACAAATGAGGATGGAACAACTATAACTTTAATAATTGTGATTGCTGATACTAGAACACTTTTTGATTTTAGCGGTAGACTTCTTCAACCAAATCAACATGCTGTATGGCACAATCACAGAGTTCTGCACAGAGGAGTCATGTGCGGTGATGTCTGCGGGACCGAAGTACGAGTACCACTGGGCGGATGGGCACACAGTTAAGAAGCCCATCAAATGCTCCGCGCCCAAGTACATAGACTACTTGATGACGTGGGCGCAAGACCAGCTAGATGACGAGACGTTATTCCCTTCAAAAATAGGTAAGTTAATACTTCTTAGAACCCACCGTAATCATGAACTATACAGTTCTATCAAAGAACCCTTGTAATTTTTTTAAAACATGGAAATATTTATTAATTTGGATCAAGCATGTGAGATTACAAGGTCCACTGTTCTTCCAATTTTTAATATAAATGTTTTCTCTATTATACAATTACAATAAGGCAGTCCATGTAACAGCATCAAAATCTAGCCTATCTTTTTGGCAACTTAAGAATTTTATTTTCACGTTTGTACACCGCAACTTTAAAACTTATTTGCATTGGAGATAGATTATATTAACCTTGATTAAAACGTAGGCTACTTTTATCCCGATTATTTAGTTATTATATATTGAGAAAGTATCCCTCTACGCCTGCACTGCTTTGCCGCGCGGACGATGATTCAGTTGTATGAAGAAAAGTAATCTTCAGGTAGCTCAAGACTGGTGACTTTGTTTCCAGGAGTACCATTCCCGAAGAACTTCCTGTCGATGGCCAAGACGATCCTCAAGCGCCTGTTCCGCGTGTACGCGCACATCTACCACCAGCACTTCCCCGAGGTGGTGCAGCTCGGCGAGGAGGCGCACCTCAACACCTCCTTCAAGCACTTCATATTCTTTGTCCAGGTAAGTCATCATGGGTCCTGCTATCTTATAGGAGAGGGGATTTAGTGGTTAGCTTTCACGCCAGAGTAGTGTTGCAGTGATGATTATTTCTACCATCAAGTACTCAAGAATTGCATACCAGCATCGCCATGTTCCGTTCTGACGAGCATGTTTTTTCAAAGTGTTACTCAGGTTAATGGATTAAGACTGATTCTTTCAAGAAATAATTTAAAAAAAACACCGATATCTTTATCGCATCTTCGTCGTTTATAGTATAGCTATATATGATGAAGTATCTAGAACCATAGAACCTTATCGATCACGTCAGGTTTTAAACAAAAAAGTCGCATTGTAATCGGTTCATTCGTTAAAAAGCTGCGTATCAAAGAAAGTCACGTCAAACCCATAACACCCCTCTTTTGTGTCGGTAGAAAAAAAATAGTATATTGTGCCAATAATCATAACATATTTTTTCAAAACAGGAATTTAATCTGATTGAACGACGAGAATTGGCGCCTCTGCAGGAGCTCATCGAGAAGCTGACCGCCAAGGAGGCGCGATGAGTTATGTAGCACCATCTGAGACTCGAGTGTAAGTTTTCAAGTTAACAAACATGACCGCAACGCTGATCTACTATTGTACGGAGTTGGCGAAACTTGATATTTGGCTATTCACAATATCAGATGTAAAGTCAGTTCGACTTGAAAACTTATACTTAGGGCACTGACTGCGATATTGTAACTTGTTGGCAATGTTCAGAAGCTCAATGAATATCATACTTATGTCAAAATTTTGATACTTATTGAACGACTGAACTTTACCGTTATTGTATTAACATACCGGCCTCGATGACTTTCTCTATCGTTACAGATGTAATCGTTAAGTGAACGACATTATATGCGAACTTCTGGCGAGTCCTCGCCAGCGTGCCATAGGCCTGCGGTTATCTCCTGAGTGGCCTCTATTGCACGAAACTTGTAAGGAAAAAATGTTAATGCGCCCGCTCCCACTCGGGATACTTTAAAACTTGTCTGCTGTTTGTTTTGTGTCAGATAGTGCTTGCGCATTCAGTATATGGACTGCGTTGCAATATCGTTGCCTTTCCATGATAATGAAGAATACGTTTACCGCTCCTTTATCTTGGTAGACCTGCACTTTTGCACCGCGCTAACGAGGACTGACTTATGTAGTTTACTTATAAAATGCATATGAAAATGTTGCGTCCCTATTTTACTTTGCATTCAACCTGTCAATTCAACTGGTGTGGTTGATTGAACAGTCGCACGTCAAACAACAACTTGAAGGAGACGCAAACGGAATGGTCCATTGTAGTCTATGCAGCGTTTATAAATAGAATCTCTGGAGTGTGTTATATCAATATGTATTGTTCATATATTGATATAGAAACATATGTTTATGTTTTGTGTTTTGTACATTTTTAAATCAAATGATCTTTCTAAAGTCAAATTCGGGAAACATATAGTGTTTTTATGATTTATTTATGTAATAAAAATTGATTTTCTTTTGGCTTGCATTTATATTTATTGGCAAAGATGAATTCCGGGTGTATTTAAATTTAACTTACCCTCAAATGCATTTCTCAAATGAAATAATTATGTTGTATTAGTGGATATTGTGAAACTACGGGGAACATATTTTTATGGCATTTATTGCTACTTTGAGCACGATTTACCAACCAACCGCAAGTGTCCGAATTTGGTTGTCCATAAAGATTTTAAAAATGAGACTGCAGTTTTGGAGAAAAATTAAGCTGCCGACATAAGTTCCAGTCTAGTCTTCAAACATATAAATTACGTACTTTATTGGTTATTTATAAATTAATCAGTATATAAGAAATACTTCTAAGTGTGTTGTTCTCCATTTACTTATTAACTTTCGTATTGCAACGTCCACTTTACACATAACTAATCTAAATTAAGGTTATTTAGCCCATTTCCGAATGGACAAAGCGTTTTATAGTGACTTACCAATTTTTCGAAGTGTATTAATATACTAATGAATATTGATATATATTTTGAGAATGAAATTGTGATATGAGCTATTTGGAGACTGGTCGAGACTCGAGCGTAGTCCTCAACGGCTTGGGATGCCTTCGGAGAAGTGATCGTTTAGGCCTAGACATTATTTTGTGTTACGCGAAAATACCTTAACAAGCGAAAGTTGAAACTGCTATAAATATCCTCAGAATGATATATACTAAACAAATCGCACGCTTAGAAATATAGTGACCTAACTCAACATTTTGGGTTTTTATACAAAATCCTAAATTCAACCTTTGCATCGACCTATAAGAATGAATCTTTACCTGCCACTCTAGAACAATCATTCCATCCAAACGAAGATGACACCTTTTCAATTTTAATGATGGAAATGTTGAATTTAGATTAAAGGTAAAATTTTGGTCACTATTCTAATCTTGATATATGTTTTGTTGCTAACTTCAGATGCTTTCAACCTTCTACCTCTTCATAAACCTTAACTGCCGAAGTTAATTTGGTTGGGAGTTAATAAAAAAAAAACATAAGTGTAATAAGTTTTTCATATTATGGGTAAGAATATTGTAAAATATTAACCTAACCTAAACATTACTACATACACTTTTAACTTTCTAGCTTATACCACACATGTCGTGAGCATTTTGATTAATATTCAATCAATTTTTTTCCATATCGATAAAGATATTCTTTTTTATTTCAAACAGATGTCAGTTTTATTTATAAATGTTGAAGAGTAACGTCCAATAGTAAGCCCTTCGAATTCTGAGATGTTTATTAGAATTTAAGCGCACCTTCCGGTCAGTCCATAATAAAAATCAAGTTTTAAGCCGTCAATAAGGATCAAGTATTTGAGTAATTCTCTATTGTCAGAATTATTTACCTATTCTTTGGTCATCCAGTGCTGATACTGTAGTGGTCAATTTAAGGTGTGCTTAACTATCAATTCATGTCTCAATATTTGCGATAACAGTGGCAACACAAGCACGTTTGTGCGTAACCGAGCATTTAGTATGAGATTAAAATAAATCCACGGCGCTGTGGCTGGTTTCAAATCATAAATATTATTTCTGGTATCATATCTTTGCCTTTGAATTTTTGCTTAATTACAAATATCGGTGCATCGGTACAGATCGGTGCTTCAAATAATATATTATGTATTGTAATTTTCAAAGTCAAAGAACTAAATGAATTACAAATTACACTGAAATCACTTGTATTTTAAATGTATTTTTTTTTTGTTTTCAAATCATAATTTGAAGTGATTCCAGCCGCAGCGTCGTAGTTTGTCACCGCGACAATTATTATAATATAGATGATTTATATCCTCTAAAGTAATTTAGATTTGATACAAAAGCTACGATGATAATTATACTTAAGTAGAAACGATTGATCTTTACACTTTAATGCTTTTATTTTGTAATTTAATCAGTCTGGCGTCACTTTACCGCCTCACCTACACAAAGACACACGCACGCACGCACACGCTGTATAATAATCGTGTTAAATAAATTACTTTAAGAAGTCCTTACACTCAAATGAATTAACTTAACGTATTAATTCCAATAACAAGAACGAATTATTATTTATTTATTTTATGAACTCGTATAAAAATATTAGTTTTTGTTGTCATTAGGAGTTTCATTCTGAAAAATAAATTTGACATGAAAGTATGAATATGTATATCAAGACATGAGATATATTTGACTAAAGCTCTAGAAATCGAAATACAAATTAATTTTGTAATTTCTATTGATTAGGACGGATAAATATTTAAGTTTAAACATATTGTATTTTGCATCGTTGTCCTTTTTTACTGCCCTATCACCAGTAGGTATGATTAATTCGTTTCATCTATTTCCTCCTAGATTAGCTACTAATTACAATTTATAATGACATGTTATGTGACGTCAGGGCTTATGCAACATGGCGGACGTAAATTATATTAAATTAATGAACCACGTGCGATTTTAAATGGAAAAATACATAGAATTGACAAAACGCTTGTATCACATTAAACATAATTAATATTTAATATATTTATAATACATACCACACTTTATCATGTATTTTCACATGTCTATACATCATACACCGTCAATATAATTTATTGCATATTAAAATTTCGCGTGACTTGACGCCAGGCTGTGTATAAGTATTTAGGTTCCTTATTTATTTATTGTGATGATTATTTTCGGTAAATAGATGTAAAAGATTACACAATCCTCCTTATTGGAATACTCTGAGTTTTATGAACGTTTACATTTACGTAAAATATTTTTTTGATTAGCGCCTACACGAGCAAAAAATATTTGACAAATTTTAACTAAACCAAACTTGTACAGCTTGACTGCAACTTAGACCTGAGCTACATGAGTAACTATGTGTTAAATATACGTATTCCTTAATTAGTCATAACTTGTAGCTTCATCATTATCAGCCTATTAACGGCCAGGGCCTTACTACAGGCCAGGCCTCTCTCCTTATAGGAGAGGGGAAAGGAACTTGTAGCTTACTTCATTTGTAAGATATATTCTGTTGTATATCATCATATAATGTCCATCATCATGTAATGGGTCCAGAACTCGAGAGGCACCCGGGCGACGTTTTAAGGTACATTTTAATCATACATCAATAACGCCTGCTGCCTGAGGGATTAATTAATATTGGCTACTACTGCCTCGATGATCCAATGGTAAATCCTATGTTGCTTCGAATCATCATGTCCTGGGCCGAGTTATGGAATATGGAACTTTCTTCCAAGAAATTCGCAGTAGCACCCTGGGCTAATAAGGGTTGGTGTTGCTATTCCGTATCTCCGAGAGTATTGAAATCTGATAGTAAGTGTTATAGAGTACATACATTATCGAGGCTCGCTCATATGTATTAGACTAGCATGGTGGGTCCATGCTCCAAATCGTGTAAACGTTTGTAAAACTCACAGTAATACAGTGTTTATGTTTATTTAATGCTATTAAGTTAGCTAATAAGTTATTTAGAACATATTTTGCGCATTTTAATAATCGTTATTGTTTGTGCAAATCGCATTTTAGGACTTGGCACCGTACTTGTGACGTCACGTTTTGATAGTGGTAATTCCTGTGATTGGAGGAATATTCTGAGTATATGAGACTATTTTAGCTTGGCATTTAAAATCGTGTTGCGTCTTTAAATTAACATAAGTTCTTGATTCCTCGCCGTTAATTAAATTAAAAAAAAATAAGCGCAGGATTTTATTTATGATGTGTCATGTGAAGTCATGTCTTATTTAAACAATATTCATGTGATGTTTTTATATAAAACTCTCGAATACTGTATACTTAGGAAAATCAGCTGGATTAGAATTTAACTAAGTTCGTGCTTATAGTGCTACAAACTTATCTGAACCGGCGACCAAAACTGGAATTAATGTCGCAAGTCTAGCTGTCAACTCTTTTGGTTTCTGTCAATTCTGCGACCACAGCGACACCCTCAACGGGTCAGATAAGTTTGTAGTACTATGTATGTATTCGGAAGTCATTCATGATCATTATTTAAATAAACGTGGTGTCAAAGTTCGGTGCAAGACTGGGTACTGATTGTCTATGACATGATAATCTAGATTAGGCTAAGATTAAATCCTTGCACTAGTGATGTACTGTCCTGACGCAAGTTGTCATTTTCAGTGAGGTGTCAGATGAAATAAAATATTTCATGTACATTCTACAACACTATTTTAAAATGGCGGAATTTTACTTGATCATGAATTTTTGATACCTTTGCTATGGCGATATTTAATAAAAAAAAATTTCAAGGGCGCATCGCCTACTATCATCATGTTATAGAGAATGAGGATCCCGATTAAAGCGCTACTGACAATTATTTTTTATTTTATTTATAATTACAATGTAATGTGAAGCAAATATATACGAATAATTATAAAACCAGTTATCGTTTTATTTCACAAAATGTCTGCCTATTTGTTAGATTGATTCTTAGACTATAAACTTCAATAAAATACTATTAAAAAATGAAAAAATAAAGTTTAAAATGAAAATATCGACTGCATTAAAAATATCTGAAAAACGTACTGGTGATGCCAATTATATAGAAAAAAGACGTGCGGCACTCGGAGACTGCCGCGGTAAAGCTATTGCATAGCATTTTTTATCAACTTAAGTTTACCTACCGACGTCATCGGGACCGTGGCCGAGCGGTAAGGCGCTCTAAGTTCCCGGATTGCCAGAGACACGCGGGAATTTTTTTTATGCGTAATATTGCAAAAAGTCATTAATTTAAAAAAAATTACTTTTTGAAATATCACGCTTGAAAAAAAAATTTCGGAACCGACGGGATTCGAACCCGTGTCTCTCTGGCAATCCGGTCACTTAGAGCGCCTTATCGCTAAGCCACGTTTCCCGATAACGTCGTTGCCGAAATTGTGCTTTTGATATTATGTTTTTGATACTCAGGGGGTGTTAGGTTTTTTCGTCACGGAATTTCTGTATTTGGTCTCCACGCTCAAGGCCCGCGATAAAAGCTATACAATAGCTTAAAAAAGCGTTTACTCTCGCTATAACTATACTACTGATTTCGGCATCGACGCGGTTAAATCGCACACTAGCCACACTGAAGTGATGAAAGTATAGTACTGCAACAGTCGAGTTCCAACCACCTCGCACACTATCCTGACTATATAAAGGTAAAAGTTTGTAAGTATGGATGGATGTATATGTTGCTACTCTTTCACGCAAAAACCGCAGGCGTCCTCTATATTCAATACAAATAAACATACAGGACGACGCGGACGGGCCAACATGGATTGACGGAATACTACATGTACTATAAAATTTTTAAGCGAAAAAATTTAACCGACTCAAAACGCACTAAAAAGTTTTAACTTTTTAACTGCGTCATTTAGTAGTGATTACCATCTAAATTTCTGATTTTACTCAGATCAGAGGTAGTAGACCTTCCTCGAACATGCCGTATAGATTTCCAGAAAAACTTAATGTTAGAATGAAAATCATCGGTAAATCTCCTATCGTAAATATCTGTACATTCTTCTGTCTAACAGCTTCCTTAACGTTCACTTTCACTCTTTTGTATTGTATTTCATTCTAGCTTTCAAAACATCATCCTTTGGTGCTCTTTTCATTCTTTGGTTAGCTTTTGTAACTAACCAGTGTAACCACGCTTTCTTTTTTTCACTTACAACATCCTGTATACTTTTATCCATCCACAGATTCTTTTCTTTTTTACTTTTTCTCCTTTTAGACATCCCGCATGCATCCATGGCAGCTGTTCCAGAATGCTCGTCTTTTCTTTTGCTCGATGCTGCCATCGATTAAAAAGACCTCTGACTCGGCAAATAACCAAATAGTGGTCAGTATCGATATCGACACCACAGTGTACTCGAGCATCCAGAATGTTTTTCTTCAATCTTTCATCCACTACCACAAAATCAATCATACTTCTTGCGTTCCCTTCTTCCCTTGTATACATATGAATCTTTTAGTGGTCAAACATAGTATTTGCCACAAAAAGATTATATTCCAGACATAATTATGTCTGTATGAAGAAGATAATTAAATATTTAAAAAATGAAAATTCATTATATTTATTCGTATTGATAGAACTGTACGTTTATTTAAAGTTTAATCTTAATATGTATAATCTCATTATTTTCTTATGTAGTTATTAACCACGTGATCATGATTCTCAAATCGCATCTAGCGTTTTCGAGCAGAAATTAAAAAAGGTGTACACAAAATTATAATGCATTTTGGAGAGAATTTAATTGAATAAAATTTTTGTAAATTTTGAATTAAAGCTTCTTTTCTTCTTGTAGAAGAGGTGAGATGTCCTTCACGCTGCTCGAATGCGGGTGGGTAGTGGCTAGGTAGGTGTCATTTTTAAAAACTTTCCAAAAAACAAATACCGAGCAAAGCTTCAACCAGGTATAAATTAAACACAATTTCATACATCATCTAATTTTTATTTTCTTATTGGTAAAACAAAAATACATATTATTAATATTCAAAACACGCGATCACATAACAATTATTTTATTAGAATCTGTTTTCAAATTTAATGTTTGTGTAATCGAAATCCAGAAGAGGAAAAAATTCAATCATCATCATTATCAGGCTATTAACGGCCCACTACAGGGCCAACCTCCCTCCTCATAGGAGTGGGGATACAGAGCGTAGACCCACCACGCTGCTCTAATGCGGGTTGGCAGACTTAGGATGACAATGTTTCATTTAACGATCACTATCAGATGGTTAACGTGCTCTCCGAGGCACGGGGGTGAAACACCTTCAACTTCCCGGGATTGGAATGTACTGAAAATTTCATAGAAGAATAAAAACCTCGGAATAATTCCGTGATCCGACCCAGGATTTCAACCCAGGACCTCGTGATCTAAGCCACATAGGCTAACTACTAGACCACCGAGCCAGTTGCTAAATTGTAACAAATAAAAATCCCCTATGCCAAAGAAATTCGCAACATTTCGAGTGATCTATTACAATTAAATTATATAAAAATAAAAAGTGGACCTTTCAAGTTGTACTATAAAAAGCAAAGTTGAGGAAGTTTCTAGATTTTCCTTGTGCGTTGGCCTTTAAGTCAGCTTACTTATAATATAGGACTATTTTTAAGTCTTGCTATAATTACTAATGCACACGACATACAGTAGATAAACGGAACACAGACAAAGCTTAACACTACCGCGCGAAACGGTTGCACTACTACAAGCACGCGGGCCATGTGTGAGTGACCACCAGCCGCTTGTCGCGTACGCGGCGCGGCGAGACGGGAAGAAACCGGTTTACGCTGGCAGAGTTAGTTGTCAATGTTAGGGTCATGCCAATGCGACACGTTGTTGGTTTGGTTGTTTAATTTGTCTCAATCTATTGTGACAACCCTATCAAAATAGGTAACAATTTTACAAGTTCTTAAAAAGCTTTTCCTCTGTTCCTTTTATCTACTCATGTGCTAATATTATAAAGGCGAAAGTGTGAATGAATGGATACATGAAATGTTTGTTATTTTTTCACAAAAAACTACTGAATGGATGTTGATGAACACAATAATAATATAGCTTACATATAAGAATAGCACATATGCTACATTTTATCCCAAAATTCCCACGGGAACGAGAACTACGAGCGTCATCTAGTAATACGTACGTAAATAGTTTTTACAGCAATGTACCTAAAAAATTAAAAAAACGACGGTGACCGATCCCTTGAGTTTATCACTAGTACATCTATTATATTAGTTTATACATCACAATAAACTTTGTCAATAAATGCATGAATACATGCATATATTATTTAATAAAATTATAATACAAATACA
The DNA here is from genome assembly GCA_034621355.1 of Mycalesis mineus. NCBI lineage: Eukaryota > Metazoa > Arthropoda > Insecta > Lepidoptera > Nymphalidae > Mycalesis > Mycalesis mineus. The sequence goes on along the minus strand of CM067890.1, from coordinate 2,712,271 downwards.
AATTAGTACTACCAACTTGTAGATCAATAAATATTACTGTTTTGTACACATTATAGTCATTATTTAGCATAATGTTTAAATAATATGTATTTTATCTATTATCATTCTGGTTGACTGAACTTGGGGCTTTTAATACCTGTGCAGCGATCACATTATTTCTTAATACAAAACAAAAATTAATTTAATTGTTATTTAGTGAGTAAATTAAGTAACGTAAACAATTACGCATTCCTAAATCTTCCTTTAAGTACTATCAGAGTACTTGAACTTCAAGAAAAACATAATCCTAGCACAGAATAATTTTCAACTACATTGCCACCTAAATTCTATAGAGTTACTTAAAAATAAATGTATCTCTCACACTGCCTGGTATTTCTCCACCCGGCGCTTTAAATCCAAGGTATATGGCGACACTTGTCTGGATTTCTGGAAAACGCTATTGCTATGCTACGCATCTTGTTTTTTGTGTACAGGCGACATTCGTCTATAGTTCGGAATGGAAAACGCCCTCCTTACGCTATGGACGCTTGTTTCACGTGTATACCACAGCCGGTTGAGAGAAAGGGACGGGTAGCTGTTGGCGTGACGTGTCTTTATACTGTGGAAAACGCTATTCCTATGTAAAAGACGCAACTTGTTTCATATGTAGTCTTAGAGCGTTCTTATTACGCGGTATCTACAAATCGGGACATTAAATCCCGTCCCTTTTGTGTACAGGCGACATTCTTCTCATGGTTTGGAACGGAACACGCCATTTGTATGGTGCCATAGGTTAGGAGGAGGAGACTGGCGGTGGCGGCGGCGGCGGCGCCAGGAATGCGGCGGGGGGCGCGGCCCACGGCGGGGGGAACGCCCTCCAGCCCGGCCCGCCTCCGCCCATGCCCATCATACCTGCGAACATAAGCAAACGTCTTAGATTTTGTCGAAGAGATCTTGTAAAACCGTCAGTACATCTGATGGTGACAATGTTTAACTTTGGATTGGTGGCTATCACCCGATTTCCCGTTTGGGACACCCGCTCCACTCCCCATTGTGGGACAAACAGTATGTGTGGTATACAACGAGTTGACCCGTTGCGACGTTACAATGCAACACACTACTGGGACATCGCCCTTAAAATGCTCTACGAGGCACTAGGGTGGCACCATCGTCTTCGTCAGTCTGGACTGCTACTGTGGATTTCTTAAAAGAAATATACCCTTAATATTTCAGCATAGCCGAGGACTGGAACTCAGCTCGATATGACGGTCTAGTGCTTAGGTCATGACCTAAGCACTAGACCGTCAAAACAGTTCAACTTTAACTCTTGTATGTTAAAAAGAGTTTGATAAGGATGAGTCAATTCTACAAGCTGAAACTCAAGATTATGCGTACTCACCAGGTGGTGGCGGCGGCATGTGAGGCCCGGGTCCGCTGCTCGGCGGGCCCATCGGCCCGTCACCCTGTACAAAACATCGTTTACTTTCATTTTATTCACACGTCAAATCAAAGTCAAATAATATAAGTTAAGAAAAGCAGACGGTTTGCATCTTTTGAGCCTTTTATAAACGTAAAAGTATTGTCATATCTTCAGGCGTCTTACAAAATGGTACATCTCAGTCGTGGCGATATTATGTAAATTTTCATTTATTCAGTACGCTTTGCAGATGCTGAGAAGATTGACCCGTTACAAGTTAGGGCAGCTATGCGCTCGTCGTTCAACACTTTCAAAATCTTTACTAATAATATAAATGCGAAAGTAACCCTGCTTCTTTGTTACTCAATCAGGCTTAACTACTAAACTGATTTAAATGAAATTTGGTTCAGAGATAGTTTAGAGCCTCTCCATTACTGAAGGTCGGCGGTCAGCTCTTTGAACCTCTCCTTGTCCAGGCAAGAAAAGATTTAGGCTAGTTTTTTTTTTCTCGCGGAAATCCGTTACTTACGTATCTATATTCTACACAATGTTGCACATCTGGGGCAACTAGACGTTGATACAGTTCGAAAGCTTACATTCAATTGAATGTCCCAAGAGTGTATAGTGACTGCCTTTGACCTGCACTCAAAAATTGACTGCGGGCCAGTGTACTCTATAGTCTCGCTGTCCCTGACGAACGTGTACAGCCGCCATTAAACAAATGATACACAGTACTCACGTGCGGGGGCGGCGGCGGCGGGAAGGGCGGCGCGCTGCCCGGGGGCGGAGGCTGCGCCGCACTCACGTTGGCGCCCGTGCCGCTGCCTGCATACATAGCATAGCATTAAGAGTTTACCATTACCATTATACCTGCACGGTACTAGTGTCCCGCGCACGCTTCGATAATTTAATTATATGGTTTTAAACAAATAAAATATAATTTATAAAATGAATTTATTTTGCATGCATTAAATGCATGATAACAATATGAATAATTTCTTTATTAACTAATACTTAATACGTTACTTTAATACGCTATCGCTTAGGACAGATGTATATTACCTAGCCACGGCGCGTGCGGTGGTCCGTGCGGCGGGCCGTGGTGCGGCGCGTGGTGCGGCATGTGCGGGAACGGCGACGGAGGGGGCATGGATGGCGGCGGGCCTGGACAAACATGACAAACATAAATTAAAAACTCAATATTCATAAGTAATTTTTTATTTGATTGATTATACATACATTGAATTTTTGAGATGATGAAAAGTGACGAGTTAATGATAGTAATACTAATACCATAATTATCACGTTCAGTTACAGATCAGTAAAATCTTCGAACAGTGTGTGTTGTCATTGATGATCTACAGATCTGAGACTTTGCCACTATGGGCCTCGTAAGGCTCTGTATCGCTCAGCGTGCGATTGAGAAATGCTCGGATCATATCCACAGGATCAAATTAGAACCAAAATGGCGAGCGCGCATTGTAAGGGGCTATGTTGATCGACCTTCCTATAGGTGAACCATCAAGCGGATTACAGGGAGCCATTGTATTCAAAACCGTGGTGTTTCGACGTCCCTTGAAGAGACCAATATCCAGCATCGCTTGTGTTGATGTTGATGATGATGATGATGATGATGATGGTTTATCACGTTACCTGGTGCAGCCATGATGGCCCTAGGCAGCGGCGCGGGTCCGAAGGGCGAGTGCGAGGGTCTGCGCAGGCCGCCGCCCATGCCGCCGCCCGCGCCCGGGGGCGGAGCCTCGCCCAGCTCTGCCATCAGCGACATATACTCCTCGTCGATCTTAGCCTGCACGAGATACACGTGTGAATATTAAACGGCTTTTAATTTAATCGGGCGACTACTTTATTCTCATATACTGTAAAACGATAAAGAGCCGCTAAAAAAAATGTTATGGAGTGGACGGAGCTTTTATTTCAAAATATAATATTAGCATATTAGCCCAGTATTAGCGTCAGTCAAACAAACATCCGATGCCTTCCTCCAACTGAGCAATAAGTCTGTGCAAGAACACCAACATGAAATAACTAGATGGCTAATTATTCCGATTATAGTCTCTCGGAGATGACACAATTGGAATGACTGGTTTGGAATGCGGCACCCAAACGGTGGAGCTATTGATATTCATAATAAAAATATCAGATGAGAAGTCTTTCATTAAAGTATCGCGTCACGTTCGGTTTGTCCGGACACTGCGGAATGATCACATACCTTGTCCTGCTGCGCTCTGGGCGGCGCGTGTCCGGGCCGCTTGGCGCGACAGTCGCGCGCGATGTGTCCGGCGCCGCCGCACGACGAGCACACTATACTGTTGGTCACGTTCGGTTTGTCCGGACACTGTGGAATGATCACATACCTTGTCCTGCTGCGCTCTGGGCGGCGCGTGTCCGGGCCGCTTGGCGCGACAGTCGCGCGCGATGTGTCCGGCGCCGCCGCACGACGAGCACACTATACTGTTGGTCACGTTCGGTTTGTCCGGACACTGCGGAATGATCACATACCTTGTCCTGCTGCGCTCTGGGCGGCGCGTGTCCGGGCCGCTTGGCGCGACAGTCGCGCGCGATGTGTCCGGCGCCGCCGCACGACGAGCACACTGTACTGTTGGTCACGTTCGGTTTGTCCGGACACTGCGGAATGATCACATACCTTGTCCTGCTGCGCTCTGGGCGGCGCGTGTCCGGGCCGCTTGGCGCGACAGTCGCGCGCGATGTGTCCGGCGCCGCCGCACGACGAGCACACTATACTGTTGGTCACATTCGGTTTGTCCGGACACTGCGGAATGATCACATCATTTTATTATTGGCAATATCATTTAATGGTTCTTCAAAGAATTTGATACAGATCGTTACAAAATCAAACTATTACCCTTAGCCCCTCAACCCGCATTAGCAGCGGTGATGGGTGTATGTTACATAACCCCTCTCAAAAAAGGAGACCCTGTTCGCGCTAGGCGGGTAGTTGAATAATTCCCGGCGCAAGTGCGTGAGTCAGTACGTTACTAATCGAGTCAGCTACTAATCGTCTCAGCGTTTGTGATTTGTTTTTGTTGGCTATAGACGTAATTGCAGTCCGGTACCATACACCTCGGTAACGTATTGTCTTTTATGATTGTGAGCGACGTGAACTGTAGCTAGAAACGTAATTGTCAGTCCGGTACTAAACGTCTCAGTGTTTTGAGCGTATCTATACTAAAGCCAAACTCGATTGAGAATGCTTGTCAACAAATAAATTAAAAATGAAGGTAGAAATCACCAGTCATTTTACACCTATTTTTTAAATTATTAGTTAATGATGAATTGATGACAATAAATTAGATTAGTAAGCTTAAAAGTAATTAATATATTCAATTGCTTTTAAATAAGATTTTATAAAATAACAAAACATAATTTTAAATTTATTAGGCATAAAACGTGTTGCATTTTCTACCTTCATTTTAAATTTGTTTGTTGACAAGCATTCTCAATCGAGTTTGGCTTTAGTATAGTGTTTTTGCAGTCTCATTTGTCCCGCGTTGCGTATTGCATGCGACATGTGCTTTGATTGAACGTGGTTGATAACTCGGCGATACAGACCTCCACAAACGAGCATTACTCACACACATTACACAATCTACTCGTACTTCCGAGATCAAGAATCAGGTAAGTCGTAGTTTTAGTTACCACTTGACCCCCAAGCAGAGGCGTATCGCCATCGGCCGGTGGGTCCTTTTTTCGACGGTTTAGCTGATGGGCCCCTAGACCTTTGAACGGGAAGGGGACTGGCCAACAGACCATTCCAGACCATTAAAATAGACAAATTATATGAGTTAACCTTTTAAGTAAGCGTATCACGTTTGTGAAATTCGTAGCACGCGAAGTAATAAAATTTCATCTATAGCAGTTTGGTGCGCAACTGATATTACGGGCACAAATGGTTAGTCTTAACGATCTTAATATGAAGTGCTATAGTCACCAGCCACGTCTTGTGGTCGAGCGCGGAGCAGTTGGCGCACCGCGGCGCGTCGCTCTCGCGCAGCGTGCCGTTGAGCTGCGCCAGCTCGCGCAGCTGCATGCGCCGCAGGTCGTTCTGCCCCTCCGGCACCTCCACGCCTTGGCGTATCACCTCTTTTATCTGCACATATTTATTTAAATAAAACGGCGACCTCGCATATTTTATACCATTTTTATTATAATTTGAAGTCATAGACTACAACACCTTTGACATTTTCATGTTAGTTTTTGTTCTAAATAATTTTTTAAACCATAAATCTAAAAACTGCATGCGTTGTCACAGGTTTAACGTCTGGTTAACACTGAAGGAAACATTCCATTCGTTGAGTTATACATGGTGTCCCAAAATTAGTGGATCCAACGAAAATAGTAGACAACCTGTAACGTTCTAAGCCCCACTCTCGAGTGATAAGCGATTAGCATCCTGTATGCGGAATCTATAGGGGTTATCTATGGTTTCATCCGTAGATAACCCCAAGAGACAGCAAAATTTTAGATTTCGCCTCTATCGAGCGACAATATTGTCTCTTTCTCAACACAATACACATCTGTTGACCCTGCTGATAAAGCTATTTCATCCTGCCACAAGTCTGCATGTAATCGGTCTATTAGTTATAACCTGGAATAAAAAATATCTTACTTGGCGACTGCGTTTATAAGTCAAGTACCTTCTCCACAGCTTTCTTGACGCAGTCAGCGTTGGTGGCCGTGATGTAGGCGTGCAGCGGCTCGTCCTCGCCGGGCAGCGGCTGGCCGTCCTTGCGCCCCACCTTGCCCTCCTTCACCGAGCCCTTGCCGCGGATTATGATCTTCGCACCCGTCTCCTTCTCCATAGCTGTGAACACAATCATGTATTTTTCATATGACTCGTATTGTATTGTATTGTATTGTATTTATTTATTTCTTCGTTTTGGGCTAAATTTAGCGCTTACGAATGTCAGTACATAATATAAATCTTGTAATAAAAAATTACATTAAAAATAATATATGTCAAATTAGGTTAAGTACTAAGATTAAATAATAAAAATTACCAATAACTACACAATGTAAATTACACACAATACAATGTCCATAATCAAATAATAAGCATTACATACAAATTAGCATATTTTAACAACACGTTATTTAACTATTTATGTCTGTATCAATGGCACGTGCAGTTTTATACCATCCATGCATTTCTATCTTCCAAATATTCATTTACCTTATAATAGCTTTTCTTTATTAATATTTCTTTAATTTTTACTTTAAATTGTTTATCAGGGAGATCTATTATATTTTGTGGAATCTTGTTGTAGAAATTTATGGTATTACCAATAAATGATTTCATAGTTTTTTTTAGCCTATGTTTCTGAAGGACTAGTTTACCTTTACTTCGTAGATTTAAATTGTGAACATCAGAGTTTTTTTTATAATTGTGAATATTTTTTCTAATATATATAATATTTTCGAAAATGTATAGTGATGGCATAGTAAGAATGGAGATTTTTTTGAAAAATTCTCTGAGAGAATCGCGAGGCTTCAAGTTATATATAGCGCGAATAGCCCTTTTCTGTAGTATAAATATTGTTTCCCAATCGGCAGCAGCACCCCACAATAAAATACCATAAGACATCAGGCTTTGAAAATAAGCAAAGTATACAATTCTAGCAGTTTCTATATCTGTAAGTTTTCTTATTCTGCAAATTGCAAATACCGCGGAACTTAACTTTTTAGATAGAAGATTGATGTGTTGTCTCCATTGCAACTTGTCATCAATTGTCATTCCCAGAAAAGAAACATTATCTATGATGTCTAGTTTCTCGCCATTGAGAAATATTTCTATTTTTTTGTTACCACGAAAGTTTTTAGGAGTAAAATATAAGCATTTAGTTTTCTTACTATTTAGGGCTAAATTGTTAACTGAAAACCAGTGAGAAAGTAGAGAAAGCGCTTTATTAAGCTCTTCCACATTACATATTTTTCTATTGACATTAAATGTAATTGATGTGTCATCTGCGAATAGTACTGTGTCTGCTAGTTCTTTAATCATATATGGTAGGTCATTAATGTATACCAAAAATAGAAATGGACCGAGTATAGATCCTTGTGGTACGCCTAATTTTACTTTTGTGCCATTAGATATACTTTTATTAACACATACTTTCATTTGTCTGTTAGATAAATAAGATGAAATAAGATCTAAGGATGTACCAGCCACTCCATAGTATCTCATTTTACGGATTAGTATTTGATGATCTACGCAGTCAAACGCCTTGGAAAGATCGCAGAAAATTCCAATTGCATTTTGTGATCCTTCCCAGGCTTCAAGAATGTTTTGAATTAAGTTAGCTCCAGCGTGAGTAGTGGACCTTCCTTTTGTAAACCCAAATTGTTGCTTATATAGGAGTCCATTGATGGTAAAATGATTACTTAATTGAATTAGCAAGTTTTTCTCAAATAATTTACTCAACACTGGTAATACTGATATAGGCCTATAGTTCAAGGGATCATTATTACAGCTGGATTTATAAATAGGTACTACTTTACTAAGTTTTAATAAATCTGGAAAAACTCCTTCGTCGATACTTGTATTGAATATGTAAGCTAACAGAGGGGCGATCAAACCTATAATTGGTGCAACCGCTTTAACTGACATTCCCCATAAGTCTTCGGTCTTCTTCATATTAAGCAGTTTAAACGATTTTAATATTTCTTTATGGGTAATGTGTTTAAATTCAAAAGCAGGAGCAACAAGTTTTAAATTGTTCTTTAGAAGAATTTCTGATTTTTCGGGTGAGCATAGTAAATTTTGTGTTGTTTGTAAAGCAGTATTAGCAAAAGTTGATTCAAAAGTATCAGCTACACATGCAGCACTTGATGTTAGGTGTCCATTCACATTTAATGATATTAGATCATTACCTTTTTTAATAACTTTACCTGTCTCATTATTTATAATGTCCCAGGTTGTTTTGATTTTATTGTTAGATTTTTTAATTTTTTTACTTATGTGAATTTGTTTTGCATTTATACAAGCAGATTTAAATATTTTAGAATATTTTTTTACATAATTTTGAAAATTTTTATTGTTTATTTTTCTAGAGTATAGATCATACATCCTTTCACGGCTAATTTTAATACCTCTCGATGCCCATTCATTAAAATCTAATTGTGGTTTTATAGAAATTTTCTTTTTTGTAAATATATTTTGAAATTGTAGGTATATACAGCCAAAAAATTTATTAAACATTGAATTAACATTACTTGTGGGAAGATTTAAGTTCGGTAGTTCTTCTTTTATCTTGAGTTTGAAAAATGCTTGTCTCTTTTCTGTAATGGGTCTGTACTCTAGTGTGTTATTTGTGTGTTTGATTTTATATTTTAAATCTACAATTTGTGCTGTATGGTCAGATCGAATACCACTTATTACGTTTTTTGTTTTGACTGGACAACTAGTAAATATATTATCTATACAAGTGGCTGTTGTAGGTGTAATTCTTGTTGGTACCATAAATAAAGCCACTAAATTAAAGGTTCCAAAGAGTGAGATCAATGCTACTTTCTCTTGTGATTCTTTAAGAAGATCTATATTAAAATCTCCACAAACTAGAATTCTTTTGTTACCATTAGATACCTTAATCAGAACACTTTCAATACATTCTATAAACAATTTAAAATTCGCGGTAGGTGGTTTATAAACGCATACTATTACAATGTCTTTTAGCTCTGCACATGCCATCTCACAGTTTCGGTCAATGGAACATGACGTTATGTCCTTCCGCTCCTTATACTTTATATTATTTTTACATAGGATGATTGTTCCACCCCCTTGCGAACCAGTCCGAGTATAAAAGCTTGAAACTGAAAACCCACTAACGTTTAGGGTCATTTCAGTTGGTTTTAACCAGGTTTCCGAAAAACATAAAACATGGGGACTATACTTATCTATTAATAACTCAATCACCACTTAATAGTATCATGATATATTTTGTAAGAAATCTTAAAATGATTAGCAGATAGCTTACGATACGTAGCTACGAAGTACCTTTAAGCGTGTTCCCGCGCGGTCCAATGAGCAGCCCCACGAAGTTGATGTCGGGGTGCTCCTCCTGGGGGATCATCACTTTGTCGTGCACACGGATTATGGGCGGCCTGAGGACAACAAATATATATCATTTAAATTTTGTGTTAAAACAGGTTTAGTCGACCTCATCCTTAGAAGAATGAGGTCAAACAGGCCTGTATGATTTGCATGTAACTTTCTCTTTACCTTATTGGTACATAAATACTTTACTTCCGTCCGGCTGTCCGGGTTGATCTGCTGCATCCTCTGCACGAGGCGGTGCCGCTCCTCCTCCAGCTTGCGCCGCGTGCGGTACTCGCGCGTGTTCAGCCGCTTGCCGTCCGTCGAGTAGATCGGCTTAGAATAAATAATAATAATAACGCACTTATAGTCAGGCGGCGGTTTAAAGTCCGGGTTGATCTGCTGCATCCTCTGCACGAGGCGGTGCCGCTCCTCCTCCAGCTTGCGCCGCGTGCGGTACTCGCGCGTGTTCAGCCGCTTGCCGTCCGTCGAGTAGATCGGCTTAGAATAAATAATAATAATAACGCACTTATAGTCAGGCGGCGGTTTAAAGTCCGGGTTGATCTGCTGCATCCTCTGCACGAGGCGGTGCCGCTCCTCCTCCAGCTTGCGCCGCGTGCGGTACTCGCGCGTGTTCAGCCGCTTGCCGTCCGTCGAGTAGATCGGCTTAGAATAAATAATAATAATAACGCACTTATAGTCAGGCGGCGGTTTAAAGTCCGGGTTGATCTGCTGCATCCTCTGCACGAGGCGGTGCCGCTCCTCCTCCAGCTTGCGCCGCGTGCGGTACTCGCGCGTGTTCAGCCGCTTGCCGTCCGTCGAGTAGATCGGCTCGGGTGAAGGCGACCTGGAACGTGCACGAACGTAACGCACGCCGTTGTGGATTGCTGTTGATGTGACTTGTAAAAATACTCATTCCGATCCGAAAGGAGGACTAAAAATATTAAAATATATTAACAGCAAAGACCTATACCCTACACCTACACCTAATCGAGGGCACCGATATGAGGAATTGTGGATTTTAATATTTAATATTTTAAGCATTTATTTTTGTAAATTCGATTCAAATGAATGTATGAAAAAATGGCTTTTTACGGGTATTTGGTTCGAGAGGCAAATTTTACTGAGGGGAAAAAGTTATAAAACAGAAATTGAGAATTTAAGAACTTTTAAAATGACCATATTGAACGCGCATATATCATTAGACTTTATATTTAGTATTTGAGATATTAATATTTGAAGGTAAAACTTTCTCAAAAACTAAGCCTCCGCCTGCCGCCTTTCATGAAATACCAAAAAATTAAGCCAATTTTATTCAAGTCAGCCAAGTGATATGTAAACTTGAGACATTAACTTAGTTTAGTCAAAATAAGTTATCTTGGTTTTCTGTTTTATTCCGATTTATTTCGGTTTATAGAATGAGTATTTTTCTGTCAATCAATGATGAATACAAAATCTCACAATATTTTACTGCATAACATCTCGAAATATAAGGACTGGGAAATTTATTTATGCAATATATAAATATATTACTACTTTTATAAACTACAATATTTCAAAAGATGTAATGCAGTAACATAAATTAACAAATACACATAATCTGTGACATATATATTTTTTTAATTATGATTTTTATTAATCACAAATTATTACATGTACTTGTCAAGATTTAAAAAAATAAAAAAGTGTTGTCAAACAAAGTGGTGGTGAAAAATAAATGTTGCTAGAATAAAAATAAATGCTCCACTATCCTATGTTTAGCTCCTAAGCTATGGTCAATGGCCTAGAAAAGAAATTATTTCATTATTTTGTAAATAATTATTATTAACCCTGAAATTTGAACATTGTTAGCTCTGAAAATAATTCGATCATTATTAAAAAGATTATTATTATTAGACCTGCGTCGCTGAAAAAGCTTTTATTAATAACATATTCGTTATTATTATAATAATAATAATTAGTGCGGCAGTGCGCAACCTGCAAAATAGAAAATAACGAATTAGTAAACCGAGGAGGGAATTTGATAGTGAGGTGTATTTTTTATTTTTCGAAATGAACGATTGAAAGTTACGAATCTCGCCTTTTCCCTGCGGGAAAGAAAAAAGTAACTAATCTCGATACGCTAGAATTCAGTATGAAAAGAAATGTCATAATAGTCTCATTTTTGGACATACTTTCACAAATCTGACTTTTTGTCTGGCAACACTACCTTTGTCAAAATTGCTTTTATTGTTTAAAATATTGTATCGTGCGACTAATTAAGAAAGTAGTTTTTAAAGTTAGTTGTTAGTTTAACTATAATAGTCTTTAAATTTAAAAAATATTAATGTTAAAAAGTTAATTATTTGCGAAGAGTGTAATCTATATTATTTCATACTTGTTTGTGCAGTGAGACTAATAATGCTATAACTGATGTAATATTTCGTAAAAGATTCCCGTCCGCTAAACAATATCATCTTGCAGAATATGGTTTATGTCTAGAAATGCATGCTGCTCTGCACTCGTTAAACTTAGCATAGATGTTATGTCTCATTACAAGATTTCAAATAAATATTTATTTATTTATGGTAGAATCAAAACGAATTGATAAATGTTGTTATAAATTAAATGAATGTCATTTATAGTCTGAATAATATAAAGAGCATTGAACTCTCAAGAGAAAAGGAGTACACAATCTCACTTTTATTTTTTTTCTATTTAATTTACAATCCATCGCGTGTTTCTCACCTCCACATAATAAGTTTTGTCAGTTGGCAACATTGTTAGCATTCCCAATTTATATGGTTGGAACTATAGACTGTGTATTTAATTTTTTATTTATATTTTCTGTACAATCAATTTTTTTTTAAAGTAAATTAAGGTTATTTTGTAATTATTTTTGTGCAATATTGTCGTGAATTTGGTCCCTCACATTCCTAACATTGGAGCTTGTCTAAGTAATTACTTGGTTCATTGATACTCATTCAGCCGGCAGCGCGGTGTGCGCAGCTACTCGTAAGTGGGATGCGAACCTTTCCTCCACGTTGGGGGGGATGCCCAGGTCCCCGGAGCGCAGCTTGCGGCTCACCTCCTCGATCTGCAGTTGCACTGTAAGGGAATGGGTTAGCCACGCGCGGCCACACCGCCTCATTAGAATATTGCCGCACATATATTTTACATAGCCTCGGTGGTTAAAAGATGGCTGAAATCAATTTTTGTTGACACACTAAACATTAACAAACTTTAGCAGCACATACTGATGCTTGGAGCTGGGGAGTTAGTGATATTAGCCAACCATACCTCGGAGAGCAGGTTAAGCCGTCTGGTCCCGGTTATTAAGCATTATCATATGATAACATTTGTTATCAGTTTTCATCCTTTACAATGGCAGAAAATGTCATCATTGATAATTAAAAAAATTATATATGATGATTATCAGAAGAAAATAAATCGCACCGACTTCAGACAAAATTGGTCAATCACAATATATAATATAAATTTATATTTCTAATACTAATTCAGATTCTGTAAGTTATGAGACAATTGATAATATTTCCTAAGGATGTCCCTGTGATAATTAGAATACATAAGGTAACACAATAACAAACAAATAAATTATTATAAAATCAGCACACAAGGAAGCTGTGGGAATTCAAGTTATTCGGACAATCAAAGGTTTACTGTAAGGTTCACTGTAAAGTTCAACTGCAGGAAATTAATTTTAATTTTTCAGGCTCACATAAAATTAAATAAATAGTAAGCAGCTGTCACATGGTCATTTTCATAAAATATTCAATAAATGTAAAATATATAAATAGAATTAAACAAAAATAAACAAAAACATAATAAATAGTAAAATAAACACAAGTATAATTCATCAACTTCACACATGATTTGGCAAATTTTGCTCAAGATGAAGCTTTTGCTATGTTAAGTTTTTTTGAAATATTTAATTTATATGTAGATAACGCTAAATAGACTATCAAATATGAAATTGATGATTTAAGTATATTAATGGTAATCCAAAGAGTTTATTTCTGGACACTGACATGTCAGTTCCCCAACAGGGTAAACTCTAACATAAGCCCAATTTATTGAAACTCGGAATTCAAAAACTATACTCGAATTTTTAATTCCGTGGAATTCTGACGTTCACAAGACGTTTCTCAATGTCTCTATGGAAAAAATGTAGTTCCCATTATAAAAAATTACAAATTAAAAAAAATACTAAGGATTCTAATTCTAAAAATACTACTAATTTATTGGGTTTTAAGAATTTACACTATCTTAAGTTTATATTCCTGAATGAACCTTGTATCAAAACTTATCCATTTAAAATAGATTTTAAAGTATGCAGTATATGAATATGACTTTAAAAAATTAAAATATTTTTTTCCAGTCATAAATATAGTTAAAATCATCACATTATAGACTTTTTTTATTTGATATGCAAAAAGGTTTGTGACATCAGAAATGTTAAAAGTGACATACAAATTCCAGGGAACTAAAAATTGAAGTATGGGGCATTTTGGACTGTGGTGTGGACAGTAACTATTAGTTAAGACACCAAGTTTGAAATGAGTGATAAGCACAAGGTACTAGAGTACTTACACAGATACTGCTCCTCCTGCTCCCTGGTGAGCGTGGACGGCAGCACGGTGGGCAGGCCGGGGATGAACGTCTTGTCGTGCTCCGAGCCCATCCAGCGCGAGCGGCGTCTGCGCGCGCGCCGCTCCGCAGCCGACTCGCCCGGCGGACCTGGCCAATCGTCATCGTCTTTTGTCCAGAACAAATTTCTTATGATTTGTTAGGTTTTACGTAAATTGGATGAAATGACGATAATTCGCAAAGTCGGAGAAATTTAAGTTGCCGGGGAGCTTTCATCGAAAACGTTATTTTATCTACTTTAGGTACAGCGAAACAATGTATGGAAAAATTGTTTCTCTTTAATCTTTATCTCTTGAAAATGATAATTATATTTTTTTATTTCTGGTGTTATTGGAAGGTTTCCTATGTACTGCCTGCCTATAGCAAAATAGAATGCCTGTAGTAAAATAAATGCAGAAGAAATGAGAGCATAGAGTATGAGTGGAGTAAAACTGGGTGACAGAATTAAGAATATAGTGATAAGAGAGCAGGTTGGTATGAAAGAAGATATAGTGACTGAAATCGAGAAAGGTACGCTGAGGTGGTTTTGACATGTAGAGAGAATGAATGAAAGGACTTACGAAAGGCGAGAGTGAATGGTAATGTTGGAAGGGGAAGACCAAGGTGAAGGCCAGGTAAAAAGTACTTGTATGAGTTTTAATGAAATTGGAAAACGCGAGAGAAATATGCAAGGATCGTGACAAGTGGAAGGAGGTGGTCTCTGCCGACCCCTATGCGAAAGAGGCGTGTATGTATGTACTAACCTTGTCCGTCTTCCTTGTCATCGTCGGGATGGTCGTAGGGCAGCTTTTCCCGGTAGCGCAGCTCGGTACGCGCCTGCAGCATCTCCAGCTTCTGCTGCACGGATGTGGGCGTGGGGATGGCGGTGGCGGCTGACAGTGCCGCCGCGGCCGCTGCGGCCGGTTGCACGGGCGCCGTCATGCGACGCTGCGCTACGAATGTCTAACAAAAGTAGAAAGCATTTGATCCCCAACATTTAAAAATCTATAAAGCATTTGACTGCTACATTGTGCACACCTGTTACTACATTAAAAATACTATAACAATTAGGGGTATAAAAAATTAACAATTTTGAAAATAAAAGAACTTCATCAGCTTCCATTTTTTTAAACATTCCCAATTATTTTTAAGCAATCAGATGGTGAATATTCCAGTTATGTATTATAATGGATCAACCATAGTTTTCAAGACCTCCTATTTTCTTCTTTGATTTATAAGTACAGATTTTGGATTAAAAAAATTATCTTGACCATGACCTCTCGGCAAATATTTATGCCAGCTGTTCGGCGTTTACGCGATACAGCTTTACTTAAAATGTTTATTGCTACTGTCACTTTGGCGACAACACAGAACATATAAAGACAATAATTCAATTTACAATTATACATCTCCGTTCAAAAACATTTAAACACCAGCTATCCTCTTAATATAATGGTTATTTGTATCTAAGCTTACCATGTAGTTGACATATTTCTAGAAAATAATATAATAAGTCTGTAAAGTTCTGATATTCATTAAAATATTACATTTCTATTTACAATTATTATACCTGTCTTTCTGCAGCATTATGCTGTAAATGTACAGAAAGCTACAATGTAAACTCCATTTAAATAAAAACTACCTAAAATTTTGTAATTAGTTTAGTTGATTTAAGGGAAAATAAAGTAACTAAATAACAAATATAAGAAATATACACTGCTATGGTTCTTACTTATTTAGATAACTTACAAATTGCTCTTTATTGATTTATTATGAATTATTGTTGTTTATATGCTCAAAAAATATAAACCTCTATCTGTCACTTGGTATGAGTCATATCTCACACACTGTTAACTCACCTGTGCAACAGCAGCGGCTGCAAGTATGGCTGCCTGTGTAGCAGAATTGATAGTGGTGGGCGTCGCGACGGCGCGCGCAGTCGCCTTTGTAGTTGTGCCCACCATCTTGTCCAGAAGTGCTATGGTGCCATCCCTGTTTACAGTACTGAATTTGAGTTGTATCTATAAAGTATATCAGTGTTTCGGAGCACTTGAAAATATCTGATGTATGTCTATAAATTGTCTCTACATTCTTTTGCATCCCAGTAACAAAACAGATTGGGATTGATATCAATGGTGAATGGTAGAATTATGATGAAAGTGAGCAGTCAAAAGGAAATTTTTGAAAACAATGATCATTGTGTGTTGTTGTCATCCAAGATCATTGTAAGATAAACATGTTAACAAATAATATGTTGAATCACATCAGATTAATTATGATGCACAAAATACTTATAAGACAACCTGACGAGCATTGTTTTGCATGGACTCATTGAACAGCTTATTATGTGCATTTTGAAATTACTTTTAGTTGCTTTGCAAAATTTTTTGTTAAATATTATACTATCTTTTTTTTTAATTTAAAATTATAATGAGTGGATGAGGTTACATAGCTGATACAAATTCTGAAATTAAATTTTTTTTTTAAATGAAAAGAGACAATAAATTTAAACTCTAACTGAAGAGACTATTAAAGTCATGAACTGAATCACTGGTTTAAGTTTTTGTTTACATGCATTGAACCTGGTATATCTTACTATACAAACACATTAAGTATAATTATATATTTCAATAGGTAACATGATGAAATAAAAGCTGTTGTTTTTTATCTGTGTGTGTTGTATTATTACATTATGAGTAACTCACCTGTCCTTAGATTTCCTGCCCCGACTTCTACTCCTTGACCTCCTTTTTTCCTTATGTCTCTCACGACTGCGGCTGCGATCTCTCTCTTTATCCCTGGAAATTTATACAAGCTTCAATAAGCTATAGAATTAGGATGATGTTAGACAGACTATTTACATAAACTAATGTGACTTTATTTATCAATAATATAATTGATTTTCTTCTTCTTATTCATTGAGTGGCTCTCCAACTAGCAAAGCTTGGAAACTTCTATTTAATGAGGCAAAATAATTGTGCTGCACATGCAATTCTTTCTGCACTGACGCCTCTTCTACCGCCAAGTTTACCAATCAAAATAAGTTTAGGAACTTGTATCTATTTGATTTTATTAACAAATTTTAAGATGTACAAATAAAATTAGTTATGTTTTCAAGAGGTTATTATTACCACTTTTATGCTCCTGTTTGTTGTAGACGTTAACATGCTAAATACAAAACCATTTCTTTCAAGTAGGTTGACTTTTGAAACATCAAGTCTGTCAGTTCATAGTGATTCTACCACCAGTTCAGAAGACAGATGCTGCCGAGAAGGCAAGAAACTCAGCAGTTACCCTTTTAACAATCAATGTAAAATTGATTGAAAACTTTTTAAAAGCGTTACAGAAAAATTTGTATTTCATGATTTACATTATTGGTTTATAATTTACAAAGATACAGACTTGCCTGTGCAGTCCTAATGTATCTTCTTGACATGAAGATTAGAGGAGATAGTCCACAATAAATCTTGTAAACTTACAGAGAGGTAAACTTGTCAAATAAAACAAATCTAGCAGGTAGCTGAGTATAGCAAAGTGTAAATTCTAACCTCTTGGAGCGGTGGCGATCCCGATCACGATCGCGGTCCCTGTCCCGGTTGCGGTCGCGGTCGCGGTCCCGATCCCGGTCACGATCCCTGTCTCTATCCTTATCACGGTCGCGACCCTTATCCCTCTCCTTATGCCTGTCGCGGTCTCGAGAACGTGAGCGACTTCTATCTCTATGACGAGAACTCATTATATCACTTTACTTGCACAAAATCTAAAGTAAATTACAGAATTCACATAGATAGGGATTTGACGACCTATGTAAAACTTCTTAGTTCTTTTCTTTTAGTTATTAAAACTCATGCAACAAAAACAGAAATCAGAAACACGATTGAAAAACAGAGGAATGTCTAAAACAAAATGGCGGCTATGTTTGACGTTCAGTTGTATATTTTGACAGTAGGTACCTAACAGATCAAATTAATGAGCACAGATTACAAAAGTTAGGCAACTATTGAATCATTGACGAATTACTTTGTATTGTTTTGTAATTAATTGATCAAGCAGTAAATGTACGGTACAGTACATTTATTATCGCTGGATTGCTCTAGAGGATCGGGGGGTTTTCTTCTCAATAAAACATCTCTTAAGAACACCGATTATTTTTCTATTGGCACTGCTTCTATTCACATCTTTTTAGGATATCGACAGGGAACTATGTCACTATCGGCGCACAACTATGCCCTATATTTATATCAAATAATTTGGGCCCTCTAAAGTTTCACAGCCCCGAGGGGTCCCCTGGCAACCGTCAGGCAAATAATGACAGCTGTCATTATAGCTCCGTCGCTACCCGGGTAGCCGCGGGCCTCAAAGAAGGTTTGAATGTCAGGCCCACAGGGGCTAATTGGTACATAATTATTTCCAATTAGAGAGCTCAAATAATGACCAATCTAAACTTATTTCCTATCTCTATCTAATGTTTGCCTTAACGCTCTACTAAAACAGGCTTTCCGATTGGTCGATGGGACAGTCGACCAACGGATGTTAGAACGAGAGGGCATATATAGCTATCCTTTATTAAACAAGTAGTTAAAGCAAGCCATATTTAAAACATTTATACTATTGCGAGACCTTAACTATAACGACTGTACTTCCCAGTTTTTATTGACTACTATTTACGCTGTCAAAACACACTATTTAAATGTCTATTATTTTACACTATTATTAAAATAAATAACGGAATAACGTTCCGATGTCGTGTATTAACCAAAAGGAATGTGGATTTAATCCTACTCCTAACAAGTTGCCTACTTCCACATTAGATTGCATCATCACTTGCTATTAGAGATGGGCGACGGGTAAATACCCAAAAGGTAAAAACCTGGGTATTTACCCAAAATGGGTAACAACCCGGTATTTATCGGGTAAATACCCAAGTCATGGGTTTTTTCGTTTTTTACAGTAAATACAACACCTTTTATTAAATTTTTCATTCTTATGAACAAATGCAATATAAACTATACCTTCATTATTTTGCGAGGTATGAATACACTGAGGTTTGATTAAAAAATGTGTAAATAATGAGATAAAAGGAAATAAAATAAAGCCAATATTGTTTAAATATAACTATTCAACAAAAGAAATGTACATTTTTCCATATTTAGTGTTACAAGCGCGGTTCCAGGGGGGGGTCATGACCCCCATGACCCCGCCCCCCCCCCCTTCGCTAGAAAACAAGAGTTTTTCATGTTTACTAAAACATTTTTTGCACTTGCTCGTCTTATTTTGTTGTGAATCTTCCGAATTTTGCAAACGTCCTTAGGTAGCGTCAAAATCGCCGGCCTGACCTGACCTGATTGACCGCGGTGGACTCGTATTGCGCTTCACCACTGCGATGCTTGCCAGATTTTATATGAAATTCGTTAATCCTCGGATATTCGCGCGTCACCTTTGGCTGCGTCAAATCCTCCGTCCAGCATCTCATCATCATCTATCCTTTCTTTTGGATTACGTCCTGCACTTTACAACTGTGATGCCCCCATACCTGTCTCAATTCCAATGTAGAATTAGTGAATCCCCGAAAATTAGCACGCGACCTTCGGTCGCCGACAGCCGCAGGATTCCTCTCGTTTTCTTTCGGACACTACCTTGCACCAGAGCTCTGCGATGCCCCGTGCCCGACTCATATTTATGTGGAATCCGTTAATCCCCGAATTGCGGCCTCTTCCCTGCGGTCGGGGGCTCACTCATCTTTCTTTAGGTTTTCGTCCTGTGCCTGACAATTGTGACACCCCATGCTTATATCAATTTTAATGTGAAATCAGTAAATCGCAGAGTATTTGCCGTATCCTATGGTCGCGTGAAAGGTTCCACCCATGGGTCGGAAGTTTGCTCTCTTTTTCTTCGGATTTCACTCCGCGTCAAACACTTCTGATGCTCATGCCTGATGCCTCATGCCTGCCTGACAGGGCCCCCTGTCATTTTTGATGTGAAATCCGTTAATCCACCAATTTTAGCACGCGACCTACGGTTTCGTGAAAGCCTCTATCCTGCTGTTAGGGTTTTGTCTTCTCTTATATCTTTTGGATTAGCCAGATAACTGAGATGCCTCCATCTCTCTTCCAAATTTAATGAAAAATCAGTGAAATCCCGAAAATTTGCGCGTACCTTCGGTCGCGCCGGTCTCCTATCTCCAGTCACAGGTTCTCTTCTTTTCTTTTGGATGCCCTGCTGTACGATTCTCCCGTAGCCGATTCATTTTTGATGTGGAATCCGTTAACCCACCGATTTTGACTATCAAAGGTTTACTCTCCATTCTTTTGGATTACGTCCTGCGCTTGACAACTGTGGTGCCCCCTGCTCTTCCAATTTTAATGTAAAATCAATAAAATGCTGAAAATTTGCGCGCGACCTTCGGTCGCACCAACCTCCGATCCCGCCCTTAGCCAGAGATCTATGATGCCCCCGTTCCGATCACACTTTTAATGTGTAATCAGTTACCTCCGATTTTGGCGCGTGGAAGGCTCAAATCAGTGATTTGGGGGTTTTCTGTTCGTTCTATCAAACACAGTTGTGCGCCTGAGTTCTGCGATGCTCCAGTTCCCGTCTTAATGTAGAATTCGTAAAAAAAATTGCTATTACTGTTACTTATAAAATTACGTACGCGTTGAACGCGTTCACTTGACCAGGCGTGAATGAATGAGTGAGTGAGTTAGTTATTATAATAAAATGTTATGTACCATGACTATGTGACCCCCTCTCCCCTGATTTGAAAGCTGAATCCGCCGGTGAAGTGTAACATATTAATCACTGTGATCACAATCTTTTTTTTACACTAAATTACGGGGTTATGATTAAGGAGGTTTACGGGGCAAGGTAGGGCGGAGTTGGTGGTTTGCTTTTGTTCGGCGATAACTAGTCTCTATTGTTAAAATTGTTTGCGCCGTTTGCGCGCTTTGTTGTTGGTAAGGCAACGCTGGAAGGCGACAAAAGAAGTGCCGGAACCCGCATAAGGAGCTATCGACAACTTCAAAGACTCTGTATGCGCTGTACAGTCTCAGGACACATTGATGAGTCAAACATTAAATCGTTTCAACACAAAAGTTTAAGAATCTATAATTGTAAAAATAGTTCGGGAAGCTAATTTAAAATACCCGAATATTTACCCAATATGGTATTTTCCCGGGTATTTACCGGGTAAAATCCCATCTCTACTTGCTATCAGGTGCAATTTTAGTTAAGGGCCTATTTGTAACTAATAAAGTAAAATAAGAGCGCGCTTTGAAAGGGGATAATATTATGTATTTATTCTTAGGGTTTAATGTTAGTTCTCTAATATTACCCTAATATGTGGCCACTGGGGCAGACATTTTCTTTAGTGGGGACATTCTAGCAGGTGCTGTGACCACTCTTCATCTCAATGATCAATTAGTATTGTAGGCCTTTTTACAGGATTGAGGGTATTAAAAAGAAAACAAATTTTAGAATAAACAAACTTAAGTTTTCTTCAATATATTTCAAAGTTCAAAATACAATTATTACAACTTTTAACAGTTCAATCATTCCAAATTACTATTTAGATTCTAAATAAATTCTAGCTGAGGTATCGTGTTCTAAATTTTAGAACAATATACTTCAGTTAGGATGTCACTTAAAAAAATACAAAAATTCTTGCAAATTATATTATGACAGCTTAGAGCTAAAACAATTGCAGTAAAATTATAACACTGCAGCTTTAGAGGTTGCAGCCTCTTACACAAGACACTGTCAGCGCAATAATTTTAGTATCGGCTGGATGAAAACATGATATCTAGCGAAACAAATGTATTATTTATTACTGAAAGAAAAAATTAATTCTTATTTCTAATCATATTTAAATCTCCTTACTCCTAAAAATATTTCTAATCCTTATAGCTAGTGTTTTAGTCCGGAACACCAGTTTTGAGAACACTTCCACTGTTAAGTCCACATCACTATCTATACAGAAGTACCAGTTGGCCAATTCAAGTTACAATGCAGATATGGGTCCGGGTCAAATGCAGTGAGAATGTTGTAGAGCCTTCAATTATCCTGTTCAACAAAAAATATTATTAAAAAATTATAACAAATATATGATTTCAGTAAATAGTTGAGAGTACTGTTACTGGCAACAGTTACAATTAGTAGCCTTTGCAGGGAACACACTTGTTACAATACTGTCTGTTTAGAAGAGTCAAAAGCTCATTTTCAATGGTCAGTTAATCATCTTAAGGTTCAAGAAGTCTGTTGGTTTATTGGACTATTGGTCTTATCATCATCTTCATTAACAGCCAATGGATGTCCATTGCTGGACATAGGCCTTTTTAAGGACTTCCACAATGATCCTGAGGCCAGCAGCTCCCTGCGACACATTTAATGTTGCAAGTTCACCTAGTGGTGGGTGGATTAACACTGTGCTTTCTAACACAGAGTTGTCATTCTAGCACCTTAGGTCCCCATCATCTATTAGCTGTTCAGCTGGATCAGGTCCGTGTAAGAACCACATGCCCTGCTCATTGCTATTTCACTTCTGCGAATCACCGAGTTTGAGCTTTGTCAGTTACTTTGTTTCTTCTGTGGATCACCTTATTTCTGATTCAATCATGCATAAATACTCTGAGCTTAGCTTTTTATTGCCCCCTGAGTGACTGAGACCCACAGTTAGTTAGTATTGGTCTTATAAAACAAAATATACTTTTTTAAAAAGAAATAGTAGTTATATCAGACCTTAGTAAGTGAATAACACTTACTACTAAATGACATAATAGTCTGTATCATTACTGAGAAACATAACTAAATTATTACTTTAAACTTTTGTTAATAATACCTAACTATAAATTGTAACTAAACTTTTGTTGCATAAAATAATAATGTATAATTAATGCTTATCAGTAATTAGTAAATAACATTAATTATTTTTGGGAAATAGAAATGAATGTAATTACCTTAATTAAACGGGTGCTCCTGGTCCACCTTTTTTACCGATGAGCGATTTGTGAATATGTGGGATGACACCGCCTCCAGCGATCGTGGCTTTGATCAGACTATCTAGCTCCTCGTCTCCTCTGATAGCCAGCTGAAGATGTCTCGGTGTAATACGCTTCACTTTGAGATCCTTGGACGCGTTACCCGCTAACTCCAAAACCTGTAAATAATATAAAAAAGTTTATACTAAAGTAATTCAAATAATGCTTTTACACTATTTCTGTGTTTTGTTTTAATCTTGTGTGTGTAGTAAAGCATTTAACTACCAAGAATGGTCAGTTTCATTTTTATTTCCATCATTATTAATATAAATTTTTCAAATAGAAATTTTGGGTTTATTTACTTTGAGGAAGGTATTATGATAAATAGTTTATGTAAAATAAATAAGTGAAATAACGTAAATTGGATATTTCCACCAACCATTGGTAATAGGCATTGGTTAAGCGTCAGTCTAGGTTTCCATTAAGTGTGCATGTTGTGTAAATAAGCTGAGCGTGTGAGTAATTATATCGTAAATGATCCCTTTAGCTGATTTTCCCGCCAAAAGTATCGGTTGTTGTCAGCTGTAAATACAGTCTAAAAAGTTGAATAACAACATTTTATCACAACTAGAATAGTAAGATAGTAGATTACTTCACCAATTAAGTAATATTTAGTAAATAAATAAACCACAAATGAGTTCCCGCCAAAATTTGTTATGCATTTTTTACGTTTAAACTATGCTAAAAAAATCCACAAAAACTCTGATAAAAACAGTATTTATATCCAGAAACGAAATATATGCGTTTAACTACACATTTTTCGAGGCATCGTTGAGCATTTCCTATTATAATTACGCTGAAGCGCCGCCATATTGACAAGAGCGTCACTCACCTCGGCTGTAAGATATTCAAGAATAGCTGCGGAATATACAGCGGCGGTAGCTCCAACTCGTCCATGGCTTGTTGTCCTATTTTTAAGATGCCTGTGGATTCTTCCGACTGGGAACTGAAAATTTTTAAAAATTATTTATTGGACATTCATTGATTATTTCCTCTTGACACAGCGGCCCGCCGCCATACTAGAGGTCATGCTTATTATTCAATTTCAAGAAATACATTTATATTTCGATAACACCACAATTTCGCCGTTCTAAATTCATGAAATAAATTATGAAATCTAATAAACATACCTGCAGTCCCGCCCTAGCTGACCTGGATACCGCTTTCGCCTTGGCTTTGCCAGAATCTTTACCCGCTTTACCACCAGCCTAAAAATTGTGAAAAATCCGGTTAATTTTCGTCGTACGAAGCTGAAACTTCGCCAGGAAGTACGTAACACTGTTTTCCACCGAAATACACACTTAAAGCATCACAGCACTAATTATTTTTCACAAAATCTTGTAAAACTCACCATTTTGAAACGTGTAACACACTATCACCACTACTGAACAACCAATACAGGAAAGGCGCCAAGCCAAATCGACAAGAAAAAGATGGCAGCGCAGCTCTGTTCAGTACAATCTCAACAGTTTGGCCAACTGTACAACCGGAAATGTCGCAAAAACAAACACGAAGATGACCAATGAGAGAGATTTAAAATGGCGGGATAGCATAGTGCTGCCAAGCCATGCAGCGAGTTAAAATGATACTAATTTTACTTTTTTAGAGATTTTCTGTACTGAATGCTTGTATTTTTGTTGTCACGACAGATAATAAAATTATGACAATGGTGCTTAAACACGATGCGTTTGACTTGTTCAAGTTAGTCCTATTTCTTGAAATTTTGACTTGAAACATAGCATAGTTACTTATTTCACGACTAAGAATGAATATTGCGACAACATCGTGATCTAGGCGGATGAATTTTAAGTATTTTTTTAGTAGATTTAATTTTTAGTTACGTTAATATTGTTACTTTTAACAAAGAATTAGTTAGGTACCCAAGAAATAAGAAATAACTATCAAAAGGCATAATGGCAAATAGAGACAGAGAGTATAACTCTCAGTTTATAGATTTGCAGATTTGTGGTCCACGAAACTGCAGTTTGCAAAAGCGAGATAACTGCAACAGTTCAGAACAAAGAATATGTTACTCCTAGAGAAATAGGGGAATCATATTTATATAGGATACTTTTATCGCGCGAAAATTACAATAGAAGGGTTTGAAAGTTTGTATGGAAAATCATCTATTTTTTGAGTTATGTTTATGAAAATTAGGACAGAAACTACTGAATAAATATAAAACATAATGCGATTTAAGGATTTTTAAAATTCTACCCCTGAATGGTTATAAGGGTTGAAAGTTTCTAATGAAAGTACTTAACTAAAATATAAAATTCAAAATAAAAATTGATATAAAAACTACTTACATCAAAAACCAATTTTTAAAATGTTTTGTCAATCAGTCTGTTTGTTCCGGCTATTCTCTGTAAAGGTTGGGCCGATATAGACGAGACACCTGATGTGATGTGATGTGATTAAGTGATGATGCAATCTCAGATGGAAGCGGGCTAACTTGTTAAGAGTAGGATGAAGTACGCACCCTTTCGGTTTCTATACGACATCGTACCGTAATGTTAAATCGCTTGGCGTCACGTCTTTGTCGGTAGGGTGGTAACTAACCACTGCGTGAGGCTTTCGCAGTGGTTAGTTCCCTCCCACTAGCCAGACCAAGACATATTGAGAAAAATTTCAATCTTCACCGCCGGGAAACAAACCCAGGACCTTCGTCTTATAAATTCACCGCGCTCCGCACTGTGCCACGGAGGCCGTCATTTACAAATGTTATAAGTAACTTAGACTATTTTTATTTTAGTAATTTTATTCATTTTAATTAGTTCGTCGTCCGCTAGTTGTAAAGTATCTGATCAGCCGATTTTAAACGTACAGGTGTATGTGTTAGTGTGTGTGTATTGGTTATATTTGCTTTTGTCTATCATCTAAACAAGAACAACAAAAGAAAAAATACTTTACTTTGTTATTATTTTATTGTAGGATAATTTTTGGTTTCACATTTCAAATCACAGTACAAATAGGTATGTTATAGAAACTCATTGATCTTACAATATAATATTAATAATATAACATTAATTATATTTAAAAATTTCATGCCTCTTTTCATTTCTTGACCAAGAGTCCATTTGCGTCCGAGCACTTCATATCATTTGGATGTTGCCATAATAAAATGGATAAAATTATAAATAAGTTGTATATTGTATCTATAGGAATTTATTTGTTGAAGTAATGTAACAAGACAGATTATAACATTTTATCTATTTATGTAGGTAGATGTAGTACCTATGTTTTTATATATTTCTACGAAATGTACAATAGATAATTAAGTGTTAGTGATCTCTGGGTGTGTTGTCTTCGTCACCCAGCTCGTCGCAACGGTCTTCCATCTCATACTGTAACAAAATTAACAACAAATAAAAAAACGGCTAAATTCATATTTAACAAAAAAAGAGCTAATATAATATGAGCTCCACGTGTACACCGATACTGCCGATTTGGAACTTAGATCCACCGTGCTGCTCTAATGTGGGTTAACGAGCTCAGTTTTTGTAATGATCACTATCAACAGATCATGTTGATCAGTATCTCAAAGTGCTCTCCGAGGCTTTGGGGCACCTTCAATATTGAAGAAGAGAATGTCTTGGAAGACTAAAAACTCAATATTAATTAGGGTTTAGTCTCCCACCAGCCAAACCTGGACCAATCGTCTAGATTAGCCCTGCCAGGTATCGAATCCAGAAACTTCATCAATAAATCCAGTGCGAGCAGTGTTGCTGCCCGTAGGCCGACAAGTTTTACTTTTTATTTTTTTTTGTATAAGCTGCATACCTCATCCAGCTGCAGACACTTGCCCCACTCGGCGAGTGTGATGCGGTGGTCGTTGTCCTCGTCGCAATGGTTGAGGAAAGGCGCGATGCAGTGCTCCAGCGCCATCAGCGGCGCGCGGATCGGGAACAGTTCGTGACGGGACACGAATCTAGGTGGAAAACAGCGTGGTCAATTTTGTTTTAAACTATAAGCTATTGTGGAATACGCAAATGATTATCTTCTCGCAAATTGCACTCGAAAGGAACACTTTCTAGGTTTGTTTGGCCCTATATTCCTTAATTGAGGTAAAGGTGCCAGTAAATTCACCGACTAATATAAACTTGGATTTGGACCATGCACAGGTAGTGCAGCCTGAGGATGTCGCGTGTCCCGGGCGCCCAGTTGCAGTCGCAGTTACCTGTCGTTGTCGTGCGCGTCCAGGTCACACCACTTCCAGATGGCGGCGTTGGTCCAGCGGCGCGTGAGGTTGGACTCCGCCTCGCGCTCCATGCGCAGGTAGTGCGGCGTGAGCTCGCTACGCTCCGCCATGTCGCGCATGATGTTAAACAGCCAGTCGCGCATGCGTCGCGGGAAGTCCGACATCTCGTTCTCGCTGCATTCCTGCGATTGGGCAATAGAAACTTTAACAAAAGCACTTATTTGCTCATGTTTTCTGAATGTTTAGGGAGCATTCGTTGTTCGCGGAAGAATGAGAATCCACCTTAACTACGCATTTTTGGATGCGGCTTTAGTTAGATAATTAACCATAGACATGAATAAGTGTGCTTAAATATTGTAACATTGGTGTACGTACCGGCATCTCCCTGCAAGCGCCATAGTAATCGATCTGCACGTGGCTGTACTCGGGCCCGCGGCACAGCTCTGAGTTGTCGAGGCAGAGGCAGCGCTGTCTGTACACGTCGCAGTCAGACGGCCACGTCTCGTTCGTGTGTGTGCACACCTGCAACAACGATGTACATTATTTTAAATGCATCTTATTATAATCTGTATAAAAATAAAGAAAAGGTGGTAGAGTCACTACAAATAGTCTAATTTGACGTTTCAAAAGTGCTTTTAATTAGCCTACTTGAAATAAATGAATTTGATTTTGAATTCGGAAATATCGGAAACGTTTATTATACCTACCTTGCGGCGAGAATCGGTCTCGTAGGGGCACTCCTTAATGCAGTTGCAGACGGCGTCGCCATGTTCGTCGATCTCACACACGCGGCCAGCGCTGCAGTGCACCTTCAGGCAAGGATCTGCGGGCATACGTTCTTCATATTAAAAACTCAAGATCTTTGAAGAATTAATATCTAAAATGGATATTAAATACATGCCTAATTCGAAAAACAGGTTACATAGTTACCGACCATAACATTTTTATAATAAAATAATTATTTATAAATATTATAAATACGGGGAATCAGAGTTCCATTTCGGAGAGGGAGCCTGAGAAACGGCTACCAGAACCAAGGAAGGCCGCAGGCGCGCAGATTACCCACGGAGTGTTACATACTGACATACTGACATACTGACAAACTGACATACAAGTGAAGCTAATAAAAAGCGTGTAAAAAACTGAAGATGGTTGTAAGGTTCATAGGAAAAATTAATGGCGGGAAATTGTTATGTGCTCCATTGGCTTTGACAGTTATCAAAAATCTGTTGCCTTGTATGCATAGAGCATTAGGTAAAGGATAATGCTTTGAAGAGAATATATAAATTCTTTTAATGATTGTTCCTCACCGTCAAGAAAAACTTCGTTGCCAGTGTCTTCGTCAGGAATTTCGTTCATCAACTCATTGATGCGAGCTCTTTCTGATTCCTTTGAATATAAAACAAACCGGTGAAAATACGATAACTAAGATTACCTATGTTAAACTAGCAGATATTTTTATTTGGAATTAATTAAACTAAATAAGATTACTAAAACAAATATAGCCCAAGTTATTCTTTGTAACTCATTATATTTCATGCGGTTTTCGCCCAAAGGTACCTGACGCAAGTTTTAATGTCTTTGAGTTTACCGCAAACAGACAGAAAGTAGTGCGTGGCTAGTGTCACCTGGAACCGCTTCTCGTCGAGGCGCTCCGCCATACCAAGCTCGAGGTGCTCGGCCTCTGCGTCCTCGCGCGCCACGTGCGCCGACGGCGGGAACAGGCGCGCCGCCGCGAACATGGCGGGCTCCGTCGTGGTGGTGGTGCGCGGGCGACGGTGTCTGCGCCGTTTCTGAATAATACAATCATTGAAAACATGATTGTTTTACTACTTAGAATAACCATAAAGTTATTGGATCATTCCCTAAAGCTCTAGGAGGAGAGACAAGAAGAGTTAAGACCCGTTGACCCGTAGTTCTACCGTCGATTAATTGATCTTAAGGTTCCAAACATGAGATTTAGGCGGCACTTCAATATACCTACTAGCGAGCTTACCAAAGGAGAATGCCAGACAATGTATAGGACTTTAACCCACTAATAAAAACATGTTGTACAACAATGTATTGTGCATCATTTT
This sequence comes from Mycalesis mineus, assembly GCA_034621355.1. Taxonomy (NCBI): domain Eukaryota; kingdom Metazoa; phylum Arthropoda; class Insecta; order Lepidoptera; family Nymphalidae; genus Mycalesis; species Mycalesis mineus. The sequence goes on along the minus strand of CM067890.1, from coordinate 2,682,867 downwards.
ATTGCATTTTGTTTACTATTTAATATAAATTACAATTAAAAGCTCTAGAACTCGGAGTATCGACACGAGCCTAACTTTGGTTATCGTCCATTTCCGTATTGTTGTTCCGTATATTTGTCACACTGACATGACAGTAGGAGTGGGCGATACAAATCATACGCGTTTACTGTACCTATATATTGGTCCAATATCTAATAGCTATATATCAGAAAACACGCTAACTATATATTAGATGTCGACGCGTACGACGCGACGTGTACCCGCTAAGGAGCGTACTACTCTACTGTTTCAATATCATATCAACTCCCTTGAACCAACGGTACGGGCTGTACATATGATATTGAAAAATCTATGATATTCTTACAACTGAAACTGACGAATCGAGCGCCGAGCGTATGAGCCGTATTTAAGAGACACAGCGGTACAAGAAAGACTGAAAATGCGATTATCAACGTTATTTCTAAGAGCCTAAGGCCTAATTTGGAAAAAAATATTAACAACTACCTGGGTAAAATAAATAATTTCAAACTATTTTAAATCTTAAGTTGTAAGTTTTAAAATCTATTTTTAAATAAAAATAATCGTTGTATTGACCTTCGGCCTTGACTTACTCATATTACCCTAATTTTGAACTTGTGAATTTTAAGCCTGCAATAGTTGAGTGTGGAGTTGTGGACTTATATTTACAAATATTTTTGCTAACATGTTTTTACGTTCAGCAGCATGCCGCACTTAATAGCTTTTTACTAAGGTCTAAGTTACCCAAAAGTAGAAAGATGTAATTCAAACAATGCAATGCTAAGCTAACAATGCAATCAGTTATCATGTGACGTTCTTGAGTTTTTGTCACGATTTTTTTCACGCTGCTGGTCAAGGGTCTGAATTCGACCCGTAAAAAAAATTGGGTAGTGTAAAATTTATGGATTGTAGATTTATTTTGTCATTTTGTCACGACGAAAGTAGGTATCTTATGACCCTCTATCTTAATATTAAAAATTATCAAAATGGGATTAGTTATTTACGCTATTCTGATTAGAAAATGTAACAGACATCCAACTGCTAGAGTATGTATTTACGAGTTATTATAGAGTTACTTATATACACGTATTATATACCTACTTCTAACTATCTTGAATATTTTCATTACATATGGAATATCAACAAATCAGCCCTGAAAACGAAAATTCAGCCTGAAAAGATAGGCAAATAAATAAATTGAAGTAATTACACGGTAAACTTTTATCATAAATACGTCTAAAAGACTTACTTTGAAATAGTTCTACACATTCTTACCTTAACTTGGCGCACTATTTTTTATTGCAAGATGCAGGATTAGGCGCAAGTGCGTGAAAGGAATTTCAAGTGTTCTATTTTAAAAAATTAAAACCGATCAATTGTGTGCCATTCGATGCAAAGGGTTCCGTAGTTGTACTTCACTAATTTAGAATAGTGTTATTAATCTCATTTGATTAATTTTCAAAAAACAATTTGAGCGAACATTTCCTTCTCTAAAAACGTTTTTTTAGACGGTTGACTAAAATACTTTTACTTATAAACTAAATTTCACAGCAATACTTTTCCTTTCAATTTCATTACATAAACTGTCGCCGTCAGTTTTTAACCTATCCATAAGCACATTAATTTAGTTGGTAATTAACTGGCCACTTTTTTTAAGTCTCCAGTCAACTTTGACTAAGTCATCTATACATCTCAAAGATTATTTTGAATCAATATGTAATTCTTAGATTATTTAAATATAATGTTGCTAACTAAAGGTCTTATCCACACCCTTTTTGTACAATAGAATTAATATTGCATTGTTATTTTTACATAAAATATACATAAAAAGGAGGTAAAAATTTAAGTTTTGAGATTTTTATTTTATTACTTTAGTAGATTATTTTATTTACTTATTTTATTGGTGTTTATTCATACTAAATTACAGTTTTTCACAATTAAAAGTTTATGAGATAAATCGCGAACAAACACATAGATGAACTGACTTGTCGAAGTTATAAGAGTTTCTTGTTAACTATGCGAACCCTAAAAAAACACTTAAAAATCCCTTAACGCATTCCCTTAAGAAATGAACTTCTAAATACGCATGCATTATTTATATACAAATTAAGAAACATAACTTTAGTAAAAGCCAATAACTATCAATTGCTTGTTGTAAACATATAATTATTGTTAGTCATTCTAATTCAAAGTACCATAATTGCGGTAAATGCAGTCAGTCCTAAGCCTGAACAAAGTATGAAGGAAAGTTCAATTCATTTATTCTAAGTACACCACACTATACATCAATAAAAATTAAACAATATTGTAAAATAATAAAATTCATCAAGATCGCTGCCAATATGACTTAGGATAATATCATCGATAAAAATTCCACTGCCATAAGTTTATATACCTATACGGCTCCCATACAAAATTTAAAGACATCGATATTTCAATAACACGTGCCAAGGTCACGCATGTTCACCCAAAAGATCCCCACAGTTTACCACTTGAGTAGAGACTTACAATACGTCCATACTCCATAATCAAGTACCTACATAGTTACTTAACTGATGTCCAAAATATTTACTATCAGATGTATAAAACAGTTTTGGAATATCATAGATTCTGGCCAATATATAGATATTAAAATATATAGATTCAATATCGGTTACTCAAATCTGATATATAGATACGATTCAATTCAGCGCAACGACGATATTACCCATGCCTACATGACAGTCGCAAAGCTTCCTTCAATACATTTTTAAACAGGCTTAACGACTCTGGATACTTGCTTTTTAGAGCCCGCTGTTGATGAAAATACAATAAAAACGATTTAAAAGACTAGAACCCAGTGTAACAATAAAGATTTAAAAATACGTAGAGTGTAAATTAAAAGGAAATAGTTCAACTACTTTTTTTTAACACAATTTTATTCCGATGTCCAACAGTAAAAATGACTTATTGTATAACATTTATATAATAATAGGATATTTTTAGCATATTTACAATTCGTGTTCTTTCTGGGTTAGGATCTGGCATTCTCCTTTATAATCGAGGCTCGAAAGGGTTCGCGAGAGATCTGTATTTTTGACGAATAATACAGTTTACGAGAGAACTATCAGGGCAATCTTATTTCTTCCAAGCCCAAAATATTTTTGGTTTCTTTTTTTTTCTTGGAGAAGAAAATTCTTATGGACATCCTTGTCGGAGAGTGCCGAACTCCAACTGGCTAAAAACCTCTCCTACCACCTCGACACTGGTGTGACTGCCATATTAGACTACCTACCACCAATGCCCTTGTCTTTCACGTAACACCCTTTCCTGGTTCCTTCATCCTTCTCCTTTATTTTTACGTTTATGACAAGACAAAATACCATCTTACCAGAACAGCCTCTGTGGAGCATATCGCCGCCAGCAGTAGCGCCAGCACCAGCAATTTACTCTTCATCGTTTCTTCTGCTAACTGCTACAATCTGTTACAGTAAAGCAAAACTAGCTTTTTCCAGTGGCTTGGCTCGATAAGAGAAAATAAATTTCCTGCCCATATTCCATATCAGTTTATTTTAACGGAATACAAACAGGCTAGCATATGGTGCTTAGTCTCACCGAGTTACTCCAATGCGGCTTGGCGGTTTTTTGTTTAAATTACTAGTAGTAAATATTTTTTGTAAAACACACATAAGTAATTCATCTAGGTAATATGTACCTAAGCCTTGCGCTAGCGCAGTGAAGGTAAATTAGGTATAAAAGCCATAATTCCAATAAACTGCATCGATGGAGCGTTGGTATACTTTCATCATTGTGTCCTATAGTATGCGAGTCATTGCCCTGTCATATTATAATCATTGAAAACTCAACTATATCACTATAATGTTATGACTTATCTATAAGATATTCATCTATGAAACTGTTTTGATTCAACATTGAACCGGCCAATCCGGCTCAATCGGCCTAACCGGGGATCGAACCCGGGACCTCCGTCTTTTAAATCCACCGCGCCTACCACTGCGTCATGGTAGTCATTTATTACAATAACAAAGGCAACTGAACCGAACGACAACGGAACTGCGTGGGTGTTTATTTCTGTGTGAACATGATGACGTCACGATATTTTTAATTGGGACATCGATGTACTGGTGCGAATTAAAAAGGTTCAAAGACTTTATAGCAAGCTGTCTAAAATAAATAGCTACCTTTTTAGCTAGAAGTTTTTCTGATGACACATAAGCATTATTATGATAACACTGCATGTCGAGTTATAAGAAATATGAAACTACCTACCACTACATCCATAAAGTATTACAGCTATGTAATTGTTTTATGATGAGTTCATCGGGCACACATGTTTAAATTATTAAATCTTTACAAACACTAGCTCGTAGTTTTATTGTGAAAAATTTTTAATAAAAAATAGAACCGACTCAAAACGCACCAAAAAGTAAAAAATAATTGTGTCATTTACTTGCTTTAATTTACTTAAGTATATCTATGAAGTCGGTGCCAGCCAAGTTTAAGGAACATTTATTTTACGTAGTAAAGAAATTTGTGGGTTCTAGGTAACGTCCTTAAAGTAGAAACCTTGGCTGGCACCGACTCCTAGATATGCTTAAGTAAATTAAACCAAGTATTTTTTACTTTTTAGTGCGTTTTGAGTCGGTTCTATTTTTTGTTAAAAATTTTTATTTCTTACTTTTTAGTGATTTATCGCCACGTAACGTACTCGTACTATACTGTCATAGTATATTATACGGCAACACTAGCCAAAAAGCTACCGATAACGAGACAAAAACTGAAATCGCTGTAAGCGTGCCTCCAAAATTCGAAGAGTTCCTTTAATTTCCCCAGGATATCATCATCAGATCCTAACATGGTGACAATGGGACCACCTTGGAAGTATGCCCTTTCTAATAAAAAAAGAATTATCAAAATCGGACAACTCTGTAAAAAGTTATGCGTGGTCATACATCGAAAAAAAAAATATACGTGTCGAATTGAGAACCTCCTCCGTTTTTTTTCGTCGGTTAAAAATGAGATGTTTTACTTGACGTACAAAATGGAAAATGTTGAAAGGAAGGCCTAGGCGAATGTGATGGACCAAATTCAGGACGGCCAGGTCGAACTTATAGACTTTGCCTACCGCTACGAAAATAAGGCGTGATCTTATACAAATCACTTGTAGATCACTAAAACTTTCGAAGGCGTTTTATAAAATCTACCTACCTACGCAAAAGTAGGTTAGACTAAATATTTTTTGAGTAAAATTACTTATAAAAAGGACCCTGGACCCCAAAGCTCATTTTTTGATTCTTGCAACCCCCAATTGGAAAGCTTGAAGGAACTACCGCAGAGAGAACTTTAAATGCTGAATTTATTCGGTGACGTCAGCAAACATCAGTAGGTACCCTTTATTACCAGAAACTGACTTGATATTAATTGACCCCTACACTCGTAATGCCCGAGACCCATTTGCCTAGTTTAGTTCAACATCTGAACTTCTGAACATATAGAAAGCAATAATCACAATTGACTCTATTGTCAGCGCGATCTATTTGTTTCTATTGACCCAAATATGCCATCTGTTAATGCGGTTACGTGAAAATCGTTTGCTCAAAAATATACTGACTTTTGTCGTTGAAAGTGTTGTTTTGTGCCCGAGTATGTTGATTGGTGTATTAAGAGAGTTCATAGAAACGAAAATAATATAAGGTTACTTAGCTCTAGATATGTAGGTATATCATAAAGCAACAGTGACTAAACTAGAGAAAGGGATGCTTAGATGGTTTAGGCATGTGGAGAGAATGGATGAAAGAAGATTCACAATAGAGATTTATAAGGCGAGAGTGAATGGAAATGTTGGAAGGGGAAGACCTAGGCGAATGTTCCTGGACCAAATTCAGGACATTTTAAATAATGGCTAGGTCAAGAGTACCCTAAACCGACGATCTTGTATGAAAGGATTAATGAGAGTGGAAGAAGCTAAGGAAGTATGCAAGGACCGTGGCAAATGGAAGGATGTAGTCTCTGCCTACCCCAATGGGAACGAGGCGCGATGCTATGTATGTACGTAAGCAACATTGCGCTATAACTTCATACACCTGTGTGACATAGAAGCTTTTATTCTGCTCGAATTAATTGTTATGGGCCTTAAATAAAGTCATAGGCATGGCGCTTAACTTAATCTTCGCTGCAAAGGTTTTCCATTGGAATCAAAGCGACAAATGCCAATTGGTTGGCTGATTTGGAACAAAGTGGTATTAATGAATGTCTTGCTATTAGAAATGTAGAGAGAAAAAGAACATATTTACCTGACTGCGTCAGAGGAGGTTAATGTTTTTCGAGCGTTTGTATGTATGTGGGTATGTGGCTATGTATGTATGTCCATTTCTTTGGCACGCGCTACAGTCTAAACGGCTGGATGGATTTTGACACATGAGGTGTCGTTGAATTCGTCAGAATTGTGGTAATGACATAGGCTATATAAATTTTCAAAATTGCGGCTGTAAGTGGGAATAAAGAGGGGGATGTGTATATATCTTTTTCTTATCTTAACAATATGGGTATCATATGAATGGGCGTAAAAAGACCATTTCAAAAACATATTAATCATATCACGTTTATATTACGGTTTTGACAAATAAATGTCAAAAAGTGTACTAAGATACTTGTTTTTCTCTTTTCAGTTCATTACTTCTAAGCAGTCGGGTTTTTGTTTTTATAATAATATTTGTTTTTTTTGACATTTTTTAGTTTTAGTTTGTGTTATAGAAATGAGACGATACACTTTTTGTCATTTATTTGTTAAAACAGTAGGTAATATAAGTTCATATCGTCGGGGATGGTGCAAATCTGCGTAACTAGCATTGGATAATTCCGCGTATCTGACATGTGTAGCCATTTTAAGTTTTCGCGGGCATTTCACGCAAAACAATGATTGGCAATTACAGTTTTGACGGTAGTTTATTTCGTCCAATCGTAAGGCAAAAATCGCCCAAAAACAATACTGCGAGTCTGTCGCCGGCAAGTATCAAGACCGCGTAAGTGATCTGATGGCACCGGGAGCGGTTGTGTTGTTTATTTTTGCAATAAAACTTTGTGTTTACTTAAAATTAATCAATGCAACATCAGGTAAGTGTAGATATAATGTTTATTTTAAGTTAAATATAGGTATTTAGCACAATTTTAGTTAATTTAAAACTTAAGAATAAAAATATCTATCTAATTTAAAAATAATATCTAAAATTTGTTTAATGTATTGTATAATTTATATTGGGCAAATGTATGTTACCCAGTTATTATAACATTTTTGTCTGTCTGTCTGTACCAGCTAATCTCTGAAACTACCAGTCGAATTGTAAAAATTCTTATTATTTATTATCATCACATAGGCTAATTTGTATCCTGATATTCCTACAAGAAGGAAGGACTTTGCGAGTGAAACCGCGGGCATCCGCTAAAAATAGTGTAAAACAAAAAAAAACTTATATTTTTATTTATTTTTAGGATCAAAATGGAAAATTATACTAGTTCCTGTAGCGAAAACGAAATAGTTCATGTTACCACCTTGCTAGATTTAAAGAAAAGGCGTGAACATTTATTAGAAATGAAAAAAAATATTTTGCTTCAGCAGTCTGCATCTCGTGAAAATACCAAACAACTTTTTGAAAATGTACCTAATATAAATGTTGCTGAAGCCGAAAATCACAAAGAAAATCCTAACTACAGCGATTTATCTAACTGTGACACAATTACTTTCAGTACTTCTTGTTTAGAAAAGCTGCTGGAATTTGGTGATCCCGATTATGTTTCTGAACCTGCTATAACTGCAAGTAACAACTTTGTTACTTTTTCTTCTGATGAGAATGCCTGTATTGAAACACTAAGTGGAATTTCAGTCCTTGACTTTTCATCAGATGACTCTGTGGCTGATCCAAATTATGTTCCACTGTCTGAGATAACGAATGTTGCACCGACAATTTCAACGTCAATTGACGGAAATAATGATTTAATTCCTGAAAGTAACTTAGAATGTGCAGTTGCGGCAGAGTCTAGAATACGGAAACGGAAAGCAGAACAAATGTCTTCAAAAAGGTATAGAAATAAGAAGTTGAGAATGCTAGGTCAAGAATACATAGGTTTTAGAAAAAATGGTGATGAAAAATTTTTACAAGACTCTATCAAACCAGCGCGAAAACTTGGAGAGGCTTGTAAGTCAAGCAAATGTATAAAGAGCAAGGTAATTAACTGTGAAAAGTTTACTGAAATTATACGATTAAATATTTTTAAAGAATATTGGGAGATGAGCTGGATTGAGAAAAAAATGTTTGTTTCCTCTTTAGTAGATAAAAAACCGACTAACAGAAAAACTACTGGAAGGGCTGATACAAGACGAGGAAGTACAAAAATGTACTATTTGAAATTGAATGATCAAAAATATCGAGTCTGTTTAAAGACATTCTTAGGGACATTAGGCATTAAGGAGTGGACTGTCAGGTACTGGTTAGGAGAGAAATCAAATAAAGAATCAACAATGAAAAGGAAGAAAGATATTGCGTTGCCTTCGTTAAAAGAATTAGTCCAAACATTTTTAAGGGATATACCCAAAATGCCTTCTCACTATTGTCGAAAAGAAAGTACGAAACTATATTTAGAACCAATAATACAGTCTAAACGTGAACTATACCGTATCTATGTTGAAAAGGCAACAAAAGAGGCACAGAGAGTGGCTTCTAGAAAAATTTTTGAAGATGTTCTGAAAGGTGAAAACATAGCATTGTTCCAGCCAAAAAAAGATGCATGTGATCTGTGTAGTTCGTATAAAGTAGGTAATATTAGTGAAGAAGAATATCAGCAACATTTGTCACGAAAAGATTTAGCAAGACAAGAAAAGCTTTTAGACAAAGAAAGCGCGAAAAATGGAACTCTTCATGTTATCACTGCTGACTTACAAGCTGTGAAATTGTGTCCATTTTTGAAAGCTAGTGCATTGTATTTTAAGACAAAGTTGATGGTTCACAATTTCACCATTTATAATCTGGGCACTAATAATGTAAAGTGTTACTGGTTTGATGAGACAACTACAGATTTAAAAGCATCAACGTACGCTTCTTTTTACATTGATTATTTAAAGAAAATTATAGAAGACTGCCCAAAAGATATCGTTATTTTCAGCGATGGATGTACATCACAAAATAGAAATGTAGTAGTTTCGAACGCTCTCCTGCGACTGGCGATGGAAAAAAACATTGTTATCACACAAAAATTTTTAGAAAAGGGTCATACTCAAATGGAGGTGGATTCAGTTCACTCTATAATCGAAAGAAAGTTAAAAAATCGTGAAATATTTTTGCCTAGTCAGTACTCTTCGATTACCAAAGAAGCTAGACTAAATCCATCTCCATATGAGGTAGTAACAGTGGACCACACATTTTTTAAAGACTATAGTATTAAAAATAACTTAATTTATGATACAATCCGCCCCGGTAGAGGGATTGGTGCAAAATGCGTGGTTGATATCAGAGTTCTAAAGTACAATCCCAATGGTATAATTGAATTTAAGCTTAACCACACTGACGAGTTTCAACCATTACCACAAAGGCCAAAAAGAATTGAGCCAGTTATTCCACCACAGCTTTTTAATAAAAGATTGCCCATAGCAAAATCAAAGTATGAACATTTACAACAATTGAAGAGTGTTATACCTTTTGATTGCCATGAATTCTATGATAACCTGCCATACAGTCATACTTAATCCAACCCTACTTTTTATTAATAAGAATCTATAATAGTGAACAATTTAGTTTAGTTTAGTTGAGAGTTTTCATTGTTTAGTTATTTTGTTGATTTTTTCTAATTTGAATAGTAGTATAATATATATTTTTAATAAGTTTAGGATTTGTGATATTCCTAATAAGAATTCCTCTTAGGATTACTGAAAAGACTGATATTGTCTAAATAAATATAAAACTTAATTAAAATAGTGTTGATACAGTCGAGATCGAGAATACAAAGAGATTTTCGAAAAAAAGTTTATATTTCTTTTGTTACATTCATTTAATCTAACTTTTGTAAGAGTTAAATATTTTCAAATAATTTTGAGTAGTTTATTTTCAATATTGAATAATTATTATTGTTTAAATTATGTTATTTGTTTCATTTCAAAATCACGTATCTTACTCTTAGGCACCAATGTGATATGTTTATGGCCAAATCAAATCCGCGTAATTGTCGTAGAGCCTTAATTATTTACTTTAGGTGGTGTATCATCATAAAAAGAGATAAAACACATAAATAATTACTCTTTGTGTGAAAATGAGCTTAAAATTCGTTGAAATAAAAAAGTTATTAAGTTTTTACCTTCCCCTGTAAAATTGAATTTAATGCAGATACGCTGACTTTACGTGTGGTAGATTAGCGGATTTGCACCATCCCCGACGATATATTAAATGAAAATACTATTATTCTTTGCTAATTAAGTCATAAGTGACTAGTTAAACTAATAAAAGATATACATTTTATGCACGTACGTATCGTCATGATTCAATGCCTGTATTTAAGATAATTTTAAATTTAGTATGAACTTACCTAATTGATAAGCTTAATGTATATACGAGATACCGTTTAGTGGCCCATGAACTTTGTCCCACAATTCTGAGAAAACATACAGTTGTAAAATGAACTGAAATATTTTGTATAATGTACAGTAATATTCGTACAGTGGTTAATATATATAGTTTTTTATTTTTTTATTAATATAGTTGTTATATTATGAAACTATAGTTTAAAAGAATTTTATAATTTTCTTTTGCAATTGCTTTTATTAACGATCACTATCAGATGTTGATGACAGTGACCGGCTTAACATGCTCTCCGAGGAACGGGGGAGTACCACCACCAACTTCCCGACTCCGGGCTTGGAATGTACTGAGAATCTCATAAAAGAACGAAAAAGTCAGAATTATTCCATGACCCCGACCCAGGATTCGAACCCAGGATCCCGTGATCGAAGCCAGATAGGCTAATCACTAGACCAACGAGGTAGTCACTTAATTATTTAACTAAGCGCAAATCAAACTTTTCGATTTCAAGAACTTTCAGTACCTTTTTAAAGCTTTGTTGGCTACTAGGTAGGTACTATTCCTTAGTATCGAATAAATTAAAACTCAATAGAATGAATGAAGTAAATTTTCAGATCTTCAGCTCATGAGCGTTTATATGGATGAGATCTAGAGATACAACAGAGACAGGTCAATGACGCATCGTAATGTATTCAGCAGAAGATACGGCCGCGTATCATTTTATGTTATTAGGAGGGCTTTGCATATGGTAATATTTCCGCCCGTAAAACTTTGCAGACGGTATAAAGCATAGACTATAGACGTTGGTACCAACTTAATAAAGATGAAGTTCTCGTTCTAGCCCTAGAACTAAAGAAGTAAGAACAATTTTCGAGGCTTCCAAGACCCTATCTGAATTCTGAAAATATTGTTAAAATTCTACACACGAATACTTACTAGACTGATTACACAGATACTTCACTATCGCAATTTCTAGAATCTAGAACATTATGTTGCAATGTTCTTTTCAACCTAGCTCCTGAATCCTGATCTTGATTAAGCTTTAGGTTTTAAACCAATAATTTAACCAACCTTTAACCCACCATCGAAATTACATTGAATTTCTGCTAGGAATTAGTAGGCATGACAATAGTCCAATAGGTGAGGATGGGAACCTAGAACTTAAGAGATTTGATTCTGGCCACTTAAACGTAACCACTATGTAGTAACCTAAATATGAAATATGTCACAGTTATTATAAAAACAACGGATAAGAGACGATAACCCGGAGCACAACCTCAATACTGAACTATCGGATCTGTGTCGTCTTGTCGTTAGTCGAGGTTTACGACTTCTGAAAAATAATACGCCGTTCACTAAAGCACTAACTACAAGTCGTAAACTATATTCGGCTATACGATAGTATAGTTGCCGATGAAATAACAGGTCAATGAGGTACCATATAAAAACGAGTACGGTCTGGATATTTTTTTCTTATGGTAGCCAATGGCCTGCATCTATCAAAATAAAAATTTCTCGGAAAGGAAAAAAAGAAATATTTTGTGCTTTCATATACTTAGCCATGACGCAAGTGAAACATTCAACATACAGGATCGAAACCTGGACCTCGTGATCGAAGTCATATAAGCTAACTACTAGACTAACTTGGCAGTCATGACCTGTATGTGACCTAAATACTTCGGCAGTGATCCTGCGAAATTCATTATACTCATAACATCGTTTATTCGCAAAGGACGGAAGCTCGTTTTATCGCGCGGTGTCCGCCGATAGCTGCCTGACCCCGCCGCCATTTGACTCAACAGATAAAGATGTAAAAAAAACATATAAAATCAGTTTTTTGTGCTATATTATAATGTGATGATACAGATATCTAATATATAATTACTGGGTCTCATAATACTAGCCGATTACAATGACTTGGTCCCCGTGACCACGTTTAGTATTTTTTACTAGGTACCTAGATATCACGTGGAAAAAATCTTTACTTTTTCGGAATCAAAAGTAGCCTATTTCAGACTATAATCTATCTTTGTGCCAAATTGTAATTATTTAATCAATGTATGTATATCAACATTGAACCAAACAGTCATACAGTATAAACAAAATGCCAATGTGCATGAATAGTTCATTATTGCTGACATGAGTAATGTGAGTGTTGCGAAAACGTTGATCACATCTTCGTAAGCATAAAAATGCGTTAAGCATATTTTTTGTTTTGTTTTCACAAAAATGAGAACAGTTGCATAGCTATCTTCTCGTAAATTATAATTACCTATAGGAAAACAAATAGGTGTAAAAATAATAAAAAAAACTTTTACAAGCTTTTATTTTGCAATTTTAGGACAAAGCTATCTACTCTTCGAGATAATTCAATCGAGACCAAACTCGATGGGATTGTGTAGTTCTATTCAGGAGTTCCTATGGTCATCTTCCAACTCCAGGATCAGATCAGCTTATTTTAGAAAGGTAAACGGGGCGGCGAAAATATAGTGTCTTACTAGACTTGCAAATAACTCTGTAGTAATTGAATAAAACACGAAACCAGGAAATCACGTATCTTTAGAACAAGAAACAAGAAAAATGTGGAGCTTAGAGGTGCACGCCGCGTAATCTTAATTAAGGGTCGATTTCTCAAAATAATTTGTTATTATTATACCTTCTTATTAATAAGTAGTTCATCTTCTTCAAAAATCCATTAGAGAACGCGCAGGCAAGAGGAAGATAACCAGGCAGGTCCCATGGATTTGAAAATATCGGCTACCTGTCTACTAGTTGTCTTGCGTTTAGGACTTGGACGCATCAACACACGCAGTTATAGCAAACTAACCAAAAATACTGGAGAAACCCGTTTCGGAATAAATTCTTTTGTTTGTTTGCATTTTGAACTAAAATTGGTTACTCCCTACCTAATAAGTTCTGTGTAGTTAGACTAATATATTTAGTGACATTGTAATTATGACATCTGAATTTAAAATTTATTATGCATGTTGTGAAGACCTGTTGTAAGCTGAGCATTAACTAAAGCTCGATATATATATTCAATGGACAAGAAATAATGTATCAGCAGTTGGTTTTCCTTAATAAATAAATAAAGTTATGGTAATCTTTTGTAATCATTAACTTTGTTATGTATGTATACATAAATCGAAGTAGGTAGGTACTATGATTAAATATTGTGAATGTAAAGAACTATGTACCTATATTTTCTTAATTTACCTTTTATCATGCAAGCAAAATTATTTAATAGCGATGTTCTATTATGTATTAATGTTAACTATTCATTAATAATCAAAATACGTCTCTACCGTTTATAAATAAGTAACTTTGTTAATAAAGGCCTAAAGCTTGCGATAAAGCTTCAGTTAAACTAAGAAGTAAGTACCTAGATTCTGTATTATAAACGTGCCAAATGAAAATCGGAATTAAAAATAATTTCTACAGTTGTGTATTGATACATAATCACATATTTCTTCAGTTTTATCAATGGGAATAAAAAATCAACTTACCAGTAAAAAACTTGCGTTGTCGAGGCTGCTTCACCGCCGAAGCTCCCGCCACCGACTGCGCGTGCGCGTACCACGGGCCGGAATTCCGGAGCGCTCCTGTTTCACTATTCAGTTGTTTATACGTAGATATTCACGCATAATAATGTATTCGTTCTTAGTCAGTTTTAAAACTGTCAAATAAGCAGAATACGCGCTACAACTTTAACTGCCTTTATAATTTAACTTTATAATAATTGATTTCCATCAGGCATATGTTAGTGCCGCGCAAGCTTTTCGTTTTAAGTACCTAACTGAGAGCGTCATAATAAGGCTAAGAGTCACTTAGTGGGCGATAGAAAGAGCAACTCTCGGAGTATCTCTGCGTGGTCGTATCAGAAGTTAGGAGATCCGCAGAAGAAACAAAAAACTGACGTAGCACAGCGAGCCACAGAACTGAAGTGGAAATGGGCGAGGCCCGTGGTTCGAAGAGGGACCTTGGGGCCCAAGATGGTAAAATAGACACTCCGCACCTGAAAGCCGAACTGAAGATATCAAACGAGTCGCAGAGAGCCGCTGGTCACAGGCGGCACAGGATCGTTGTTTGGAAGTCCCTAAAAAGGCCCATGTCCAGCAGTGGACGTTTACCGGCTGATAATGGTGATGATGACGACCTCCGTGGCGCAGTGGTATGCGTGGTGGATATATAAAGCGGAGGCCCTGGGTTCGATTCCCGGCGGGGCAGATTGAGATTTTTCTTAATTTGTCTCGGTCTGGCTGGAGGGAGGCTTTCGCCGTGGCTAGTTACCACCCTACCGACAAAGTCGTATCGCCAAGCGATTTAGCGTTCTGGTACGATGTCGTGTAGAAACCGAAAAGGGTGTGGATTTCATCCTATTTCTAACAAGTTAGCCCGCTTCCATCTCAGATTGCATCATCACTTAACATCAGGTGTGATAGCAGTCAAGGACCAACTTGTAGAAATAAAAAAAAAAATGATGATGAGGTTTTTGTTTATATATTTTCTCGCAAAAAATTAACAGATCAAGCAAATGAGCAACCTTATCGTTGGGTATTATGTGAGGAACACGTCGTACAAAGCGCCATCCTGTCAAGCACCTGAAGCGTAGGTTTAAAGTCTCATGTCCCTATAATTACACCGGCTACCGTGCCCTTCAGATCGGGGCAATGCAATGCTCTTTAGCAGCATAGATATACGAGTGGTAGAAGTACTCCCCAAGACCATCTTTTGACGTGACAACGTCTTATAATTCGATAGAGCCGGCTGCACGCACGAAAAAACATGACGTCATGCGTCGTTACCTTGCTTTGAGGCGTTCCATGTAAGGCTTGAAGTGCAAGCGAGAGCGCCGAACGAGCGACAAAGAAGCACAATCGGCCTTTGCGTTCGGCAGCGTTCGACATCCGTCTATCAAATATATTTTTTTTTAAATTAAAAATTAATATATTTATAAATTAATGTATTTATTATAAATTTAAAATATAAATTTATAAAATCAAAATCAATTATTTTATTAATTTAAATTAATATTTATAAAAATATACTTAAATTAAAAATTTTAATAACCAATTAAATGCAACCATTCCATCAGTATTTTCTTAAGACATTGTCACGTTCAACTATCGTCAGTAAACCGACTTTACAGACAATCAATTTTTTTTTCTAAGATTGATCATCAGCCTGTATCCGTCAAATTTTGGACATAGGCCTTTCCGAGAGCGCGCTACATGATTCTTCATGCAGCCACTTCCCACTACCTTTTTACGCTCGACCTGAAGGGCGTCCTACACTACGTTTAGAGGTATGTAATCTCCACTCAAGAAGCCAAGCTTATCTCATCATAATTATCAGCCAATTTAATTTAGCTTACTAAAGGGCCACATAATATAAACCACAGTGAATATTATAAAACTTGTATTTATTGAATTTTGGGTTCATTCTTGTGGGAGGCTTCGGCCGTGGCTAGTAACCACCATATGGACAAAGATGTAACGCCAAACGATTAAGCGTTCCGGTGCGATGTCGCGTAACAAGTTTAATTTTACTCCTGACAATAAAAATAAAATCAACACCATAATGTAATGTCATTGTTTTATGGATATCGTATACCGTCCATAAAGTTCGTAGTGTTGCCATATCACTTGAATCCGCGGAATAACGTCCCGCCCTTTTAATTGATTTATCGCTTGCACCCATTGAAATATAATTTTATGCGTTCGTGTGTACTAGTTTCTTCAATAGTGCGCTTTCGTTGTATATTAGTTAACCCTTGTCTGCAATCACACCTGATGGTAAGTGATGATGCTTTGTAAGGAAGCGGGCTAACTTGTTAGGAGTACGATAAAATCTACACACCTTTCGGTTTCTACACGACATCATACCGGAACGCTAAATCGCTTAGCGATACGTCTTTGTCATCACGGTGGTAGCTACCTGCGACCGAAGCCTCCCACCAGCCAAATAGTGATAGTAATTTGCAAGAATAAAACAATTGTTATGCATATCTGATCGTTTAATTCATACCACTGGATTATTTTCGTACATCTACAAATATAGAGATCACTTCAGAACATCGTTTCAACAAACTCTATGAAAAGCGTTGATGTAATATGAGTATTTTTTCATATTTTAGAAATCATCTTAAGTGTCGCACAAATAAATAGTATACATAGAGCCATATACCTTCAGTGGCGTGCACTAGTTTTAAAATTCATTGAGTTGAAGAAAGAAAATTAATCAAATTAAGAAACTGTCCCATGATATACAATGCTTTTATGCCTGTATGTGTACGCCACTGGTATTCATAATTTTTTTTTAAATTGATATTTAATACTTTAGGTACATAATAAAATCAACAGAACAGTACAAATACTCCAAACTCCAAAAAAATATTGGAGGCGATAGGCAAGTTTTGCGAACACAGATAATAAATTATAGTGTCAATTACAGAACATTATGGTAGGTTCTGTAATCTATGGAATATGTCTGTGGCATTTATTCACCTCCCACTCGCACACTATCACTAAAGAGCGAAAGAGGAATAAACGCGACATTGACAATATTCCTGATCTTTATATTCCATAAATAATACCAACAATTTCCATAGACTGTTTGATGAGAACAATCTCAGTATCAGACGGTACAGTAATTAGGTATTACAATTTTTATGAATTGACGCAAACAATTTTGAACTTTACACCCTTACCAGAAGGATGACATTTGATTGAAACGCACATGAATTTTGCCTTTACAATAAACATTTCTATTGTCCATACTTTACAGTCAATGCGATTATAACATTCCTTTAAAAAATTATCAGACACACTTCTGTCACGCCTTGGCCACATAAATCGCGAGAATATTCGCGAAACGTCCACAATGGCCGAAGTATTCGCGAGTGTTTGCACGATCGCAAGTGCGCGGCCAAGGCATTTCAATTACACACGATTGTTTCAAGTTTAATCGAGTACCAAAAATTCAGTCAATGAAATAAAAATTGATATGAACAGATGTTATACAATAAAATCAAAGTACCAGTGCCATATTAATTTTATAAAAATTAAAACTGACAGCGGCGTTGAAGACGAGGACACAAACCACGAGTCTTTGCCTGATTAGATCAGGTTGCGAAGTATGACGACAGAGGGAAGCGAGAGAGGTGCGGGCGGTAACACGTGCTAGTGACGTCACGTTATAGTTACACAGCTGGTTCTCTAAGCTAGAAGAAATATCTCGTTGTATAGAAAACGGTCAACAGCGGCGTAAATCGTTCTCTTTTGCTCCTTGAAGGAAGGAGTTTAAAAAATTACTATTGCGCCTGCTTTTTAACAAAGTCGCTGCGTAAAAACCTGACGTTAATTTATATGAAATTAAAGCGTATTTTTTCCATATATATTGGTGTTGTTTTTACGCATTGAATCGACTCGATAAAAACTCGCACTAGGCACTTCCGGCTTAAAGACTTTTGGGAAGTATAATCGATAGTCTTGTCGCAAAGGAACTTTCAGTTCCGGTCTGTCTATATTTGTAAAAAAAACGTAGAAAGCGTTGCCTACTACTCACTCGTTTTCCTCTATCATTACAATTGCGGCAGCCCTGAGATGAAAACTGAACTATTTAGTTTGACAATTATGAATTTATTATCTCGAAATCAAACTAAATTCACAGTTTTAAAAGTATAGGCCATCTTTTTATAATATATTCCCTGTGAAAAAGTATTGCAATACTTTTAGAGCTGTCAACGTAGTATGTATAAATAATATTTTTACCTGGCACTTTTAACACATTTAAACATTAACCTTGTGTCGTCTATAAGTCAAAGAACATTTCCAGACATTGCAGTACCACAGATGGATAAATTCGTTACCCAAATGACAGTTATCAAAGATACTAGAGTTAGAAAAACAAAATCATTTTCATCCACATAAAATCTACAATCCATTGCCATCATGATCATTTCCTTTTTCTTTCAACTCATAAAAACAAGAGTTCCACATCTTCCACATCCTACAGACGAACAGTCACTTTTCAGTACATTTCTTTTCGGTTGTTGAGTATGTTTTTTACCAAGTCGTTGCGTAAAAACCGAACGTCAATTTATGTGGAATTAAAGCAGCGCCATCTAGTTACGATGTGATAAAATACTTTTTCCCATATTGACGTTACGCGTGGTTTTTACGTAGTGCCTCGGTAAAACTCACACTGCTCAACCGTCATGTATAAATGTGTGAAAGTACCAGATAGTAAACACAAATTATAGTCTAAATTTGACCCAAAAGACAAAACTCATGAAATAATCTATTTATTGCTTTAACATTAAGAAATCATATGACGATTGAATTCATTCCCGTTCAATAATTTGTACGTAAAACGTACAATCAATGTAATCTAATAACACCAATCGGCCATCTTTTATTTACAAAAAAGTTTGGCTACCTTCTATTTTATGATGACGGTTTTACATTGGTTGTTGGAGTTTTACTTAAAGGGGCGTCAACAAAAACATTAAATTATAAATTGCATATATAATGGTTCCTAAAGTCCCTGCAATGAGAAGAGATACCAGACGTAAACACAAGCGACGTTTACTCGTAGCGACAACGGAGCAAACGATATCCGTCTCTTTCTATCTTGTTTATTTTCTATCTGCGGCACGACTCATGGCTTCCATGCTCAGTTATTACGTCTTGTATCTCTTCTCGTTAAAAGTGAGTAGGCGTATACATCTGCCCCTATATCACTCTAAATAATTTTACCATTACAAATACAACGTTTTAACACAAATGTCCAGATAGTTTTAATTAATTTTAAAGACATTGAGCCTTTTTTAAATGCCTTGCTAGTGAGTGCTGTTTCGATAGCACATTTGTAAAAAATGGCCAAGATATTCCTATCATTCTCCAATGGTGCGTTTACTGCAGGTGGTATAAACACTTCATTTTTGGAAAAATGGAAAGCACTTCGATTAAAAAATAAACTAGGTTGGACCAAGGACGATTAGCTTGATTTGTTAGAAACCCTAGCAGAAGTTGGACCTTTTCACGTCTTCGATTTAGATTTTCGATGTCGACAGCGTGAAGCGATGTTTTCGAACCCATATATTTAATTTTCCGTAGATATAAATATTCTAATTTGATTCATAAAAAAATTATTAACAAAGTCATGGAAGTATCAAAGTGGCCTATCAGTGTCATTAAACTAGACTGTACAATAATAAAGTAATAATAATAACATTATACTGACGTATAACGTAATTTTGTCAAAGCAAAAAAAACCACTTCACCACAAAAATGTAGTCCGACAAAATTGAATATTAAGTGTAATATTGTATAAATAATATTATATTCACACGCAAGTTACAAGTTTTACAAGGATAATCGTTATTATTAACAAAAAAAAAAGAAAATTAATTTTAACTGCTTAATAATAGTAACCTATTTTTATTAATTACAAACATACATTAATCATGGTGTGTAGTGACCATTCGTAGCACTACAGACGTGACAGGGCGGCCGTCGATACCTCATGCGATTGGTTGATTTTGATGACGTATGTGCATACACTGCTCTGAGTGGCTAGTGA
This sequence comes from Mycalesis mineus, assembly GCA_034621355.1. Classification (NCBI taxonomy): domain Eukaryota; kingdom Metazoa; phylum Arthropoda; class Insecta; order Lepidoptera; family Nymphalidae; genus Mycalesis; species Mycalesis mineus. The sequence goes on along the minus strand of CM067890.1, from coordinate 2,662,702 downwards.
GTTTGTTACCGATACGCTGCGTAAAAACGTAACGCAAATTTATATGGAGTTGAAGCAGCGCCATCTATACTAAAGCCAAACTCGATCGAGAATGCTTGTCAACAAACAAATTAAAAATGAAGGTAGAAATCACTAGTCATTTTACACCTAATTTTTTTAATTAACCAGTTAATGACGAATTCATGACAATAAATTAGATTAGTAAGCATAAAACTAATTAATTTATTCAATATCTTTTAAAGATTTTTTAAAATAAAAAAAACATAATTTTAAATTTATTAGGCATAAAATGTGTTGCATTTTCTACCTTCATTTTAAATTTGTATGTTGACAAGAATTCTCAATCGAGTTTGGCTTTAATATAGTTATAGCGAGAGTAAACGCTTTTGTTTCTATATAATGACGTTACGAGTCACGTTTTTACGCAATCGTTCGGTAAAAAAACTCGTACTTGCCTCTCAGATTGTTTTATACGAATCTACCCATAAAATATCAACCAACCACGCTTTAGACGGCCGCAATTGATTTCGGCACATGTATAGATACTTTTTGTACGCGTATCTTTTAGATGTCAGTACTATTAGGTTTTTGTTTGGTTACGGACTTTTAACTATATTATATTTGTTAACTATAAATATTTATAAATACATACATACAGTTTTTAATAATACTATTTTGTATTTAAAGATATGGATAGTAAATTAAAAGAATCAAATCCGCGATGTCCACGATATACGACACTGGAGATTTCACTCGCGTAGTTCTCGTTCCCGTGGGAATTTCGGGATAAAATGTGGTCTATGTGTTATTCTGATATGTAAGCTATATTATTGTAAAGTTTCATCAAAATCCATTCAGTAGTTTTTGCGTGAAAGAGTAACAAACATCCATCCATACACACAATCTTTCGCCTTTACAATATTAGTAAGTATTTGGACGTACTATATAAAAACTGACATCTAAAAAACCACGCGCATCACAAAAAGTATTCGTGAATCCAAATCAAGTTGAATGGAAATTTTAATTTTGATTTTGTATTCCAATTAACTTTTGCGAAATATAACCAATTTCAAATATTACAAAAAAATCTTTTAATTAAAATACATAAGTATTCAAGGAATCTACATTTTTAATTTTTTTCATTACCACGAACTATATATCAAAAATTAAGTCTAAATTTTCTGTGACATATCATGACATGACATGACTTAATTTGACCGTATCACTGACATAATTTTGATGCCACAGAAAAGGGACTCCAACGACTGCAGTATAATTCTAAATACAAAATGTAAATAAGAGTTTGGTTATATTTCCAAAAACAAAAAAAATTTTGAGCGTAAAGTAAATCTAATTAAAGGCCGTTACACACGCAGCGTTATTCTCGCGCGGTTACTCGCGACAAACGAGTTGCTACGCATTAACTTTCGAACATAAACTTCTATTTACACTATCACATCATGACCATGATGAATTTGATGATTTATGTGCTACCTCAGATTCTTTTTTTCTTTTCTCTATAATGTTACGGTTAATTAATTGATTTTATTTTTTAAATTATTGTCCATATGCTTAAACTATTTAAATTTTATCGGCTCGGAAATATACCCATGCATCATGGCGTCCAGATGCAAACAATGTAAAATCTTAATTCCTTCTGACTTGAAATGAACCAACCACCTTCTTAAATATCCAGGTTACATTATCAATTTGACTGACATCCCTAAGCTTCCTTAAATATTCCCTAACATTGCAGAATGTATAGACCTAGTTAAGGCATACAAAACAAATTCGCCAAAATTGCTATACATAATTGCCAGAAAAAAGATTAAGTATTTTGCCAAAATTCGTATAGATACTCGCCACATTAAGGATTAAAGAATTTTTAAAAAAAGTAAAAAGAATTAAAGAATTAAAAAAAAACAAATCTCGAGCTCAGTAGTGAACCGATATTACAATACTGATTTTGCGTTGTAAGAGCTCTAGAGGTAATAAAATCACATTGCAAAAAAACATTGCAGACGCGCGTCTGCCGCGCGTTTGAATAACGTCGTGTGTAACGCCCTAAATTTTCCCAGAACGGTAGGTGGGTTGGAGCCCACCTGACCAAAATTAATTTATACTATCTAACTACTTAACAAAAAGAAGCGATGCGAAGCGTGTTATTTAAGTTGATAGCCTACGAGCGTATAGACTTAATACAATTCCTTTTACCCTGCACCTTAATAAATTCGACATTGTGCTTGTATATTGTCTCTTATTTTATACTTTTCCTTTAGCCGCGTTTCCATTAACTTGTACTTCCATTAACTTGTACTTCCAATGACTTGTAAACAAGATGCAATTTGCATAGTGGAAACTTGCATACATGATGAAACTTGTTGTTTCCACTTGTACAAGTTGTATGCAAGTCATTTGCTTAATGTAAACGTGGCTTTAGCCCAAGGTTGCCCGACAAAGATCGCTGCTAAGCGATAAGGCCGCCTATTGTGTCTTACTGTACTTTTATTATGTGTGTAGATTACAAATAAGGAATAATAATAATTGTCAAAGAACGAACGCAAGATGTCTTCAGTTCCTATCTATATTTTCAATTAATAGACACTATACAGGCGCAGTGTTCAATCCGTTAGGTGCCAGATAAAAATAATTTACTTTTAACTATTATTTTTAATTGTAATTACAAGGAACTTTGTTAAAATAAATTTCAGTAATACATACATCCAAAATCAAACCATCTACCAAAATATAAAACTTACAGACCTTCTACAATGAAGATGTAAGCAAATTTAATGAATATAAAAAAATCATGTTGATACGATCTGGGAATTAAACCCAAGACCTTTCAGACAGCGTGCAAAATAAATTAAAAAAAAAATTATAAGTTACATTACATAAAATATTTCATCATTAGTTATGGAAATAGTATAACGTGTTATAAATTGTAGTAAGTCATAAAACCAGTAGGCCTTAGATGCGGCGCTAGACATATTTCATGTAGAGAAAAAGACATCATATTTGAATGATTGATTGTTGTTAATATTTAAGGAGGCACATATTTCATTCATTATGTTATACTAGAGGTCGCCCGCGGTTTCACTCGCGTAGTTCTCGTTCCCGTGGGAATTTCGGGATAAAATGTGGTTCATTTGTTAATCCAGGGTGTCAGCTAACTCCATACCAAATTTTATTAAAATCGTTCCAGCCATTTATTCGTGAAGAGGTAACAAACAGACACACTCACAAACTTTCGCGTTTATAATATGTAGTATAATATTTCTTTTTGTTTCTAATTGTAGGTATTGTATAGTGGTATTTATTATTGTCTTTACATTGATGTACATATTTTTGTAGGCTTAATTCTTAATTAGTTTAGTTTTCAAGTTAATGTATGCTGAGTTAACCTAAGTAATATAATGTAATGTCATTTCAATTCATGTATGCTGTGTAATTTTTGTATTGTGAGTAACGGCTTCTGAATAAATAAATATAATTATAAATAGATCATCGTCCAACAGCGACAAATTCTTAAATATTGCTTATTCGTTGCGTTGGGGCGAAAGAGAGAGTGTTATTTTTTATTTCGCCTCCATTAGACGTCGATGTCTTTTTGTCTACACGAGATGGTCTAGTGACGCATCCCAGGCCTAAAGGTAAGTCTGTACGCTCATAGTCATATATACACGACTGGAATTTTAGTAGACGCAAAGTTATACACCTAAAGGCCTCACGCACAAAGCGAGGGAGCGAGAAACAGAATTTAATCGGCCTAACAAAAAAAATATTTTTCCAAAAATCGGGTATTTACTATTCATCCGATTACTAGACGAGTTTACTATTTTTCCGGTTACTGGACGAGACGTTTACTATTTTTAGCTTACATAATATTTATAGCGCAATAGTTAATTACTATTTTTCCGATTAACAGACGAGATATTCATATTAATCCGATTAGTGGACGAAAATTTAATAAATTATTAGATACTTTAACAGAAATCCACCAAATAATTATTCACTTGTCAGTTGAACAACTTGTCAACTATCCAGAAGATTGCTAAAAAAAGTCAACCACTATTCAGAAATATATTAAACAATTGGTTTAATAACTCGTCCGCTATACACACTCGTCCGTTATTCGGAAGATTAGTAACAACAAATCTACAATACGTAAGACTAGTAAACCACCACTCGTCCGCTATTCGGAAGAATTTTAAACTACTCGTCTGCTATCCGGAAAAATAAAAACAGACTCGTCCGTTATTCGGAAGATTAATGAACAACTCGACCACTAGTCGGAGGACGAGTGACCATCTCGTCCGCGCTCGGTGCGTGCGGCTCACAGTAGTAACGTATTAGACTTGGGTGCCGCCTCGGGCGGAGTGGTAGAGCTTAATGTAAGTGAAGGCCCGCGGCGGGTACCACGGCCGGAGCGACGGCCCGGCGCCGCGGGGCAGCGCCAGGTACAGCTCTGCAGATAAAATGTGTCAAATTTAATATCATCATTATTAGTTACCTACTACAGGCTTCCCACCTTATAGGAGAGGGGATAAGGAGCAGAGACACACAATGCTGCTTCAATGCGGGTTGGTGGGTTTAGGGTAATAATGTTTCATTTATTAACGATCACTATCAGAAGTTGATGATAGTGACCGGGACCAACGGCTTAGCGTCTTACTTACTCTTTTACGTAAAACACGTAAAAGTACTAAATGGATTTTGATGAAACTTTACAATAATATAGCTTATACTCGTACATCAGAATAACATAGTCTACTTACGGTAGAGATAATAGCATTTAGGAGTATGTGTGGATTGAAACTGAGTGACACGAGTTAACTGGTATGATAAGAGAAGGGGTGGTGTAAGAGAAGATGTAATGCCACAAATTGAGAAAGAATGCTAAGATAGTTTGGGCATGGAGAGAGGATGGATAAAAGAAGATTAACAAAAGAGATTTATAAGCCGAGGGTAAATGGAAATGTTGGAAGGGGAAGTTTTAAAGTATGGCCAGGTCAAGCGTAACCTAAACCGACGAATTTGTATGAAAGGTTTGATGAGTCTCTGCCTCCCCTATGGAAATGACAATGAGGCATGATGTTATGTATGTATGTATGTGCGTCACCTGGTAGGGTCGGGCGCTAGCGGCGGTAGGGCTGGCGCGGTTGGAAGGCGGCGCGGTGCGAGGACAGCGGGCGGCGACGCGGCGGCTCCCGCCCGCGCGTCTTCTTCTCCTCCACGTTCAGCTTCACCCCCGCGCCCTCGCCGCCCTCCGCCGGGAAGTACAGCGGCTGCGACAACAACACACTCGTTAGTGAACAGTGTATTATAGCTGTTCTGATATGGAGCTGATCTGATGCTGAAGCTGGTCTGGTCGGTGGCCTTAAAAACTCTGCAATAAAACGACACAACCCCATCGATTTTGGGCTCATTTGATTCGTATTGACGAGTAGTTTGATCTCATCTGGTAAGCCGGGTCTGATGACGGAGCCGGAAGATGGCCATAGGAACTCCGCAATAAAACGGCACAACACCATCGAGTTTGGGCTCATTTGATTCATATAGACGAGTAGTTTGATCTCATATGGTAAGCCGGGTCTGATGATGGAGCCGGAAGATGGCCATAGGAACTCCGCAATAAAACGGCACAACACCATCGAGTTTGGGCTCATTTGATTCGTACTGGCGAGTAGTTTGATCCTATACAGTAAACAAGGTCTAATGATAAAGCCGTAAGTGGCCATCCTACGTCAAAACAGATCCTATTGTGATTTTTTATTAAAAAAAAAGCCGCCATGTCAACATTTCAAAATCCAATAAAATCAATCTACCAATGTAAAATGTAATAATAAGTTTACATGTTGAGTTCGTACAGAAGCCAATTTCTTTAATTTTATGAGAATTAGAAAGTTCTATCCCTCCCCGGCACAAAATGTCTGTGCACGCCACTGAACATACTGAGTATAAAATGTTTTTCAGAATCAAATTTATTTATTTCAAGTAGGCTTACTTTATTAGCACTTTTGAAACGTATTCTTTGTTGTAACAGGTAGCTGAGATTTTTAAATCTGCTTGCATTGACAGGCGAAGTCAAGCCCCTCCGCTTACGAGTTGTGAACCTCGTTTCTTTGGCGCGCCAATGTAAACCCTGGCCCACTTTGGGGATCAAGGGTGTCGTGTACTCACGGCCGCGTTGAGGCAGTCGGCGGCGGCCTGCGCACTCTCGTACGTGATGAACCCGTAGTTGGGGTGTCGGGGCGCGCCGGGCGCCGCCGGCTTGCTGTGCACGCGCAGCTCGGCCACGGGACCGAAGCGCGCGAACAGCGCCCGCAGCTCGTCCTCGGTGGCTGAGTGCGGCAGGTTGCCCAGGAACAACTGCTGCGCGTCCGAGTACCGCCGCCCGCTCTCCGCTCCGATACCTACTGGGTTTGTATGTATTTTTAATAGGCGAAAAAACGGAGGAGGTTCTTAATTCACCATGTGTATAGTCCGTTCAAGGAGAAGCGAGACCAGACGTAAACAAACCGACTGCAAGGTCATTCGCTTATGCAGGGTTGTGTAACCTTTTTTACTTATACTAATTTTTTAAATGTAAAATAAATTTTCGTTTTTTATAATACGGTTTTTGAATTTTTTTAATGACATCTTGAAACTAGATTTATTTTAGAAATAAGGTTATGAAAAAACTAATTAAAGCCATCAAATATCAAAAATTATTAAGGGTTATTATAATATTTCTCAATAGACAGAGATAACTTTAATAGCATGTCGCCACGCCACAAGCAAATAATGCCTTATACCTTATGTATACGTACTAAAGTGTTGTATTCATACAAATTTGTATTTTTGCGTGACAACAGAATGTGTAAGTACGTAATTTTTTTAACCTAGTTTATAACCAAATAATAACAAAATGATGTAAGGCTATTTTTACTATTTAAGTTATATTAGATTTTATATAATTATAATCAAAAATATTATTCTTGACTGTATATATATTTATTGTGTATCTTACAAATCCCCGCTTTATCTCTTTTACCATTATAATAGTTCAATTACGAAAATAATAACAGGAAATACTAGTAACAGCGAACGAACAAAACTTATGTATTACTCCGAGCACTTCAGGACACGGAATGAAATAAATATGTAAAATCAAAAAGCAGTCCAAATGTTTACGACCTCCCCCATGAACTGTTTTGACCCCGAGTTTTGAAGCCGTGAGCAGTACGGCAGATAGCAAGCAAATAAGATAGAAAAGGATAGACAATATTTGTTTGTTCCGTCGTGGCTAAAAGCAACCGTATTTACGTCTGGTATCAGAAGATATTGAACAGATTTTAAATATATTTTTTAAAGTTTTTAGTGTGATACAGAGAAATAATTCTTTTTTAGGGTTCTGTACCTAAAAAGGAAAAAACGAAACCTTTATAGGATCACTTCGTTGTCCGCCCATCTGTCTGTCATGACCCTTTTTCTCAGAAACGCGTGGAAGTATCAAGCTGAAATTTATATCAAATACTCAAGTCTGCTGTCCCTTAAAGTCGTGAAAAAATCATGCTTATAGGCAATCAAAAGAGACAGCTGTTTATGTCAAAAATTTCCCCAATTTTCGACACTATCAAGTAAATCAAAATCTAACAGGACGTTCCCGTAAGCTTATTTTGAAATTTGGTACGAAACAACGTCATATAGCACAGATAATGGAAAAATTACGAAATTTGTAAATTTTTTGTTAAATCATATAATAAAAATATTTTTAATAATTTACACTTACCCCCTTTTCTCATGAACGCGTAAAAATATTAAATTGAAATTCATATCAAATACTTGGCTCTATAATACCTTTAAGCTGTAACAAAATAAAACTTCTTAGTCAACACAGTCAAAAGATACAGCATAGGCCACATATTTAACTCTCTACTACTCGCAGCTAGTCCTAGTATCTTGAAATTTTGCATGAAGCAATGTTTAGGAATAATTCCAAAAACCTTAAAATTTACGGAACCTTCGGTGCGCGAGTCCGACTCACACTTGGCCGATTTTTTTATTAGACAGGGTATACTTCCAACATGGTCCCGTAGTCATCATGTTAGGATCCGATGATGGGATCCTGGAGAAATCGATGGAACTTTAAAAACTTGTATCGACGAATTGTAATTTTTATATACTCACTCTGTTGTGGCGGCTGCGGGTTGCGCGGCGGGCGCGGGCGCGGCTCGTGGTGCGCCGGCGGGTGCGCGGCGTAGGGCGCGGGCGCGGGGGCGGGCACGGGCGCGGGCGCGGGGGCGGGCGGCGAGCCGCGGGGAGCGCACGCGCCGCTCGACGAGCCTGACTTCAGCAGGTTGGCGTACGTCTTAGGCTCCGGCGCTACTGGCGTTGCTGTAAACCCATGTTTGGTTATTCAATAAACATTCTTATAAATAAAAAGAATATAATTACTACTACTTTTAACAGCATCCCTGGCGTAGTGGATTTATAAGACGGAGATTCTCTGTTCGGTGCCAGTTGAACTGATTAAAATGTTTTAAATTGGTCCAGGTCTAGCTGGTGAGAGGCTGCGGCCGTGGCTAGTTACCATCCTACCGACAAAGAGTGTGAAATACAACAACTCGATAGAAATACTGGCGCTGCTTCAAGTCTGCATGAAGTTGTGTAGTGGCTTTTCCGATTATATCAATTTGATGGCAATGCACAAATTTTGCACTTACTCGGCTGCGGCGGCGGCGAGGGCTCCCGCTCTGGCTCGGGCTCCGGCTCGGGCTCGAGCGCCACCTCCTCCAGCTCCACCGAGCCCACGCTAGTGTTGGCACCCACCGACGCGCCGCTCGAGATCGTGCTCACTGAGGAATATGAACACAAATCACTATAACTCATTTGTGGAAAATATAAATTTTAAAAGATTATTTACCATAATTTTCATTCATATGTGATGGAATAAGCAGATGGTCTACTTTGTCCACATCACAGGTGAAGCCAGATGAATATACAGCAAAACAAATGTTTATGCAATAAATAAATAAGTATAACGCTAGATATATAGCTTACCCTGCATAGCGGAGACGAGGTGCCTGGTGGCATCGTCGTGCTGCGGCGGGTGACCGTTGATGTGCGGCGCAGGCTGCGGCGCGGGTGAGGGCGGCGCGGCGGGCGGCGCAGGCGCGGGCGGCGATAGCAGCGGCGCGTGCGGCGGAGCGGGCGGCGCGGGGAAGGGCGCGGGGAAGTTGGGCGCGGGGGGGAAGTAGCCGCCCGCCGCCGCGCCCTCCTCCTCCTCGCCCTCCGAGCGTCCGGAGCCCGAGCCCTCCTCGTCCGAGAATACTATGTCCTGGAATAAGAAATTACAAATTGTTTATCTAACTCATAAACCAAAAAAAAAACTCTGAAAACTACTTTTATTTTTTATGCAATTTTCAAATGTGGATATGTCAGACAGCGTAAAGGTTTTGTTTCATTGAGATTGGAATTAAAAAAACAAGTTCAAGTCCGAATCCAAGGGAAAATACATACTAGCTATGATAACATAATACCGTATTATTACATTGTCAAAAAATAATGTAGATTTCAAGATTTGACTCATAATCGCATCGACAGCATCATTGTATTAGTACCTGGTAGCGGAAGATGTCGTTGTGGACGTAGTACTTCTTGGGCGACTGCGCGGCCAGCACGAAGGTCTGTGTGAAGCGCCGCATGGGCGCGCCGCCGTTGGACAGCTCGCCCGTCACTTGCACCACCACGCCATTGCCCAGCGTTGCTTGCGCGTCCACCTGCACAAAACATAATATATACAAGTCCGCAGTTAGCGACCAAGTGTCAGATCCACAGGTTAACACTGGCAACACACACTGTTCAAAAATTTCTTGTTTTCAGGCACAGAAACTATGAGCCGTATTAAAAAGCAAGTGTTAGAGCGAGCGGGCCTCAAAAGAGGCATTTGGCCGGCGCTGAAGAGAGCAATATTCGCAGTATCTCTGCGATCTAATCAGAAATGAGCAGATTCGTGAAGAACCAAAGTAACTGACGCAGCTCAGCGAACTGAAGTGGCAATGTGCTGAGCATGTGTTTGGAAGAGCTGCGAGCGGCGATTGGCCTGTCGCATTCCGTAGCAACGCGGACTTCCAGTGTACAGTCTCGCTCTGAGTTGCATTGTTATTATTGTTAATTTTCAGTTGGTTTGTTAAATATAATTATATATTTTGTTGTTCGCACCTGAAAGCGCAATGTTATTGCCTGATTGAAACTAGACTGGTAAAATTATTTATTCATTTATGGTAACTATCCATATATTTTAATATTTTTAATATTTTAATATTTTTTACTATATAATTATGTATTAAGTAATACGAAATCTTTGGAAATTAGAACTATGAACTATAACATATATAAGCACAAACACGCACGTAACGTACACAAACACATACACACACACATATTAAAACGATGTCGTAACATGATTTGATATTAATTAGGTAATTAAAGTAAATATTGTAAGTCCCAGCCATCCCTACAAGTTACCAACTTAGCTCAACGTAATGCAATACTGAAGTAGTAAAGGGTGACTGGCTAAAGTCCTTAGAAGAAGTCTTTAGAATATGACAAGTCCTTAGAATATGTCCAGCAGTGAATTTTCAAAGGCTGATACGTTAACTACGTGTAGTTGTTGTTGATGATGATGATGATGATGATGATGATGATGATGATGATGATGATGATGATGATGCTCTCACCTGGCTGATCTTAGCATGGCAGTCGCGGAAGTTGAGCTGCTGGATGCGGTTGTGTATCTGCTTCTGGCCGATGACGGGCAGCGTCTCGCGGTTGGGCGCGTCCAGCCCGCCGTGCACGAACGACGAGTAGTTGTTGTAGAATCTGACACAAACATTAAAATAAATTAATAATTTCTAGTGGAACTGCAACATATATATAATATGTAACACTAGGGAGGAAAAATTCTCACTATACTAAGTGACTGGTTGTGAAATCACTAGTCATTTTGCACCATAAAATCATGGAATTCGTGCTTAAAACGATTAATTTATTCAATATCTTTTAAATATGATTTTTTAAAATAACGAAATATTAATAATGTGTTCTGATTGCAACCTTCACCCCAAATTTGTTTGTTTACAAGCATTCTCAATCGAGTTTGGTTTTAGTATAGTGACTGGTCGGACATACATAACTGATAATTTCAGAAGTTATATGGGTATCAGTAATTTATATTTTAATAATATGGAAAATATTTGCGATAGTTTAAATTCTAATATAATTTATGGATTGCCCCTAAATGTCAAAATGTCAATATAATAAGAGCAATGCATTATGAATATAAATACCTATGCAGATGGGCGGGCGCCTTGTTGAGCAGCGTGTAGTACTGGCGGACAAACTCGCGGCCAACGCTCTGCGGTGACGGGGACGCCTCCATTACCATCGCTGTTGATACACTGCGCCTATACAGCCCTCCGCTATACGCTGCCCTGCCGACAACACAACAAGTCACAACTGTGTCTAGCAACAACAAGAATGACTCACATCTCAGTCTCACAACAACTCAAGTATCAACAAAACTTCACAGCTTTGCTACAGTAGAGAGCAAATGCAAGAAAGAAGTAATATTCCATTTTATCTTTGTCCTTGGCTAGTTAACAACCTACCGACAAACACCGAAAAGAAAGTTCATCCTATTTCTAACAAGACAGTTCGCTTCCATATTAGATTGCATCATCACTTACCATAAGTTGTGATTGCAGTGAAGCGCTAATTTGTCATGAATAATTTAAAATTGAATATTCATTGAATATTATAACGCAATTCGCACAGTAACGCCAGCTGCTTTTCAATAAGCCTGTTACATCTGAGCAAACCCACCAACTGAAAATCCAAGGTGTTTTGTTTATCAAATATGTCATGTTGTGGAAAGGGTGTGGTTGTAGATTTAAAATGTAAATTCATCTATACTAATATTATAAAGAGGTAAAGTTTGTAAGTTTGTAAATAAAGTTCCGTTGGGGCTAATCTTGGGAACTACTGATCCGATTTTAAAAATTCTTTCACCAGTAGAATGCTACGTTATCGGTGAGTGTTATAGGCTATATTTTATATTTGTATTGTATATATTACCCGAGTTATCACAGTTTTTGTCACGCGAGTCGGACTTCCTTACATATTGGATATAATTGAAAACATTGTATGAAAAGTTTATGCATCTTAAAAAGTTCTACAAAAAAGTCCGCGATGGCATATATCTATCTTTTATATTTTGGCAGATATATAACATTTTGTGTTTTAAAAAATAATTTAATTTATATGCTTACGTTTACGTCATTATTTATACAACTAAACTTAAATCCTTATCAAAATAAATTATTTAATAATTACAAGGATATTATAGAGATAAGATTAGCGTTTTACAGTATGTTAATTAGTTATATAGTTTTGGAGATATTACGATATTTCTAAAAAACATAATGCTGCCGCTATATCGTCCGAATTAAGTTGACCTCCTCCGTGTTATGTTATACGTACTGAATAGGGGTCAACATTTTGGTACTGTTATATTCTTTGAGAATTCAATCTTTGATCTATTCTTTCAATTTATTTGGCATGGCAGACCATATTTATATAATATACGAAAAAGTTTGTTCGTTTGTTTAAACGGGCTAATCTCGAGATCTCGAGTTTATTATGAAAGCTAAACTCAAAAGTGAAATAGACTATTTAATACAAGCTATACACATCAGCTTGCCATAAATATATATTGTTAATGTTAATGTACTGTAATATCGTACAATGTTTAACAAAAATGTAGATCTTTAGTACACGGGACGGGACGGAGGATATTGCTTTACGGGAAACTATAAAAAAATTAAATTGAGAGGGGTAGCGGGGAAATAGCACACTTTATATGAAAGTCTGTCTTTAAAATTAAAAGGGTACCTAAGAGGTTTTCACGTGGACGAAGTCGCGGGCGACTGCTATATAGCCTATAATGACGTAGGCGAGTGCTAAGAAACGTTTTTTCTAATGCTCACCTCCTTAAGGGGTCAAACGGGAGTTCAAGTTTCACGCGGACGAAGTTGCGGGCGTCCGCTAGTATAATATAAATGAAGTTACATTTAGGTCATAAGGCGAAAGTTTGTGAGTGTGTGGGTTCTTGGTGGGGGTACTTCTTAACGACTAAATAGCTGGAGCGATTTTGATAAAATTTGGTATGGAGATATCTGATACTCTGTATTAACACATAGGCCACATTTTAGGCGTTCTCTAGTAATTAAATAATAAACAAAAAATCTTGTTCATCATTTTGCATATAATTTTAATGTTTAAAACTGAAAAACCCTGTACATAAAGTGCCAAGTCAAATTAGTAACTTATATTTTTTAAATTGTCTCAGGTCATCAAGAGTTCAAAGCTATTAGAACTGTACTAACGGACGCCCGCGGTTTCACCCGAGTACTTCTAGTTCCCGTGGTAATTTCGGGATAAAATGTGGCGTCCTCTAATTTATTTTAATTTGAATGGAATGGCTATGCATCGATTCCTACATGAAGGTTTTTAATCCCAAGGGACTTCAGGACAAGAACTGTACTCAGAGGGGGCAGAATAACAACCTATCGTATAAATAATTTGTTTTATTTTATTTTAGGGAAATTAATTCATTTAATGGTTGTACTAAATTTACAGTTCAGTTATCTTACTAGTTGGGGATTGACCAGTGACTCATAGTATTAAATATGAAATCATTGTGTAAAGAATTATTGTCAGTAATTAATGTTAAACTTAAATTCAGATTATAATGAGTAGTTCTTTTGCTTTTTAGCCGACGAAAAAAACGGAGGAGGTTCTCAATTCGACATATGTATATTTTTTTTTTTAATGTATGACCACGCATAACTTTTTACAGAGTTGTTCGATTTTGATAATTCTTTTTTTATTAGAAAGGGCATACATCCAAGGTGGTCACATTTTCATCATGTTAATCTGATGATGATATCCTGTGGAAATTGAAGGAACTCTTCAAATTTTAGAGGCACGCTTACAGCAATTTCGGTTTTTGTATCGGTATCTGTAGCTTATTGGCTACTAATGCCGTATAATATACTATGACAGTATAGTACGAGTACGTTACGTACGTAAATCACTAAAAAGTAAGAAATAATTTTTTTTAACAAAAAATAGAACCGACTCAAAACGCACTAAAAAATAACTGTCATTTAGTTGCTTTAATTTACTTAAGCATATCTAGGAGTAAAATAAATGTTCCTTAAACTTGGCTGGCACCGACTTCATAGATATGCTTAAGTAAATTAAAGCAACTAAATGACACAGTTATTTTTTACTTTTTAGTGTGTTTTGAGTCAGTTCTATTTTTTGTTAAAATTTTTTATTCTTTTTGTAGAATAAGTTATTAACTAAAAATACTTGACCATATAGAATTGGTTCAAATGTCTATGAATGATGTGTATTAGGCAGAAACAGATAGGATAAATTTTATTAATATTGATAATAAAAAACAAAGAACAAACAAAATTATTTAATATTATGGTTTTATTTGAGACATCATTTATGTCCAACATTGAGAACAGAAGCCAAAACTTGCAGCACAGATGTAGGGTTAAGTGTAGCCTCATGACCGGTTAACACTCAAGGTCTCAAATTATTCTCCCTGCTCAATATAGTAGGATCTTGCTGGAGCAGCTTTGTACACTTGTATAAAATTATAATGGAGATTATTGCAGTTCTAGTCAGGCTGAAGTCTTTGAGCAGATTGCAGAGATTTTATATCTCTAGCACCCACTTCTACTGTATATCTAATGTATAAAATTCTGGTGTCACTGAGAGAGAGGAGAGGAGACGAATATCTTTAGCATTCCATGGATTCACCGTGCGGGTGCCGGGTCCATCGCGTGGCTGAGAGAAAAACTCCGAACAGAGCCCGAGACTTGTGACTCGGGTGTAGGTTTAAGGGTACCCTTAGTGACGCGCGTCAACACTCACCTCCTCTGTTCTCCCTGCCTAGCCAAATTCGGAAGGACCCTACTAGAGCAGCTTTGGACACTCGTTCCAATATGGAGCTTACTGCACTTCTAGTAAGGCCAAGGTCTTTTAGCAAGTTGTAGAGAGACTTCGCTGGTATACCCCTCGCACCCACTTCTACCGCGTATAAACTAACCACATAGCCATTTTTGGTTAGTTTTATTTGCAATACTCCTCCGAAACGGCTTGACCGATTTTTACTAATTTTTGTATGCATATTCAGCAGGTCTGAGAATCGGCTACTATCTAATTTCCATCTAAATTTTTTTTAATTTTTAATGCAAAACAACATTTGCCGGGTCATAATAATAAATAGACATTTTTTGTTAGTTCATTTGTAAGATCATAATATATATTCACTTTTAAATTACAGACTTTGTGGATATTTGTTTCCCATGGCACTGTAAGCTCAACAAGTACTTTATGTTAAATTTGTTTAAAAAAAAGTAAATGTCTGGTCTACATGTCAAAATAGCTAAATCTTCTGTGTTTTTACAACATTTTTCACAAGTGTAATATAGTCCAAATAGGTGCAGTGCTTAAGATTGAGCTGCTTGTGGATTTTGTACTTGAGCCTGCCTTTACAAAGTTATCTAGTCTTTTCATAGTCAATCCTTTTTAGGCTCTAGCTACTAATACTTATAGCTTCACATGATTTGAAGTACTCTATCCTGGCGGCGTGAGTAAAGACCCCTGTTCAGGAGCACTTGCATCCCACC
The DNA here is from genome assembly GCA_034621355.1 of Mycalesis mineus. Lineage (NCBI taxonomy): Eukaryota > Metazoa > Arthropoda > Insecta > Lepidoptera > Nymphalidae > Mycalesis > Mycalesis mineus. Next base: position 2,646,947 of record CM067890.1, on the reverse strand, counting down.
AATAAGTGCCTTGCTATACCTACTGCTTCACCACAAGTATAGCAAGGCTTTCCCTCATCTTACTAAGTTACTTAAATCATGGAGAGTCAATTGAAAAGCATGATTGTTTATAATGTATATAAACACATTTTTACCCTAACCCCTAGTTTGGGTCCTAGTCATGCCAAAAATATTAAAAATTCTTTTCTCCTAAAACATTCTTTGTAGTTATTAGTTGGGTTAACCCCTGTGCCTCAGAAAGCACTTCACGCCACTTGTCATTATTAAAATGTTGTTTATCATAAATAAACTATACAAATTATACAAAATAATTATGTGGCTCACTACAATATATTTGTACTAAGCCACATAATTCTTTTTTTTAATTCATTTAATGGCTTGAAATCAAATCCTTTACAGCCTAAAACTATTCTAAGTCCACTATACCCCTGACCTGTCAGGTGCACTTAAAAATAGATTGAGAGAATCAAAATATAATACTATGCTGTCAAACAGTAGAACCAGTTTTTTTCTTCAAGATTTCAATAGCCTGTATGGCGCAGTGGTATGTGCAGATGATTTATAAAACAGAGATCCTGGGTTACATTCCTGACAGGGCTGATTCAGAATTTCTAAATAGGTACAGGTCTGGCTGTTGGGAGGCTACTTAGCCCCGATTAAGATGTACCATCATCATCTATGTGATGATGGGTTTGAATATTATCCTATTCCAATCAAATTAGCCTGCCTCCATCTTACATTGCATCATCACTTACCACCAGGTATGATTGCAGTCAATTGCTAACTTGTAATGGATAAAAAATCTAGACAGTCAGCCTTTTTAAAAAAGATATAATGTATACATAGTTTCTATACATACTGCTCTAATGTATTTTGGTGGCATAATGAGTTTTATCATTTTGGTACAATCAAGTTAAGATATATTTATAGACAAGTTGCAACAGCAAAATTAAACCTAGATTGAATATTCCTAGAGAACTTTAGAATAGCTTTTTAATGGTTAAATATTTATCAAAGTTCCCAAGTAAATAATATTTTTTCTTGCAGCACTGTAGGATTCATTTTCAAGTGTATTACGCTATTATAAGTTAATAGGAAATTAATTTTCGCATTGCAATAATTAATTTTCCTACAAAGTACGGGCGCGCATATAGAAATCGGAATTATTTCGGAAACGGATAATCTAATCGTGATTAACGAAACTGGGGTCAATGGCATCATAACATCGATAAAAATATTAAAATGTAGTTTGATATAGGTCGTGGCCGCGTTGAAGATGTGTGGTCCGCTTCAATAAAGACAGTTGTCCAGGATCCTGCCTAACCACGACGCATGGCGACTTTGATCACGATTTGTCAAGCCCACGTTCGGGCAGTCAAAAAATAACAAGTTTACACACTTATTTACACCGCGATGAGTAGACTATTATGAGTTTATGCTTTTTACAGCCAATAGTTTAGTGTAGTTCCTCTAACGGAGAAACACTAGGGCTTTAACCTATAGAAAGAAATCCTTCTGCCGACAACCAAAATATCATCACAATTACTTTTTACACTTTTAAATAGGAAAAAAGACTTACCTCAGTAAATTATAGGCATTAAAATGGTGTAGCCTGCAACAAATTGTCACGAAAATCGCGTAATTTTCACGATAAATAAGGACTGAAAACAGAAAAAGAGCCTACCTCACCGTTCGGTGTCAGTTTAGCTACAATGTTGCCAAATTTTATAAATGCTTTTTAGAGACTGATTTTTCAATATTTTACTTATAAAGACAAAAAGTGTGATCATTATTTTTATTTTATTTGCAATCAGCTCATTTACATGCACAGAACGAACATGTTTTGACACTCATTGTAGTTACAGAAAAGTATGATTTGGCATTCCTTAGTAAAAGTTTTTGAAAGTGCAGGATACAAATTTCAATTGATGTATCTTGTTATAATTACTTATGTTGAGTACAATACTATACTGTACATACATTACATATGAAATATTCAAACACTATACATAACTATTTTCTTATTCTTATTTGATTTAAAGCTATTTTAACAAGCAACAATAATATACACCTTTTAATTTTTGTAATACAAATATACTGCTGAATTAAGGTTTATAGCACAAGCTAGTGCTAATTACTCTGTATTGGTCTGTTTTATCTATTCTGTCGTGCTTTCTATAGGAACAGATGGTAATGATAATAATTATATTTTTTGAGTGAAGATGCTGCGGCGACGTATATAACTTTTTCCAAAAACACTGATTCCTTTAGAATACCTCGTTGGTCTGGCGGTTACCTTAAGAGAATTTGAATCATGGGTCAAGCTGTGGATTGTTTCTGAGATTTTCTTTTTTTCAAGTTTTCAGTAAATTCTAAACCCGGAGTCAGAAAGTTGGCGGCGTTACACTCCCATGCCTCGAAGAACACGTTAGGGAATCAATCTTGGTCCCTATCACCTATTGGATGTTGGTACATCTGATAGTAATTGTTACTGAATTAGGTACATAATATCACCCTATGTCCGCCAACCCGCATCAGAACAGCGTGGTAGATCTACGCTATTCCTCTATCCATACGCTATATCCCTCTCTAATAAAATGGGAGGCCTGGCCCTATAGTAGGTTTTAATAGGTTTATAACATATCGATGAATGTGTCTCCTGATTTTCCTATGACAAAAATTAGGAAATATGTGGTTTGTAAAGTCGATACTGCATTAATTTTATAATTCTGTGCTCATATACCATTTTATATTCATAAAAATTAGAAATTAAATATTAATCCACCAAACCATAAAACAAGAATTTTTAAATTTAAATAAATGACATGAATGCATAATATTTTATTTTATGAATATGGCAATAATGAAGTTTATCATAGACAAATTATATTCAATTCAATATTTTTATAAAGTAAAAGAGTACCAATAATTGAATTTCAAAGTTGTATTATTTAAAATATACTTAAATTAAACCTTATATTTTAATATAACTTATCTAATTAATTTCATTTATTTTTGATACAATTGTCTCAACTTTGTATTCTTTTCATTTCTGAACGACAAAGCTTACTGAATTGGCTTGGCGGTATTATTTTCTCAGTGTTGGTAAAGTTATTGATTTTCTTGCTTGTCTTTTTTTCTCTTTCACTCGCACGAATTATGAATCTTTTATCCTTGCTTATACCGGTGCGTGCCATTGACCTCATAGCGAGTACGAGCTCTCCATTGGCTGATGGCGTAAATGTGTAAAAAAAAGTAGCGTCTCTTTGGCATTTAGCCAACATAACGAAGTATTAGCGCGCCGACTCATCATACGCCCTCTTTCATTCTTCTGCATTTGGCATTCGGCGTTGAAGGTCGTGTACAGACCTTAGGTTATAGTTATTACTTATTGTTACTTTTAAGTCTATATTTAGTAATAATGGCAAATAACGATAATTTTGCCCAAGATGTTACTGATAACCAAGTGAATGGAAATGGGGAGAACGGTGGTGGTGATGGCCAGGAACATAATAGTGCGGACGCCCCGGGACGCGATGACGACAGGTAAAGTAATAATTGTTTAGATTGTCATTGGAATACTAATTGTTTACGATAGTTTTTAAGTAAAACTATAAGTATTTAACTTTAAATTAGCTATTTGCGTTCTAAATTTATTTTTACAGTAGAAATCGCTCGCCGCAATGGCGGCGTCGGTCCGGCATATTTTCATTATCGGCATTTCAATCTATTTCAATCCATAAGGTTTTTTCAAAATTTAACTGTTTTATCCTTGCAGTGGTTTCTCCGCGCATTAAATTAAGTCCTCGGTGTCGTAGTTTTCATTTCAGATTAAGTGCAGGTATAAGAAATTAGTAAATTCATTTTGTAGCCGCTTGACGCAAAATGGCGTCCCCCGCGCGCGTCACTCTTTCCCGCCGGCGCGATCCCGTTATTGATTTTCGCATCAAGTTTTTGCGTCGCACTAGTGGTTTCGATCGAATGTTACGGTAAAGGCCGGGCGTGGGCCGCCGAGCCACTAGCAAGATTTTAAATCGGCGGTAGAGCATCCTTGGCCGGCACCCGGCCTGTGGGGTCAGCTGACTAACGCCCTGTCTCTCTGCAGGTGTGAGCCTGCGCCGCCGCCGCCGCCGCCGCCGCACGCCATGGTATATATCCGCCAGGGCTCACACTAAGTACTCGACAAACTAGATTGTCCGGGCCACTTAACTTTGGGCCACTCACTCTTGCCAATTTCAAATCTTGCGTTCACTGTAACATTCTTGTTATCATTTCTCGTTGTCTTGATTATTAAATTTGCAGTTTGATTTTTGTAACTTACAGGTATTCTGAATTTGTTTTGCTGCAGTGCTTGGAGTTTGTTTGTAACAAAAAAAGTAGCTGTAAAGTACTGTAAACAAGTACTGCATAGTGTTAATGTTAAATTGTAATTTAAGTCAGGTCCTTACATAGAGGCAAGCCAATGTTATTGTATTCATATATTGATTGTTGCTCTGTGTGCTTACAGAAAACTTTTTGTTGGAGGCCTGAGCTGGGAAACCACAGACAGTGAGTCTCTTGTTTATTCTTATCATTACTAAATATAGATGATTACTGTTTTGACTTCTGGGAACAAGATGATAAAATACATAAGTTACAACAGAATAGGTTGTATTATAGAACTTAATAACTTAATTTTTTTTTATTTACTTTAATTTTTCAATTTTTTTTATTTACTATTAATTCTTCTTCAAATCGGTATTATGTTAAACTGCAATTTTAATAGGTTGTATTATAGAACTTAATAAACTTAATTTTTTTTATTTACTATTAATTATTCTTCAAATCGGTATTATGTTAAACTGCAATTTTAATTACATAAATCCTGTCATTTAAACTTTAGTTTATCCTTAACTCATAGCAAACAAACAACTAATTTAGTATATTTTATTGATAATGATTTCACTAAATTAATGCAGTTATTAATTATTAAAAATGTGTACTATTTAATGATGATCACTTCAGTTCTGCTTCTGAAATTAATGAAGACAATTATACCAATCAACTGAGTAAATTATCTATAGTAACAATTTAGTAAATGTTTTAACTGCAGTAATAACAAGTTACATTTTGTTTGCAGAGGAATTACGTGATCACTTCAGTGCATATGGTGAAATCGAAAGCATCAATGTCAAGACAGACCCCAACACAGGCCGATCGCGGGGCTTCGCCTTCATCGTGTTCAAGGCACCAGATTCCATAGACAAGGTCATGGCGGCCGGAGACCACACCATCAACAACAAAAAGGTTGACCCCAAAAAAGCAAAAGCCAGACACGGGAAGATATTTGTGGGAGGCCTCAGCAGTGAAATCTCAGATGATGAAATCAAAAATTTCTTTAATAACTTTGGAACAGTAAGTATTTACATGTTTGATTAAATATTATTTAAAAAAAATAATAATAATCTCTTTCTGTGATGACAACTCCGGTTATGGTGAGATGATAAATCTTGAATGCCAGTGAGGAATAATCCGGGCCACTGAATATTTTTATTCAAAATATTTTAAATGTTTGAAGAAAAATGGAAGTTTATGTTTATTTAATTCTTACAGGTCATAGACATCGAGATGCCTTTTGACAAGACCAAGAATCAGAGAAAAGGTTTCTGCTTCATCACCTTTGAGTCAGAGCAAGTTGTCAATGAGCTGCTGAAGACTCCCAAACAGACTATTGGTGGCAAGGAGGTTGGTATTTGTTTACACAAGTTATTGAAGTAATTTACTTTTATCAGTTAATATATTTTAATGTAACAATGTTTTGCCCTTCAGGTGGATGTCAAGAGAGCGACACCTAAGCCAGACGGTCCCGGGGGAATGGGTAGCCGGGGAGGACGCGGGGGTCGGGGCGCGCGGGGCGGGCGCGGCGGCCGCGGGGGATACGGCGGGCAAGGCGCGTGGGGCAACCAGGGCTACGGCGGCTACGGCTACGGCCAGGGCGGATACGGCGGCGGGTACGACGGGTACGGCTACGGCGGATACGGATACGACGGCTACGGCGGATACGGCGGATACGATTACTCCGGCTATCCCAATTACGGTAAACGCGGCAAGCAGCACTAGTAAGCTAGCATCGCTGGCTGCTCACCGACACATTACCTCGACTGATGTTACCTGATCTAGAATGTAAACGTAGAGTAAGGCGGCGGGCGCGAGGCGCCGCTCGCCGCGCGCCCGCCGCGCTAGGTTAGCGTCGGGGGAGCCCTCCGTCCTGCGACACTTCGCGTCAACCTTAGATGTATGTCTTAGTGCGTAGAAAATATTTATTTTTCTATTATAACTGCGTATTTACATTGATATTCTATCGAGATAATGTGTAGTGAATGTTGTCGGGGCGACAGTTTCTGATCTTATAATGTTTTGTGTAATCGGCCTGACCTTATCATAGTTTCCGGAGAACATAGTTTATTTGCCTTGGTTAACTTCCACTGATTTGCATCACCGCGCTGCCCGCTCGCACGCGGCGGGCAGCGGGGCGCCACGCAGCTATCGATCACTCTTTATCATTGTTTCACTAGGTACTATGTTTGTACATATATGTTACCGCCTTATGTTTTATAAGTGTTTATTTGTAATACCACTTTTGACATATGTAGCAATGTCGCTCGAGTTTTATTTTTTGGTATTCTTTTTTATTTTACCTATTAACGCTCTCGCTACATGCTACATTTGGGTAATTGGGGTAATATATGGAGAGACATTGTGAAAGTGATAAAGATATGATGAAGCTTTTGAATAAAGCACTGTTACCAAAAAATCAATGTGTTTCCATATATACCTCGCCTATCCCATTCACCAACCCCCCTCTACCCCCCTCACTACACACCGCCACCCGCCACTAACATCGCATGACTGGTCTTAGGATGGGACTGCACTCTGCTGCCTGTTCAACATACATAGATACAATATATTGAAAAGTAATTTACATTTATATAAATTCAATCAAGTAATTTTGATTATATTTTTATCATCAATCTTAAATTGATTATGATAACATATCTATTTACATTTATATTATAGTAGAAAATCATTATTTATCTTAAATCTGAAATAACAAATTCAATATAAAAAATATCAACTTATGGTCAATTTATATAGCTTAGATTCATTAGGCCAACATGCTTGGAATACATTAGTATTACATATATAAACAAGCATTTATATTTCTGGAGCACATCTATTGCGCTATACGGCGCACGCAACGTAATAGTAAAATCAAATTAAATTTTAATTATTCTATTTATTTTTGTTCAAAAAATGAGAATGATTTCTGACTAGCAAAGATTTTATTTATATTATTGTAATAAATAATATTTTTGATTTGATTTGACTACGGGCGTCGCGTAACGTCGTGTGCGTTCGATAATGCCGGCTAGTCTTACGCATAGTAGTTCGCGACCGCAGGGTCCGTTTACTTGACAGCTCCATAGAGTTCGCTCTTTTAGTTTAGTATTCCTTCTCCAATTCTTGCAGAATTTGCTTTCTGAACCAGTGGTAGTGTCACTACCTACTCACTGACTGACAGAAATTCGAACGCAGATATTCTTAAAAATATTGCAGCTTATGCATGCATCTTACGTTATTTCGTATTACAAGCCGGTGTTATAATACGAACTAAGGAGCGAGCGTAGATATAAACAAGGCAATAGAAGTGGCAAGTAAATTCGCCGCGCAAGTAAAGTCTGTCAACTAGACTTCATAAATTGAAACTGAACTTACAATTATTTTAATGCCTAGAACTACTGGAACACGCTAGTCCTATCGCCTTGTAACTAAGGGGTGTATGTGGGAGCTTGTATCGACCTAGCTCGCGAACTACTCGGACTAGCGCCGGGCTCATGGTTTGGCTGCGGTGAAGAGGCGCGTAATGGCTGAAGACTAATGGCTTTGTGTTGCGGGCAGACTACGGCGGGTACGGAGGGTACGAGGGCGGCTACGGCGCACGCGCGGCTCCACGCGGGAAAGGTACTGCCGTCCTCACCCCACCCCACCCCTATGACTCACAGGTTGCACTCTCGGCCGAGGACATCGTTGAGTAGCTGTAGACCTTAGTTACTAATAACCGATTTTGATAGTTAGTAATTTCATAAAATGTACAGTAAATTTTAATAATAGTTAGGTAATTTTTTGATCTATTCTAGAACTGCATAAGAGAATATGCGCACTTAAATTAAAACGCTGTTTGTGGTTTAGTGTTGACAAGAAAAAACAAAAATTGTTTTTTGGTTTTCAGTTTAGGTTTCGTAACTACAAACCTTGTCCTAGTCAAAATTAAACTAACTTTGTAATTTTCCTGTTACAATTATCAAATTGCTCACTTGTTTTGCACTAACAAATATTTTGCAGCAATTTGGAACATATCAATATATAATTTATGACAGGGTTATATAATATCCAAACAGATCGACTCTAAGGGTGCTAGTCTACAGGCTATAGCGAGGAATGCTCGCCGAGAGTGCTATATATTTTCCTATTGTATTCGCAAACATACTTCACAAACGTTTTGGGCGCGCTGTGCTTGTTCTTTTCTTTTATAAATATCCTATGTGATCGTGGTGTCACTTGGTAACCAAAACGTTTGACATGTTAGCATAGTTGTCTGTAACCACCTGTTTGTATAGATGTAGTGTTGCAATTAACTATGGTATGTATTTGTCGCACGATAAATTATAATTAGGTGTCATTTGAATAGTATGTATAAAGTAGTTTTGCAATCAAAAGTATTTGTGTGTGCACCATTAGATACGCGGGGCTACACTCAAGAGACCAACGATTGCTGAGGAAGTCAGTAAAACTTAATTATGGTTTCAGCTTGAGGCTTTCAAGCTGTTCATCTCGAAATATTTCGAATTTAATTCGGCTTTCTCTTCCTCTTACAATCTATATGTATCTTGAAATCAATAGTGAAAACTTAGGCAATTTCCCTAGTATGAGCCGCATTTCTTCGCTTACTATCAGGCATGCTCAGATCAATGCTTAGGTATCCCAAGTTACAGATGAAAATTAGTAGTTAAAGTTAATATTATGCTTTTATCTCACCAAATCTAAATAGTAATTATGACCTATCTAACTTCTAATTACAGTGACTGAAAATCTATAAAATTTATCCTTAACACAGCGGGAGCCTATAAATGTCAGACCTTCGTTATTTTGTAGCAACTTAAAGTTTACTAGCTCATGATTTGGAAGGTGTGTCATCCAGCATTTATAGAATTTAAAATATATTTTCAAAACGAACAAATTCTCATACAGGTTGTTTTACAGTATTTTTTTTCGAAAACCGGTATCTAGAGAAACTTCTGATCTTTTAAAAATTGGCTGTACCCTTATATGGGTGTATTCTCATTTAGCTAACGGAAAATGATGCTTTTGGTATTAAATTTATTAATTCGTCATAAGTGCTTATTTAGTTCGTCATAAGTGCTTAATTAGTTCTATAGCCTTTTTAATTAGTTATTAGCATTTCATTGTTCTGCTTATATATTTGTTTATTTACAACTTATGTAGCTAAGTTCAGACTAACATATTTTTTAATATCATGTAAAGATATGCTTGCACTTACAATGGTAGGCTTTTTAGACAACGGTTTTCTAATAAATAAAAATTCTGTACACTATTCAAAATTATACTTCTCGGACCCCAAAAGTACACAAAAACATGAGGCAACTGTAAGATGTTTATGTACCTAAAAGGAGATCATTATTATGTATGACGATGTGTTGTTATAAAAAAAGGTTTTGATAAACCAGTCTTTCCGAGTTCAATATCTTGCGGTTTTCCGTTACGTGTAAGCGTACCGTTAACTTGCATGACTAACACCACAACCGGTTATTTTAACAGTAGATGTATTGCGAAACTTGTGATTAATTATTATTATTATTAATAATGAAATTGCAATCGTCAAGATTGACTGACATCAGACCAGATTTTGAAAAACTGTTGGCCAATTTAAAAGATTGCAATTTTTATGCACTTAAGATGATCGCACTTTGAAAGGTGTATGTATCGACTTATTTTTAAAATTAAATAGGATTAAAACTCGAATACTCAGTATCATATCAGGTTTAAGTACGTCTCAACACTCAACTTTAGAAAGATTGTTTGAGAAATCTGTTAATTAAAATAAGTTGACATGAGACATACTTATATTTGATTTGCCTTTGAGTAGAAGTAAGAAGGCTGCGTCACATTGGCGTCAATCGAATACACACATATATGGATTATCGATAATAATCCAAATATGATTTGTTCTTAACTTTCATACAGAATTTAGGTAACAGATTTGTATGGTCCGATCATAAAAATGATAAAATGTTATGTTTCGGTAAACGAAGGAACTAATTCGATGTTCTAGCATAACAAGTTATCCTTTGAAGTTGCAACACATTGAACTTTAGTACCTGCTACAATTGTCTATCGCGCCGGCATACTTCTCGTGTACAGAGTGGATAATGGATAACTATCAAGGTTTTATATATTTTTCGGGTCGGGCGATGCATTGCCTAACATTATTCATTGGTGTTCTCCCCAAGTGAGGTAGAAGTGGCATGTATTCAATTATGCCTTGTTCCAACAGTCTCTGATGTTGCAGCTGGCTACCAGGGTGGCAAGCAGCGCGGCGGCGGCGGCGGCGGGCGCGCCAACCAGAGGCACCAGCCCTACTAACTACAAAACAGTACCTGCCGAAAGTCATCTCAGTCCAATAGTGAGTTAGTATATCACTGCATGTTATAAAACAAAGTCCTTCGCCGCGCCTGGTCAGTCTGTTCGCGATAAACTCGTACATTACTGAACGGATTTTCATGCGGTATTCACCAATAGATTCCTGAGGCAGGCTTTTGTATATAATTAGGTATGATTTAGTGTGATTGGCTGAAATTCGACGATGATTGTTGGAAGTTGCAGGCCGCCTGGAAGCTTTCATTGAAAACCTTTGAGATATAATAAAACAATGTAGGGGAAGGATTGCTCCTTATTATTAGGACTAAAAAGTCTGTGTTTGCACATATCTATTTTTTAAGAACAGCTGCTGCCTATACCGATTTGTTTTAAGGTCTATACAAAATTTTATTCTTATCTTTTTTACTTGTTGCACTTAGGCTCAATTTTCATTGGTGAAGCGCCACAACGCGTCATGTTCTTTTTTTATTATTTTTAATTGTAACGACGTTGTGTAAATAAGTCAACCTTGTCTGAATTTAATGAATAGGCGAATAATATTATGGCTTTGTCTGAATTGAATGAATAGGCGAAAAAACGAAACTCCAGCAGCTTTATTGTCATGTTGATGATGACGTTGATCAGATATTAACAGAAGGTTTTCCTGTTCCAGGTTAAGTGATCGGTCATGCGCGTCCCCCGCGCCCGCGCCGCGCCCCGCTGCGCCGCGCCGCGCCGGGGACGTGTCATTCCATTCCACATATTTAATTTAAGAAATCTTTTTAAGAAAAATTTTTTAAGGATAAAAAATAAATAGTACGTCATATGTGACCTGGCCGCAGCCGGAGCGGTCTTTCATAATATTAAAATAATATAGTATGGATTTATAGATTACTTGAGTATTATTGCTGATTAGAATCAATTTTGACATTAGTATGGAAATCTTACCTTTTTGAACTGATTGTTAGAAGTAATGATAAATTATACAGAGCTTAACGTTAGAGTAAAATAGTCCGTGTCCCCGTCGGCGATGTGCCCGAGTGTGCGTGAGTGAGTGTGAGAGTGCGCGTGCGTGCGCGCGTGCGTGCGCGCGTGCGTACGTGCCCCTATCTTCTGCGTTGATTGTACTAGATCTCGTTGCAGAAAATGTTGTAGATTTGTAATTTTTAATTTTGGTAATCATAAAAGGAAATCAGAATCATGTATTTTTTACATCGTAGTTGTTTCTTCCAGTGTAGGGATGAACTTAGTTTATAAGTACTCGGTCATGAACAAACAAACTTAAAGATATACGAGTTCTGTATGTCAATAAACAAATGTGTAAATAAAATGTTGACTTTTTGTCTGACTTGATTAATTTCCTGACTGCATCATTAGATGTAGGGAGCACTGATATGAAATGGAATCTACATTTTGCAAGGGAAGTTCATCAAGTATATAATATACATAAATAAGGTATAGATGCATATGCAATTATAACATTTTTATTGCAAAAGAAATTCTTCACGTAATATCGCAAGATAGTGACTTAACACGGCTGCGCGCTGGAGGTTGCATGAAGGATGTCCAGAGCATTGCACAGACCTCTGTAGTTTACCTGGAAATGGAAATTATATCGATTTATAGAGGCAATCTCATTTGTTTTCTGCATTTTCGATGGCTAGTTCAGCCATCGAAAAGAAAAAAATTAATCATTCTTTTAAAAAAAAGATAAAGAAAGAGCTAATACTTGTACGCATTTGCATACTTTGTTTAGGTAGGTAGTTATTAGGTTCTAACTAGTTTTTTAATTTTTTTTACATGAAACTATTTTCTATTTTAACGGCCTGGAATCAAGTTCTTTGTACATTATTTTAACTTGTTCAGCGTTACCCAGTATGCCATGCTGCAGACATGTAAGCTGGTTGTAGGTAACGGTTTCAGTAAAATAAAAAGTTAATCAGATTTTAACGATTAGCACAATCTTTGGTATATTATGTAGTTTAACAAGTGGTCCGTTGAAATTTGTTACTTTTTATAATCAAGCGCGTTCCATCGTAGGCTCGCAGGCTTACCATCCGACGTGATCGTAGCCAAGCTCTAGCCTAAATAGTATAAAAAAGCTCAGCCATGCCAATGGAACCGCGGGACAATGTTCCCTACCTACTTAGTCCTGGATTAAATAATATTAGTGATTACCTACCAGCAATCCATGAAGAATGGCGTTTTGTTGTATCAACTGAATCTTAACAAATTTGAATTACTTCGTGTAATAAAATTTTAATTTTTAAAGAAATTAATTTGTTTTATTACTTAGTGTTTTAAGTAGGTAGGTAGGTAATTTAGGCAAATGTTTCTGGATTTTCCTAAATGTCTGAGGACTAGTGAGATTAGTTGATTGCACATCGAAGACTTCGATACTTATTACCTGAATATTTGAATAAACTGAACAAAATCATAATTTATTTTAAAATAAATCAATAAAAGTATATTAATTTTTTTTTATTTCAACAGTTTGGTAAACTTAGACATGCTACACGTACAAGGGCGTAGCCAGAACTTTGAATAAGTTGCATATAAAATGTACTAGGTTTTTTATCGTGGATTATGAGATGCGCACGGCGCTACAGAGGCCTTTAATCTCAATCCTTTCCTTGCTGTAAAGTGATCATTACTAGTTAGGTACCTACCTAATTAACTGACCGATAGCTTTTCTAGAGGGGGGCAGCTCCCCTGCCTGTACCTCATTACGCCCATGTACCTTCATGTACTTAACCAGCATTTGATTTCTGCTGACCATGCGCATGTTCATAGTACCTACCTACTTATTATACAAGTTATTTATTTCTTCCAGCTGGAACTTCTATTAGCATAAGTACTCTATGCCCTAAATGCCATAAAGTACTCGTGGCGCCCTCAATCTTTTTATTATTACCTACATATCTCTATTTGTCTATAGTTTCGCGTTAGACTACTAGGTACTAACCTCATCTCCACAACCTCTCCTGTAGCCGAAGCATTTGTAGATGAGATCTCTCTCGCGAGCTGACACAAGCGTCAGCAGCCCGCGCCTGCAGAGGGCGCGCTCTACTGCTACGCGCGGTATCGTGCCACAGCGCTCCCTGTCCGAATCCTATGGAAAAAATGTACCTTGGATCTGATTTTTTATATTTGAACAATGAATAGGTATAGGCGTTACCAAAATCTAGAGCAGTGATTCTCAAACTTTTTTTTGTTGCGGCACACATTTAATGATTTCAAAATTTGGCGGCACACAAAGAAAAAGATAAAAATTATTTACTTACTACAACACACTGCATATTTATGCAGTGTGTTTTCACAGCATCGAAAGTTTTAATAAACTATTTAGTTTATGACAAAAAATTTAAATACACCGAGACCCCGCTTTGCGTCGCTAATGTGTTCCTGAAAAATGCGACGCAAAGTGAATCACAAATTTTGAAAGTAAATAATAAAATAATTTATTTTTTTGTGGATTTAAATATATATTCATGTTAAAAATATTTTTCTTTTTAAATGATATAATTTAATAATATTTGCAATATTTGGCGGCACACTTTTGAAATTTGGCGGCACACAAAAGTGCCGAGGCACAGTGGTTGAGAATCACTGATCTAGTGGGTAAGTAGAGTTCGCGCGACGAGTTTTGAGCTTTAGGGTGTTGAGGGATTAAAAACCCTGATGTTTAGTACAACTAGAATCGGAGCTAATTGAGCTACAATAGAAAAACCATTGAACCAAACTGGGATCTAACCTAGTATTTATTTCTTACACTTATGCATAAATTACTCTCGGAAGAGATTTGTTGAGTAGAGAAAGTGAGAAACGCGCAATCAAAAATATCGCTCGCTCTTTCGTTGCGTTGAGGCGAAACAAAGAGCAAAATTTCCTATCTCGCTGCTTTGGCAACGTTTTTCGTTTTCTCTACCTACTCGACAAATCTCTTACAAGCACATCTTAGGCAATAGGTACCTTGAAAACCTCCAGTATGTTCGACAGTTGATCGGGGAACTTCGCTAGCTTGGACAGAGCGCCGGCGACTATGTTACGCTCCTCAAAGTTGAGATAGTTCAGCGGGGAATCTATAGTAGGGATGTGCGGGACGGGTTCCAGCAAGGGAGCTCGTTCTAGTCCATTCTGCGTTAGTGCTTCGCCAACAGTTGCACAGAACCTCTCGTATTCGATGTAGCGTCGACGATCAGGGGCGCAAAATCTGAAATGGCAGACAAGTATGTAACTATTATTAGGTGTTGGACGTGGCATGAACTAGATGGCGCTATATGTAGGTATGTTGGTCAATAGTTATATTATCTTGTTAAGCTATTGCATAGCTTCTATCGCGGGCCTTGAGCGTGGAGACCGAATCTACAAATTCCGTAACGAAAAAACCTAACACCCCCCCACACCGACCGGCACAGCGGTGATACTTTTTAATCAGATTGTCTTATTCGCGTTTTTGTTCGCCAACGTCCATACCATGTTGAATACACCGGTTCTCGTCCGATCACCGAAGTTAAGCAACATCGGGCGCGGTCAGTACTTGGATGGGTGACCGCCTGGGAACACCGCGTGATGTTGGCTTTTTTATTTTTATTTTTTTTAGTTTCTTTTATTTTTTTATTTTTATTTTTTTCTTTTTTTTACATTTAAATTTATAAAAAAAAAATAAAAAAAATAAAAATCGGTCACCCATCCAAGTACTGACCGCGTCCGATGTTGCTTAACTTCTATGCAATAGCTTTACCGAGTGCCACACGTCTTTTTTTCATTCATAGACAATACACAAAACAGTGTGTATTGGCTATGAATAGTTACCGGGTAAATCATGTCGCCAAACTGTAATATTCTTGAAATCAACTAAACAAAGTCGCTAGGTATTTATAAGTTAGTGAACACGCTCTACTCAACTATGCTCTTCCTGGTTTTCACTTGATACGGAATGACCGTGAAAGTCGGGTCGGTGGTGGTGTTGCTATTTATCTCCGTTCTCACTTATCTTATACCGTTATTAGCGCATCACAAACACAGACTACCCCATTTCCAGAACACTTATTTATTGAAGTTATTTTTTCAACTGTTAAACTCCTACTGGGAGTTTATTATAACCCTAGCCTCTCTATCGACTTTTTTCCGCACTTAGAGGGGTTATTAGATAATTTTGTTCCACAGTATAAACATACGATAATAATGGGTGATTTTAATACTTGCCTTTTAAAAAATGATTCTCGTGCTGCACGTCTTAAGTCTATTTTTACAGGCTGCAAATCTGCACTTACTTCCTCTGTCTGCAACTCACACTTTGCCAAATCGTTCCCCATCTCTTCTTGACATTATTCTTGTATCTTCTAGTGATCATGTGGCTAAGCACGGTCAATGCCCTGCTGATGCCTTTTCGTATCATGACTTACTTTATTTATCTTATAAAATCCGTCCCCCAAAAGCTAAGTCAAGAATTCTTCTCCGGCGTAATTTTAACGGAATGGATTTGGATTGCCTAAGGGAGGATGCTGCAAGTTTAAATTGGGATAGTATTCGTGCTGGATCCAGTATAGATGAGCAGGTGGAGATTTTTAATTCCTTCTTACTTAATTTGTATGACCGTCATGCTCCAATTCGTCCAGTAAGAATTAAGCATCTTCCTGCTCCTTGGCTTACTGAGGACATTAAAACCATACAACACAAAAAAAATGTTGCGAAAGCAAAATTGAAATCTAATGATACTGAGATTTACCGGCATAAATACAAAGTTATTCGAAATCGGTGTAACAGGTTGTGTAGAGATATGCAACGACGCCATATCCACAAATCTGTGCTCGAGGAGGAAGACTCTGGCAGAGTATGGACGTTTCTGAAATCTCTGGGTGTTGGGAAAGCAAATAGGAATAATCATACTTGTTGCGGACAGAAGCTACATGCTCCACGCGGCGTCAGTGGTGACTAACGCTGATTGGTCGCTCGCTGACGCCCCCCACTCCCCGCACGCCCCTCAGCCCCCGCGATCACCCTTCTCCCGGTCGGCACCCATGTCGACGGTGCCGGGCGGGGGAAATGTATAAATACCGGCTCCCGAGCAGCTGAACCTCACTTCCGCTACGACAGTCGAAGCATCAAGAACACCGGAACCCCTGAAGTAGTGTGAAGTGAGAAGAACCTGAACCAGCAAGAACCCCGAACCCTGAAACTCAACGTAATTATTGTGAACCCTGAACCTTGGAAATAGCGACCCAAATATACAGTCCACTGAACCACCCGGAGGGCTTTCAACTGAACCTTAGTTGTTATTTCCCTCCCCAACATTTCTGGACCATCGAGCCGGATCACTGAACTCTCAAGAACCCAACATCTTTGGTCCATCGATCCGGATCTCTGAACCCTGAAGACTCAAGAACTGAAGACTAAGAACCGAAGACACAAGAACCAAACACTCAAGACCCGAACACTCAAAACCCGAACACTCAAGACCCGAACACTCAAGACCCGAACACTCAAGACCCGAACACTCAAGACCCGAACACTCAAGACCCGAACACTCAAGACCCGAACACTCAAGACCCGAACACTCAAGACCCGAACACTCAAGACCCGAACACTCAAGACCCGAACACTCAAGACCCGAACACTCAAGACCCGAACACTCAAGACCCGAACATTCAAGAACCGAACACACGAACACTTCAAGATCCCTAAACGTCAAGATGGTGCAGACTAAGACTCATGACACACAAATCAGAGACCTACACGACGAGGCCTTTGCGTTGCATGAACCGAACCTCCGCGCGCTGAACCTGCCTCGTCCCGTGCAGCTCCGATTTATGGAGTTATTGGGCTCGACAAGTTGCACACCATCTCGGCAAGAACCGGTTTTCAGAGCACGATACACTGAAGAGACCGAACAAACACTTCGTGCACAAAAACCTACGCGTTCGCAAAGATCCACGGCGAGCACGGCGACGCGCAGAAAACAAGTAGAATACGAGGCGGCAGTTCGCCTTGCCGCTATCAAGAAGCAGCGGATCCAGTTGCTAGCTGAGCTGCTGCAAAAGAAAATTGAATTAGAAGATATGCGCTCTGCAGAGCTGTGCAACACAAAAAACACACGAAGCTCTACAGCGCAGCGCAATACAAGTTTTCGCGAAGCGGCTTATTTACGTCACGCAGAACCTGCAGTTGAGCAACAATTCACCCAAGTCTCTCCTGCGTGTGACGCTGAACCGTCTAACACTGTCAGAGTCTGTCTTCGATCCTCTGATCAAAGTGAACCCCGATACGAGCAGGCTATCTTCGATTCGTGGGGTCAGAAGTCGAGCATCTCACGAGTTTTGTCGAAGATTCCCGACGTGACTCAAGAAAAAGACGAACCAACGCCTATGCATTTGGCTATGAAAACGGCAACGGAACATAGCATAGCTGTTTATTACGAAGAGCAAGATAGTACACGTGGCCCCGAAGAACCCTTCAGTACAAGTCTCTACACAGACGCTCGGTCGCGCCACTCAGATCATGCACGAGGGGAGCAGTCTGCTGATGCTTCTCCTGGGCATGACGCTGGACTGCCTCACAATACTGCAACTCCTCCTCGATCCTACGAACAAGATGAGCCCCAATACAAGCAAGCAGAGATCGATTCGTCGAATCAGAACTTAAGCATCTCTCGAGTTACGTCAAAGATCCCCAACGTGATCAACAAAGACAACGAACAAACTCCTACGTATTTGGAAACCAAGCCTCAGAACATGAAAACTAATCAAGTCTTTACGAGGGGAGTGCGATCCGATCAGCTCCCCCAATCACTTCAAACGGAACCACTCACGAGATCCATAGGGCACCTATGGTTTTCAAATAATAGATGCCACAAACGCAAGAACCAACATCGTGGCGTAGCAGTAACAAATGTCTACGCAATGAAGATCGCCAACATGAAGCGGACCAATCTAGCTCCGCGGAACAAAATGAACCTGCAAGCGAAGAAGAATGAGATGCCTAACAAATGGCTCTTTTTCTTTCAAACACGAAACGATCGTTTTGTGCTGCACACTCAACCACCCTGGCATCGCCATGCACACGACTGCCTCCCGACGTGCTTACTCCGCTGCCAACGAACCACGACCCATCGTCTCCGCAAGAACTTAAGGAAGACCCGCAGCTGCATCATCGTCGAACCAAGCTTGCTGTCCTACCCTAGGAAGAGGAAGCTGCGCGGAAGCTTCGCTGAGGGGAGAGATGTTGCGGACAGAAGCTACATGCTCCACGCGGCGTCAGTGGTGACTAACGCTGATTGGTCGCTCGCTGACGCCCCCCACTCCCCGCACGCCCCTCAGCCCCCGCGATCACCCTTCTCCCGGTCGGCACCCATGTCGACGGTGCCGGGCGGGGGAAATGTATAAATACCGGCTCCCGAGCAGCTGAACCTCACTTCCGCTACGACAGTCGAAGCATCAAGAACACCGGAACCCCTGAAGTAGTGTGAAGTGAGAAGAACCTGAACCAGCAAGAACCCCGAACCCTGAAACTCAACGTAATTATTGTGAACCCTGAACCTTGGAAATAGCGACCCAAATATACAGTCCACTGAACCACCCGGAGGGCTTTCAACTGAACCTTAGTTGTTATTTCCCTCCCCAACAATACTAGTAATGTTAATTTAAACCAGCTTAACCAGCACTTCTCCTCATCTTGTACGATTGATAGTACAACTAAATCGAACACAATTAATCAAATTTCAGCTTTGCCCACTCCCGATGATCCAACTTTTATTTTTAGTCAAATCGACTGTGGTGATGTTGTGAGAAGCATTATGGAAGTCAACTCTGATGCTGTTGGCACCGATTGCATTAGTCGTAAAATGATCATGCCCCTTCTTGACCTTTTAATCCCTGTTATAACTTTCATTTTTAATCACTCCATTCTTACTGGTGTTTTCCCTAATTCCTGGAAAAGCGCGCAAGTTACTCCAATCCCTAAAAAGTCAAATCCCTCTAGTTTCTCTGATTACTGGCCTATATCTATTCTTCCATTCCTTTCGAAAGTCTTTGAACGTATAGTTCATAGACAATTTACCCTTTTCCTGTCTCGGCGTAACCTTTTTAATCCTTTTCAATCTGGCTTCCGTACCGGTCATAGTACGACTACTGCCTTGGTTAAAATTACTGACGATATCCGCTCGGGTATGGATAATCGGTGTGTTACAGTTTTAACATTACTGGATTTCAGCAATGCATTCAATATTGTTTACGACATTCTTTTGGCCACTATGCGCTCTCTTAACATATCTCCCACAGTCTTTGACTGGTTTCATAGTTACTTGCATGGGCGCCGGCAGCGGATACGAGTCGAAGATTCATGCTCCGACTGGTGTTCGGTGGATGCCGGTGTGCCGCAAGGTGGCGTGTTGTCTCCTCTCTTATTTTCGATTTTTATTAACTCAATTACTCATAACTTAACTTCTCTCTACCACCTTTACGCTGATGATCTTCAACTGTATGGCCAGGCAAAAATAGAAGATTTACCCACCAAAATACATTCCATAAATGAGGATTTACAAAAAATTGTTGAGTGGAGTAAATCTCATGGTTTGCTTGTAAATCCCTCTAAAACACAGGCAATTATAATAGGTAGTCACAAACAAATAGCTCGTATTGACTGGACATCATTGCCTTGCGTTGTTTTTGATGGAGTTCAACTACCATATAGCAATTCTGTCAAAAATCTTGGTGTTATTTTTGATAGATATCTATCTTGGGTTCCTCAGGTAAGTGAAGTGAGTAGGAAGATGTTTGCAGCAGTACATTCTCTTCGGCGCCTTAGTAACTTTCTGCCCATACCTACGAAAATTATGCTGGCACAATCTCTCCTTCTACCAATTCTTGATTATGCTGACACTTGCTATCTTGATTTAACTATTGAGCAATTTAATAAACTTGAGCGCATTCAAAATCTCTGTATTCGGTTCATATTTGGACTTCGTAAATATGACCATATTTCTGAATTTCGCAATAAACTCAAGTGGCTTCCAATTCGCCTTCGCAGGAATACTCATATTCTTTCCCTCTTATACTCTGTTCTTTTCCACCATCATGCTCCTCTGTATCTCAAAGAACGATTTGAGTTCCTCAGTGACTCTCACTGTCGCTCACTTCGTTCAAACGATAACCTTATCCTAAAAATTCCTTCTCATAGTACTTCTTTCCTTTCTAGATCCTTCACTGTAGAAGCCGTCAGGCTTTGGAACTCTCTCCCTCTTCATATCAGACGTGCGAAATCTTTACCTATATTCAAGGGACTCTTAGCTAAACATTACTATCCACCTTAAAATGTTTCAGATTACTACCAGTCGATTTTAATGTTGTACATATAGATAAGTATATATGTATTATATATATTGTATGTTTTATATATATTTATTTATTTTACATTTTGCATATGTATTCATATTTATTTATTTTTAAATATTATAGTGTTTATTATTTATAAGTAATTATAAGTTATGTATAAAGTGTGTTTTAGTTTTTATTTATTCTCGATTTATTTGTAAATTAAGTTTTTATTTTCTTTTTAAGTTCCTTGTTCTGTACACCCTCACCCTCTCTTTAATTTATTGTGGCTTCTTAACTAGGTTGCCTGGAAGAGATCGCCTGTTGGCGATAAGGCCGCCTATTGTGCTACTGTAAATTCTTGTGTAAATTGTATCCTGTTTCTTATCTTTCCTGTCTTGGTGTGTGCAATAAAGTATATTTTCATTTCATTTCATTTCATTTTCATTTCATTTCATTTCAACACGGCATTAAATAGATGGCGGTACATGTTTGTTCAATGTTATCTTGGGATATAAATTATAGCATTTCTGCGGAATGTTAAAAATTGTTGTAGTTTGTCTGTCCGCACTATTTACATGTTCTCCTACAACTTCCAAACGGCTTGGCCGATCACCGATATGATGACATATTCTTATAGGAAAAAGTATGAGGAGTGTTCTTAGCTATACTAAAGCCAAATTCGATTGAGAATGCTTGTCAACAAACAAATTTAAAATGAAGGTAGAAAATGCAACACATTTTATGCCTAATTAATTTAAAATGTTTTGTTATTTTAAAAAATCATATTTAAAAGATATTGATTATAATAATTCGTTTTAAGCTTACTAACCTAATTTATTGTCATGAATTCATCATTAACTGGTTAATTAAAAAAAAAACAGATGTAAAATGACTAGTGATTTCTACTTTCATTTTTAGTTTGTTTGTTGACAAGCATTCTCAATCGAGTTTGGCTTTAGTATAGGTACTTTTTTTACCCGACTGCGTCAGAAAGAGGGAAATGTTTTTTAAGTGTTTTTGCGGATAACTTCGTCGTTTATGAACCGCTAGAAGAACCTGACTCCCTGACTTGAGGGAAATATCTGGAGCTTAGACCCACCATGCTGCTCCAGTGTGGGTTGGTAGGCTTAGGGTGATAATAGTTTTACGACTATTTTCATGGTCCACTAGAAGAACCTGACTCCATGACTTGTGGGAAATATCTGGAGCTTAGACCCACCATGCTGCTCCATTGTGGGTGGTGGTTATAATAGTTTTGTGACTATTTTAGTGGCCCACTAGAAGACCCTGTCTCCCTGACTGGGGAAATACCTGGCGCCCGTGGCACTAGTCGTGCCGGGCACCGGGGCCGAGGTACAGACGGGTGTATATAAATTTATGGACAAAGTAGCGCCGTAAAAGATAGCAGGCAGTTCCCGACTTAATAACATCGTAGTCGGTGGGGGCCATAACTTGCCCGTCCGCGTTGGGGCGCCTGATACTTAAGTAAAGTATAACATTGGGTTCAATATCGGGCGTAGTAGAAATGTAGGAGTGTGAACGGCTTGAAACTGTTCTCCGAGACCCAAGCTTACCAGGTATAGATTTGTTTGTCTGTAGGCTGCCACTTTTGAAAGATCTTAACGCCCATAATAGAATCATAAAACGTATTCGTCGTTGATCAGAGGTTTTGTTTTTTTAAAAACATTATTTCCGAAAAATTATCCTTACAAATAATCTGAACCATACTTACACCTCCATGAGCGTATCCATTTCAAGCGGCGTCAGAGCAAGGCCCGCGGTGGCAAGCCCGCGGTAGAAGTCGGCCCGTGGTACTACCAACTCTCGTTGCTTGTCGAATTGAGCTATGAATTCCCGCGGGCGTAACCCTTCGCGTACCATCTAACGAGAGGCAAACTTGTATTAATGTTATTTTTCAGAACTAGGAAAGTAAAACTAAACACGTACATTAAAACAATAAAGTATATTTATGTCCCCTCTCCCATAAGGAGGGAGGCCTGGCCCTGTAGTGGGCTGTTAATAGCTGATAATGACGATGATGATGATGATATCTATTTTGATAGTAGATACTTATTTATATATATTTTTAGAAATTTCATGGTTTGGTCTCCGACAACGTTGCTTAAATCGATTTAAATCTTTATTCGTCTTATCCAAAAAAAATAGAGCTTTACCTAACTAGAGTTAGTTAATCCTATGAAAACAATGTTCATCTAACCTTTCCTTTAATTTTGGCGAGGATATGGACAATATCTGTCTCCAGGGGATCTGCACCGGCGCGGGCCTGAGGGCTGCGCACCGCCACCGACGGGCCCGCGATGGTGGCGCTCTCCACTGGGCGCTCTTCCAACTGAAACCGGAACAAAATAGTAGATATTGATGTTTTGATTGTTTTATTTGCTCTTGCGTGATAGGGCTGAGGTAGTTGGAGCGCGCTTGCATAGAAAATGCCTGTTCCCTCTTGCCTTGCAAGTGTAAGGAAACAAGCAGGTAAGTCACTCTAGTTTTTTGTGCGTTGTTGTGCTGTAGGTAACTACAGTGTAACACGTGCCTCATCGAGCAGTGCCACGTAGCTGAACCCGCAGTTGTTGAGGTAGCGCTGCACCAGTGCCCGCAACTGCGCCGGCGTGGGCAGCACGCCGAGCCGCGCCAGCACGCAACGCACAGACGCACTTGCGTACGCGACACGTGACCGTTGTTGTGCTGTAGGTAACTACAGTGTAACACTTGCCTCATCGAGCAGTGCCACGTAGCTGAACCCGCAGTCGTCGAGGTAGCGCTGCTCAAGTGCCTGCAGGTGTGCCAGCGTAGGCAGCACGCCGAGCCGCGCCAGCACGCGACGCACAGACGCACTTGCGTATGCGACACGTGACCGTTGTTGTGCTGTAGGCAACTACAGTGTAACACTTGCCTCATCGAGCAGTGCCACGTAGCTGAACCCGCAGTCGTCGAGGTAGCGCTGCTCGAGTGCCCGCAGCTGCGCCGGCGTGGGCAGCACGCCGAGCCGCGCCAGCACGCGACGCACTTGCGTACGCGACACGTGACCGTTGTTGTGTCTGCAATGTTTGAAAATAGATTGTTAAATGATTACGCAATAGAGGTTCATGGATTTGAGAGTTTGCAAAGGAAATCTGTCAAAATAAATCTACTCATGATGTACCTAGATTTAAAATGCATATCAAAATTCGGCGTAAGCTTCACATATTCCTTCCTATATTTAATCTAAATGAAGTAAGCTGTAGCCGTGTTGTCGGAGCGTCAAATCCACCACTCAATTCATTTGAGTGGAGGCCGTCTTGAATTTAAGCACCACTAAAATTTCATGTTTGAATCATTATTGAGTATAAGAAATTCAGTGACGTTTCACTATCCGAACATAAGCTCCAAATCCCCTCTCCTATCAGCAGGGAGGTCGTTACGGGCTGATAATGATGAAGTGGTACAGACTCATCGTGCTCCCCAAAGGAAGGCCTCAAGTCGATGGAGCGCTCCTTACACGCCGCTCGCACTCGAAGCAGCGCTGTTTGAGCCAGGTCCATCTCATGCTCGGGCTGCCCCCCGTGCTCCGCAGCCGACCCTAGAGGCGGCAGCTCGGCTACTGCTTCTGCTGCAGCGCCGGCCACCAAGTTGGGGTGTTTCTCCAGTTCTTTTACAGCGAATACTATTTAGAAAAGAAAAAAATTCCTACAGTTATTTAGAGTTTAAACTCTTTTTGCCTGGGGTTAAACACAAAATTTCAGTGTTTGTGTTGTGTTTGTAATGTCTGTGAATCATAAGACAACGTCTTGATAATGCACGAATGCTCATTAACGATACCGATTACTAGCGACCTAGAGTGATAGTAGTTCAGCAGACTCCTTAGTTTTCCAACCTTGATGACAATTGTTTTTCAAGGTTTGCTAGCAAACACGCTTGGGATTGTTGGGGTCCACGCAATGCTGGATATTGCACAGCGTCTGCGCATTACTCACAATCTGCCCATCCCGGTGGTCACTGACCTTGATCACAATCGTCCTCGAAGGTCCGCCAGCAGACGCTCTCGGGATCGTTGGGATCCACACCATGCTGGATTTTGCACAGCGTCTGCGCTTTACTCACAATCTGCCGTTCCCAGTGGTCACTGACCTTGATCACAATCGTCCTCAAATGTTCGCCAGCAGACGCGCTCGGGATCGTTGGGGTCCACATAATGTTGGATGATGCACATCGCCTCGGTATTGCTCATGATACTGCCCAGTCCTATAGCGTCCAACGCGCGACGAAACTGCTGGCGGGCTATGCGACCAGAGTTCAATGGATCATAGTCCTGTTTACAACAAGGATAAAAGGAAAAAGATGAAGAAACACAATAATACACAAGCACCTTTCTTGCAACAAGTAAGTAATCTTTCACAGGCATAATAATTATACGTGCAGAGGATGGTCATATCTAAGCCTGTCTAAGCCTATATACCTCAAACGCACTGCTAAAATCTGGAATGCCCTTCTAGCCTTCGTTTCCCCAAATACCTACCTATAATATGGGTATCTTTAAGTCAAGAGTGGATAGGTATCTTTTAGACAAGCGCGTACCACCGTAGGCTGCATCATCAGTCAAACGCTTGCCTAAAATCTATTGCGGAAATGAAATAATGCGATTAACAATGGTTGTGGGTAAAGTTACCTCTCGCGGTTTGAACCTCGTTATATAATGGTGCTGATTATACTTAAGAAGCATTAAATATAAACTTACTCTAAAGAACTCTGAAACTCTAATCCGCCGTTGCAGCACGTACTCTTGAACGCGCATCATCAAATCCAGGAGTTGCCTCGTCGGTTTGGGTGGCTCCAGCGCAGGGTGGAACACGTCTGAGGGACCCATTTTCGATACAGACACTCCTGCTTCGATTTCCGGCCGAA
Source organism: Mycalesis mineus (assembly GCA_034621355.1). NCBI lineage: Eukaryota > Metazoa > Arthropoda > Insecta > Lepidoptera > Nymphalidae > Mycalesis > Mycalesis mineus. Next base: position 2,621,040 of record CM067890.1, on the reverse strand, counting down.
CGAGCTTTGGCAATGTTGTGTCGATGACTGCTTTTGGATTATTGTAAGCCTGTACAAAGAAAAGCGTAACATTATTAACTGTCTTATTGTCTAATAGCTGCCTGACCAGTTATAATTATTTAAATGTTTTAATTTAAGACACGCTTTTAATGAACCTACTAGAATTACAGCCACTTCAGCTTCTTGTTTAGATAATATATTTTACAATACTGATATAGTTGACAAGGTGATAATTAACAAATTAAGCTCTGATCATTGCGGTCAACTTATCACTATTCTAAACAACAAACCCATGAGCAACCAATGGTTAAACTTCAGGCCAATAACTGAAGGTAAATTAGAGAGATTCAAAAGCGTAATTTGTAGCAAAATTCCAAGTCTATCTTTTGTTAATCGTGACCCTAATATTCTTTTTGGTGCACTTTTTGAGACAATAGATAGTGAGTTTTCTAAAATATTCAATTTAAAACGTGTTAATTTAAGCCAAAAATTAAAGTTCAGTGACTGGGCTACTGTAGGTATTTATAGAAGTAGAGATAAATTGTATGAGTTGTATGATGAAAAACAGTATAATCACAGTCAAAAATTTTCGGATTTTGTTAAAAATTATTCTAAAACATTCAAACGCGTATGTATTAATGCAAAATCCATACACATGAAAGAGTTACTAATTAGAGCTGACAATAAGATACAAACCTCGTGGAACATAATAAATAACGCAACTGGCAAAATTAAACCTCGCCATATGAATTATGAATTAATTGTTGATAATAAAAAAATAAACAATAAAAACGAGGTTGTTAATGCTTTTGAAGACTTCTTCCAAAATGTACCTATCTTATAAACAGATTCGCTAAATTCGTCTCCTACGTCAGCCCAGAGGTTACTAAGAGACAATGTGAAAGAGTGCAACATTCTATTTAAATTTAATTATGTAACTGCTTTTGATATTATAAAAACATTTAAACTACTTAAATCAAAGAGGACTGGCGATCTGTGGGGGATGTCAGTAAAAGTAATATCTAATATTATAAATATCATTGCTCCACACTTAGCTGTTATTTTTAATGAATGTGTGGACACAGGTACTTTTCCAAACCTAATGAAACATGGAAAACTTATTCCACTTTTTAAATCAGGCGACCAAGCAGATCTCAATAATTACAGACCGGTTTCAATATTGCCAACACTAAGTAAGGTCTTTGAAAAGATAGTAAGTAATGTTAGGTTTTCTGTTCAATTACGGTCAGTCACGAGTTAAGAAGTTGGTAGTGTTAATAAACCCCTAGGTCGCCCAGTTTGTTATTATGATAAAAAATTATTTAACAAAAAATAGAACCGACTCAAAACTCACTAAAAAGTAAAAAAATAACTATGTCATTTAGTTGCTTTAATTTACTTAAGCATATCTATGAAGTCGGTGCCAGCAAGTTTAAGAAACATTTATTTAACGTAGTAAAGCAGCTTGTAGGTTCTAGGTAATGTCCTTAAAGTAGAAACCTTGGCTAGCACCGACTACTAGATATGCTTAAGTAAAAAACTTTTTAGTGCGTTTTGAGTCGGTTCTATTTTTTGTTAAAAAATTTTATTTCTTACTTTTTAGTGATTTATCGCCACGTAACGTACTCGTACTATATTGTCATAGTATATTATATATACGGCACTTGTAGCCAAAAATCTACCGATACTTACACAAAAACCGAAATCGCTGCAAGTGTGATTATAAAATTTGAACAGTTCGTTCAATTTTCCCAGGATATCATCATCAGATCCTAACATAATAACATTGGGATCATCTTGGAAGTGTGCCCTTTCTAATAAAAAAAATTAAAAGAATTATCAAAATCTGTAAAAAGTTATGCGTGGTCAAAAAATATACGTGTCGAATTGAGAACTTCCTTCCATTTTCTTTCGTCGGTTAAAAATTGACGTTACTCAAATATTACTCCAAGCCCATCAACATGATTTCTTTATTTTTTTATTCATGACAAGTTAGTCCTAGACTGCAATCACACCTGTTGGTAAGTGATGATGCAATTTAAGATAGAAGCAGGCTCTCTCGTTAGAAGTAGGATAATATACACATCCCTACGCTGCGCCATGGAAGCCGTCAAAACTCCAAATTTTCTTATTAATCTAGGAAATAGGACGTTTAAGCGCTATAGTGGTCCTTTAAAAATAGCTTATTGATGATAATGATGATGTATGTTATATTCTTACTGGTCCAAGTCCCTGGATACCCTCCTTCTTGACAGCGTCAACGGCTTTGATGAACTCTACATAGTCCAGGGTGTAGGAGTCCTTGATGAACCGGCGCACCAGCAGGTTGAAGTCTTCGGGGGTGACTATCACGCCGATGTAGTCCAGAATACGAGCGAAATGGGCGAAAGTTATACGCCCGTCATTTTTGGCCACCTAAAATATGCGATATTTACGCAGACTTCTACGCTAATAACTAAAAAATATTAAAAATAATATAATAGTCAGAAAAGGGTTAAAAACCTTCGCCTCCGGAAACTAACGGAATAATTTGATTTTTTTATAGACCTTTTTTGCATTACAAATGTTGTCTCCAAAGACGTGTATGCTAACGTGAGAGAACTTCCTTATATATTCAAAACAAATTTTTTCAAAGGTCTCAATTTATTTTTTTCGGAACAGCATTAGAATTCCACATTGTTGGAAGCGGCTTACAATGCCAGCCTATTAAAGAACTACATATGTGCTTATATGCTTAGGTGCGGGCACGCAAGAAACTTTATTTTTACATAAAAATAAAGTTTCTTCATATTTCTAGTGATGCCTATGTTTAGTTTTCAGCTTTGTCATCAGTTTCAGAAAGAAAAGTAATTTAAAAATAATTTAGAGGACTCACAAGTTCATAGTCCTGAAAATAAGGCTTCAATGGTAAATCTCTTTGCGCAATAGTGGCGAGCAGACAGCAGAGTCGTCGCATCTGCCACTGGTCCAACTTGTGGCACTCTGGCTCTGGCGGCGGAGGACATGCTTCCAGGATACAATCTGCTGATGTCTTATCGCGACCACCTGCGTCTGTAATTTAAATACTCAGGGATATTAGGAAGTAAACACTAAACTTGAAGCTGAGTCATACTTGGCTTTTATTAGCCCGGTGCGAGCTTCAGTATTGTGCTCCTAAATATTTGCCGCTGCCGTAGTGGCAGCGCGAGATCTACTGCCAGCGCAATAACCAGCCCTTTTTTTAGGAATGATGGATGTATCCGTTACGTTAAATTAGTACCTACTTTTAATTGACTCTTAATAAGGTATTTGTTTTTTTGTATCTTCTTCGCCACTCCCTAGTCTACCCTCTATGCCTGGATAGGTACTGCTAGCTCTGCCCTGATGCGAGAATATGGAATGATCATTATCATCATTACCATAATATTAAAGGCCAGGCCTCCCTCCGTATAGGAATAGGGAATTAGAGATTTTGTTTTTTTATGGCATATTAGGTATAAGTTGGAAGGCGCTTACTTAGAAGAGGCCTATTCATTCTTGCCTTGAAGATGTTCATATTATACGTGGTAGGAAATACTGACGCTGGACGTTTAAACTCATCACGCTGCTCCAATGCGGGTTAGCGTGCTTAGGGGTGCTGATGTTGGATTATTTAACTATCTCTAACAGATGTAAATGATATAGACCGGGAGCGATGGTTTAATGTGCTATCCGAGGCTCAAGATTCTGACCACTAACTCCCGAATTTACTAAAAATTTCTTAGAGGAAAGAAAAATTAAGTAAGTATTATTAAATAGCCCGACCAGGATTCAAATCAAAGACTTCGTGATATAAACTTAGGCTAACAACTAGGCAATGAGGCAGTCTATAGGCAGTCTATAGTCTATATTATGACTCGTTGGCATATACTAAAATTATTAGTAACATTCTCGGCAATTTGTGCAAAGGTCACGAAAATAAATATTTTGGGAAAATAGTCGGCATGTTAAGATTTCGGTTATTTAGGTACTTTAGTACCGATTTTGCCTATATCCAGATACCTAACGCACTTTCTATATCAATAATATGTATAAAAAATTTACTGATCCCACGTTCACCTTCGAACAATATAATGTGAATATTTACCGAAGAGTCACGCTATTTCGTTTCAGAAGTCGTTACTGTTCGTGATCAATAGGCAATGTATTTGTTACGATGTTTTCTTTTGGTCCTTTTTTGTTTGTTCTCTTTTTATTTATTCTTCGGTCTAGTATAAACAGTCGTTATAACTTTATTTTGGTTTATCTACAACGAAATGTTGTATGTTTTGAGTTTGTTACTTAATCACGCTAGAATTGCTGGACGGATTTTGATTTAATTTGACACATCCTATATTGAAGACTAGAATTTCTGCGGTATAGTAAAAAATAGAGATGGGTTTCCCGGAAAAAGGACAACAAAGGCTAGTCTAGCGCTGTTCTTTCTGTTTTAAAAGCATTTCTTTCTTGTAAACAGCTTTGCAGCTTGATTTTGCTTGCCCTATGAATTTGCCGTCTGGGGCATAAGCCTCGATTTACAACGGCCGAAACATTCAGTCAGACGAGTATTGATAAAGAAAATCTCAATCGGCCTAGCCGGGAACAGAACCCAGGACACCCGTCTTATAAATCCATCACACCATGGAGATGGGTCAAAATGCTGATTGTGTAAAATTTAATTGTCCCAGCTGAGAAGGACCCCGTCTTAGAAACTCGCCGCACCACAGAGGTTAGGAAAAATTCTAGTAGAATTACCTTATTAAAATAATGTTACCTTCTCCATGTATGATCTGGCACAGTTGGTGGTAGAGCACGCGGCCGTCCTGTGCGCGAAAGTAGTCAGCGAGTTGTGCTACTTCCGAGTCCGACAGCCCCAGCACCGAGCGCAGGGGACCCGCGAGCACTGACACGAACTTGGACTCTGTTGAAGAAAATGACAGAAAGATCATCAACAATACAAACTTATTTATTTAATCATTATCAGCCTATTAACGGCCCACTACAGGGCCAAGCCTCCCTCTTTATAGGAGAGGGGATATGGAGCGTAGACCCGCCACGCTGCTCCAATGCGGTTTGGCGGGCTTAGGGTGATAATGTTTCATTTATTAACGATCACTATCAGATGTTGATGACAGTGACCGGGTCCGACTTAACGTACTCTCCGAGGCACGGGTGTGTAACACCACCAACTACCCGATTTCGGGCTTGGAATGTACTGAGAATTTCATAGAAGAATGAAAAAGTCAGAATTATTCCGTGACCCGACCCAGGATACGTACTCAGGACTTCGTGATCGAAGCCAGATAGGCTAACCACTAGACCAACGAGGCAATCAACTTAACTAAATAACTTAACTTATTTATTTGCTACCGGGAAATACAAAAGAAACGGTACTCCGAGCCGACAAAATTTTCCAAGTTCTTTTCTCTCGAAACTGAGGCATCCTAAGTGGATGTTACCTCTATTGTTCTAAGTGTCAGCTGTTTGTTTATGATGACCGATATACGCCGCGTTGCATGAACAAGCGAGCTCATTACTAAGGACCGCGTATGGGCTCGAAACTAGTGGAATATTCTCCGACAACGGAGACGTGAGTTTCAGTCGTTTATGAATAAATGAATTTACTTACATAATATGCTTATCTACATAACACACATATACACACAAAAATATATATATATATATATATAGATACTTACATACATACTAACATAAATATACATACGTGTTTATAGTAAAATAAATAAATAGATGAAAATAATAGAGACTAGACGAAATCCAGGAGAGAGAGGGAAGAAAGAGAGTACGAGGATATGGAGGATAGAAGTGAGCATTCACCAGTCGTTTAAAAGTAGCTAGTGTTTGCGCACGCCCAATGTCTAGAGGTAAGGCATTCCAAACTCGAACAGCTTTGACAGAGAAGGATTTGGAGTTGAAGGACGAATGATGGGAGGGAATTTTTAGGAGTAGGTTGTCCCCTGATCTAAGAGAGCGACAATGAGTTAGATGGAGGAAGTGGAATCGCTCTCTCGTTTATAGTTTAATTATTTACATTATATGGAAAATATTCGCGATAGTTTATGATACAGACTTTTTATAACTATTAGAGTTGGAGTTTAGATTCATCATTCATCTCTAATCCAGATTGGCAGGCTTATGAATAATGGGATGATTGATAATTGACTCTGTTTCGATCATAATCTTATCTACCATGCAACTTTATTTCTATACTAAAGCCAAACTCGACTGAGAATGCTTGTCAATAAACAAATTTAAAATGAAGGTAGAAAATGCAACACATTTTATGCCTAATAAATTTAAAATTATGTTTTGTTTTCTTATAAAATGTTATTTAAAAGATATTCAATATATTAATTAGTTTTAAGCTTACTAATCTAATTTATTGTCATGAATTCGTCATTAACAAGTTAACTAAAAAAATTGGGAGTAAAATGACTAGTGATTTCTATCTCCATTTTTAATTTGTTTGTTGACAAGCATTCTCATTCGAGTTTGACTTTAGTATAGATAACATTCCTGTTAATAAATGACTTAATTATTCAAACGTTAATTTACAGTAGATAAGGAAAAAGGAGCCAATTTACCAGAAATCAGTGAGTTTCCCTCGGGATCCAGAGGACGATACCAGTCCCACAGATTGAGGCCCACGCGGAATGCAGCGGCGCGAATTTTGTTGCAAGTTTTCCAGACATCCGCCAGGCGCACTATCTGCATACAGAAATAATAAATGAAATAGCAACATCATAGAGTCTATCTCCTCTCTGTACTTTTAAAGTTTTTATCTTCTTCGGCAAATAAAGTTAAGAGATAAATAATCAGTATAATCATTACATAGTATAAAACAAAGTAGCTTTTATATGTTTGTCCGAATGTATGCTTTAATCTTTAAAAGTGCGCAACCTATTTTCATGCTTTTTTTTCATCAGATAGTGATTCAACAGGAAAGTTTATGTGTATTATGCATGCATAATATAGAAGAGAAACACTGATAATTTGAGGTTTCTGTTGTGATGACGTAAATTAACGCATTTTCGCGCTTTCGTTGCAAACGCTGGCTAAACCCTACGAGATATATCAAAATAATGTATAACAGTATTGCACACCTTAAAAAGGTCAACAAAGAAGTCCGCGATGGTATATGTCTATCTCTTAGGGATAACCCAAAATAACCATTTTTTATCTTTTACGAAGCGATTTTAAGCAATACTGCATTAATCCTTATCCAAATAAGTATCTTAAATTACTTTGTGCATTCAATATAAACCACTATTGCCCTTTACAGCATGTAATTTAAGCGGTGCCAGCGTTGCAACCGTGCGAAGCCGGGGCGGGTCGCTCGTATGTAATATAATACATATAAGCTAAGAAGGGAGGCCTGGTCTTGTAGTGGGTCATTAATAGGCTGATAATGATAATGATGACATTATTGCTAGGATTACCGTATCATGCATTTTGAAATCCTTGATTAAAACAACTTGATTAAATTTTCTTTGCCTAAATAAGCCGAAATGTGGTCATGAGATTATGTTTTACAATTTTTGCATAATTCCCCCCGTAGATTTTTATTTAAGGAATGGAAAGCGGAACAATTATAAAATTTAGTAAAAATAAAATGACATATTAATAATATTGATTAGGTATTGTCATATCAAAAATAGTTTTTATGTACAGTTGCTCATAGTTGCTTTAATTTATTGATAACCAGTAGCCACTTATTTAATGTCAAGCAAATTAATATGATGAATAAAAAATGTAATACAAAGGCTGGTCCTTCCATATTTTTCCCTTTTATGAGAGAGGAGGTGTCATTAATAAGGCTCAATCATGATCTATACACATTCATTTTTTTATATAAGCTGCCTCTCAAGAAGTAATAGCTTTCGACCTTTTCCATCAAGTACCCTCAAGCTATTTTTGTCAAAGTTTACTGCGCAGCTATTGCTCAGACCGTGGACAATTTGTCAATAAGATGCGAATTGGTAACGATCCATTTTTTGTTCCAATCTATGATTAGAACAGATTTTGTTTTACTGGTGAACAGAAGCAGATATTACTTTGCTTTATTATGAATAGATTATTTTAAATTGCTATATTCTGTGAAAATACAAGCAACACATTCACCTAGATCCAAAAATCCTCCACAACTGCACAAAACTTACTACAGATATCATGAAAAGTAAGATGATGTGTAAGTTACAATAGAGTGACAGGTTCACATGCTATTTCTGTTGTCTTGTTTAACTCAGATTTCTAAAGACGGTACACACGAACCAACATATAAACAAAGAAGAAGAAGAAGGCTGATATGGTAGTATGTCAGGCGTGGGAGGTTTGAGTCTGACGCATGCGCAATGCGCCGACAGAGCGACCAATGACGTCAGGACATCGATCGGAAAGCAGTGGCGGATCCCTCGATTCCCGTGACCTGTCACATCTAGCACGTGAGCTCAGATGTTACAGCACGGTTCAACGTTACATAACGCGGCCCACCACACTGGTTTTAATGTCTGGGGCGAAGGAAACGCGCGCTGATGTGCGGGCTAAGCTTTAGGACAAGGAACAGCCCTTCGCAGAAGACCTCCCTCAGATGGGGCGACAGCTGCCCTGAAGCCCCGCGACTATAGGTCCATTACCGCGAGTGTTACAGTGTATTTAGATTATATATTTTATGATGGATTATTCTTATACTAACTGGTACTTATAAATTTGTATTAAAAGACGTTCGTGCGTGTGTGAAAGGGAGGCGCTTATATCTTCGGAGGGCTTTTTTATTAACAAGTGAGTCTCGTACGAGGTTTATCTTTAGATCGCTTTGTATAGCTCAGAATGTTTGCTTAGTTCGCTTAATTGGCTTGAAACGCGAATTTTTTATCTGACGTTTGACAAAAATCAATGAAAAGTTATGTGATAGTTAGCGCCGTATCTAGGTAGATAATAAAAGGGCTTAAATGAATATGAAATGTCCACAAATATCTAGATATGGGCTATTCTTTATATTTAGTTAAGCATAACTAATATATGTAATATCTTGCATATTGAATTATTTAGGGTTGTAACTAAACTTTATGCGAATTATTATCTGGTAATTAAATATCTATTAAGTGATTCCTTTTTGGAAGCGTTTTGGTTCTTCATCCCTGATCCAAACTGCGAAATTATGAAATGCCCTTCCAGCGTTCGTTTACCCTACCCCCTATAATTCGGGTATATTTATGGAGTGAGGAGGCACCTTCTAGGCAAGCGTGTTCCACCGTAGGCTGCATCTTCGCTTACCATCAGCCGTGATCGTAGCCAAGCGTATACGGAATCAAAAAATGAATTCTTCAGTTCTGAATCGGCATATTTTACTACGAACTATATTTATATGTAATTAGTTAAAAAAATAATATGGGTACACTGGTGTCGATGGTATATTTTAACGTCAATTAAAATCAATATACTCATGTTTATATTAATTTTATTCAATCGTTTTTGAACTTCAACTATCATTGTACAAAGCTTTTACTTAGATTACCTACCTGTAGATATGAGAGAGTTCGGTGTCCATTAAATTAATGGTATAATTAATAAAAATCAATAATGGACAGTTAGACGTATGACCATGTATGTATGATTTTACATGTATTTTTATTGAGTACAAGTTAGTCATTGACTGCAATCTCACCTGATTGTAAGTGATGATGCAATCAAAGATGGAAACCCTCTCTTTCGGTTTCTACACGATATCGTACCAAATCGTTTGCCAGTTCGTCTTTGCCGGTAGCGTGGTAATTAGCCACAGCCGAAGCTGCCAGATAGACCTGGATCAATTAGAAAGTTTAAATCGGCCCAGCCGGGAATCGAACCCGGGACCTTCGCCTTTTAAATCCACCGCGCAAACCACAGAGTCATTGATGCTGTACATTCATTGATATATAATATAAATTAGAAATTCATGGCATAAATTCCCAAAAACACACGTTTTTAAAAATATGTTATCATTTGTTACCAGACCACCAAGATGATCAACATAGCGGGTGTGATCTCCATCATCCTTTTCTACGTGCTCATCCTTGCGGTGGGGATATGGGCTGGGCGGAAGAAGCCAGCGGGCAATGACTCTGAGGAGGAGGTGATGCTGGCGGGCAGATCCATCGGACTCTTCGTGGGGATTTTCACGATGACGGGTAAGACTTTTTTAAGGTTTTATCGATTTTGCATTGATGCAGGGTCTTCTCTTTCATATTTTCGCTAAACAATATTTTTAACGGACGAAAAAAACGGAGGAGGTTTTCAATTCGACACGTATATCTGATATATAAAATTCTCGTGTCACAGTTTTCGTTGCCATACTCCTCGGAAACGGCTTGACCGATTTTTACCAAATTTTGTATGCGTATTCAGCAGGTCTGAGAATCGGCTACTATCTAATTTTCATCTAAATTTTTTTTTAATTTTTAATGCAAAACAACGTTTGCCGGGTCAGCTAATATATATATTTATGTATGACTACGCATAACTTTTTACAGAGTTGTCTGATTTTGATAATTCCTTTTTTTATTACAAAGAGCATACTTCCAATGTAGTCGCATTGTCAACATGTTAGGATCTGATAATGATATCTTGGGAAAATTGAAGGAACTCTTCAAATTTTAAAGGCACATAGCGATTTTGGTTTTAGTGTAAGTATCGGTAGCTTTTTGGCTACAAGTGTCGTATAATGTATTATGACAGTATAGTACGACTACATTACGTGGCGATAAATTACTAAAAAGTGAGAAATAAAAATTTAAAAAAAAATAGAACCGACTCAAAACGCACTAAAGTAAAAAATAACTGTGTCATTTAGTTGCTTTAATTTACTTAAGCAAATCTAGGAGTCAGTGCCAGCCAAGGTGCGTTTTGAGTCAGTTCTATTATTTGTTAAAATTTTTTATAAAATATTATTTAGTTTAATAATTATTAAAAAAAAATGGTTGTCTGTAAAAATGGCTTAGTAATAACATCACTAGCAAATATTTGATGAAAAATTGCATGTGCTAGAAGCTTACAGTAAGAATGTACCGATCGTGCCCCTCTATCGCTTCTTCCGCGCTCTCGCTTGAACGGGGAACGTGACAATTAGTTATATAGGCGAGCCAGCGTTCATAGAATTATAAGACATCATTACGCAAGAAAATAACTATTAATTATATCTAGCATCTTGAGTGATTATTTTTCAAATTGCATGCAGGCGGTCGAAATGCTTACCACGTGACGTCGTCAAACTTCGGACCCCCTCTCACCCGTGTCACATAATGTTACACTTCGACGATCCCCTCCTCCTGACATATTTTATGGATGGCCCGTTATCAGGTTGACTTACGCCGACGTATTAATGCGCTGCCCGAGGCACTAATTACCTATTAGTTCGAAATCACTAACAACATACTCTACATCAGTGATTCTCAACCTTTTTTTGTTGCGGCACATACTTAACGATTTCCAAATTTGGCGGCACACAAAAAAAAAAGATAAAAATTATTTACTTACTACAACACACTGCCTAAATAGTTTACGACAAAAATTTTAAATACACCAAGACCCCGCTTTGCGTTGCTAATGCGTTCCTGAAAAATGCGACGCAAAGTGAATCAAAAATTTGGTTAAAAACACGGATAAAGTCAGTAATTCGTTACATTTTTTTTTTGAGAAAGACAGTCTATAAAAAATAAAACACTAAAAAAACAAGGATTTAATGGAGAAAGTAATATAAAACTATACTTTGAACAAGTAATCCCGTTGCTAATTAAGATTAAATTAAGTTTAATCGCAAAACAAATGGCCTATGGTGACTGTAATAATGGTTTAGACCCAAAAAAAATTTTTTTGTGGATTTAAATATATATCATGTTAAAAATATTTTTCTTTTAAAATGATATAATTTATTAATATTAACATTATTATAAATTTGCAAAATTCGGCGGCACACTTTTGAAATTTGGCGGCACACAAAAGTGCTGCGGCACAGTGGTTGAGAATCACTGCTCTACATGATGAACATATGATGTGTGATTGATTGACAATGATGCATGTTCATGGGTAGATTTATTCATTGCTTGATTTGACTTATACTAATAAGAAGACTGCTTCTTTGTCTACTTTTAACGGCCGACTCGCGCAGTGGGTAGTAACCCTGCTTCTACGTTCTAGGCTGTGGGTCCGATTCCCACATCTGGAAAGATATTTGTGTGATGAGCGTAGATATTTTTCAGTGTCTGGGTTTTATCTATATATTATAAGTATTTATGTATAATATATATAAAAATATTCATCAGTTATCATAGTACCCTACAAGCTATTTACATTTAATTTGGGGCTATATAGCGATGTGTGTAGTTTTCCTATAATATTTATTTATTTATCAGTCGTAATATACGAGTTGGATGGTCTGCCCTCGAAGGAAATTAGCACTGGAAAGATTAGTGTTGCTAGATCACTCATTGGAGTAGGTACCTATCATATTGTGTTAGAATTTAACCGTGAATACATACTCGTACATAGCATCGCGCCTCGTTCCCATAGGGGTAGACAGAGACTACATCCTTCCATTTGCCACGGTCCTTGCATACTTCCTTGAATAGTTTTATTTAATTTAAAAGGACATTTTTTCATGTCAAGCTAAGAGACGGTCCCACAAACCTATTTCTTCCATAGCAAGTGATTGTTAGGACATTATACATAGATGCCAATATTCAGACAAACCCTTTTATTCAAGAACTAGAGAATGCCCGCGGTTTCACTCGCGTAGTTCTCGTTCCTGTGGAAATTTCGAGATAAAATGCGGCTCATGTGTTATATTACTGTAAAGTTTAATCAAAATCCATTTAGTAGTTTTTGTGTGACATAATAACAAACATCCACCCATCCATACAAATTTCGCCTTTATAATTTTAGTATGGACTTAGATCATTAGTACAATGAGTCAAGTACATAGAAGAATAAACGCTGTTGTTATAAATTCGATAGGTACTTTTGTTCTACTATGTCGATATCGTTACGAAGGCTACGGGGAAGTTGAGTAATTACTTTTGTGACAAATGAATTACAAATCGATGTGTGACAACGTGTGTTGGTTGCAGCGACGTGGGTGGGCGGCGGCTACATCAACGGCACGGCGGAAGCGATCTACACCTCGGGGCTGGTGTGGTGCCAGGCGCCCTTCGGTTATGCGCTGTCCCTGGTGTTTGGTGAGTTACCTAAAATTTTCCATTCATCATTATTATCATTAACGGTCGATAGATGTCCACTGATGGACATGGCTTTTTTAGGGACTTCCAAACACAGAGATCCCGAGCCGTCTGTGACCTGCGGCTCCCTGCGATACGTTTGATGTCTTCCGTCCACCTAAGGGAGGATCGGCCAATACCTCACTTTTCGGTGCAGAGTCGCCATTCTAGCACCTCGGGCCTCCAACGTCCAACAGTTGTTCGAACTATTATAATAATAATTGTCCATTATTAGTATGAGCCTATTTTCAACCGAGTTCAAATAGGAGGAAGTTCTCCCATAGTCATCACGTCAGGATCTGATGGTGAGATCCTTGGATAATTGAAGAAATTCATCAAGTGTTATAGCCACACTATAGAGACTCGTGAATTTGCATTCGGAAATCGGAGACGACTTATGAAAATCTATGGAAGTCGGTGCCATCCAAAATTGAGGAAAGTTTAATTAAAATACACTCAACCTTCTTTTAAGGAGTTCGTGAACACTGTTTTATGGACTAAAAACTGTAAACAATGCTCAGTATCTTGATATTAGTATCATCCATCCTATAATACATCAAAATATTGAGATTCTAAAAGAAAATTGTCTCTTCCTAGGACACACTTGATAAGATAAGTCTTACTTACTTTTATACCTACCCTTTTTCCTTGAATATTATTTGTGTAATAGGACAACAATTAATAAATATATTTCCCTTTATAAAACATTAATCTTACAATATCATTTCATTATTTCTAATCAAGCAATATCAAACGACATTCGCGCAATTAATTCGTCTTCCGCAAAATATAATCACGTAGATTATAATTATATTAAGGATCCTTTTGTTGAAGACAAAACGAGGACCACAAAAGCCTTGATATTATAAAATGAATATAAATGGTGGTGGTCGCAACATCACGAGGCCCGATGTCGAGGCACTTGACACATATTTGGACTTTCACGAGGTCTCCTAACTGCCATCTCACTAACTATTACAAACCGTAATAACGTCATTTTAGGTAACTCGTAAATTATTGCATTTTGCTGCTTTGTATACAAATGATTAAAATCTACTTATACATAATTAACTATACTGCCTCCTTGGTAGTGGTTAGCCTATGTGGCTTCGATCACGAGGTCCTGGGTTCGAATCCTGGGTCGGGTAAAGAAATAATACTGACTTTTTCATTATTCTATGTTATTTTCAGTACATTCTAAACACGGAGTCAGGAAGTTGGTAGTGCTACACCCCCTGTGCCTCGTAGAGCACGTTAAGCCGTCGGTCCCTGTCATTGTCATCAACATCTAATAGTGAACTTTAATAAATAAAACATTGGCACCATAAGCCCGCCAACCCGCATTGAAGCACAATAGTGGGTCTACGCTCCAGATGCGCACTCCTACAAGGAGGCCTGACTCTGTTTCCCAACTATTCAATATCTAATAAATTACAGAAAAGTGATACCCATACAATGGCAATAACACCCATAGAATTTACGATACAAAAAATCTGAAACTATCATAACCGAAATATCGAACACTGCATAGTGCATTATCAAAGCATGCCCAAAATAATATTACTTTGTGATAAAAGCCACACTTACGTGGTAAAATAAGCTTTAAATGATAAACAATTGAAATAGCGTTCGGATAACGATCACTAATTTCGTAAATCCCGTGGATATCGTATTATTACGTTTGATGTGGGTGTTGTACGGATTTTAGCATCGGGCACACGTGGAACATGACCGCAGACGTGTGTGTAGATGATATCTGCTCTGTGGTCGGTTTGTTTGTCTATACTTCTGTACGAGCATTCTCGTTGATTAGGTGATTAATGTTGATTACGTGCTAATGGTTATTGCGTATTGAACAATTTTTTTTTAAATATTTGGATTTTTGTAGAGCTCTTAATTGCTTGCTGTCATAACACAATATTTTGATTAAGAGTTAAAAAAAACGTGTGCGTTTTGGGACGCCCGACAGAAGTGACAACTTAAATGCTGCGCTGTTAGTGCAGTCATTTAAGCTTAAATTAGGTAACAATCTCGGATTTTGAGATACCCAGCTGTAAGTCTGTAAATAATTGTATATTGACACCCAAAAAGTTGTCTCAAAACCTACATATGGTAGGGTGTACGCAACTATTAAATTTTAAGGTCACAAAAATCGTTTTTTTTGCGTTTTTTTGTATATTTCTATTTGTTTTTGCTATTTGTATTCATTACCAATATTGTAGAATACAAAATTCTATACAAATTTTGTTTAAAAAAGATTTTATTCGGTGAACCGCTTTCGAGATAGAGGCCGGAGAGCGCCCAGACTTTAATCAATCTTGGTTAGGGCATGATTTGGAACCCTTGAGGTTGGGCAATGCGAAACGATTTTATGGAGCCTATAATGACAATTTTACCACCTGCTCCAGAATATTTGCTAAATACTATAATAATGCGGATGCAGGAAAGCGGGCTTACAATGCTCTTTAGCTTGTGGCCAATGATAGACTTACTGCTGGGTATCTCAAATTCTGAGGTGAACTTACTATAATGACTGGTCTATGTGGTTTACAGTCACACAAGCAGTTAAATGCATACGACTAAATAGACTGCTATACGACAAATAGACCTCATGGTCACTTTGCCTTTTATTTGATGCCAAATTTGATTAAAAAAATTGGTTGTCTGTAAAGTCGGTTTACTGACGATAGTTGAACGTGACAACGTCTTAAGAAAATACTGATGGAATGGTAGCATTTAATTGGTTATTAAAATTTTTAATTTAAGTATATTTTTATAAATATTAATTTAAATTAATAAAATAATTGGTTTTGACTTTATAAATTTATATTTTAAATTTATAATAAATATATTAATTTATAAATATATTAATTTTTAATTTAAAATTAATATATTTAATAATTATATTTAACGGATGTCGAACGCTGTCGAACGCAAAGGCCGATTGTGCTTCTTTGTCGCTCTTTCCGCGCTCTCGCTTGCACTTCAAGCCTTACATGGAACGCCTCAAAGCGAGGTAACGACGCATGACGTCATGTTTTTTCGTGCGTGCAGCCGGCTCTATCGAATTATAAGACGTTGTCACGTCAAAATAACTAAATTCAAAGGTTATTATGTGGTGGTTAATTTGGTGTCATTGTCAACAGGGGGCATATTCTTCGCCAATCCGATGCGCAAGCAGGGCTACGTGACGATGCTGGACCCGCTCCAGGACTCGTTCGGGAGTCGCATGGGCGGGCTGCTGTTCCTGCCAGCTCTTTGCGGCGAGGTGTTCTGGGCGGCCGGGATATTGGCTGCACTTGGTAAGTTTTTTGTTCAATGACATGGTGGCCCTTGACTGCAATTTAACTCGATGTCAACTCATAGCTTGGCAAGAAAGTCATAATAATAATGGTGGCGCCACTATCGTTCATGTGGCCACCCTATATAGTACGGCAATAATGGTTTTGATACTTTGATTTCGATATTATTTTTTAATTACGTGATTTCACTGACACACTTTCAAAATTATATTGGTTACGATAGGAAAATAATTAATGGAACTTCTGAAAGGATGGTAATGTATTTTTAATTGGAAAATTGAAAAAATGTATTTTTAAATAATGTATTTTTAATGGCGGGCTGCTGTTCCTGACCGCTCTTTGCAGCGAGTTGTCCTGGGCGGCCGGGATAGGCGCTGATCTTGTTAAGTTAAGTCAACGACTGGTCTAGTAGTTTACAGGGAGAGTTTGAAGTGAAAAGAAAAGGCTGAAAGATTGTCAGTTGTCTCCTGCTGTAGCTAAGTAGGTACATAGATACAAAGGTACTTTGAGGTACCCTCAAACAAACAAAGGTCCAAAAAACCCTCAATTGACACATCTTTATGATAGAGTCAAACTGCAAACTCTACAAGCCTTTATCTAACACTCTCTAACCCTATCATAGCACATATTGTTCTAGTCACAAAATAACCCAAGTTTTATCAAGTTTTCTCTTAAGTAATGCCAAGCCAAATTAAAATGCTTTGTGATTTTATGATTTGAAACATATTAAGCCCAACATAATTATGACGATCCATGCCATGTCGTACTGTTATTAAAAAGAAAATTTCTTATTCTTATTTTCAAAACATTAAATAACGTATGTCATGTCTAGTTAGCCCTAACAAGATCAGCCAAAAACATACTGAGTAAGAAAACATAAAAAGGAAATATTTCCACGACATTTCCTTAAGAAATCCAATTTTGAGGCGACACGAATAAAAGACTTGTCAGGCCTCCCTAGACCCTACTCTCTGACTCCCTGCATTTCGCTTTAGAACAGAAATTGGAACTACGTACTGCCTATCACACGTCAAATATATTTTTCAGACTTAGTAACTGCCAGTCAAGCGAAGGGTTTATCAAAGTTTACGAAGAAAATGCCTGGACATTTTCTTTTAACATTATTTGTATTTTCCGAATCTAGGTTTATCAAAGCTTGCGAAGAAAATGTTTGCATATTTTCTTTAACTTCAAATTGTATTTTCTTTATAATTTTATTCTGTTCTTTGTTTTATGTTCAGCATGTTTCATAAATATGAGATTTTATATTTTTAAATTAAATATATTGTTCTTGTTAAGAGCTCCGCGATGTAATCGTGTTTTGTTTTCTTAATAAAATTATATTGTCAAAATACATTTTAGTATTTTATAAAATAACTTTTGACGGTCTCCGTGGCGCAGTGGACTTATAAAAATCTGGGTTCGATTTCCGGCTGAGCCAATTAAGATTTTCTAAATTGGTCCAGGGCTGGCGGGAGGTACGGGCGGCAGGAGACGCCGGTATGCGCATCTCCTGCCACCCTTGTAGACACCAATGAGTGCACCGATGGGCGCGCCGGGCGTCAAAGTGAATGTTTTTCGATCCTTTGACGCTCCAACTAGGGCGCAGGCGGCTCCGCTGGGTTTTAGTGGGTATTCTGGCTCAGCCAGCGAGTCCCACATACCCGGACGGAGACTGCGCAGCAGCTCAGCCTGCGCAGTGTCCGACCGGAATGCGTAAACGCATTTCCCAGCGAAAAAAAAAGGGCTGGCGGGAGGCTTCGCTTGTGGCTAGTTACCGTCAAGCGATTTAGCGTTTCCGTACGATGTCGTGTAAAAATGTAATGGACCCAGTAGGCACCTCATGCTTCTTAGCCGAACAAGGTAACCACTGCAACAACGAGGCATATTCAATTTCATCACTCTTAATAAAAGCTGCATCAAATTGTTATTACAAACGACGAAACTTTATTACCACTTCAGCAAAAACTATACCTGCATATTATATGCTTGTGGATAGGTACTCGCTTGTCTGAGACCGAGAGCCGGGTAAAAGCAAGGGAATGGAATAAAATATTCACTAGGTGTTAGTGGAACGAACTCCAACGGCAGCCACTCTAAATTTGACTATTAAATTTGCAACATTTGCTTTTAGAACTGTATCTCCAGCACTTTGAGCTATTGTAGCCGATTCTTTTGTATGCTAAACTCAAACTAAACTTAAAAGTAGCGTGATCTTCTTGCCCTCTGTTGGCTGAAAAGGGTGTTTATTACTGCTGTCAAATTGTTGTGATTGTTTAAATACCAACCTTTAAATATGCTATTCGCTGATTTGGTTTTAACTTGTTTGTAAATCCACCCTAGAATTTACCTTTTGGCTGGTGGGAGGCTTCGGTCGTGGCTCGTTATCACCCTACTGACAAGCTGACCGCAAAGCGATTTTGAGTTCCGTTAAGATCTCGTGTAGAAAACGAAGGGGAATGGATATTACACTATTCCTAACAAGTTAGCCCACTTCCATCTTAGATTGCATCATCACTTACCACCAGGTGTGGTTGTAAGGCTAACTTGTAATAAATAAAAAACACTTATGAATCTAGTTAGAATGACCAAGAATAGAATGCTAGAATTTCTTACCACCATACGTTATCGTTTCAGCAAAATGATGATATCTTCTGTCCCCCTATGACGTCACAGTCATGTGTTAATAGTTGACACTGTTAGGTTCAAAGTCTGTTTCTCTCTTTATCTATGGTATCGCGTTAGATGGACAGACATAGAGACGTATAGTTCATCTTTGAACCGTTCTCTTACCTTGACCTCAACACTGCTTTTCATCAAGGAGATTTGTTTAAGCGTAAGCCCATTTAGCATACATAAATGATAAAAGAGAAATGTTAGCAATTCCATTTTTGAAGCGGCTGAATTTGATATTTGAATCGGTAAATATAACGTACGGAACGGGGCCACAGTTTCCGCTCTAATCCGCGCAATCTGGGAGATTTGGCGAGCTCATCACGAATGCAGGTTGTTGTGCCTGAATAATAAATTACATTTATTTTAGGAACAATTGAAATCTATATTATAACATTTTTGTACAATGTGTGTTCGACATACTCACTCTTTTTATATTTTAAAAAGGTTAGTTGTGTATGTGTCATCACAAATCATTATCAAATCCGCTGCTGGACGTTTAATGGCTGTGTTTCTAATGGTAGTATCCCTGGCAGTATCGAGAGAAAACTCAAATGGGTGAGTGTCAGTGTCATATACAATTTGCGTTTACCGTTCTCGATATCGACGCGGCAAAATCTTACACTAGCCACACTCGTCGGTTTTGGTCTACAGTTAAGTCGCTATTATAGTTGATGGTACGAGTACAAAAGATCCATAAGGGTCAAAGTGCATCCGCTATGGCGGGCCTCACCATACTAATAGTTGATGGTAGGTATCCTGCTGTCAGGATCGTTGTATTTCTAATTTAGATTCAGATATTCGAACTACGGGCCCCGCCCTTTCCCACTTCAGTTCTGCGACTCGTTGAGCTTGAAATAACGGAGCGTGTGCAGTTTAAGCAACATTTATTTAACAACTGCATGAACCGGGTCACAGACAACACCACAGTAATACCCACGTTACAGTAACAATGTTGTATGACTACCTACACGTACTTACACTACTGAGCTATGCTACAGGCTTATTCTACTGCGGATCTCCTAATTTATGATTGATTCGAACGTTGCTTTTTCCATCGCTAAGTGTGTCTGTCACTCTGTCTGAATTGTGAAAGCTGATTTAAAGAGTAAGTTTTTAGCTATGTTCTTTTTTTTTTATAAAAAAAGAACTAGCGAGCAAACGAGCAAGCTGATCACCTGATGTTAAGTGACTACCGCCGCCCATGAACAATTGCGACACCAGAGGCGCCACTGATGCGATGCCGGCCTTTGAGATGTTTATTGACTCTCCCCTTGTTCAAGATAGGATGAACAAATCTCAAGTTATTGGCCAAAATTCGACAAAACGAGATTTCTTCTTCTCCTTCTTGAAGTGCCTCTTCTAACGGAGTTCAGCGATCATTCTGTTAACTTGAATTTTGGAAAAAGCGGCCCTGAATAGTGACCAAGTGCTTTATTGAACCACAGGCAAAAATTTTTCAGCTAGGATATTTTTCTCCTTCTCACGCTCCGTTTGCTATATATCATGCCCTGGATAATTAATTGCAGCAAGTCATATTAACAAGATTTCTAGCACAACTTATTGTTGTTGTCTAGCAAATTCTTGCTATTTCCGTTTCAGACTATCGACTAACAGGGCTGTGAAGGGGAAATCCAATAAAGGAAATAAAAATAACATCAAAGTAGTGTCTAAAAATAAAAACGATTTATAATAATTACAAGTCACGAACATTTTGCATCGTAGGCATTCAAACTGTGTTTAAGGGCTTAGTCACACAATAATTTCCCCAATAAATTCTCTCGAATGGCGAGCGACGTTTTACGGCCAGACGTTTATCATTTTGTACAAAATAAAAGTTTATTATCCCCTCTTACAATAGACATTTTTTTAATAGGCAACTAACGAACTATAGACATTAGAAAGTAGCTGATAACTTCACTAACAGACCTTCAATAATCCAGCGTATTTTTTACATTTTATTCGGGATATTATGAGAATTTCTTTGCCTCTACACACTCAGCTTCAGCACTTTTTGGCCGCAAAGCCAGTTAACATTACATTACATTTCATTAATTTATGTACTTTATGGACATATATGGACATTACATTAAGTACATGTTTGAGGCAAGCTGCAACATGTCCGATAATTCTGTTAATACTCCAACACACAAGTCCAGACTTGGCTGGGGTTAAATAAATTTTTCATCTACTCAAAAATATGAGCTGGCTCTCTAACATTACTGGTAACCGTTAAATTATCATCATCATCATTAGCAAGCCGATGGACGTCTACTACTGGATATAAGCTCTTTCCATCGCCCGCTGAGTGACTCCGAGCCTTCTCATGAAGCCCGCAGTTAGCGACCGTTCAATGTATACTAAATATTTTTTGGGACTCGTTTGCGATTGTTAAACTGTCGTAGAGCGGGCTGTGGTACTGAGGAGGGGTGTTCAGTGAATGTTAATGAATACCTTTCCGGGCGAGGGTCAAGCTTGTTACACGTTCGCGGCTACGGCACTTGTGTAAAGGGGTTGCTGTAATATACGAAATAATATACGGCACTTACTATGAGTTTCTCGTATTATTTTAAATATTGAATTATATAACGAATTGAAATAAAATAAAAAATGGTTCGACTTAAAGCTAGAATATTTTAGTTTGTTTTCTTTTTTTAACTTAGACAATTTATGAAAAAATTTAAACATAAAATAATTTCGTTCATTCATTTAATTCGTTTCGAACATGTGTGGCTAGTGTAAGATTTTACTGCGTCGATATCGAGAACGGTAAACGCAAATTATATATGAGTATGACACTGACACTCACCCTTTTGAGTTTTCTCTCGACACTGCCAGGTGCGCTGCTTCAATTCCATATAAAATTTGCCTTTACGAATATGAAGTTTTCGATTTGTTTTGGTAAAAGCTCACACTAGGCACTCAGAACGTTCGTTTTGAATCGTGTTTTTTTATAAATAGTGGTAAAATAAAAGCTATTAGGGGTTTATTGGGACTAATTAGAAACAACTAAATGTAACTCATAGGAATACTCATATGACTCATACATAACCTAATGGGTAATAAATGGACTTGTTACTATTTGTTTCGGTAATTTGCTTTTTGTTTAAAAATGTAATCTTTTTGCATATCTATATCATATCTTGAAGTTACAACTATATGTTGAAGTTTTTAAACAAAAGAATGCCTTACCAGTCGTTCGCTCTGCGTTTGGTTGGAAGCCACCGCTTCAGGAGTTGCGCCCGCTCTGGTAATTTTAAAGTCGATTAAATAATCATTTCAAATTCGAGTTACCTGAGTAGGCGGCAGGGGAGGTCGGGGTGTCGCGAGGCGGAGACGGTCCGGGGGCTACATTCATACGTCAATACATTCTCCCCCGCCCCCGCCTACCCTCGCCGCTACGTAACCAATGTTACGATAATGTTTGCGATATTTTAACAACTCAATGGCGTAATTATTTAGCAGAACAATGTCTGTTCAGATCAATGGCATTGTTGTTGTTTATTAGAATAGATTAGCGGAAACGCGCGGTATCATCCGCATAACAGTTCCCTTTCCTGTCCAGAATTGTGAACAAACATGGTACTCTTTTATAAAAATTAATTTAAATTCACACGCACGCACATCGTGATATCGTGCAAAAATTGAAATTCTTCGTAACAAGTAAACTCGTTTGCGTCTTAGAAAACCTGTTTTTAACCATTTTGTTTTTTATTTTTATCTTTTCCAAACAAATCTTCATTTTCACGAAATTTAGTGAAAGCCTCCCTTTTTATATCCCGAACACGCTATAATTTATTTCATTTAAAATATTTATTTTTTCACCTACTTTTGAATGAATATCGAAAAAATAACCTAATTTGCAACCGAAAATTCGGCCGTCAAAATAACAGCTTTTTCAAAAGTTAATGTGCTTTCTGTTCGTTGAAATCTCTACTTTCTGGTGAAAAAAATATATATGTTACCATAGTAAACCTTCTCAGAAAAGGCAAAAACTAGGCTAGCGGTTTTTTATTTTTCCTTTAATTTTTATGATATTCTCTTTCTTTTGCAATGGATTTCATCCTACTGTGATTTTCTTTTAATTTTTATTATTTTAAAGGCTATGTGCACTGGCCTATAAGGATTAGTAAGGATAGATAAATAGATAAAAAATACGCCTCACTATTACAACCTAAGTCCAATCAGAATATCTATAGCCGTGTAAATGAAATACAACTACTAGTATTACCCACTCTAATTTAATAGATGATTTGGTTTTGTGGTAAGATTTCAGATATTCCAATCACGTTCAAGTTTCGCCGATCCTCATACATTTCGATATTGGTTTTGGATGATTGGAAAAGTAAGGGCAGACCCATTCATAGGCACGTTGTGACAGATTATTATTTGAGCCTTACATATTATAAAACAAAATTTTTCGCCGTGTCTGGCTGTTCGCGAATTTGCGTTAAACTTAAATATTATTTTTGTTAATGTTTTAAAATTCATTTGGAAATCTCTTGAAAATATATTGTTTACTAAGCAACATAATGTAGTTTAATTCTTTTTCATTTCACTTGGTCGGCACTTGTCATCTGTATATAATGAACTAGCAGTCGCCCGCGAATTTGTTCGCGTGAGAACCTCTTAGGTACCCCTCTAATTTTAAAGTCTGACTTTCATATAAAGTGTGCTCTTTCCCCGCTCCCCTCTCTATTTAATTTTTTTATAGTTTCCCGTCAAGCAATATCCTCCGTCCCGTCCCGTGTACTAAGATCTACATTTTTGTTCAACATTGTACGACATTACAGTACCTATATTAACATTAACAATATATATTTATGGCAAGCTGTTATATTAAATATAGCTTGATATTAATTTTGTAACCTAGACTCAAGATTGTAATAGATATCGCGCTTTTTAAAATTTTGTGTTATCTCCTACACTATGTAAGTAATTAACATACTGTAAAAGGCATATCTTATCTCTATAATATCCTTGTGATTATTAAATAATTTATTTTGATAAGGATTTAAGTTTAGTTATATAAATAATGACGTAAATGTAAGCATATGAATTAAATGATTCTTTAAAACACAAAAAGTTGTATATCTGCCAAAATATAAAAGATAGATATATGCTATTGCGGACTTTTTTGTAGAATTTTTAAAGATACATAAAGTTTTGAGACAATGTTTTCAATTATATCCAATAGTTAAGGCAGCGTACGCGCATAAAGCCGATTTAATAAATTTCACGGTCCGACTCGCGTGACAAAAACTGTGATAACTCGGCTAATGTGCATAATACAAATATAAAATACAGCTTAAGACTCTCCTCGATAGTGTAGCATTCTACTAGTGATAGAATTTTTCAAATCGGATGAGTAGTTCCGAAGATTAGCCCCAACAGATGTATCATTTATAAACATACAAGCTTTACTTCTTTATGATATTAGAGTAGATTTGCCTACGAGAATATGACGAGTTTTTTTTCTTTCAAACTCTGTGTGAAAAAACCTACAACTAACTACTACTACCTAACTAGCTCAGCTAGCCATTATCTCTATCTGTCTCTCCTTGTCCACAGGCGCCACTCTGGCAGTAATCATCGACATGGACCACCGCACCTCGGTCATCTTTAGCGCGTGCGTGGCAGTATTCTACACCTTGTTCGGAGGGCTCTACTCCGTCGCATACACTGACGTCATCCAGCTGTTCTGCATCTTCATAGGCCTGTGGATGTGCATACCGTTCGCCTGGGCCAACGATCACGTGAAGCCGCTGAGCTCCATGGAGGTGGACTGGATCGGGAAAGTGGACTCGGAGTATTACTGGTTCTATATTGATTACGGGCTATTACTGATCTTTGGAGGGATTCCTTGGCAGGTGAGATTTAATTATAATTGCTATTATTGGACTGACGGCCCAATACTTGGGCAGGTAATGTTCTAATATGATATGGAGTTTCGATCACGCTTTTCTGCTCTGAAAGCGAGTTGGCGGATTTAGATTTGAAAACTTTAATTTGAAAACTTTCATAACGCAGTTTTTGAAGAACGGGGTACAATTTGATGATGAGTTCGATCCCGGCCATTGGGCAATTTTTAAATTAACAGTTTTTACTACCAACTGGAGAAGAATTGGTCGTATTTAAAATCTATGGCACGGAAAAGTCTTTATAAAAATCATATGTCAAAAGTTGTAGAGCTTCTTAAGACAGTTGGTGCAAATCACCATGCTTATGCGTGGCAAATGGAAGGATGTAGTCTCTGCCTACCCCTATGGGAACGAGGCGTGATTCTATGTATGTATGTATGTATGCTACGCAGAATTGCTGTTTTACGGGTTGTAAGGGTTGGTTGTCGGTGAAATTACAGGCGCAAGAGAAATATCAACTACTCCTCAGGATGATGAATACTAGGCTCCACTATGCAGGAGGTGTTCCTTCCCCTTGTTAAGTGTTGCCATGTTTGTAGGCGATCGCGATAGACCTAATGCAATTATTAGATTAGTCTAAAAGAAACCTTGGTGCAGGTATACTTCCAACGAGTGCTAAGCAGCAAGACGGCGGGTCGCGCGCAGATATTGTCCTACGTGGCTGCTGTGGGGTGCATCTTCATGGCAATCCCTCCCGTGCTGATTGGAGCCATCGCCAAGGGCACTGGTTAGTGGCAACTAAATGCTATAACTAGAGATCGTAGAGTCAGAGAGAGAGAGAGAGAGAGTGTAAGTACTATAGCCATATTTGACGTAAAAATGCTCCTTGAAATAAATGAATTTTATAAATTTCTTTCTCTGTTGTGATATTTATCTTAAATTACAATTGTTATACAGCCTTAACATATTTGTAAAATAAAATAATTTGGAGACTTACCTTTTCAAGAATTTCTGTTTAAAGCTCTCAAGATTTGCAAAAAATCGTAATTTTCTCAAATAAATTATGTATTAAGTTCCCTTGGCATTGTGTTTTAACATAGAGAGAAACTTGATAATAACTTGAGACACAGGGTGTAAGGGGGATGATAGTTCCAGTCGGCCTCCCCAAATGTCAACCTCACCTGCTCGCGGTGCACCCTGCAGATGGACCGACGAGGCTCTGGCGACCGATGAATGGCGGTATAACCATTCCAAATAGGCTGGACTACAAAATGAGGCCAGTGTCAGGCAGCAGTGACACTGGTTCGAATAGTCCAGCTCTGCGGTGACCAACCCGCCTGCCCAGCGTGGTCACTATAGGGCATTTCTTTTTATGGGAGACGGACCAAGAAAACAGCCCCTAGTCCCCGGCAGCCCCGCTATTCCTGGCTCTGGCAGCGGTCATGGTAACGGCGGGGCAAGGGGTGTCAAGAATCTCCGGCAGAGATTCCGCTGCCAACCCCGACGACTGGACCTGGCAACATTCAACGCACGCACTTTGAGGACTGACGAAAAGGTGATCGAACTGGAAGAAGTATTAAGTAAGTTGCGCTGGAGCATTATAGGATTGTCTGAAGTCCGAAGAGAGGGCGAGGACTCGATAATCCTGAATTCCGGCAATTTACTATACTACCGGGAGGGCGAACATCTGTCCCAAGGTGGTGTTGGGTTTATCGTTCACAAGTCCCTCGTTAACAATGTTGTACGAGTCGAGAGTGTGTCGAGCAGGGTAGCGTTCCTTGTCCTCCGAATTACCAAACGGTATTCGTTGAAGGTTATACAGGTTTACGCACCGACCTCGGCACAACCCGACGAGGAGGTAGAGGTATTGTATGAGGATATTTCAAGAGCCCTGCATGCTTCGAACTCCTACTACAATGTTGTTATGGGGGATTTCAATGCGAAGCTGGGCGAGAGGAGTGGTTCAGAGTTGAGAGTGGGGCAATTTGGCTATGGGCAACGGAACCACAGGGGCCAAATGTTGGCTGACTTCATGGAGAAGGAGGGCCTCTTTATGATGAACTCCTTCTTCAAGAAGCCACCGCATAGGAAATGGACCTGGTTGAGCCCCGATGGTTCCACGAGAAATGAGATTGACTTCATCTTGTCGACCAGACGGCATATATTCAACGATGTCTCTGTGATCAATAGAGTCAAAACCGGCAGTGATCACCGACTGGTAAGAGGCACGTTGAATATCAATGTACAGCTTGAACGGTACCGACTGGTGAAGTCAACGCTCCGACCTACTCGTGCCCACATCCAAAACCCCGAAAGCTTTCAACTGGAACTCCAGAACCGTTTCGATTGCCTAGCACATTGTGTTGATGTGGACGATCTGAACAACAGGCTAGTGGAAACTGTCCATTCGGTTGGGTCTAAGTTCTATAAGACCCACCGCCCAAAAACTAACAAGAAATTCTCTGACCAAACACTCAAGCTCATAGAGGAAAGACAAGGAATGCGATTACAGTCTTCGGGGGACGCTCTGAGCTACCGACGTATCAATAGACAGATCTCTAAGTCGCAGAAATGTGACTTACGCCGCTACAACACCGAGCGTATCATAGATACAATAAAACACAACCGTGGCTCGAAAGTGTTCGCGAAAGATCTGTCTATTGGACGCAGTCAGTTGACGCGTCTGAAGACCGATGACGGTAATCTCATTTCTTCCAAGCCCGAGATCTTGTGTGAGGTCGAGAAGTTCTATGGACAGTTATACACGTCAACTCAAAAGCCTGTTGACAATTTGGCTGAAGACCCCAGAGCCAAATTGACCCGACACTATACCGAAGATATCCCGGACATCAGCCTAGACGAGATTAGTATGGCTCTCGAACACCTAAAGAACAACAAGGCGCCAGGTGATGACGGAATCACAGCAGAACTACTGAAAGCGGGTGGTAAACCGATACTTGAAGTCCTTCAGCGATTGTTCAATTCCGTCATTCACGAGGGCAAGACGCCTCAGGCGTGGCACAGGAGCGTGGTTGTTCTGTTCTTCAAAAAGGGTGACAATACCTTGCTGAAGAATTACAGACCAATCTCGCTGCTGAGTCATGTCTACAAGTTGTTCTCCAGAGTCATCACGAAACGTCTCGCTCGTAGGTTTGATGACTTCCAGCCTCCCGAACAAGCCGGTTTCTGACAAGG
Source organism: Mycalesis mineus (assembly GCA_034621355.1). NCBI lineage: Eukaryota > Metazoa > Arthropoda > Insecta > Lepidoptera > Nymphalidae > Mycalesis > Mycalesis mineus. Next base: position 2,592,744 of record CM067890.1, on the reverse strand, counting down.
CTTTAGTACCATAGACCACATCCATACGCTGCGGCAGGTTATACAAAAGACCGAAGAGTATAACCGGCCACTTTGCTTGGCGTTTGTGGACTATGAGAAAGCCTTTGATTCGGTGGAAACCTGGGCTGTGTTAAGGTTATTGCAGAGGTGCCGAATCGACTACCGGTACATCCAAGCGTTGCAGTGCCTGTACGAAAACGCCACCATGTCAGTCCGTATACAGGATGAGACTACGAGGCCAATCCAATTGCAGCGAGGAGTGCGACAGGGAGATGTCATCTCCCCGAAGCTATTTACCGCCGCATTGGAAGACGTCTTTAAGCTCTTGGACTGGAACGGACTTGGCATCAACATCAATGGCGAGTACCTCACTCAACTGCGGTTTGCCGACGACGTAGTGATAATGGCAGAATCTCTAGATGACCTTAACATTATGCTCAATGACCTCAGCAGAGTTTCTCAACAGGTGGGCCATAAAATGAACATGAGCAAGACAAAGATCATGTGTAATGCTCATGTTTCGCTCCACCCAGTTATTGTTGAAAATTCTGCACTCGAAATTGTTGAATCCAACTCGGTTGGGCAGCGTTCGGGAAACTGCGTGACATCTTTTCGTCCAAAATTCCTCAGTGCCTGAAGACGAAGGTCTTCGAACAGTGCGTGTTGCCAGTGATGACATACGGATCCGAGACTTGGTCGCTAACTGCGGGCTTCATAAGAAGGCTCAGAGTCACTCAGCGGGCGATGGAAAGAGCAATGCTCGGAGTATCTCTGCGTGATCGAATCAGAAATGAGGAGATCCGCAGAAGAACCAAAATAACCGACATAGCTCAGCGAGTCGCAGAACTGAAGTGGCAATGGGCGGGGCACGTGGTTCGAACAGCTGATGGACGTTGGGGGCCGAAGGTGCTAGAATGGCGACCCCGCACCGGAAAGCGCAGTGTTGGTCGACCCCCCACAAGGTGGACTGATGACATCAAACGGGTCGCAGGGAGCCGCTGGGCTCATGCGGCTCAGAATCGTTGTGTTTGGAAGTCCCTAAAAAAGGCCTATGTCCAGCAGTGGACGTCTATTGGCTGATAATGATGATGATGATGATGAACTTGAGACGGTTTTGGTAATTAAAGAACTTATTAGTATCAAGTCTAGCCTGAGGGCGAAAATCTCAGGATCGGTCTGGTCTAAGAGGGAAGCTTAAATCAATGGGAGTCTGCCGTTGCTTCATTAAAGATGTATGGTAATTAGCGTAAGAAAATTGTCAACAGCATGGAACGAGACGAACTACCGTGGTCCTCTAACTCCTGACGGGGAGCTGACTTCCGACCAGACGTCCATGATCCTCCCGCTGGTGCTGCAGCATCTGACGCCGGATTTCGTGTCGTTCTTCGGTCTGGGGGCCGTGTCTGCTGCTGTCATGTCTTCTGCCGACTCCAGTGTGCTTAGCGCTTCTTCCATGTTTGCCAGGTTAGAGTTTATAACTGACTTGGTTTTAAATTTCAGGCATTTTTGTGTTTGTTACCCCATAAGTCCGTCATGAGTTAATTGATTTTGATTTATTTTTCATTTAAAAGGGAATAGGTAATTTAAGATTAGTCCCATAGAAAATTTATGAAAATCGGTTCAATAGTTTGGTGTTCAAATTCCCTTAGAATATTTACAAAAATTCGGTTCAGTAGTTTGGTATTCAAATTACTCAAAATAACAAAAACAAGTAAAACAAGTAAGTAGGTATGTCATCGAAGTAAACGGAAATAGCGTATTTCATAATGTCTTGCTACTTTTTTTGAGTGGTGCGAAAAACATGTTTAATTATTTGGTTTGGCCTTCAGAAAGAGGGTAAGTTAGGCTTAGGGTGACTATTTTTGACTTTGTGATGATCGATGATGCTTATGACAACAACTATTGTATATACATTGATTGCAATGACTGAATGGAAGATATCTTTCTTTAGAAACGTGTACAAGCTGATCTTCAGGCAGAACGCGTCGGAGATGGAGATCATCTGGGTGATGCGCGTCTCCATCCTGGTGGTGGGAGTACTGTCCACCATCATGGCGCTCACTATACCATCAATTTATGGCTTGTGGTAAGTTCAGTTAAGAACTAATTCGAATTTTTACAAACAAATTTGGGTGCTGGCTGAAAATCAGCGCTGGGTGTTCTAGCAATTGCTTGTGCATGCAGCACAATGCTGAGCTGGTACCTTTTTCTAGGTTGTGCCACACATGACAAGAGTAGTGTTTGTTGCTTCTTCCTCATGTCTTCTAGACAAGAGTCTAGCTCATGTGGCTGAGGCATCGAACGCTATTTTATATTGTTGAATTTAATGTAATGTGTGGTATCTCTCTCTCTCTGCAGTCGTTCATTCATTACTGAATATCGTGGTCCTACTGAAGATCCCAACTTCGAACGGGTCCATTTTTTCCACCGGCTTCTATCGGTAGCCATCTTCACTATCGTATAGTGATAATGTGTGGCATAATTTGCGGAATATTAATTTTTGGGAATAAATAATAGCTCAATATTTCATATACCTATTTACCGATATATTAATATCAAATGATTTCTTAATAAAAATGGTGTCAAAGAGGCTATTTGAGCCCTACGTGTAGGCTAAATTAGGCTCCCGTCGCGAAAAGGCTTTACGGCCCATTGTCGAGTGCGATCTGGTGCGTTTCGTAACATTTACGATGTGGAATATTTGCATGGCTGCTTATGTCGAGGGATAATTGTATCGTTGATATTGGACTCTTCGATGTTGTTTAGTAGGTAGACCATTTTTCCATTCTAGATGTATTAGTGCGATAGTCTCTGACACCCTGTAAGATTATACTCTAAGGAGATCTGGCGAAGGATTGCCACGAAACGAAAAGTGGTTAGCAATTAGTGACATTATTTCTGATGTCTCAAAAAATAAATTACCGCAGCGTGTCTTACTATTAAAGGAGCGTGGAGGAGGATTGCCAAACATTAAAATTTATTAAAATCCAAGTTTTTGAGCGTATCATATAATAGCATTTTGTTTGGGAGATTCTTTCCTTCAATCCAAATGTTTTGTTTGTCAGAATAACTTTGTATACTTATAAAGATCGTCATATTCCTATTTTATTTTGCTTGCCGGCTCTTCTCAACAGGGCCTGCCTTCCGAGTTTGTGGTAGTCACAACAAATAGTCCAATTTGACGTTTCAAAAGTGCTTGTAATAAGCCTACTTGAAATAAACGATTTTGAATTTGAATTTTTTTCAAGTTCTCTCTGTATATTATAAGTACCATAAACCGTGAAAATTAAATCGGCCGGGTTATATTTTTCAAGTTGTACCAAAACTAGTTTAATAAAGAAATTCATTTTTATGCTAGCAGAATTTGGAGCTTTATCTCGTAGGGTTTTGAAACAACTCTCAAGTATCATTTATCAACCCCTAACCTAATGTTACCTCTGCGGATAGTACCCCTAAGATCTATGAAATGGATCTCCAGTTTACGTAAATAGCTTTTCGAAAAATGTCGCAATACTTGTCACAGAGATAGATTGCATTCTAAACAAAGATATAGAAATGGACTTAACATTAAATAAAATTTTTTAACAAAAATAGAACCGACTCAAAACGCACTAAAAAGAAAAAAATACATTTATTTAACGTAGTAACGCAGTTTGTGGGTTCTAGGTAACGTCCTTAAAGTAGAAACCTTGGCTGGCACTGGCTGCTTAAGTAAATTAGGGCAACTAAATGACACAGTTATTTTTTACTTTTTAGTGCGTTTTGGGTCGGTTCTATTTTTTGTTAAAACATTTTTATTTTTTACTTTTTAGTAATTTTTCGCCACGTAAAGTACTCGTACTATACACTCATAGAATATTATACGGCACTAGTAGCCAAAAAGCTACCGATACCTACACAAAAACCGAAATCGCTACAAGGGATTCGAAGAGTTCCTTCAATTTTCCCAGGATATCACCATCAGATCCTAACATGATTACTATGAGATCATCTTGGAAGTATGCCCTTAATAAAAAAAGAATTGTCAAAATCGGACCATACTGTAAAAAGTTATGCGTGGTCATACATAAAAAAAAATATACGTGTCGAATTGAGAACCTCCTCCGTTTTTTTTCGTCGGTTAAAAATATAGAATATGGCCTTTTCAGTCCTGTGAAAAATCATACATCGTATTTTAGAAAAACATTCGATACAGTTTGTAAATACAAAATAAATGCAATACATAAACTGCAGTGAATTTTTTAATCCACACAATGTGTACAGTTCATTTTTTATCTTGTTTGACAATTTATAGCAAAACAGCGGGTATTTGTTTGCCATAAATTGATGGAATTGCTAGTGTATCAATCATATGTGTGTGACATAGGTGTCAAAACTTCTGTAACAGGAGTACATGAGGAGATAGATGTGTTTTGAAATAATTTCATGTTATTGAAACAATATCTCTCTTATGCTTGAGTGGTTTAAGTTTTGCTTTATACATAGGAGCAGTTAGGTTCGATTTCCAGTTCGGTTTCTTTAGAAACTTTTATAAATAGATTTGGTATCTATCGTGCTTGATGGAATTTAATTGAATTATTCACTACCGTTTTAAATTTTACTGTTCGATGAGTCGTTCAAATCAGTCAGCACTAAGTTGAAAAAATTGTCTCTTGCCTTCATCTTTCCAAGTTACGCATTAGCATTATAAATTACATTGTCGCTTAACTTCAGGAGAGATTGCAGTTCAGTGTGAAGACATGAAATCGCTGCACTAACTGTTACACTGCTGTTTGGCGGGCTAAGGATAATAAAGATACTTTGTAACGATCACTGTTCAATCGTACTGACAGTGATCAGTCTTTCTATTCTGTAGCTTTTTTTATTAGTTGGTTTCGAATTTGTCTCTATCTCTCCTTACCTGTATCGCGTTAGACAGAGGGACATAGAGACGAAGTCGTTAATAACACAGTCGAGTTAAACCTCGTTACAGAGTAGCCGCTCTGGACGATATAATATAACCTTATGTGAAAATAGTTTCACGGTTAAAGGACGGTACATAACATCGACAGGTTAGCAGTTCGAGTTTTTTTTTTATCGACTACAAGTTGGCCCTTGACTGCTATCACACCTGATGTTAAGTGATAATGCAATCGAAGATGGAAGCGGGCTAACTTGTTAGAAGTTGGATGAAATCCACACTCCTACCGGTTTCTACACGACATCGTACCGGAACGCTAAATCTCTTTGGCGGTACGTCTTTGTCGGTAGGGTGGTAACCAGCCACAGCCAAATGCTTTCACCAGCCAGTCTCGTCCATTGGGCTATTGTCGTACCCATTCGTAACATATTCTTAACAAATATTTTCATGGGATATGTTGTATTGGTCACATTTAAAAGAAACTATATATTTTTTAAATAAAATCTTTCCAATACCGGATTGCTATTAAGTATTTCTTGCAATTATGCATTTCCTAACGATTTCACTAGCCCCTTGAAAATATATGATAACGGTCAGTATCCCCGTCTATCCAACTTTATTTTTCTTTAAATGCGAAGTTTCGTAGCTCAGAGGGCTGAGGGCATAAGAAATTCTAGTTTATTATTACTGCAAGCAGCCCAAGTAAATTGAATCCCAAAGGATTAATACGGCTTCGTTTGCAGAAACTTTATTGATCATTGGAGATATACAAAGGTAAGAAAATCTACACAAGGACAAAGACCAAAACAAGGATACTAAGTTTAAATTAAGTTAGAAATAAATAAATGGGTTTATTAGAGAGATAGTCCAGGGTCGATAATTTTTAAAACCAAAAAAAATCATAGTAGGATGAAACCCATTTCAAAAGGAAGAGAATGCCATAAAAATGAAAGGAAAAATAAATTACGGGCGATCTGAGGTCGGGAAGGGGTAGGGGTTGAGGGTTTAGTGGTAAAACACGGATTTTCTCGATTTCCGGCAAAACTAAAAGTCCTATGGAAAATACTTGAATGGCAAAGTTGTAGATAATAAAAAGATCTAAAACTTTTGTTTCTACACTTTTTTCACATAACCTCAAAATTTGTGTGAAAAATACAAAAACCAAGTTTTTGATTTTATATTTTTATCTTTTACAAATAAAGTTTTATTTTCATAAAATTTGGTGAAACCTTGCTTTCTTATGTCCCAAACACGCTATAATTTATTTGATTTGAAATATTTATTTTTACACCTTATTTTGAATGAATATCGAAAAAATAACCTAATTTTCAACCGAAAAATTGTCCGTCAAAATATTTTTTTTTTTCAAAAAATTATTGTGCTTTCTGTTCGTTAAAATCTCTACTTTCCGATGGGGAAATAATATATATATGTTACCATAGTAAACCTTCTCAGAAAAGGCAAAAACTAGGCTAACGGTTTTTACTGCTGCTACGTAATAGCAGGTATGTAGTAAGGCCCAGTTGAGGGTCTGGCTCGGTGGACTCTGCTAATTAGGTTACGGAAGATTTACGATGCTCCCGGCACCCAATCACCAGACGATTGGAAGGAACATCGCTTGGTTTTAGTGGGTATTCCGGTTGGTTCTCAACCGATGAGTCCTACATACCCTCTGAGAAGTTAGCTGCCCTATATCTTTGCATAAACACATTTCTCAGTGTTAAAAAAAAGTATGTAGACCCAACAAAGCTCAGATCCGCCTAGCCCCGTCTCCACTTTTCTATGTTGACATTGTAATGTGACCTTTTAGTGGGCTAAAATGTTTCGTAGGTCACTCAGGTATATACCTGAGCGACCTACATTATCTTAAAATAGTGATAAATAGGCATCTACGCCTGCATTTTCATTGCAGCTGTAAAAACCGTTAACCTAGGTTTAGCCTTTTCTGAGAAGGTTTACTATAGTAACATATATATATTTTTTCACTTTCGGAAAGTAGAGATTTCAACCAACAGAAACCATACCAACTTTTTGAAAAAAGCTGATATTTTGACGGGTGAATTTTCGATTGAAAATTAGGGTGTTTTTTCGATATTAATTCAAAATAAGGTGAAAAAATAAATATTTTTAATCAAATAAATTACAGCGTATTTGGGACATAAAAAGGTAAATTTTCACAAAATTTCGTTAAAAAAAATTTTTTTTTGTAAAAGATAAAAATAAAAAACCAAAAACTTGGTTTTTTGAATTTTTCACATAAATTTTGAGGTTATGTGAAAAAAGTGAAAGAACAAAAGTTTTAGATCTATTTATTACCTACAACTTTGCCATATAATTCTTTCCCATAGGACTTTTAGTTTTGCCAGAAATCGAGAAAATCCGTTTTTTACCCCTAAACCCTCACCCTCTACCCCTTCCCGACCTCAGATCGCCCGTAATTTATTTTTCCATTAATTTGTATGGCATTCTCTTCCTTTTGAAATGGGTTTTATCCTACTGTGATTTTCTTTTACTTTTTATTATGTTTGAGGCTATCTGCACTGGGCTAAGAAAGATTAACTTGTTTTAGATTCACAATAATCTGATGTTTGACCGTAACTTTATTTGAAAGAAAGAAAAGAAAGAAAAATATCTTTATTTATAAATTATGCCACACATCACAATTTTACCGGTATACCCCTGCGATGTGTAGCATAACCTAGAAAATGGACCCAGCTCAGCATTTGCTACATAATCCAAAAGACCATATAGCGCTGATTTTCAGCTGGAACCATGCTCAGGTACCGCCACAAACGCAGCAAAACTAAAGAAACAACTACACATCATCAGAATAAAAATTAGCATACATAAGTTAAAGTTCTGCTATGAAAAGCTAAACAACAACAACTACAAGAGAAAAATTAAAAACAAGAAACAGAATAAGTCTATCTAAACTAAAACTGAATAACTATAACTAAAGATAATTTAAACTATGTGCACTTTGAGACCTAAAACTAAAATAAATTTAACATAACTGACTTTTAAATTATTACTTATTAGTTTATACTACATATTGTCTTATGCTACATATTTTTTTATTTGATTTATACGCAATACATCTAGATAATTATAATTTATTGGTAACGCTGATTGATTTTTCTTATTTCATTTATTTTTATTTTTTTTATTGACTACAAGTTGGCCCTTGACTGCTATCACACCTGATGTTAAGTGATGATGCAATCTAAGATGGAAGCGGACTAACTTGTTAGTAGTGGGACGAAAATCCACACCCCTTTCGCTTTCTACACGACATCGTACCGGAACGCTAAATCGCTTGGCGATACGTCTTTATCGGTAGAGTGGTAACTAGCCACGGCGAAAGCCTCTCACCAGCCACGAAAGCCTCCCACCAGCCACGAAAGCCTCCCACCAGCCATTATTTTCTTTTATTATTATCAGCATATTAACAACATACTACAGAGCTCAATAAGAGAGGATATATGAAACGTAGACCCACCACGCTGCTCTAATGCGGGTTGGCGGGCTCTGAACATTTCTAGAAAAAAAGAATTATATTACAATTTGACCCAGGATTTTGACCCTGATATCAAAGCCAAACCAATAGAAAGTAGGAAATTACATAAGGAGGGTTTGAATTTTCAGATTTTCTCCTATGTTTGGGAGTGGCCGAAGAGACTTCGTATTGAGTTTAAGGTCAAATGAGCATTGATACTGTATTAAGTAATATGAGCAATGTTACTGTGTTGAGAAATTGCTTTAAGTGATTTTTCAGTGTGAATACAATATTCATGATTAACTAAGACAGAAGTAGTCCTTACATGTTTTAAGTAAATCGGGTAAAAATGATGATAATTGTTGAAAAAGTCGAAAAAAATTAAGCCGCCTGGAAGATTTCATCCAAAATGCTGTTTTATCTATTTGAGATGTTACAAAAGATTGTATGGAAAAATTGTTTTTCCTTAGGACTACAAAAAGTCCGTGATGTCATATACCTTTTAAAGATTTTTAGCTATATCTATTATTGTTAAAAAAAGTTTACGTATTTTTTTTATTTTTGGCGTTTTCGGAAGGCTGTATCAAGCGGGCGAAGTCGCTAGCATCTACTAGTTATTATATATCAGACTAGCAGTCGCCCGCGACTTTGTTCGCGTGAAAACCTCTTAGGTACCCTTCTAATTTTAAAGACAGACTTTCATATAAAGTGTGCTCATTCCCCGCTCCCCCTCTCAATTAAATTTTTTTAAGAGAGATATATGCTGTCGCGGACTTTTTTGTAGAACATTTCAAGATACATGAAGTCCCCATACATTTTTTTCAATTATTCTCAATAGTTAAGGCAGCGCACGCGCATAAAGCCGATTTAACAGATTTTTGCAATCCCACTTGCGCGACAAATACTGTGATAACTCGGTTAATATATACAATACAAATATAAAATATAGCCTTTGACACTGACCGATAACGTAGCGTTCTACTGGTGAAAGAATTTTTTAAATCGGATCAGTAGTTCCGAAGATTAGCCCCAACAGATCTTTATTTACAAACTTACAAACTTTACCTCTTTATAATATTAGTATAGATAAATTAAGCTTACCTATCTTACGAGTAAGTTTACGAAATCTATCTTGATTATGCTCTCAGAGCAAGTGCCTTGAGGGATATTTTATTTTATTAGTACTATTAATGGATCACGTAACTAGGTAGGTCCCTATGGCCTAATCAGACTCCTTACGTAGGGTCTTTATGGCCCATTGTAGGTCGATGGTCGGGCGTGATCTGGCGTTTCGTAACTAATATGACACCTAATAAAACTTGTTGTTTAACATATGAAATGGGATAGGTAGAAATAATATGTGATTACTGAATGCAGGCGACCAGATGGTCGCATAGGTCAAATAGGTCAACATCTGCAGAAAGATTTTTGCAGATATATACCTATTTAGTAACTATGTTTTCAATAATTCTTTTTATTTTTATTCTTTACTAGCGATCTGCCCCAGCTTCGCACGACTGCAATGCTGGTACTAAAGTATATTAAAACATCACGCCCCGCGCGACCACCAAACGCTCGCTATGTCTCTGCAGTTTGAATCTTATATATCTTGGATAATATTCACTTAGATTACATGCTCTTAAGGGCAATAGTGATCTATATTGAATGCACAAAGTATTTAAGATACTTAAATTAGTAAGGATTTATACAGTATTGCGTAAAATCGCTTTGTAAATAAACCATTAATTTAGGATGAACGTAAAAGATAATAAATAATAGTTTAAAAAAACTAAAAACACGCTTTTTATAGAAAACCAAACTAAAAAATAGAAAATAAATTTGAAATAAGAATAGTGTTAAAAATTTCAAAAAAAGCGTGGGGTGCTTTTTAAGATATTATCAAAATGATAATCACTCTACGCATATCTGTCAATAAAATATTTATAACTATTGACACCATGCACCCCACGCTTTTTTTTAAATAAAATACATTTTTTTTATTTACACTATTATTAATTTATATTTATTGAAATTTTTAACACTATTCTTATTTCAAATTTATTAAAATTTATTTTCTATTTTTTAGTTTGGTTTTCTATAAAAAGCGTGTTTTTAGTTTTTTTAAACTATTATTTATTTTTTACTTTTTAGTTTGATTTATTTATAAATGCGTGATTTTTTAGTTTTTTTTTTAAACTAAAAAATCACGCTGGAGAAACGGCTACCAGAACCAGTGAAGGCCGCAGGCGCGCAAACTACCCACGGAGAGTTACATACTGACATACTGACAAACTGACATACAAGTGAAGCTAATAAAAAGCGTGTAAAAAATGGTTATTGTGTGTTATCTCTAAGAGACATATGCCATCGCGGACGTTTTTGTTGGCCTTTTTAAGGTGTACAATACTCTGGTACATTATTTTGATATATCTCGTAGGGTTAAGTCAGAGTTTGCAATGCAAAAATGCGACATCACATCAGAAACCTCTAAAATTATCAGTGTTTCTCTACTATATATGCATATATTATACACATAAATCTTCCTGTTGAATCACTCTATCTGATAAAAAAAAACCGCATGAAAATCGGTTGCGTAGATTTTAAAGATTAAAGCATACATCCGGACAAAAACAAAAAGTGACTTTGTTTTATACTAAGTAATGATTCTGCATAGGCTAGCGCTTGGCTACGAGGACGCCTGACGGGTATTTCTCTTAAACATTATATGTCAGACCAACTGACAGAAATATCCAAGTACACTTCAAATCGCAGTCAATCGTAATCCAAAATGATGTTAGAAGTCGGCTACTTATACCCGTTGTTTCTCATTACAACCTTCTTTATAGATTGTTCAATCCACAAACATTGCTTCTCGTCACGTAGTAATAGAATTCACATTCTTGCAGTTTTTATTGCACACTTGCACTGTAAGCGTTTGAAAAACAAAAAAGACGAGCCTTCGTGGATTGAACAATGTATACCTAAACAGATCTCGAACTAACGATTCCGAGAACTCTAAACAAAGGACATTCGAAAAAAAGCAATAATTATGATAAGGAACTAATTTTTCACAAGTTATTGTCAACCTTTTACATTAAGCAACCATTGTAACAATATTTATCTTTCACTCAAAATATGTATTTCATTGATATTTTTATTTTAAATCATTACCAGATAAATGAGGAATGATAAACGTATAATTTATTATGTAGAGATTCCCTTTTATAAAAGGTGACCTCGTTCGATACACTGTAATGTGATTTTAATCTATAATCTAGATGAGATGAAAAATACAGATCGCGAGCTAATTGGGACGCGCTCTATTGCATTGGGAATATGTAGTTCAAATTAACTAAAATAATGAATGAATATTATATTGCCCACCGCTAATTCAGTGTTAATTGGTGTATTTATTGGCCGTGTGTTATTTTAAACCTTTAATTTTCATTCTAATTACATTAAATTGTTTAGTAAATAAATGACTGATATTTCATTTACGAGATTATCATTTTTATTTAGTTAATTTTATTAATTCATTAGCTTAACCCATAACACTGCTTCTATGCGGTTTGACAGCTAAGGTCATGCTGTTTAATTCATTAAGGGTCACTTTCAAATGTTGATAGTGACCGAGACCGACAGCTTAATGTGTTCTTAAAGTTCTAGACCAACGAGGCAGTGGAGGACACTTATACATTTACCCTTCATCTTGCCTTTATTGTACATGATAAAATTTTTTAAGTAATTCACAGAACATAGCAAAAATACATTTCAGAAAATGTCCCCAGGTCGATGTGCTCAGATCTGGTCTATGTGATCCTGTTCCCCCAACTGCTCATGGTGGTGCATTTCAAGAAGCACTGCAACACGTACGGCTCGCTGGCGGCGTACATTGTGGCGCTGCTGGTGCGCCTGTCGGGGGGTGAGAAGCTGCTGGGGCTGCCCCCGCTGATCCACTATCCGGGGTGGGACGAGGTCAACGAGGTCCAGCTGTTCCCCTTCAGGACGTTGGCGATGGTGCTCTCGTTGTTCACACTGGCCTTCATCTCCTGGCTGTCCGTGTGAGTATACTTTTTTTTTAATTTTTTACAGGTATTTTCTTGACTCTAACGTATACAATTATTTTTTCAAACGACTTCCAAAAGGAGGAGGTTCACAATTCAGCTGTGTGTTATTTTTTTTTGTATGTATGTGACGCGAATACTCGACGACGGCTGGACAGATTTGGAAAATTCTTTTTTTCTGAAAGGTGTATGGTATATAAATGTGTGTTTGATTGTTGAATTGGGTTTTTTAGAGAAGATTTTAATTTAAAATATGTAGTAGTGTAATAAATTACGTCACAATTCCCAGTAGTCCTCAAAGTGTAACATCGTGTACAAAAAGAGTAACAATTATTTTGGAAATCCTGAAAGAACTTCATAAAATGGGAAAAACATGTTATAATGTTTTATTAAAAATTATACTGAAAGTATTAAAAAAGTAATTATTAGTAGGTATAGTTATAAAAAATATTTTTACGTTTACAAGATAGGAAACAGAACCAAAATAAAATACATATTAAAACTAAATTAAATTAAATCTAAAACCTCCTCGACTCCACTGCAATGAGGCATAGTGCCCAGGATACTGACAGCATTTCCCCTTTGGATGACCAAACTAATCCGTTGGCCAAGGTAGCTGCTCTTTGGTCACCCGTAGACTCGATAACTCTTTTTGCGATAACGTCAAGCAGGGCACGAGCCTCATATATTTTATGTGTACATAAATTATATTCTTTTTTAAAAAAGGTCATAGTGTTGTATCTCGAACCAAGGCTACTACTTGCCTCTGAAGTGCTCTTTAGAAAAGGCTTTTCAGCTTTATGGATTTTGTGACTTAGTGACTTTATACCTACGTATAAGAAGTTCGTGGTATCTGGTATACAACCAAGATAGCGTTTCTTGTTCTGTTTATACAGCATACATACGTATAGGATATTAATAAAAAAAATTATAATTTAAGCTGCGTAAAAGTCTATGACATGTCACAGATTTTTACGCAGTCAGGTTTTTATTAACTTCCAACGCAAAAAGAGGGTTCTAAGTTTGACGTCGATGTATGTTTGTGTGAGTTTGTGTGTTCGTGTGCGTGTCATTTTTTTAAATCTTTTCATTAATTTTAAAGCTTTTCTTGGCGGTGGTTCTTAGCTGTTTGATGAAAATCGGTTTATATTATAGGTCCGGATTAGATTTTTATCACAAGTTCCTCTATAAGGTATCAAATGAAAGGTTTTGACGTGGTATATACTACACACCATAAAAAGTTTCTAATCCAGGATGGCCTCCAAAAAAAAATGGCAATTTACAATTTTGTCGGGAGTTTTTAAATTTCTAATTTAATGTTGTTCATTGAGAGAATAATTATATTAGGGATAGAGCTTTATTGATGTTTTTGAACTTGAAGCTTGTATAATCCTGATATTTAAGTTTTCTTTAAGCTTAAATATTTCTGTTTAAACTTATTTAATTAAATGTAAACACAAAACCTTTACTATATTATTATTGGCAAAGAGTTCGGGAGTGTTTTCAATACTGTATTATAAAGGTAAGAGGGTCTTGAAGATAAACAAAAGTAATTATAATTTCGAATGAAGGTAACTTTGATATGAAACAGAATTGCTTTTTACGAGAACGTTATTGTGTTATCGAAATTCTTTTGTTATTGAATATCAATTTTAATAAAGTACACTTAAGGCGAATGCTCACGTCTACGTTGTAATGACGTATGACTACTTTTATTTCTATCTACTGAGAATGTACAAAACTGATTTCTATTCAAACAATGTTTTAGTAACGAATATATATTAGATTTTTTTTATTGAGGAAGAATACAATAAGGATCTTAAGCTAAATTATCCTAATCGAAGTAGCAAAGCACTTTATGGGTTCTAGGTAACGAACGTCCTTGAAGTATAAACCTTGGCTGGCACCGACTTTATAGATATGTTTAAGTAAATAAAAGCAACTGAATGGCACAATTTTGTTTTATATACTTTTTACTGCGTTTCTAAGTCGATTAAATTTTTTTCACTGCAGTGCGCCAATAAAATTTGAAGAGTTCTGTCGATTTTTTTTAACACTGTTTTGTAACATTTCATACATACATACATAAACATCACGCCTTGTTCCCATAGGGGTAGGCAGAGACCACATCCCTTCATATGCCACGGTCCTTGCATACTTCCTTAGCTTCTTCCACTCTCATTAATCCTTTCATACAAGTTCGTCGGTTTAGGATACTCTTGATCTGGCCATTATTTAAAATGTCCTGAATTTGGTCCAGGAACATTCGCCTAGGCCTTCCCCTTCCAACATTCCCATTCACCCTCGCCTTGTAAATCTCTTTTGTTAATCTTCTTTCATCCATTCTCTCTACATGTCCAAACCATCTAAGCATCCCTTTCTCAATTTTAGTCACTACATCCTCTTTTACACCACACTTTTCTCTTATCACACTATGTTTAACTCTGTCACACAATTTTAACCCGCACATACTCCTCAATGCTCTCATCTCTACTGCATTTATTTTACTTTTGTGCTTCTTCTGCCATACCCAACTTTCACTACCGTACATAAGTGTGGGCACCAACACACCTCTATGTACAGCCAGCCTTGCCTTTTGGGACACTTTCTGGCTGTTCATAAATGCATACAGAGCACCATTCACCAAGTTCCCAGCATTTACTCTTCTTTCAATATCACTCTCACACGTTCCATCTTTCGTAAATTTACTACCCAGGTATACAAACTCTTTTACTTCTTCCACTTTTTCTCCATCTATCACAATATTACAATCTGTCACATATTCATCTCTTTCAAAAACCATTACTTTCGTTTTGCTAACATTCACTTTCATTCCTTTCCTTTTCAGAGCTACCTTCATAATAGTTACCATTTTCTGTAACTCATTAGCAGACGATGCAAGCAATACTTGATCGTCGGCATAGAGAAGACATTTGATGAGTAACTCGTTCATTCCTAAACCAAATACACTTTCTTTCAAATCTGTCAAGCAGTTGTCCATGTATAAATTAAACAGCCATGGCGACGCTACACATCCCTGTCGTACCCCTCGCTCCACTGGCAACCACTCAGTGTATGCCCCATTTATCATGACACAAGCACTAGAATTTTCATAAAGAGATTTCAGTGCTCGGATCAAACTGCTGCTCACCCCATACGTGGACAATGTTGACCATAGTTCATTCCTCACCACACGGTCATAGGCCTTTTCCAAGTCAATGAAAGCACAATAGACTTTTTGGTGTTTAGCTAAAAAATTTTCAGCTATACACCGTAAGGAAAAGACCTGATCTGTACACCCCATTCCTTTCCTAAATCCTGCTTGCACATCCCACATTTTCCCATCAGTTTCATTTATCAACCTCTCAGTCAACACCTTTGCATACAGTTTGCCGACAACACTGAGAAGGCTGATCCCGCGGTAATTTTTGCAATCTTGCTGTGACCCTTTTCCCTTATAAATTGGAACAATAACGGCCTTAGTCCAGTCTTCTGGAACTTGCCCTTTCGTCCAACATAAGTTGAAAAGGCAGTACAACTGACTTACAACAATACCGCGTCCAGCCTTCAGCATTTCGACTGACACTCTGTCATACCCAGCAGCCTTACCTGATTTCATGCATTTCAACGCTTTCATAATCTCTTCCATACTAATCTCACTGATATTGATCTCATTCTCATTATTTTCCGCAGGGGATATGTCAGTCCCTGCTTCATCTCTTTCAAATAAACTTTCGAAATGTTCCTTCCATCTCTTTAACATGCATTCTTCACCTTTTATCATACTACCATCTGATTTTCTGATTTTACTCAGATCCGAGGTAGTGGACCTTCCTCGAGCATACCGTATGGATTTCCAGAAAAACTTAATGTTAGACTGAAAATCATTGGTTAGTCTCCTATCATACATATCTCTACATTCTTCTCTCTTTCTTCTCACAGCTTCCTTAACGCTCATTTTCACTCTTTTGTAGTTCATCCTTGCATTCAAAACATCATCATTTGTTGCTTTTTTCATTCTTTGGTTAGCTTTTGTAGCCAACCAATCGAACCACGCTTTCTTTTTCTCACATACAACTGCCTGTATACTTTTATCCATCCACAGATTCTTTTCTTTTTTACTTTTCCTCCTTCTAGACATCCCGCATGCATCAGTGGCAGCACCTACCACTCCATCTTTAAACTTACTCCAAAAACGTTCAACCTCTTTCACTTCATCAACATTCATAACACGATCATTCAGATTTTTAATGTATTTCTCTCTTACATCATCTTCTTGCAATCTATCAACTTTTATCCGTTCTAGGATGCTCGTTTTTTCTTTTGGTCTATGCCGCCACCGATTAAAAAGACCGCTAACTCGGCAAATAACGAGATAGTGGTCCGTATCGGTTTCGACCCCGCGGTATACGCGAGCATCTAGAATGTTTTTCTTCAGTCTTTCATCCACTACCACAAAATCAATCATACTTCTTGCATTCCCTTCTTCCCTTGTGTACATATGAATCTTTTTGTGGGCAAACATAGTATTTGCCACAAAAATATTATGTTCCAAACATAAACCTAGCAAACTTTCTCCATTTTCATTCACTCTTTTGTCACCAAACATACCAAGTACCCTTTCATACCCATCACGTTTCAAACCAACCCATCCATTAAAATCTCCTAACATAATTACCCTCTCATTCTGTTCACATTTATTCAAAGTATCTCCCAGACTTTCCCAAAACTCATTTATTTCTTTAGCGGCATTTTTGGACTTTCTTGGACCCGGGTCCGTTGGAGCATATACTCCTACTACAAATATCCGGGTCAATCCAACTTTTAACCTGATCCAAATGAGTCTCGGGCTCACATACTGAACTTCTTTCACACAATCAGCCATTCTTTCGGAAAGGATGATACCTACGCCCTGGCAGCCTCTTTGGTCTCTAGAAACGCCGGACCAGTAGGCTGTATATGAGTCATGGATTGTGGTATCACATCCTTTCCTTTTTGTTTCATTCACGCAGAGCACATCTATACGTCTGGCATCCATCATCTGGCATACCTCATCTACCTTTTCGTTCATTCCTCCTTTAACGTTCAATGTGGCAAATCGGCTCTCCGTGGCCCGCTTTTCGCCCCCATGAGGAACGAGACGTGATGGATCGCGAATCTCATCGCCGCCCTTTATGACATTCATTTTTTTAATTTTCATTGCGTTCCCACGAGTAGCAAGGGAAAAACAGAGTCCATTCTGGCAGAGCCCCGCATGCCAGA
Organism: Mycalesis mineus; assembly: GCA_034621355.1. NCBI lineage: Eukaryota > Metazoa > Arthropoda > Insecta > Lepidoptera > Nymphalidae > Mycalesis > Mycalesis mineus. Next base: position 2,575,022 of record CM067890.1, on the reverse strand, counting down.
ATAAGGCTAGCCTTTTTCTGGGTTCGCCCGGTCCCAGGGCAACCGCTAACGACTAGGCATGCCCCTAGCCACGAGTCCCTCGGCACGGCAACCTTGGACTGGCAGAGATGGGTAGGAGAAAGGAATTGACGGAAAGGATGGGTTAAAGAGAATAAGAGTAGGGAATAAGTAAGGTAAAGGGGATATTACTGGCTCGGTTCAAGAAGAGTCAGTAACAGCTCGGGGGAGCCGGGGTCGCTTACCCGTGTACCATACTGTGACTATCGGACAGACAGACACGATGAGTACCCCCTGTAACATTTCAAACCATTTTAAACAAAAATTATCAGAATCAAACTACTCTGTAAAATGTTATGCGTGTAAAAAGTGTATAAATTGAAAACCTCCTCCTTTTTTCGTCGGTTAAAAAATTAAGCTTCTAAAATCAAATTCTATATTTTAATTTCAAAACCTTGTTGCCAGATTCCTCTTCAACTCTGGCTACCTGAGCCCAGAATCCGACTACTTTAATTGCGTCGTAAACATCCCCGAAGACATCCGCCGTGTCGACGAACCGTCCGAGGCTGGAGAACAGATGTCCGTACTAGGAGGAGTGCCTGGTAGGTTGTACGGAGCAGCTTCCACCCTGGTGGGGCCTGATGAGAAGTCCGGGAGAATAAATCCGGCCCTGGAGACAGATGACGATGATCTGGATGACCCGAACGACGGCCCGACCCCCCTATTCGGCAACAGCCACGCACCGCCCCCTGTTCAACCGTTCGGTAAACAAACTGCTTTCTGAGACGATTATTATTTTTATTAGTTATTCCATTTTTAGTTCATGAACATTGATATAAAAACTGTCAGAATAATTGCCGTTGCGATTAAAATCTATGAATGAAGTTGAGCGTAGAGCAGCGCTTTGTAGGCCCTACTCAAAGGACATATATAATTATTATTGTTTCTACCGCAAAGCTGTATAGCTATTTGGGTTTAAAGTGTGTGATTGCTGGTGTAAATACAGACATATGAAGCGAGTACGGAAACCGTTTTTCTCGTTCAAACCCTGCAAAATTAAGTTCCAACAAAATAGCGAGCTTTCATAAAATAATATACCAACATAATATAAAGATGTGTTTTTATATCAATGTTCCAAGTGACCAGGTTGTAAGCACTGATATAGATTCAGTGACGGACTCTAAACGATCCCACATCGAAGAGTGGCGTTGATATATTAATCGAAGATATAGTTTAGTGCTCAACGTGTACTACATACTTATTGACAGTTTCTTCCAGGAGCACAACTTTGTATTGAGCACAAATTATTTTTGTACATTAAGTTTTACTTCCATTGGCGGCGATGCGATGTGATGCTACGTGGATTTCTATATACCTTGTTTATTCAGATGTGGAACAGTGTCTACATTGAATTCTGTACTCATAAAAGGCACTCACGCACGGACATAGATGTTTTGGATGTCACGTTTCGTATCGTTCGTAGTTATTTTTGCACGCCGCCAATGTAAGCCGGCCTTTATAGTGCGTGAGGCGTAGAAGGCGTATAAGCAATAGTTTATATTGTATAGTGGATGTGCAATGATTATGTGCTCTTGTACATGACGATTTGACCAGTTAACACAATCCTATAATACGAAGAACTTGCATCTGTGTACCTTGTATTGTAATAGATCAGTAATCTCAAAACTTAAAACCAGAGCTAGGTTGTCTAAAAATGGACTAAAATCTTAATAGAATCAAGGTCTACGGTGACGTCCAAACGTGTCCTGTAACATCATAAATTGGACGTTGGACCCAAGATTGGACGTCATTGCGGACACAATATGGACGCAATTTATTCAACTTGCATTTAAACCTTAAAACCTTAATGTCGTCATGTACAAAAGTGCTAATAGAGTTTATTTTAGCAATTAATCTGTACTAAATGAAACGCATACATATCAATGAAATGTGAAATTAATTATAATTATATTATATATGTTGTTAGTAAAGATATATCACTATTTATTGGAGAGATTCCTTATTTAAGTCAATTAATGTAGGAAGACGAGCACGAGTATTATATCTATGTGCAATGCTTCTAGATTGGGGGCTATTGCGAAATGTAATCGCGGTTAGCATCACTTGAGACATGGACAATTTTTTTCTATATGATGAATACTAAACTTTTCTTTAATAGTAGATAAAATTTGAATAAACAATTAGGTATGATATTAGTGAATCTTTAGAGGCCTATTTGAAAATTTAATTATTTTTTGACTATGAATATTAAATTTTATATTAAAATATTAAAGGCACTATCTAGTTTAATATTAATTTCTATATTAATATTTTGATGACGAGACCAGGTTTATAAATAAACTCACGCGAGTATCTTACAGTCTGAAAAAACCCGCTGCTTTTTAAGACAGGATTTTTTTATTTATATATATTTATTTGAAGACATTTTTATTTATTTTAGGTTTGTTCTTTACCAACTCTATTTTTTTAGTATTTTTGTTTCTAATGTTAATCATGTGGAGAAAGAACAAAGCGATGCTCATAGCAATTGCGTTGCGCAATGTACCCTCGGATAATTATGATTGAGAAGTTTTCTTTAGATGCGTCACCCGACCAAAATAAAGAAACCCTTAGAAAGAGAATAAATATAATAATAAAAGAAATATCAGATTAAATTTGTTATAAACGAAAGTTCAGATTTTCTATTATTACCGTTACTTTAATATTAATTAATATTTTGATATTATGCTTTTAGATATATTTATTTTAATTTTTAGAGATATACTTTTATTTAAGGTGAATTGTCACAGCAATTATTTTAAAGTATTTTTGCATCCAATGTAATGATTAAAAGGGAATATAGGTCAGAGAGATTTTTGCAAAAATAGAAAATGGGAACTGCCAAACTACAATATTGATTATTTTAAATAAAGTCTAAAAATTTGTCTAGTCAAATATTTATATTTTGTTAAAGGCAAAATAAAGTGTGTAGGACTCTATGTAGTGTTTTGACAGCCTCGGTGGATTTATAAGACGGAGGTCCGTGGTTCGATTTTTGACAGGGCCGATTGAGATTTTCTGATTGATCCGGGTCTGGCTGGTGGGAGGCCTCGGCCGTGGCTCTTTACCACCCTACCGACAAAGACGTACCGCCAAGCGATTTAGCGTTCCGGTACGATGTTGTGTAGAAACCGACGGGGTGTGGATGTTATCCTACTCCTAACAAATTAGCCCGCTTCCATCTTAGATTGCATTATCACTCACATAAGGTGTGATATCAGTCAAGGGTTCATTTGTAATGAATAATTAAAAAAAGTACGATGAAGCGACTTGGCTCATGTGGAAGTTTTGTTCGACTTTTTTCCTAAGCATTTCGTCTGATCTCAAATGAAGCCTGTTTAATTCTATAGTTGCTGTGGTTTTTCATTTTAAACTATGATAATATCATTAGGTTGTAAGTGTTTAGTGGCTGTTATTAAACTTTGAGCAAAGCTTTTTATAGTTTTTGATTAGACATTTATTTACTTGAAAGATTATATTGATAGTTGGCAGTATTGTATTCAAATTTGCTCTTAGCAATATATATGTGGTAGCTCAGTCAAGCATTTTAAGGTTAATTTCAAGGTTATTTTTAGGTGGCTTCATAACATCAGCTGATTGATTGAGCTATTGGCAAATATCATTATATTTTTTTAAGTAAAACTATCTCGAAAGAATCTTTGAAATATTGCAATTAACGAAGAACATTATAAAAATGAAGATTTTATTTTTAATTCTAAGTAATTGATGTTATACGTACAAAATATATTGATGTTTTTGAATATCCTTAAAAGTATTGTAATAAAGTTTGATCACCATATAGAGTGAATTTCTGTTAACACCTCTGGGTTTGATATAGCTTGGTAAGCGAAAGAAGATTGCCAAAGAAACCCTAAGATGTTCTTTTACAACACACATTATTGAAGAGGAAAGAAAAATGTATATCGTTTTCATTTAAGGCTATTGAAGATATGTAAACGTAATTGAAATTAATATCGAGTAAAAAAAAGATTTTTCTAACATCGAATATTTTATTTAGAAAATATCGTGAGCACTGGCCTTAACGGTCGAAACGATTAATAACTATAGAAAAATGTTTTGAAATAATATAAATTCACTTTATATGGTGCAGAGGGTTTACATATTTTTATCATAATATACTCTCAATGTATTAATACTCGATTTTTCGCTGATATTGTGAAAAATACTGAAATCGTCTTGAATGGTAGGTTAAAATGTATCGGTGTTCAAAAATATATGTGCGTGTTCAATGTTTCCCGATACGTCGAGTTGTCTACCTGTCGATGTAAAGATTTTTAAAGTGTTTTCAAATCTCTTTGTATTCAGTATTGAGATATTCGAGATGGGGCTTTTATGAGCGCATTTCTTATAGAACGGAATATATAGATATACCTATCGATTATTGTGATATAGTCACCTGCCTGATGTTAATACTTCGCGAAGACTCAACCAAATACATATCATTATGTGACTTAATGTATTAAATTAATATAAAATATATAACATATGTTAGTGATTAGATTGAACGGATACATATCAGATATTTTTAAGGTAGCTTTAGAATATCGTTGTTGTTCTTAACACTGTCGCGTGCTAATGTTGTTGTAACATCTTCTATAATTGTTTTAAGCACAAATTATGTTAATATTTATATAAGCACAAAATTGTTCATATACTCCTAGTATACAGATTAGTATAATAACTGTATACAATATACAAATTTTACTGTAACAATCGAAAACTTGTAATAAAATACATATATAATTTGGTTATAATTTATATAAATTGTAAACAAGATTTACCAATATAATTAAATGGTCAATTTTATAACAATTATTTTAAATGAGCTTTTATATGTAGAGACGATCAATTAGTAACATTCTACTCAAAATAATGATTAACTGAATTTTATTTTTGTAACTGTTGTAAAAAGTCTTAATTTACCTTAAGCTTACTTAGTTTTTTTTGATTTTTAAAGTAATTTACTAAACGTTTTAAAAATAAAAAAATAATTATTCTGAAACTGAAATATCTAGCGAAAAACAAAAAATATATCAAATGTTTTCTATATAGTTTGTTCAAAATGGTATAAAAAAACAATTTATCAATAGGCTTTCGTATTTGAAGCCTATTGGTAAATTTTTATTGTTTAATACACATAATATTGAATATTATTCCGTCTGTTATATTTATCTAAGCATTAATATGTTAAAGAAGGAAAAAACTTTTGACAGTTTTTACAACTAAACAGGGCTACATACTGATCTACAATCTATTAAAGGGTTGTAGGTAAGCTAATCTATATAAAATAATATAAAAACCGTTACAGAACAGTGTTACTGCCTATGTATTATCTGTGTATTCGAAATACTTGAAGTCGCTATGAAAAGTAACTTAAAATTAGATCTTTCAACATTGATCTCTTATTTAATAGAGGACGCACAATCGTGTATCTAAAATTACACTTAAAAACTGACTACTTTTGTCAGCAGTCTTAGCATATATAAACAAAATCATACCTAAATGCCTTTGCTTAAAATTCAATATTAAAGTTTTCAATAAAATCTCATATTCAGAGGAAATTCAACCTCATAGATAACTGTTTAAGGTTGAATTTGCAATGCGAAACTATTTAAAAAGTCCACCCAAAACTTTTTTGCGGCTCTTTTTTTGTTTTGTGCATCCTTTAATAAGAGATCAATGTCTTTCGTTCATTTATATACAAGCAAAATGTGTGAATATGTAATTAGTTTGTTTTTTGTGTTACCACCACGTTAGGACGGGACAGAACCACTGTTAGCTAGTAGTTATACCTACTATTGACTTATTCCTAGTTCTTGTTGAATATTTGAAATGTGTAAATTGTGTAATGTTGTGACTACAGCGACCCCTGCGACGTAAATAAAACAATATAGTATGTTGATGGGGTTATTTCGTTTTTGTGATATACTCGTACCTACCCTCAAAATCCCTTCCTTTTATCAATCTATTACCAAGTGCTTGGCTGCAATCATGCATGGTAAGCGCAGATGCAGCTTACGTGAAGATACTTATGTTGCTCCTGCTGTTATGGTAATACTCAATTATAGAACCGGATTTACTTATAGTCATGATGGACGGAACAAGCAGATAGTCCACGCGGTGGTAAGTAGAAAACTGTCACTTATAAAAAGAGCAATACTTCGCAGGTCCTGCAAGAAACATGTTCTACAATTTTCCGCAGTTGATCACTTGGGCGGCTATGGGACCGACCGGGATATGGCTAGTACTTCCCTGGACGAGCTCTGTTACAAAAGGCTCTACAACTGCCATGTACCCTCCTACTTCGCTGGAAGTTTGTCAGCTCGTCCTTCGCTTATAGGTATGGAATTAGTATTGTTATGTAGAATAAGTTGACGACCTCTTTGATTCCGTGGCTTGCGCAGTGGGTTCATGAGACGGAGGTCCCGGTACGGCCGATTGAGTTTTCTTACCACCCTGCCGACAAAGACGTGCAGCCAACCGATTTAGTGTTCCGCTACGATGTCGTGAAAAATCGAAAGAGGCATGAATTTTCATCCTAACAAGTTAATCCGCTTTCATCTTAGATTGCATCATCACTTATTATCAAGTGTCATTACAGTCAAGGGCTAACTTGTAATGAATAAAAACGAAATGAAGAAAATACTGATGGAATGGTAGCGTTTAATTGGTTATTATATTTTTATAAATATTAATTTAAATTAATGAAATAATTGATTTTGATTTTAGGCTATGTTCCGTTCCGCGCTCTCGCTTGCACTTCAAGCTTACATGGAATATAATATCAACCATCAAGCGTGATCGTAGCCAAGCGCTAGCCTATATACTATTTAAAAAAAATAGTATATAGGCTATGGAACGCCTCAAAGCGAGGTAACGCCGCATGAGTCACAAAAAAAATGGTAACTATGGAGGACTGGCTGAATAGAAAAACAGTAAAAGTTCGAGTCCTATGTCCCGATTAGATCCAATGAAAATACTAGCGGATGTAAAAATAACTACTGCCAAAAAGTGCTTGATTCATAAAACAACTCGAAATAAAACGCAAAAGAATTTATTTACAAATTTTTATTTTATCATAGAAAAACAATTAATACTTACATACTACTTCGTTTGTACATTCGTTTGTTACAATTAAATACTAACTAATACACAAATATAGTGTAATACTTTAGTGTGGACGCACCAAGACGGGCATAACAGTCCAATTCACTTAGTAGACTTAGACTAGAGGAAAAATAGATGGAAAACCTCAATCCATTATAAATATTTGATTCACTTTACATCATATTAGAAAACTTTTCTGTGTGACTTAGTTACAAAGCTTTCAGAAAAACGGCCATGAATAATTTTTATTATCGTTCACCTGTCATACTTTCTCTGAAATATTTTTTGGTCTAATACATTTTACCAATGTCAATGTTGCTAAGCAAATTGCAGGCTAATTATTTAAAAAGGTGGATTAGTTTTTATTAAAAGTTTGCAGGTAATGTATTAACTTTCCATTTGTAGATACTTCATGGAGTTTATTATGAAAACTAATTTATTAACTCTACTTGATACATGACCCATTTTTCTTTGAGACAAATTAATCACACATACACGAGTACAAGTCGAATGATCTTCAACAATAATACTTTGTTCCCGAGTGTTCCATCTATGCTTTTCCTTTAGTCTGTTGTCCGTGCAAATAAATAGAGAGACATAAATTTTCAAGTAATAAAAAACCAATTGCTTTAACAGAAACAATACAACTGTTTATAAAACATGATACGGCATATTTGTAATCCAGCCAGAGGGTAAGTGGTAAGCTGGTAACCATGTGGTAGCTTAAATATATCTGTAAGTACAGTAGCAACAGTTAGGTGAAGCTATACCTACCCTATGTGGAATATTGCACAATTTCGAAAAATATGTGCAAGCAACCTGCAATTACGGTATGTACTTATAATTTTCGACGTGGTAACATTTTAATACTGATCATACTTTCGAGCCTAGAATACAAGTTTTTGAATCAAAAAATACGCATAGAAATGAGGTATGCTCTTCTACATTGGAGCAGCGTGGCTTGTTTTTCGCTTTATATCTCCTCTCTTATAAGGAAGGAGGCCTGCCCATGTATTGGGCCCTTAACAGGTCGTTAATGATGATGTTCTTCTACTTCTAAAATCAAACAAAAAGAACATACGCCGACTTTTCCGCTTATTGTAGTGAAGGGATTTAATTCGGAAACTGACATTTAAGGCTCTGTCCACATTTTTGTGTCTGCATAATTGATTGTTATCCACCATATAAGTAAATAAGAAATGGAAACTTAGTCTTAGTACACATATCCGCCACTGGAGTCGTAACCTTGGCTGATGGTGGCTGGCACCGCTGCTGAGTAGCCACCACCACCGCCGCCTCCACCTGAGGAGTATCCCCCACCTGAGCTATAGCCTCCCGAACCACCAGAGCTGTAACCACCTCCAGAACCACCAGAGCTATAACCACCTCCAGAACCACCAGAGCTATAACCACCTCCAGAACCACCAGAGCTATAACCACCTCCAGAACCACCGGAAGAGTATCCGCCTGATCCGTGGCCTCCCCCTGAGGAATATCCACCAGATCCGCCGGAGCTATATCCACCTGATCCACCAGAACTGTACCCTCCACCCGAACCTCCAGAGGAATATCCACCGCCAGAACCATGTCCGCCTCCAGAAGAGTATCCACCAGATCCTCCAGAAGAATATCCTCCAGAGCCACCAGAACTATATCCACCTCCTGAACCACCTGAGGAATAACCTCCGCCGCCACCACTAGGCGCTCCATAGCTGCTTGAGGGAACAGCCGCGGGTGCACCATAACTTGAAGATGGTCCGCTGCTTCCGAATCCTGAGCCACCAAATCCTGATCCACCTCCTCCAGAAGGAGCTCCATACGATGAAGAGATACCACCGCCTGAGCCAGATGAACCGAACGAAGGTGCTCCGTAAGAACTTGAAATACCACCGCCAGAACCAAACGATCCTCCAGATCCAGATGAGGGAACACCGTAAGAGGAAGATACACCTGAGCCAGATGAGCCGAATGAGCTTCCACCACCTGATGAACCAAACGAAGGCGCTCCATACGAGCTAGAAGGCGCACCATAGGAGGATGATATTCCACCACCACCGCCGCCGCCTCCACCGCTCGATCCGTGACTAGGAGCACCGTAAGATGATGAGATTCCACTGCCTCCGCCGAATCCAGAGCCAGATGATCCAAAGCTAGGGGCGCCGTAAGATGAAGAGATTCCGCCGCCGCCGCCTCCGCCGCCTCCACCACTTCCACCATGGCTAGGGGCTCCATATGAAGAAGAGATGCCTCCACCGCCACCGCTACCACCATGGCTTGGCGCTCCATAAGAAGATGATATTCCTCCTCCACCACCACCGCCGCTACCACCATGGCTTGGTACTCCATAGGAAGAGGAAATTCCTCCCCCACCACCGCCGCCGCTTCCTCCATGGCTTGGTACTCCATAAGACGAGGAAATTCCTCCTCCACCACCACCGCTTCCTCCGTGGCTTGGTACTCCATAGGAAGAGGAAATTCCTCCTCCACCACCACCGCTTCCTCCATGGCTTGGTACTCCATAGGAAGAAGAAATTCCTCCCCCACCACCGCCGCCGCTACCTCCATGGCTTGGTGCTCCATAAGACGAGGAAATTCCGCCGCCACCACCGCCTCCGAACGAGCCAGATGGAGCGCCATAAGAGCTTGAAGGGACTCCATAAGAGCCTAATGGCTTCTTAGGTGCTCCATACGTAGTGGAAGGTCCAGTTGGTACACCATAGCTGGTCGCTGGTGGTCTGGGTACACCGTAAGATCCAGATGGTTTGGATGGGGCGCCGTAACTTGAGGATGGGCGAGATGGTACTCCGTAGCTGCTTGATGGTTTGGAAGGAGGTCCGTATTTAGATGATGGTCTCGGGGCGCCGTACGATGAAGACGGTCTTCCGCCACCGTAGCCACCGCCGCCACCGCCACCACCACCGCCACCGCCACCTCCTCCGAATTCTGGAGCTCCGTAAGACGAGCTCAACGGTGCTGCAAACAAAGGAATGGGAGCTTAATTCATACTTCGTATACTGTCCTTTATCTGTTTATATTGTTTACATCAACCGATAGCATGGGAGATTTCTGTTGGGGTTTTTATGATAAGGTGGATGCTTATTACTATGAAGTCCAATTATTGTAGTATTCCTAAGAATTTTTTTGAACAAGGCAAAGAAATAAAGCCCGTCAGATGAAGTCATCCGAAACCATAAAGCTTACCTCTGGACCAACCAGAAGGCAGTAATTTTTTTATTCATATAAAATTATTATTATTAACCAGTAAATCTAAAATAATTCCATGAGCGAAAATTCAGCTGTTTTGGTACAAGTAGCAGCACCTTATTATCACATTAAGGTCTGCTTAAGTAATGTGGTCAAACATTTTTCTTATTTTGTAACCAGCAAATAAAAGTGTTGCTATGTTATATCATCACATATTTGACCTCACAAATGACCTCAAGTGAACAAACATTTTGTCACATTGCATCTAACTTCGAAAGTAACAATACAAACAAATTGTAACATAAACAAAACGTGGGACATAGATGTACAAAATTAAGGTGCAATTAGATTTATAAAAGTAAAACCAGATGGCGCTAGTTGGGCTTTAAGCCGGCCTCCATGGCGCATCGGCATGCGTGGACGATTTATAAGATGTAGGTCCTTGGTTCGATTCCCGGTTGTGTCAAATGAGATTTTCTTAATTAGTCTAGTTTGAGATGCAGGGCAGATTGAGACTTTTCTTGATTTGTCTTGGTCTGGCTGGTGGGAGGCTTTCGCCGTGGCTAGTTACCACCCTACCAACAAAGACGAATCGCCAAGCGATTTAGCGTTCCGGTAAAATGTCGTGTAGAAACCGAAAGGAGTGAGATTTTTTACCCAACAAGTTAGCCCGCTTCCATCTTAGACTGCATCATCACTTAACATCAGGTGTGATAGCAGTCAAGGGCCAACTTGTAGTCAATAAAAAAAAAGACGTACCGCCAATCGATGTAGGGTTACCATGTCGTGTAGTAATCAAAAGTGGTGTGTGTTTAATCTTACTTTCGATTGCATCGCTTAACACCAAGTCTGATTGTGGGCTAACTTAAAGATAATAAAACAATACTAACCATCACGTTTGTTGTGCTTGCGCGGCGTGGCAGCGGCCAACGTCACCGCTATCAGGACTCCTAGCAGCTGCAATGAAAAAAAAGTTATTTTAATACTTTGCTTTGTAATGTCAAAAAAGTTCATCTATTAATCTACCATTTGTGTTATAATAATTGCCTTTGTAACGGCTACTATTAAATAGTGATTATGAATGGATAGCGTGGTCTTCGAGGTGCGATGGAGTTACTTCCTAATGTCCCAACTCCGGGCTATTACTGAAAATTTCTTGGAAGCGAGAAAAATCAAATAGACCAATCGAAGCCAGGATATCATAATGAGGTAGCATACTAAACACTGGACTTATGGCACAGATAATTAAATAAGATGGTGACTATATTTTAAATTTAAAACATACATATCACGCCTCATTCCCACAGGCTGTAGGTATGGAGAGACCACAGCCTTCCACTTGCCAAGATCTTTGCATATCTTTCTTGCTTCTTCTTACTTCAATAAACCTTTCATACCAATAAGTTGGTTTAGAATACTTTTGAATTGGCCTTCAATGACAATGTCCTGGATTTGATCCAGGAAGTTCGCTTTGGCCTTTTTCCATAATAGTAAAAGATCATAATTTATGTAACCTATATGTTAAGACAGGTTATAATAATCTATCTCCACTGTAGATCTCAGGCAAATAAGTTTAGTAGTTCCGGCGTTATAAACATACATGCTTATTAAACACACAAATTAATACACACTAGAGGACGAACGCGATTTCGACCGTAGTCCCCGTTCCCGTAAACATTTCGAGATAAAAATAGTCTGTGTTATGTGGTTGTTGTAAATTATTGTGAAGTTTCATTAAAATCCATTCAGTAATTTTTGCGTGAAAGAGTTACGAACATCCATGCATACATACATACAAACTTTCGCCTTTAAAATATTAGTAATGATATATCGGCGTGCTAGAAGGAGGTGTTTTGTTCGTATGCAATTCTCGTTTCAATATTCTTAAGTTTTCAAACTTCTAAGCATAAGCAATTAGGATTCACAACGTCAATGTCGGTTCGAGATGAAACGTCGAGAAATCGAGTGAAATTGCCGGTCACAATATAACCAGGTATTTTACCTCGTTTACCGATATTTTGTACGCAACGGTCGTCGGTTATACGTGAGAGATAAATACAGTTTCACTGTCTCTATCTATACAATTTATTGGCTAGGGGAGGTTGGGGGAATTTAAATCAGTTTCTAATGAACGGTGCTTCTTCATAGACGATGACTGCAGGCGACACTTCTAGAATAGTTTGTAAGTATTTCTATGAAATAACCTTCGTAGCGAGCAACACGTTTTTATCCATAAACGAGTAAATACATTAAAATCAGAAGTGTTGGTGCGACACGTCTTTTGGTCTTTTGCTGTTGTCTGCGATCGGCTACGAACTATCACCCTTATGAAATTATGGCAACTATGGTATTGACTTCTTTATTATTTTAACTCTATAGATAGTTTAAAATGTATTAAATCATTTATTGTTACTAACTGACCCGGCAAACGTTTTTTTGCATTAAAAATTTAAAAAAAAATTTAGATGAAAATTAGATAGTAGCCGATTCTCAGACCTGCTGAATACAAAATTTGGTATAAATCGGTAAAGCCGTTTCAGAGGAGTACGGTAACTAACATTGTGACAGGGAAATTTTATATATTATATATTATTATTTGTTTGCCAGAATGGTATTTTCACTTCAGTCTACCTAGACTGTAATCTCACCTGATGTTAAGGCTTACAAATACATTGATTCATTGATTGATGATGGACTTTGGCTAAATGAGATTTGACCTGACGTGACCGTCGTTAGAATCTACTTAATCGGGCTACAGCAATCTCATATAAATCTCATATTAATGTTTTGATCTATAGGTACATGTCTACATCTAAGGAGATTTAACATTTTAGGGTCAGGTGACTGTAATCTTTCCCTGTAGAAAATAAAGTATTTTGTCCAAGTATATAGCTATTCGAGCTTAAAAATTGTTAGTGAGTGATCTTAGTGACAGAAAAAGTCACGCCTATCTATAGTTGGTTCTATTTCCCTAGTTATCTCAAAGAGCTATATGAAAATCATAATTATAAGTACCTACCTCACAGAGTCAAACAAAGAAAAACACTAACAGGTAATAAATGAGCCAAACTACTGAAAATTTATTATCGTGTATATTTTGTACAATAAAACTGTTTGGAGTTAGTTTGAAACGCGAAATGTTGGTAGTTTAATGGCACTGCAGAGTTCTGGGAAGTTTCTCTATGTGGGGTAAGTAGGTAATTATAAAACGCTTAAGCTTTTCAGCGGAAAACATGCAAAACAAGCAGAAGGGTAATGAGACATACAGAAATGAAAAAATACTATTATAATGAAATTACGTTTGTTAAACAGATTGGTAACTTAAAACTTAACCTAATACCTAAGCAAAGTCGTGTGGTGTATGTATGCTTAAAACCATTGGAATTAGTACTTATTACATTAGTACTTATTAGGAAAACAAGTATTAATGTAATCCTAGGTTAGAGCACTGGGTCGGTCAATTGAATAATAGTAAGTTTTAATAAATTTCTTAGAAGAATAACAATTTTTTTATAAAAATTCTAAGCTTACAGTTAGCAAGTGCCTCGGAGAGCACATTAATTCATCGGCCCGGTTCAACAACATCTAATAGTGACCGTTAAGCAATATAACATTATCATCTTAAGGCCGTCAGCAGCGTGGTGGTTCTGTGTTCCATATTCCTGATCCTATAAAGAAGGATACCTGGCCCTATACTGGGCCGTTTATAGGCTGACAATGATGACATCTACAAATAGAACCTCCTTTTAAAAGTGGAAGGAACAGGAAAGTTGTAGCATTCATAATGTCACCAGAGACAATGTAGCGCGTACAAAAGCTAAAATAACTCGGAAACAATGCAGACAAAGTAAGAACACTCCATTTTCGTGCGGAGAACTTGGCAATTGAGAGCAATTTAAATTTACATCTTTAAATGTTATGTTCAATCTTTTGAATAAAAACTCTTCTTTCGCTTTCTATATTTTATATTCAGTTATCTTTGTTTCTTTGATATATATTTTAGACTCCATTAACCTCAGTAGTTCTAAGGTTAACAGAATACTAAATAGAATTATTAATGCAAAAAGATCATAAGAATTAATATTACAGCTAACTTAAAATAAAATAGCAATTGAAAGAAATTTAATTAGGTGTCTCCTTAATATTTCAAGCGTCAAACGTTGATGTTGAGCAAGGAAGAACTCCACCTATTTCCCTGCCTATTAAAGTTAAGATTGGTTAAACTATAATAGAATATGAAATAAGATTTATCAAAATCAGTTCACGATCGTGAAACATTGTGTACTTTGAATTTTCTAAATCTATTTCATCTACTTCGTTTCTACACCTTAACACGTTAGCCTGAAGTCAACAATACTTAGGTCTTAATTAAGTAATGCATTCACAAAGTTATTTACATAGTTACGAATACTTTAAAGGTACTTAAAGTTACTTAAAGTCGGTAGTTAAAGCGGTTATGTAAGTAAATATTGCAGGTACATAATGCGTTGGTACTTTAGTAAATAGAAAATTTAACACAAAAGCCTGTCTGAACCTAGTTTCACAGCTATTTGCTCGCAAAACACTTAGTATTTAACTTTGTGTTATTAATATTAATAACTAGCGGTGTCCTGTGGTTTTGTCCGCGTAGCTCCTTATTATGTGAGACTATTCGGATTTAAAATAGCCTATGTGCTATACCAGACGTTAATCTATTTCTGTGTCATATTTAATACAGATACGCTTAACTTTTAATTTAAGCCTTGGTTGAGTAACAAATATCAAGAAAATGGTTGTTGAGTTTTCTTTAATTTTTTAATTTTCCGCGCCGTTTTCTTGATATTTTTCTTTCCTAAGAATCTTCTTCGGACAAAAGCAAACATTTTGCGCTTCGTAATACATTCAGTGATTAGTTTTTATATTTCTTCTGAGAAAAGGTCTCATGTTCTTTGCCTTGACTATTTTTGTTTTGATGTACCTATGCGCATTTTACCATTTGAATTATTGATGTAAAAGAAATTATCGTATAGTAGCGTTCCCTGTCTCGTAAAATGATGTTATTATTGAGAGAGATTCTTTCAGAAATGTTTTACATTATTTATATCAAGGGATATATCAATAACGTAAAACTTTATTGGGAAGTGCGATTCCTTGTACCAGACAGTTGTTTCTTGTTTTAAATATAACAAAAGTTTGGTAACATCTTCGAATAAGCAGTTTTTTAAAAGAAAGTTTTTCTAGAAAAACTTTTTGTTTTCAACTAAAGAAACGACGACCACGACGTATCTAATTTAAATGGTAAGCTTCAAAAAGTTCAACTAGGTAAAATGAGGTTGCGGTAATTATACCATAGTTCTTTCAAGTTTAGATTACATTGTCACTTTGAGTTGTCAATTAATTAAAATAAAACAATTGTCTCTATATTTTAGGACTACCAGCCATCGCCGAGATCTACACAGCTACTCGATATCCCTTGGATTCCCTCA
This sequence comes from Mycalesis mineus, assembly GCA_034621355.1. Taxonomy (NCBI): domain Eukaryota; kingdom Metazoa; phylum Arthropoda; class Insecta; order Lepidoptera; family Nymphalidae; genus Mycalesis; species Mycalesis mineus. Next base: position 2,559,168 of record CM067890.1, on the reverse strand, counting down.
TAATCACTACTAAAATTTGAAATGGCCTTCAAGGTATCTTCTAGGTAAGCGCTTTTTACCGTAGGCTGCATCATCAGCTATCATCAGACGTGATTGCAGTCAAACGCAAAAAAAAATACTGTAAAGGGTTAAAAATCTATAGTTAAGTCATCAACACTAACCATTTATGCTAACTTGACATCTAGCTTAATGTCTACTTAAAAATGTACGACAGTTTCTTGTAAACACAATACCTTCGTTCCCAGGGTTCTTTTCTAATTAATCGATACTAACGACGAAGCTCATTCGTCGTACTACTTTGTCGTTTCTCGGAAAGTCTGATAGTTCAGTTTAAGTCGTTTTATTTAGCTTATAACAAAGCTTGGGTTACTGGTTATTGATTTATAATTCAACGGTATGAGGCCAAGTAATTATGTAACTAGCCGCATCGTATGGCGCATTCATAAATAAGTCTTCCAAATAGCAAAGCAAGCCTCGGTGGCCTAGTGGTTAAGCTATGTGGCTTCGGATAATTAGGTCCTGGATTCGATTTCTGAGTCAAACTTGAGATCGTGGTGTTACATCCCAATGTTTCGAAGAGCAGGCTGAGCCATCGGTACCAGTTGGTGGACATTATCATTAATATCTCTTATATATTATCAATTATATTCAGGACATAACCCAGGACCTCATAATCTGAATTATCTACCACCATCCTTTTTTTTTCGTGAAGAAATGCGGGGAGGCGTGGAGGTTATGTCAGACTCTTACCGACTAAAACTTCACGGTGTTCTTACTCGTCGCGTGAAAATTGAACCACGGTAACGAAAACCTACAACCATTTTGGAGGAAGTTTTTAAAATTTTAATATAATTTAACGTGATGTGGCTCATCTGTTTCGTCTAGTAGAAATATAGAATGACAGATATCTATAGATACATATATCTATAGATATATATATAGATAGATAGAGTTCTATACATAAATATAAATAGAGAGTATAAAGATTTGTATTTTCTTTTCAAATCTTTAAATAGGAGGTTATTTTTCACTGTTCCCATTCGATGTCGAATATAAGCACTTTCGTAAAAAGGAAAAGTATGTCAAAGCCTAAAAACGTCGAGACGCGCCACTTCGTTCGTGTCCCCTGGGAGGCAGATAGCGGGGGCGCGTGAAAGGCTCACTCGGTTTAAACCGTTTGAATATAAAGAGGCACAATCTTTGTCTTAGAAATATTTCCCTATGGGCCTAGGGGATAAAGTGATAAGGCTTCAATGTTTCTTACAAAAAGTTGTCTAGGGAAAATATTACAATAATGATTTACTGCAAAGTGTGATTGGCTTAGTCTATGCGTCAAGTTAAGAACTGTAGGACTACGTCTTAACCAGGTTAATCATAGTCTACTAATAAAAAATTCAACTGTCTTTTTTTATTACAAGTAAGCTCTTAATAGGAATAGAATGAAATACACACCCTTTTCTGTTTGTACACGACATCGTACCGTTAAAATTGTTGTAAATCTGTTTGTTCCTATCAAACTTTGAAAGTACTAGTCGGATAGTAAAAATTAACTTTGTATATTAACTTATTGGTTTATTTATATCCTGATATTTCGATGGTAACAGGAACTACACAAAACTGGGGCATCCACTTGTATAAAAGAATATAATATTTTCTTAATAACAGAAATAATTGTCTGTCTGAAACACTACTAGATATGGGTCGTGATTTGCTTTAATTTGCATCTAAAACTCACACAATCAATTTGGTTGCACACCACAAGTAAGAAAAAGGACATTATCAAAGACTAATAAATCAGATCATAGATTAGAATACGCAGAGGCGTCTCACGGGAAACAGGAGCAACAATAGCATATGTTATCTGCCTAATGTATGCAGTAATCGGTATTGTTCTGAATTGTGTAAATTTCTGTCATTAATGCACCACGTTGCGTAAATAGTTTATGAGTAACATTAGTGCATCCTGTAGTTTTGCCCATTAGTTATATGTATGTATGTGTTGTCATCAAGTTACACAAGGAAAATTACCCGTGCGCGAACGACAGTTTCATTTTAGGTAACAATCTTGCGACACATACCCTCAATTAATGAGAATTTTCTTCAGAAACAAAAGGGAATTAATTGTAATATGATAACAATTAAGTACATTCAGAAATTAAAAGGAAAATGTAAGGTTACAAGTAAGCACGTACGTGTTTTGTAATTTTGTTAGAAACGAGACGAATATCTTAGCATTCCTTGGATTCACCGTGCGGGTGCCGGGTCCACGGTGTGGCTGAGAGAAAAACGCCGAACAGAGCCCGAGACTTGTGACACGGGTGTAGGTTTAAGGGTACGCTCTTTGAGACCGCTCAACACTTGTCTTCTCTGCTCGAGTTATTCTCCCTGCCCAACCAAATCTGGTAGGGCATTTCGAGCAAAGCAGCTTTTAATAGCAATAAAAATAGAACTTTAAAACAAAAATACTACCACTAGGTACATTAAATCAAAATTTTTGACATCATCATTCCATCAATAAACAAAATCCAGTTCCTAAGATTTATATTCTGTTTATTGCAAAACTACACTTAATCATTATAAATACATATATTTGATACTTTATATATTTATTGATAAAATAGTTAAAATGAAATATTTTGTATTTTAACAATTTTCAAGAATAAGTATAAATCAAAATGAAATTGTTGGCCAAAGAATAAAGAGCTCGCAGACACGCCATCTCGTTAAATGTATACGATGATAAACGTTGCCGGGATGCCATTGTTGTGCATTGTGCAAAACTAATTCTGTACAGCAGTTTATCTTCGCCGCAACAGACGCCGGCGGGCGTGACAAAAGCGATTACATTGTTAACATGCATGTCTGGGCGGTTTGTAGGAAAATTTAATTTGTTAGGTTTTATTGTGCGAAGCAAGTAGAGTGATGGCTTAATACCTACCTTACATTACTCTTTGTCTGTTAGATCTTTAGATATTTATAAATTCGTAATATTAAAAAAAAAATTGTTTTTTTTTATTTATTACATAGCCCTTAATTGCAATCAAACCTGATGGTAAGTAATAATGCAATTTAAAATGGAAGCGGGGTAACTTGTTCTAAGTAGAAAGAAAATCCACACCCCTTTCGGTTTCTGCACGACATTGTACCGAAACGGTAAATCGCTTGGCAGCACGTCTTTGTCAGTAGGGTGGTATCTAGCCACGGCTGAAGCCTCTTACCAGCCAGACCCCTAACCTAGGACCTCCGTCTTATAAATCCATTGCACGTGCCACTGCGCCATGGAGGCCGTCAAAACCAAGAAACTGAACAGTTGAATGGAACTTTGATGTCTATATTTGTCTGTGTTTACGAGTGTTGAATTTATGTGCCATTCTTGTATTATGTTTGATATTTCCGACGATTTGTATAACATTTTGTATTTAGATAGGGTTTTGTTTGTTAATATTATGTTAAATGTTTTTATTTTTGGTTATGTTTTACCAAATTAAATACATTTATTTAAATCTAACATCTGATGGTCTACAGACCGACGCGTTTAAGTGTGCAATTGAAGGAGCATCAGCAAAACAGACACTTGTTTTGAAATGTTCATATATTGTCTGTGAGTGATTACTACGCAATGTTGTTTTTATCCGACTGCGTCAGAAGGAGGGTCATGTTTTTCGAGCTTATGTATGTACGTATGTCCATTTATTTGTCACGTTTAAACAGCTGTATGGATTTTGACACATGAGGTGTCGTTAAATGCGTCAGAATCGTGGTAGTGACATAGGTTATATAAAATTACAAAATAGAGGCTTTAAATGTAGAAAAAGGGGGATGTGTATATATATAATATGGTAAATGAATGCCATCAAAAAGATTTAAAGTACTATAGTTTGGAGACATAAATGGATGTGTACTGTCACACTACTACATCCTAACTCAAATCATCTTCCGAACATATAATATGTATAATGCATAGTATTTATTTGTTACAAGAAACTGCAAATAAATAACAAAATATAATCTAGTGACACTTGCTCGCGGAACTCAAAATATCGCAAACAGTTGTCAATATAACGCTAATTACGTGAAATTCCTTCATTAACAGTTTATGTTGCACTAAAACAGACAAAAGAACCTTTACATACGTCATACATGTTTTATGTGTTGTCTCTCACGTTCACTGTCAACTGCAGAAGTGTCGTGAGGGTTTTTAGCGCGGAAGCAATATCTACCATTCACGGAACCACGCGCGATACAACGTGACACTTTCCAATAACATCTCTGAGATCGTGATGTTACAATATTATTATCTATGTGTAGATAATTTTCATTGTTATTAGTCTGATTTAAAGGCCAAATACAGGGCCTGGCTTTCTTTCTTTCTTTCCAGGTGAGGGAATATGAAGTTTTGGTCCATCACGCTGCTGCCACCATGTTATGAAATGACATTTGGTCGCTTAAGACTGATTTGTTATCATATCATCCTTAATTACATGTTAATGACAATATACTTCAGGTGGTGATGTTTTAATTGTAACGATCAATAAATTATTGTTATCTAGGTTGATAAGGACCCACTGCAGGGTTAGGCCTCCCTCCTTATAGGAGAGGGGATATGGAGCGTAGACCCACCACGCTGCTCCAATGCAGGTCGGCGGGTTTAGATTGATATTATTTAATTTATTGAGGATCAATATCACATGTTAATAATAATGACCGGCACCGACTGCTAAACTCTCCGAGTCACGCAATTTCTTCCGAACTCTGGGCTGAAAATTTTCGACCCAGGTCTTGAATTCAGGACTGATGACGGGTTGATTTCAAGATGTAATTACTAGTAAAGCGAGGCAGTTTTATCTATAATGACTTAACAATGTTATTAATTATGTAAACATAAATCTTTCGGTACCTTTTTAGTACGATAACAACCAAAAAGGTTTTACTTAACGAGGAAGTAAAAAAAAATGTTTTTAACGAAAATGAACGAGATAATTAATATTGAATTTCAGAAACGTGTCATAAATAAAGTATAATTTTAAGCCTACTCGAAAAAAACGAATTTTAATTAAGATTTTTATCACTTGCAAATATCTATTAAAGAATCGAAATATTTTTTACATATCACTCACTTGGAACCATCGTTCAAAACAAAGTTTGGTATATGCCAAAAACTTTCCTATTATCCACAATTTATTAATTTTGGGTAATCGAGTCCAGTCCACTTTCTTGTGTCGTCCAGCCATTCCTCCTTTGACGACCATAGGTGCTCTCTTGCCCAGTATCTTTCCTTCCAAGATTACTGTTGGAAAGGCAAACTGAGGTTTTTTTTTAAACCCAAGATTCACAGCTATACAATAGAGTGGACCATACATAACATTTCATAAGCCATTCTACATAAACGAAATTTTAATTAGGACGTAGTTACAAACTTTCAAACGTCATAAAACTGTTTTACGGTAGGTATAGAAGTTAATACTATGTTATATTACATGATTCAAATGTCGGGGGTCATTTTAATCTATACACACTTCCGCATAGGCTTAAATTTTAAAACTAATCTATTTAACTGTTACCTTTCGATGGAGATGAAGACTGTTTACGAGCTGCGAGCTCTGAACTTGTCGCCTTTCACTCGGTGCAGTTCGTTTTTTAGATGTTACCAATTTCCTCGTAGAGTCAGGAAGGAGAATAGGTATAATGTGCTGAGTTATGTTCTATCTAAGACCGCGAAAGTTACTAACTAAAAAAATATAATTGTGATCACACTATTAAATAAAGGAGAAAGTCTGTGTGTGTTTGTTTATTACTACTTGAAGCTGAAACTACTGAACTGATTTGGCTGAAATTATATAGGCAGGTACAGGTTTTATCTCGGAAACTAGAGATCAAAATTTGTAAATTCACACAGACTGAATCTCAGCTGGTTATCAATATAAGTTGAATTAGTTCAGTGGTTAGTGACTCTAGTGCATCTAAGGCTATAAGGTTCAAATGGAAAACATTTGTGTTATAAACACGTTTTCCAGTGAGCTATTTATCTATAAAATAAAAAGTACAGATTTTTATTAAACAATACTTGGAGACGGCAAAAATAAACATTGACTGCACGACATATACTCGTAACCATGAATTACGTTACGAACAAAGCCAAGAAAGTATTCATATAATAAAAATTGTAGTATGTTTGCCGTATGGCAACAAACATTCTAATTTATTGTAAATTCCTATCATTTGAGCGTCATAATGACATTTATGATATAACACAATCACGTGTCTGCTTCAGCGAAAGTAACAGTCACTACTTACAGTTACGACTCATCGTATTAACATACATTTACGAGTTTGTAAGAGGAACTGTAATACCGTTTAATATCAAACCGTCAATGGATGTCATTAGTTTATAGTTACGTAATGTTGTGGTGTGTGAACTATGACCGAGGTTTTTGTACTGTACTCTAATACTTGAATGTTTTTTTTTATTTTATAAGATCATAGTTACGTGTCTAAGATCTGTATGGGCAACTTTCAAAGCTTTAATATAAAGCTAAGCTGATTTTAATGCGATGTTTATTAGATAGCTGTTTGAATGATTTTTGTTCCGGATGTCGGTGTGTCTATTTAATAAATAGTTATTGATGGATTTTTTATAGTAACAAGGTCTACAGTATTATTCAATTTTGTATATTAATCTTTGAATGATATAGGCATTCAATTTTATATATTAGTTGTAGGCCTAGTAGAATGTAGTTGTAGCTCTAAGTTAATCCATCCGTGACTTTACATAACAAAAAGCTGCCACTAACTTTAATTAACGCTCTTTTTTGCTGTTACTGAAGAGATGACCTTTATTTAAAGGGGCAGTGTTTTTATTTTTCATTTTTTAAGGTTCTGTCTCTCGAAATGAAAACTTTGGGTCACTTAAAAAAAAACTTTGTCATCCGTCTGTCTACCTAATATTACTTTATGATTATAAGTTAGTTAACCGAATTGTATTCAAATTAATAAGAACATTTATTTCGCTCAAACTAAGCTAACATCAAAAGCTAAATTTGCCGACTAAAGTCCAAAAACGAGAGACATCTTTGTCACAGCTTGATAAACGTAAAAGGAAGAATTATACTATTCTTGACGTTCTTGAATATCATTTGAATGAAAAGTCAGAATATAGCAATTTATTCGCATTATAGAGAAAGGTCAGCGAAGTTTGCGGAGGCTTGATCGAATTCCGTCGCTTCTCGGATTGCTATTCAAATGTAAACTTCAAAGACGATGTAGGAATGCCGACAAATTGGAAACTTGAGAGCAGATTTAAATATTTGCCTCTGTTGGGATATTTAGATCTGAAATAAAATAGTAGGTACTTTGTACTGCGATTTTCTAAGTGGAAGATTCTAAGTTATTTGTGTAAGTGGATGTTCATCGGCTGATAAAGATGCTTTGATATATTATTAAATGCTATATTCTACAATCATCATGGCATATAAATCATTCTACCGTTTTAGCGCGTTTCTAAATGGCGGTTTCTGAAAAACTATCTCGACATTAACCTGAAGCCATTATTTAGAATATACCTACTACTACTATACTACTAATTCAAAATAATTTATCACATTTTACTGTATATTTTTGATTTTGACTCGGACTTGGAAATTGGTTTTCAACACGGCTAAACAGTTTTGAAGTAATTTTTCCAGAAATTTTAAATTACAAACAATTAAACATCCCAAAAATGCTTGTAATTTGAATCCATTTCCTTCAATGACTTAACTGAGCACCACTGTGCTCACGGATCGTCGAGATTAAGTATAATCTATAGTTCGCGTTGATATTAAGTCCTATTGTGTTGTGCGGAGAAATCTCTCGAGTCGTTAGTGAATGGGAGCATTAAGGTTTTGCGACCGTTCTGTACGACAAAAACGACAAATTGGTCGTAACTACGCGGATAAGATAGTTTTGCTCAATTTGTTTGTGTCTAAACATGTCTGCCTGGTGTTATGAAAATACATGTTGGTACGAGTGAGTCGATCATGTATGTACGAGATAAATGCATGTATTTTTTCATCACTTTTGCGAGAAATCATTAAAATTCAAATTAATTTATTTCAAGTAGACTGTTTTACAAGCACTTTTGAAACGTCAATTCTATCAGTACGTCGTGACTATCACTGGTTTAGAAGGCAGATCCTGTTGAGAAGAGGCGGCAACAAACTCAGCAGTTACTCTTTTAAAAATTTTTTGTATTAGATTCTTCGATCCATAATAATTATCGAAGATAGAGATAATATTTCGACGAGATTCGACGGCCACCGTGGCGCAGTGGGTAGTGACCCTGCTTCTGCGTCCTAGGCTGTGGGTTCGATTCCCACATCTGGAAAATGTTCGTGTGATGAGCATGTTGCATCATTTATCTATATATTATGTATTTATTAAGTATTTATGTATAATATATATAAAAATATTCGTCTGTTATCATAGTACCCATAACACAAGCTACCTAAGCTTACTTTGGGGCTATATAGCGATGTGTGTAATTGTCCCATAATATTTATTTATATTTATTTATTTATAATATGGAAATTGAATACATCCGACGATACATTATATATTAAGCTCTCTCGTATTAGCTACTAGAGGAAGCCTGAGGTTTCACCCGCGTAGTTTCTTTTCCGTTGGGATTATCGGGATAAAATATGGTCTGATTTGTAAGCTATATTATTATGAAGTTTCGTTAAAATCTAATCAGTAGTTTTTGCGTGAAAGAGTAACATCCATACATAAAAAATTTCGCCTTTATAAAATTGGTATGTATTCCTATGAGTAACATAAAGGCAGGTTTTCTAGCGAAGGTAAGTCAACTGAGCAGGAAACAGCTAAGGTATGCCATAGCAGCGTACACAGGCCATTATAGCACCAGGTCTATGCTCTGCAAAATGGGTATTTCTGAGGATCTTATCTGCAGGGCTTGTAGTGAAGACACAGAACACATTTTGTGTGAATGTGACGGATTGGTTAGAAAGCGAATTGATCTTCTGGGGGTAGTCTATCCACTACTAGAAGATTACTGTGCCTCCAACCTAAGAGCAACCATCCAACTCTTAGAGTGGGTGTTTGAACTTATATAGAGGAGGTGAGGGCAGGGCGAGTACGAGATCCATAGGGGTCGAAGTGCATCCGCTACGGCGGGCCTCACCATACTAATAATAATAATATAATATATAAATGGATTCCTCTGTGAACGCAATGTGAATAGCCAAACTTTAATATACTTTCTGTACTCAATATACTATAAAACTTGTGTTATCTTATTAGGTATTCATTAAATTTATAATACGCCATATAAAGTCTAGTCACGAGTGTTTGCACGAATTACTCATCTGTCTATCTGTCTGGGAGTCTGCACGTGTTCGCTGCGGAGAGAATAAACAATAATCTTCCCACACACCAAATTGTTTTCATATAATGAAGGTTTATTCCATGTGTATAAAGATAATATGTTTTCACTATCATTGCGATTAGTGGAAAACAGTTTATGACTATGATTCGTGTTTATGGAAAACTTTTATTGTACTAGTTTTGAACTACATATTTCGTTTATAACAATAATAATGATTTCAAAGTACTTGGACCTTGCTCACGAGATTACCGCCATGTGGAATGTTGAGTTAACTATTATTGTTCCGATAGTCGTTTCAGTCCATGGTCTTTTTGCGAAAAGCTTCGATCAACACCTTAAGAAGCTTTCGCTTAATTGTTGGATCAAGGGTCGGATACAGAGGGCAGTAGTCCTTGAAACGGCGCGTATTGTGAGGAGGTTCCTCACTCTGGAGCCCTGACCACCGGTTGCTTGGACCCGCAAAGGCCCCGCAAACGGAGGAGAAGATTTTTTTATAAATTTTTAATAGTGTTTTTATATATTTTTGTATTACTTATAACATTGTTAAAAATTTTAAAAAAATATGTAAATAAAGATAAATGAGAGATAAAAAAAAAATAATGATTTCGAAGCTTTTCCTTTCGAGGCTGTTGGATCAAGGGTCGGATACAGAAGGTAGTTTTGTCCGTGAAACTTCGTGTATTGTGAGGAGTGTGCTTGTGCCGGGTGCTCGTTGCACTCAAAACTCCCCTTTTTTCTCATTCTCATTATGGTACGGAGCATGTTTGTATATTTGCTCTTCTCAATTTTTTAAAATATAAGCCACCAAGTTTTAGCGCGTTTAGCTCTTCCGCTCCCTGAGCTACAGCTCTAATGTCTGCACAGCTATAGAGCACGTCTCGGACTGTCCTCTTATTTTAAACGTAGCATTGGTCATGTCAAAGACCTATAAAAGTACTTATATCAGTGCCTTTCCGATGGTTAGTGATGACGAAAACTCTACTCTATTACATTCAACGAAAAGCAATCCTATTACATAAAAAACATGGCCCCAAGTTTGAAGCATCTGTCAGTACGAATAGGTTAATAAATGATAGAAAATGTTACATTACATAACAAGTACACAAAAGGTTGAGGTTTTTGAAGATGCTTATTGTATCGCCTCATGTTGTGGTCTTGCTCAAATGTGCTACTAAGAGCTTTGCTTTAAAACTTGGGCAATAATAGGACCATTAGATGACAGTGAGTAACGGGTATCATAAGTTATATTTATGTAGAGTAATGTTATTGTAGGTTGTATCTAGCCATCTGTCTTGTATGTGAAATAGGCCTACTACTGAATTATCATTTAATTTTATTGTTTTTCATCTTATTTTTCAAGAGCCTTTTTCCTCCGTATAAGGAAATATATTCCTCTAGAAATCTCTCTAAAAAGAAAATTTACTAAGCCAAATTAAGAATTTATACTCAATAGCTTCATTTAGCATTTGCTAATTTCATCACTAGATTTGCTCCGAAGTTCTAAGACGTTGTCACTAAATACGCAGATATACCAAATTGTTGAGTCCAAATAGTCAGAAAGGTGCTAAAACTTACAAGATATGACCAACACATAGTAACAGACAAGTAATGTAATAAAAGCTCGTAAAAGTGACATAAGGCATAAGTCGGATGTCATACTAACAGGTTTATCGTTAGCCGCGCGGCGACATGCGCGTGCGCAGTTACGTCACGCGCTGCGGAAGTGTGCAGTGTACCAACCTTGACCTTCTTTACCACTTTCTATTTGTGCCTAATCACCAGCGTATTTGCATATAAGAGCGGTAATACTAACAAATAAGTTTTAACTGTTATCGTTTTATGTGTTGAATTTTATGGTATGTTATGCATAATTAGCATTTTATAAGTAAGGTTGAATCACGTGCGATTGATTTTGCAAGTATTATAAAATATTACCGCTAATTTTGACAGCGTTATCGTTGGAATTATCAACAGCTAAATTTTAATGGCCTTCTGCAGGGTCGATTTCTAAAGAAAGTTTAAAGTTTTGATTCACCACGCTGTTTTAATGCTAGTTTACGGGTTTAAGGGTAATATTTGATGCTTTAGTTGTCTCTATCAGATGATTATTATGATCATGACCGGGACTGCCGGCACGTGTTTTTTGAGACAGTAGGACGTGTTTAGTAGTTCAGAGGACGAAACTACATAAAAACTTCAGGGAAGACCAGTAATCGGGACAACAAATGCAACATAAACTACATGAATACTTTTACTACGAACTACGAGAAGACCATTTCAGTGTCTAACAGATACGCCATATGTTCTAGGTTAAAACACTATTAGCACCACGATAGTTTTACACTGGATTAATAAAATTTATTTTCAGTCTGAGATGGGTATCTTGAGAAATTTTCCTTTTATTTTTTAAAAATAGCAGGTCTCCAGTTATGCTTTTCAATGGCAAGTGTACGCTCAGTTACATTGTACATAACCTTTGACAAAGTTCATCATCAGTAAGTACGGTAACAGCCCAATTTTCGTCTAAGTTCCATAGAGCACCTTGTGACGTAACCTGCGGTCGCGGCGCCGTGACGCAACGATTGTGCGGCGTCTTGCGGCGTGTGACGATGGCCTTACGGGTAATTGTCTACTGTGACCATACGATACGACAATTTGGGATAATCGCACTATCATAATTTGCTAATAAGGCAAAAAATGGCGAGTACCCTCTCAAATCTAAAATTTAAAGTGCGAAAAAACTTGGCAGTGTAATAGGTGCAATATATCTAAATTCTTTTTTAAACTGGCACCATTATTTTATTGCAGAGATTCGTGGAAGAGATTGAAACCTTGATCTCTCGGAAGAGGTTAAATAAAATAGGCATAGTTGTTATAACAAATAGCAAAAAATACTTTGAAATGAAAATGACTATACTATATACTTTGAATGAATGAACTTACTGATAATTTTTCTCTAAAACAAAAATTACTAAAAGGATTTTGATGAAACTTTACAATAATACAGTTTATTTACATACATTAGAATAAAACAGGGTATTTTTTATCCCAATATTTTTATGGGAATAGGATCTAGTATTATAAATGTGAAGGTAACATGTTTGTTTGTGACTCAATCACAACTTAACTACTGAACTGATTTTAATGAAATTTCGCACAGAGATACTATACAGCCTGAGAAAGGACATGGGCTACATTTTGTCGAACTATCACATAACAAATTTCTCGCGGACGGATTCGCGAGCATCCACTTGTATAAATATAATGTGAAATGAATTACAGGTCCTGTGACTTGAATAGAAAGTATGGCCACCGTGTAATTGCGCTCATATTGTAGTCTGTAGAGACGCCTAGTCTGTGGTTTATTTGGCACTTTCCACACAACCAACAGCGATGAGCGTTAGACATTTTTCCTTTTCTGTACCATAATGAATTCATATGCATTCATTCATTCATTGGTAAATGGACGAGTTAAGCTTCCTCTTTTAATTTACAATGGACTTTATTTGTTTTGTACACAGCTATGAACTGCGGCGAAATGTACAAAATACGAGACAAAGTGTTAGTAGATAATGTTACCGCAATTAATATGAATATATAATTATAATAAGCTTTATAAAAAATACAAATACCAAACTTTAACTACAATGATTTAATAACTATTATACAAGTCATGCCTACGTGGAATGATGTCAAGAGAACATTCAAGATTTTAAGGTACAATATTTTAAACAATTTAAAAAATATATATATCAAAAAATCACTGACCAGATAAGTTAAAAGATACGACAATACTCAAAAGTACCTGAATTGAACCAATGTCCTCTCGATATTAAGTCTGGAGTATACCATGCTACTGAGGCTTACAAACTTAGCAATATTTTAAGTTATTCAGGGCATTTTCTTAGTGCTCTCAAAAGTGATAGTGACATAACGCATAGATCCCACAATAATAAAGTAGAACCGTTTCACACGAGCCGCCACATTGTTCCACTGATCTGTACAGCGCCGTGCAAAAACTCGGCCAATGTCGAAACAGCGCGGTGTTTTCTTGTATGGAAATCATGGGAGGAATCCGAACAATATGCTCTGAATATAAACTCTTAATAGCTCTACGGCTATCAATCATTAATCGTTAATACTTTTTTCATAAATTAATAAACTTATGAACGTTTGGAGCCCAAGGGGCTAGAATGGCCACCCCGCACCGAATAGCGAAAAGGAACTCCATTAGGGATCCAGTCTATTAAATATAATTATTAAATATATTAATTTTAAATTGAAAATCAATGCATGATCATAATTTAGGAGATCTTGCAGCAAAATATGCTAAAATTAAAGAGCTGAGTAACCTTTTCCTAGGTTATGCCACACATCGCAGGGTATTGTAAATATACTCTACTGAATTGTGATGTGTGGCATAAGGTATGAATAAAATATATTTCTTTCTTTCTTTCTTTCTTTAGCGCGGTGTTGGAACTCCACTAGCTGGACTGACGACATCAAACGTGTCGCAGAGAGTTGCTGGCCAGAGGCGGCTCGGGATCGTTGTGTTTGGAACTTTGCGGAAGTTCATTATCAGAGGCACCGACTTCATAGATATGCTTAAGTAAATTAAAGCAACTAAATGGCACAGTTATTTTTTACTTTTTAGTGCGTTTTGAGTTGGTTCTATTTTTTGTTAAATTTTTTTGATGTACTTAAAGTCACTTGAATTTCACTTGTAAGTGTGTAAAGTTTAAAATCATCAATTTATAAGAAAAATTATTTAAAAAATTTAGAAGTGTTAAATGAAGTGTTAATGGATTTAATAAATTTGATCATTATTATGTATTGCATTATTAAATCAATGTTATTACAAAGGATTACCTAATGCTCCTATCTACTGCATGTTGAAAAAGTGAAATTGTTTTCAGTCTGCCCGCATTGTGGACTAATAGATAAACTTTTGACTCGAAAAGTCTAGACAGGGGCTTAAATGGATTCATTTTATGTGACACTAATTGAATTAATTATTAAAGGCTGATTGTTTAATGTATTGAAAATGAATAAAAGTTGATAGATATAAGTACAAAAAATAAATTGTTTTTACACGGATTTCAAAATCAAATTAGGCTTAACTTACTTCCTTGCATACTAATTCTTTAGCTTCTTCCACTCATTAATCCTTTCATACACGTTCGTTGGTTTAGAGTAATCTTGACCTGGCCAATCTCAATTTTATCCAGAATCATTTGCCTAGGCCTTCCTCTTCCAACATTTCCATTGACCCTTACCTCATAAATCTCTTTTGTTAATCTTCTTACACCCATTCTCTCTACATGCCCAAACCTTCTCAGCCTCCCTTCATAATTTTAGTCACTACATTTTCTTTCACATCACACCGTTTTAAAAACGAACTTATCTGGTTATCGAATCCAGGAACTTCTGTTAAACCAACAGTTTCAGAGAGGTCGTAAAAATGTATGGAAATAAATAAATATTGTCACTTACCAGAGCTTTGAGGTGCACCATCTTGGATGAGCGCCCGCTTTCTTCTGCAAGCAATAATTATGATTTTTAAATTTATTTTAAAGTTAAGTATGTTATGTGGAAGCTTCTGCTTGTGTTACATATCATCACCTACCAAACAAATCAATGCATGATGGGCAAAAGCTCTGTGAATGAATGTGTTGCTAAGCGCGAATCTCGACACAAGCTTAACCGATTTCGCTAATTCTTTTTTATTGCAGCACTGCATCGCTTTCACGAAATTTTGAATTTATAATTTTTAAAGTTTTTAAGGTCACTAAATATATATTCTGTTATCACCATCTC
Source organism: Mycalesis mineus (assembly GCA_034621355.1). Taxonomy (NCBI): domain Eukaryota; kingdom Metazoa; phylum Arthropoda; class Insecta; order Lepidoptera; family Nymphalidae; genus Mycalesis; species Mycalesis mineus. Next base: position 2,543,969 of record CM067890.1, on the reverse strand, counting down.
TTAATGTCACTTAGAATACACATCGACAGCATTACTTCCCAATCTTATCTAACTATAGGTACGTAAACTTTTAATTTTCTTAATTACAATTATATTGGGAAGAATTAAATAGAATAGAATATTCGTATTTATTGCAAAATTAAATATTTAGTAATAAATTCACAAACATCAACATAATATCATTATAATGATGACATTGTCATCTGGAACAAATTTCAACCACCGAGGTCAATTTTTGATCGTAATCACAGGAAATATTTACTGCACAAGTATATGCAAATATACATGCGCTCTTTTCCTTTTTTATTGTCCCCTGATGTTAAGTAATTACCGTCTCCTACTGTTATTTGCAGCACCAGAGGCGACTGCCAATGCGTTACCGGCCTTTTTCTGTTCATAATTTAATGGAATATACTCTAACATTAAGAGTTGACAAAATTTTCAAGAGACTAGGCGTTGAACTCTTTATTTACATGCTTTTTGAAATAGAGAGAATGGACAAAAGAAGATTAACAAAAGAGGTTTATGAGGCGAGGGTGAGTAAAAATGGTAAAAGGGGCGTTAGAAGCGAATGTTCCTGGACCAAATTCAAGAGTACCCAAAACTAACGAACTTGTATGAAAGGATTAATGAAAGTGGAAGAAGCTAAGGAAGTATGCAAGGACTGTGGCAAATGGAAGGATGTAGTCTCTGCTTACCCCTATGGGAATAAGGCGTGATGTATGTTTTTGAAGTACAGGTTTAATGAAGTATGCCGAATCGCTGATAATAGGCTGCTTTAGGTTAGTACTTGTTCAAGTTAAACTTTGTATTGTAACTATTTTTTACGTCCTGATTTAGTCTCTAAGCTGATCTAATGTATCTAACTAGCTGCTAGTTTTATTAAATTATGCAACTTGATCATGCTGAATTATTATATACACAAAATATAAAATAATAATATAATTGCAATAATTCTGTGGTCGGGCTTCTGAAAAACCTTACAATAATAATATTTTCCTCCATTATTAGGCAAATCACGACTTCGAAATTATAACCGCCTGCGTAATTATGAAGCGCGAACTTTGGATTTATAACAACTACTTACATTTGTTAATTTAATTCTATTCTTTTTATCATATAAAACTAGCTGTGTCCCGCGGTTTCCCATTCCCTTGGGTATATCGGGAAATTTATTCTTAGTAAGTGATTATGCCAAATTTTAAATAAAGTGAGTGCATATGGGTAGAGATAGCGTGGTAGAATTTTTAAAATTTTTCTGTGTTAGAATGATTCTCGTACTACAAGGAATATTTTATCAGTTCAGCTGTTCTCGAGATTTGCGCTTAGCAACACTTTCAATGATTAATTTCTATATTTAAGATTTTTCATTCAATTCTTTCTTCTATTTTTTCTTTGATTTCTTTATAAATTTGTAAATTACGTAGTCTTCGATTATTTTATAATTAAATAATTTATTAAATTTAAGTTTATTTTACAAAAAAAGCATAGTATTTTTTGAATTGTAATCAATTTTGTATTTTTTTTTTCAATATTTTTTCCATATTTTCAATAATAAAAAAAACAAATATTACGTTTATATAAATAGGTATCTATTGCTTTATAAAATAGACGTGTTATTTGATTTTTTTCTAATACACGTTCTTTTAAAATATCTTAGTCAATTTAATTTAATTCCATAAGTAGGTTGATACATTAAATAATAATTTAATAAATTGTGTAATACTTTTAGTGTCCTGAAGGGCACTGCAAAATGCTGAGTGAGGACCTTTTTGGGATCACATCACTTTCACATCCTGTATTTCATTGTATTTTATTTTTAGCAGTAGTGTGTTTGGTAAAAAAACATTATTCTTTATCTGGGTTACTTACAATACATATGAAAAATAAGCTAATTATTATCTGAATTATATATTAAATTTTATGTTTATCGTAACTATCGAAATAAATTATAACTCTAATTTTAAGTGTATATCCGAAAAATCAATTGTGAGTTTTTAATAAAATAACTCACCAAAAAGTCACCAAATCCTCAGTAACACAATGTATCCGGTCACAAAACTTTTGTTTGGTTTTTTATTAAAAAAAAGAAAAGTAGGTACCGCGAGATCGCGGTTTGGTACTGTGTGCAGTGCGCGGGCGCATCTTCGCTATATATGTGAGCCCCCTCTATGTGGCTCTATGCTTACATCTCAAGCATCTCTGCGGATTTCGTATGCGGCACTTGAGTCCTTTGAACAACATAATAAAAAAATGGATATATTTAATGTACAAATTTCATGAAAATTCTCAAAAATAACACTACCTATATTACAACTAGAATGGACCTCAGAATGTAACAATTGTTTTTTTTTTCAATGAATACGTCCCCAAAGAATATTTATTTTAAAGCGGAAAACTCTCTCGTATGATTAGTAATTTTTCCTTTATCTATTTTGTAGTTTAATCTTTGAAATTTGACCTCATATTATTGCAGATTTATCAATTATTTTTATCGAAACGTTGCAATCAAAATGTTAATTTTCCGTAAGCATTAGTATGGTTTTTAAAAATATGGTTTATAAATAAATATTGTAGGAAAATTACACACATTGCTATATAGCCCCAAAGTAAGCGTAGGTATAATTATTTTTTTTTAACAAATTATACATAATTAATAAAAATAAAAAAATAGATAAACACCAAGACTCTGGAAAACATCCATGGTCATCACACGAACATTTTTCCGGATGGAAATCGAACTCATACCCTAGGACGTAGAAGCAGGGCTACTACCCACTGCGCCACTCGGCCGTAAGTTTTTGGTATTATACAACACATTAAAATATTTATAACCTTTGTTCTATAATTATATTTCTTTGTACTTACACTCATAGTAAATTCTAAATTCTTTTCTATTTCTACGTAGTGAACCTTACGAGCTATAGTAGAACTGTTTATGGCAAAGGTAATTCGTGGAGATACTGCCGCCATGGATGTTCAGTTACAGTCATACGACATCTTAGGCTAAGCGGCATAAATAATCCAACCCTGCAAACTGTTGCCACGTTATAGCGGTTTTCCACTTATCATCAGGTGGACAACTGTATACCGTCAAAGCATATTTGCAACATTAAACGTGTCACTGGTTGCCGCTGGCCACAGGCAGCTCAGGGTTGTTGTGGTTTAGTCCCTTAAAAAGGCCTATGTCCAGCAGTGGACGTCCATCGTCCGCCAGTGATGATTTTTTTTATCGACTACAAGTTGGTCCTTGAATGCTATCACACCTGATGTTAAGTGATGATAAAATCTAAGATGGAAGCGGGCTAACTTGTTAGGAGTAGGATGAAATCCACACCCCTTCGGTTTCTACACAACATCGTACCGGAACTCTAAATCGCTTGGCGGTATGCCTTTGTCGGTAGGGTGATAACTAGCCACGGTGAAAGCCTCCCACCAGCCAGACCAAGACAAATTAAGAAAAATCTCATGAATGATCACTCTGTAAAAAACTCTTATATCGTGACGTCAAACATTGCAATCAATCTCCTATCAAAATCCGGCATATCAATAAATATTTATCCGGGTTGGAATATAATATATTACATGGAAATAAATTACATACCTAATTTGGGCTGAGAGATTATTATTCTGTAATCATTATATTTCTTTTTATGGTATTTCCTTGAAAAATCCACCACAGATCCTATTCTTGAGGCTACAATTAAATTGAATTAATGATCCTATGTAGGTATATATATAGTAGTTCGTATGTTATCATACAAATTATGTTATAATAATTTGTACTACAAAACCTGAGTAGAAATTTAAAAGTGCGTAAGAATTTCGATAACAAATTATCTCGATTAATAATTAGATAAATGATAGAATTTGTATTCATGTAATAAATATTTTGTGTAAATTATTCAAATATTACATACATACATACCTTCAAAATTCTACCTGCTTAATTCTCATAGAGGTAGGCAGAGACCACGTCCTTCCACTTGCCACGATGCATCTCTGGCTTCTTTCAGTTTCATAAAGGTATGTCGGTTTTGGGTACTTTTGACCTGGACTTTAATCAGAATGTCCTGGATTTGATCCAGGGACGTTTGCCTTGGTGTTCCCCTTCCAACATTCCTATACACTTTCGCCTTTTTATTATTCCAATACTGCAAATAAATAGTTAAATGTTTATAAATAAAGCATACGCAGTGTATTCGCAAAGTGTCGACCTGTGTCAATCACAATTAATGGTGAATGGAACTGGAGTATCCTTCTGTTAAATTTTTGATATTGTGTTTATTTTAACAAACACTTTAGATATTATTCTGCATTGCAGGTAACAATATTTCACAAAAGTACGAGAACTGAGGTTCAGGAGATAGCTTAATTGTCACAGTTAAAAATATAGTAGACATGATTTTTATTATTTTTTTAGTTCAAATAAAATTCCTCACATCGCAAGGTTATGGTACAACACAAAAACATATTCAGTAGACCGTGGTGCGACGTAAACCAATACTCTGAAATACAATATAGTCTATTAATATTTTGTTACCCGCATTACTTAGTCGGGAGTACTAGGTGTTTCGAAACATCTCGTCTATTTACAAAAAGATGGAAGTAATAAGGTTAAAAAATTATAATAAGCTCCTTCAATAATAATTATTTTTATTTGCAGTAAATCATTACTTTATTCTAGTTAAATTGCAAAAATACTTCAAGAAAGAGCATGTCTTAGCATTGGATTGATTCACCGTGGGGGTGCAAGGTCCATTGTGTGGCAGAGAGAAAAACGCCGAACAGAGTCGGAGACTTGTGGCACAGATCTAGGCTAAAGGGTACCCTTTGTAACCGGTCAACGCTCGCCTTCTCTGCTCGAATTATTCCCCCTGTCCAACCATATCTAGTAGGATCTTGTTAGAGCAGCTTTGGATACCCCTTCTAGAATGGAGCTTACTGCAGTTCTAGCCCGGCCATTCACAAACTAAAATAAAAATATAGTATTTTCTTTAGCTCTGAAGTCTATATCGCAAATTAAAAGTTTTAACAGAAAATAGAACCGACTCAAAACGCACTAAAAAGTAAAAAATAACTGTGTCATTTCATTAATTTCAGTTGCTTTAATTTACTTAGTGCTTTTTAGTGCGTTTTGAGTCGGTTCTATTTTTTGGTAAAATTTTTTATTTCTTACTTTTTAGTGATTTATCGCCATGTAACGTACTGGCACTTGTAGCCAAGAACCTACCGATACTTACACAAAAACCGAAATCGCTGCTAGTGTGCCTATAAAATTTGAAGAGTTCTTTCAATTTTCCCAGGATATCACCATGACAATAGGACAATCTTGAAAGTGTGCCCTTTCTAATAAAAAAAGAATTATCAAAATCGGACTACTCTGTAAAAAGATAAGCGTACATAAAAAAATATACGTGTCGAATTGAGAACCTCCTCTGTTTTTTTAGTCGGTTAAAAACTACTGAACCAATTTTGGTGACAACTTGCACTATTCCCTAGTTCAAGAAAACATATTTTTTAAATCCTACCTGTAGTCTTTGAGATATGGGAGGACAAAGATACAGCCATACAAACTTATAAACATACTTAAGTGATGTTTGGCATTTGTTTAGGATCATGCATAGACTAACATTTTCATAAACTGTACAATACTAACAATACATACATACGGGTCGATTCAGTCAGTCAGAGTATAGTCGGCAAGTTGGTAACAATTATTGATGTAAAGTAGGAGGGTGGGAGGAGGGGACTGAGGAGGATACAGTAGTTTATATAGATCCCGGTTTATCCTTTCACTTTCGCGTTGGATAAATATAAAATCTATTTTAGCTTAAGCTCAAAAAGTTTTAGTTCCCGTAAATGCGAGAAAATGGAGATAAAACGACGGAGTAAAATCTTTAAAGCGCCAAAGCCTTTTACCGTAAAACATTTTTAAAGGGTTGGCCTACGTAAAACCCTAGATTTAGGACGGTATATCCATGTTTAAATAAGGTAATCTATCACCCATATTAGTCCGAGGGCCTATGAAAGCCAGATCTTCATCATTTTATAAATGAAAGAAAAAAGAAAATTAATTTTGTTTGTTTCATTTTATCATCATTATCAGCCTACTAACGGCCCACTACAGGGCCAGGCCTCCTTTCTCGTAGAAGAGAGGATATGGAACGTAGACCCACCACTTTGGAGAGGTAAAGGCCAGAACACGCTTCTAGATCCTCAATCATCCAAATACCGACAAAGGCATACCGCCAAGCGATTTAGCGTTCCGGTAATATCGTCAAAACAAAACAAGGCATGGAGTGTCATGACAGGGAGTGGTTGAAGTTGCTGGCAGACAGGAGACAAAGGAGAAGGGATGGTTATAGCTCTCCCAGCTCTTTTCTTTCTTGTGAGCACTGCGGCAAGTTGTGTCGTTCTCGAATTGGCCTGCATAGCCATCAATCTAGGTGTAACCCAAAAGATGCTGCTCAAATCGTTTGTCACAGACGAATAGCCCATGACTGATTGACTGACTGAAGATGTCGTCTCGATACCGGAAGCGGTGTGGATTTCATCCTACTCCTAACAAGTTTGCGCGCTTCCATCTTAGATTAGCAGTCAACGCCCAACTTGTAGAAGTTTAAAAAAATGCAGTCCTTTTTTATATTTTCTCCCAGATGGTATTTAGAATAGAAGAAATTTAGTCGAAATTTAGTCAACAGATTTAAGCAGTTAAAGGCCCTTACTTGTGGAATTAGTAATTAATGCCTTGGCCTGCATAAGTGAGGCCCTGAGTTTGATATCCAATTCGGGTCAGTTTAGTCAGGCAGTGACTAGTGACCAGTTTCAGGCGACTAATTAGACATGATTTCTCATAATTATCATCCCGAAAAATGCACGCTTTATACAATAATGTATGTGTCATCTCTTTATATGTAACTAAGTGTTGATAAATTAATAATATATGGCAGCGTGGAGCGTAAGAATGATAGGCATCTGACGGAACATGTTACGTCACAATGAATTAACTTAATTATAGCTCAAGTGGATCATCTGGAGCATTTAACTTTATACTTTATACCGTCTTGCTATTAATTGCTGTGGTTTGACATGTTAGCATCTATATTTAAAAGAGAAATTCTTGTATTACTCGCTCTGTTAAATATATATTGCGAATCTAGTTTGTCGTGTCAACAAAGAATAATTAATTCCTGTTTTAATCTATACATATGTAAGCAAAATACCATTGAGTCTCGAGATCTGAAAACTGTACTTTTGATTGACTGATGATTGATTAATAACTTATTTAGTGTAGATACTTATTAATTTCGTGTCTTTTACCTACCACTATCACTACATATTATAAAACAAAGTCCCCCGCCGCCGGCGAAGTCTGAATGCCAGCTACACGTACTACGTACCGCCTGAGCCGAGCGTACAATCGAGAGCGGGAAGCAAGCGATAGAGAGACACGATCGGCCTAAGTGTAAGCGTTCGGGTTGTTTTTCACCTATTCATCAATGTTTTCTGATGAAGTTATCTCGTAAAATGATCATCAGAAACCCGCCATTACATACATCCTGTCTGTGACTTTTTATTATAATCGATTTAAAAAAAATGAAGGGGTTTTTCAATTCGATCGTATATGTGTATGTATTTTTCATGTATGTTCGCGGATAATGTTCGGCTCATTTAATTGCAACTTGACTTTAGTCACTTTAATAAAAGTACTGACACTCGATTTATATTCCCTTATTAATTATTTTTGAATGTTTTAAATATTATTTCAGTATTTAAATACTCTTTCACATTCTAAGTACCCATCAGTCATGCCGCGTTTAAAGGGTGAGCCCTTATAATAATAAGATCCTACTTAAAAACATAACGACTAAGGGAATATTTAAACAGCTAATTAGCACCCGTTGCATATTTAACACCCAAGTAACGCACAACTTTAATCTCGTTATCTACCTACGGGGATGTAAGATAATAACATTATGCAGACTTTTGGGGACAAAATGGCGGTGTGACCAGATGTAAAAAGTACAAAAATCCTTGGCCGGGTTGATGGTACTTATTTATGATTACATACTCCATGATCTAGATTTGTTCGACTTCAAGTTGGTCCTTGACTGCTATCACACCTGATGTTAAGTGATGATGCAGTGTAAGATGGAAGCGGGCTAACTTGTTAGGAGTGGGACAAAAATCCACACTTCTTTCGGTTGCTTCACGACATCGTACCGGAACGCTAAATTGCTTGGCGATACGTCTTTGTCGGACTAGAGGACATCCGCGGTTTCGCCCGCGTAGTTCTAGTTCCCGCGGGAATTTAGGGATGAAATGTGGCCTATGTGTCACTTCGATCTATAAGCTATATTGTTCATTCATTGGTTTTTGCGTGAAAGAGTAATAAACATCCATACATACAAACTTTATTCTGTGTTAGTAAGGATATGTCTTTGTTCTATGTTTCCCTTCGTTAAAAATAAAGAACAAATAAATAAATAACGATGAATTATTATAATTAATATGTTGTATTTCATTGAAGTTTGTTGGGTGCAAGCCACACCCCCCGCGAACACGCTGACACACATTCTACTACGACGAACTGTGTTGGTATATTAGGGCTGTACAAAACCTCCACAAACAATTCATTTACAAATAATTATTATTTATTTGTACAGAATAGTGTTAGCCTTATTTTAGGATTTTTTTTTGACGTGACAACGTCTTATAATTCGATAGAGCCGGCTGCACGCACGAAAAAACATGACGTTATGCGTCGTTACCTCGCTTTGAGGCGTTCCATGTAAGGCTTGAAGTGCAAGCGAGAGCGCAGAACGAGCGACAAAGAAGCACAATCGGCCTTTGTGTTCGGCAGCGTTCGACATCCGTCTATTAATTATAATTATTAAATATATAAATTTTAAATAAAAATTAATATATTTATTATAAATTTAAAATATATATTTATAAAATCAAAATCAATTATTTTATTAATTTAAATTTAATATTTATAAAAATATACTTAAATTAAAAATTTTAATAACCAATTAAATGCTACCATTCCATCAGTATTTTCTTAAGACATTGTCAAGTTCAACTATCGTCAGTAAACGGAATTTACAGACAACCAATTTCTTTAATCAAACGTGCACTTAATTTGCGGAACCGGAGGAATTCCAAAACCTATATCGATTTGGCTATCGCGGTTCTACTACAGAACCACGTTCATAATTTCAATGATCCGTAATGAAAGTTTTTGTATTTACAAGTTAGCTGTTGACTGCTATCACTACTGGTGGTAAGTGATGATGTAATATAAGATGGAAGCGGGCTAACGAGGTGTAGGTGTTTATAACTATTTCTACCGACATTGTACCGAAACGCTTAGTCGCTTAGCGGAACGTCTTTTTCGGCAGAGCGGTAACTAGCCACGACCAAAGCCTCCAAAGAATCAAGGATCTCCGTCTTATAAATCCATATCCATAACGCGGAGGTAGTCAAAAAAGACGTGCGGGATATTTTAAAACGAACTTAACTTCCTTCTGATAAGCGAATTATTTTTTAATAAAAGTGCTATATTTTCACAATCCTACTAACTTGATAAAAGGTTACCCTTTGAACCATTTTATTTTTGCATAAAATATAAGTATCTATATTCGTATAGTTAAATAATTAAAAAAAACATTGACAGTACCATTCGGTTAAAACAAAAGAAATATTAATTAACATGACAACCCTGACTAATGTAAACACGAGTTCGCATCGGTACAAACAATAATTGATTTTACGCACTCTGCTCGTTTGATTACGCTGCGTGTTACGCACTTGTGTCATTTGTGTTGTTCTGTAGGATTATAATGGCGGTAAGGGTCTGCCCACACTACTTTGTATTACTCGTATACTGTCTGTAAGGGTCTGCCCACATTACTTTGTATATTGATTTTACGAACTTTACTCGCTTGATTACGTTGCGTGTTACGAACTTATGTCATTTGTATATTTCTATTGGATTATAATGGCCGTAAGGCACTGCCCACACTACATACTTTCTTCAATAAGGCACTGAATACACTGTTTATTATTCTCATTTAGGTTCAGCTCAATGCCTTGTTTTAAGAGGTAATAGCAATAGCAACAAAAAGAGGTTTTGTTGCTATTCAAATAAGTATGCGGGAGGGTGGTAACTACTTAGTCACCGGTAAAGCCTTCCACGAGCCAGACCAGAATCAATTAAATAAATACCCAGGAAGGAACCCAGGATCTTCATCGTGTTAAATCCACTGTACATACCGTTGCGACACGGAGGCCGTTACGAATACAAAATATCTATATCAAAAAACAGCTAAGTCGCAAGATAGTTGAGGTATTGTCTTAAGATGACCCTTACGTGTGAAGAGATTCACACTGCACGAAATAATAGCCTTGAGGATCATGGAACTGGGTCACGGTCACAGCGTTTTGTGATCTGCATACTCGTAAGGTCAGAAAAAAATATTTTTAATGACCAAACGATGTTGGATTGGAACATCTATTGAGAATAACATGCTATACCAACCATTCTTTGACGGCCTCCGTGGCGCAGTGGTATGCGCGGTGGATTTATAAGACGGCTGTCCTGGGTTCGATCCCCGGCGGGGCAAATTGAGATTTTTCTTAGTTTGCCTTGGTCTGGCTGGTGGGAGGCTTTCGCCGTGGCTAGTTACCATCCTACCGACAAAGACGTACCGCCCGCCAAGCGATTTAATGTTCCGGTACGATGTCGTGTAGAAACCGAAAGGGGTGTGGATTTTCATCCTAATCCTAACAAGTTAGCCCGCTTCCATCTTAGATTGCATCATCACTTAACATCAGGTGTGATAGCAGTCAAGGGTTGAACTTGTAGTTGATAAAAAAAAATATAAGTCATCGCGGATTTTTTCAAGTCCTAATAAAAAGAAACAATTCTTCTAAAATCCAAACATTGTGTCGTTATATATCGAATAGATAAAGCAGCGTTTTCGGTGAAAGCTTCAAGGCGGCTTAAATTTTTCCGACTTCTCCAACTATTATCGTAATATTTCTTTCAATTTGCATAAAACTTTAACAAATTATACACTAAAACCTTCTCAGAAACCACCAAAACTATCGACTACCTAAAAGACGTTTTCTGAGAAAAGTCACATATTTTTAAGAGGTTACAAAGTATAAACATTATTAACAAAAAATAGTACCGACTCAAAACGCACTAAAATCAAAAAATAACTGCCTCATTTAGTTGCTTTAATTTACTTAAGCATATCTATCAAGTCGGTGCCAGCCAAGTTTAAGGAACATTTATTTAACGTAGTAAAGTAGTTTGTGGGATCTGGGTAACGTCCTTAAAGTAAAAACCATGGCTAGCACCGACTCATAGATTTGCTTAAGTAAATTAAAGTAAGTAATTGACGCAGTTATTTTTTACTTTTTAGTGTGTTTTGAGTCAGTTCTATTTTTTGTTAAAATTTTTATAACTTATTTTTTAGTGATTTATCGACACGTAACCTACTCGTACTATACTGTCATAGTATATTATACGGCACTAGTAGCCAAAAAGCTACCGATACTTACACAAAAACCGATATCGCTGCAAGTGTGCCTATAAAATTCGAAGAGTTCCTTCAATTTTCCCAGGATATCATCATCAGATCCTAACATAATGACAATGGGACTATATTGGAAGTATGCCCTTTCTAATAAAAAAAAAATAATTATCAAAATTGGACAACTCTGTAAAAAATTATGCGTGGTCGTACATAAAAAAAATAAACGTGAGGAATTGAGAACCTCCTTCGTTTTTTTTCGTCGGTTAAAATCTATTGTACATTGAACCCAGAACCTTTAGATTCGAAGCCATACACTAACCACTGGGGCAGCAAAGCAGTAATAGATAGTACTCGTACATAACGCGTAAATTCTTCCGCGCGTAATGTGAAGGTGAAAGTGAACAAGTACATCCCGCTGCTTAAAATGATTGTAACCGTTTTTTGTGCTACTGCTGAATTAGCTGCAAATGTCATCATTATGTAGACGAAATACTGATTGTTATGTATTAAATAGTAGTCAACGCACGCGGCTTCGTCCGCTTGGATGGTGGAGGGCACAAGATGAAATATCCTTACTGTTATACAGGCGAAAGTTTGGATGGATGAATGTTTGTTACTCTTTCACCTCACCAAAAATTACTGAATGGATTTTGATGAAACTTCACAAAAATATAGCTTACATATTAGAATAACACATAGGCCACATTATATTTTGTCCGTCAATTAAAAACAATAGGGAGCTTTCTCTAGTGAATTAATATTTTAAGATAAACAATTTTATCATATAAAACATTTGTGTTTTTGTGTTTAACTCATGGGTCAAAAGTAAACTGGTTTGGTTTACTTATCTTACTTGGTTATGAAAGAGTATGTTTTATTGTTTATTATCTACTGGATAAGAAAATTGCCATTACTCATGTCGTATAGTTAGCAGGGATGAAGTCTATGAGACGCGCTTGCCTAGAATATGCCACTCTTCTCATCGCATCTATCTTTTTACTTCATCCTATTTCGACTACTCATTTCCGAGATGAGGGTAACGAAATTTTACATGTTATTCACTAAAAGGCAAACTTAGAACTCAAAGTTCGGTTAAAGCTTAGGGTCACTAGGTGTGTTATAAAGTGAGGTAAACTCGGAATTTCTTTGCATGAAAGAACCAAAAAGAAACAAACATTAATCAAATCAAAATCCAAAACAATCCAATTTAAAGCACCGGCAGACGCTTTCTGGCTAGGGTTTGCATAGTTGATGCAGATATGCGCACTTGGACGTTGGAATTCCACTTTGCTGAAATGTGTTTCTCGCACCGGAGAGTGTTGGTGGATTTCATACTAGGCGAACCAATGAAATCAAAAGGGGTCGCTGGATACTGGAGACTCGAGGCTCTGCTATTATTAGTATGATAATGAAATATCCATCGACTGCTCATAGCAAATGGAATGACTCATGCCTTTGCACTTTACGAATCAAAGAAGTTTGTTAGCCCATCGTGCAGGAATCTCTTCCCCGAAGAGTGTCCCTTGACCCGTCATTTGGAGAACCCATGATTTAATATAATCGGTTAACTAAATAACTATTGAAAAAAGTCACTGGATGAGAGAGTCATGCTCTTTGAATATATTAGTAAAGTAATATCTTTGTCCAGTAAAGGATATCCATCGATAGTCCATCAATAACTATTAAAAATATACAAAGAATAACGTTTATTGATCCTTGTTTTCCACACAGTTCCGTATAGCCACTTAAAATGTCGTCATGTCAAAAGACTTTTACTTGAGCACTTGACATTTGTGACGCTAATGAGTGTCATACTTGGTTTTAAACATTTCAAACGGCCATATCATCATCTTTCAATTAACACTTGGCTTTAACATTCTTTTACCTCGTAAACCCCGTGGCGATGTTGCGCAAGACGTTCGTAATTTATTTAGAAAATTAAGCATCAATAACGTTTATAATTCAATTTACAAGTCTTACAAAAGAATAGCTACTTGTTTTATTGTTTGACGGCCGAGTGGCGCAGTGGGTAGTGACCCTGCTTCTGCGTCCTAGACTGTGGGTTCGATTCCCACACCTGGAAAATGTTTGTGTGATGAGCATGGATGTTTTCCAGTGTCTGGTTGTTTATCTATATATTATAAGTATTTATGTATAATATTTATATAAAAATATTCATCAGTTATCATAGTACCCATAACACAAGCTACCTACGCTTACTTTTGGGCTATATAGCGATGTGTGTAATTGTCCTATAATACTTATTATTTATTATTATTATTTTATTGGACAGGGGCTTTTAGGACAAGAAAGCGATTACTTCATGGACAGCGGATACAATGTTTCCTTCAAATTCAACAATCATTATTATAATGTTTATACATAATATTTACTTCTCTTTGTTTATTTCTCTTCTTCTTCCTCAGCCATACATTTTGACTTTATTAATAGGTATGCTATTTGCCTCATCGGTTAGTTTATGTGGCATCGATAACGAAGAAATCCTGGATTTGAATCTTGGGTTGGGTCACGAAATTATTCTAAGTTTTCCATTCTTCTGTGAAATTTTCAGTATATTCCAAGCCTATATATTATATTGTTGGTGTTATACCTCCGTGCCTCGGAGAGCACGTTAAGCCGTCGGTAGGGTGGTGATAGTGACCAGGAGGTCACTATCATCAACCTCTGAAATGAGACATTATTTTTGATGACCTCCGTGGCGTTGTGGTATGCGCGGTGGATTTATAAGACGGAAGTCCTGGTTTCGATTCCCGGCGGGACAGATTGAGATTTTTCTTAATTTGTCTCGGTCTGGCTGGTGAGAGGCTTTCGCCGTGGCTAGTTACCACCCTACCGACAAAGACGTACCGCCAAGCGATTTAGCGTTCCGGTACGATGTCGTGTAGAAACCGAAAGGGGTGTGGATTTCATCCTACTCCTAACAAATTAGCCCGCTTCCATCTTAGATTCCATCATCACTTAACATCAGGTGTGATAGCAGTGAAGGGCTAACTTGTAGTCGATAAAAAAAAAACATTATAACCCTAACTAGCCTACCAACCTGCATTAGAGCAGCGTGGGTCCACGCTCTGCATCCCCTCTCCTATACGCAGGGACCCCTGGCCCAGTAGTGGGCCTTTAATAGGCTGGTAATGATGGTAATGATGACCCATGCTGCATGACATAAAACATGTTTTTTTAATTCGCTTCTACTTCTTTAGAGTTTCATGCATTTTGAGTTAGCTATTTTGACGTGACAACGTTAGCACGAAAAAACATGACTCATGCGGCGTTACCTCGCTTTGAGGTGTTCGATGTAAGGCTGTAAGTGCAAGCGAGAGCGCGAAACGAGCGACAAAGAAGCACAATCGGCCTTTGCGTTCGGCAGCGTTCGACATCCTTATTATTCTATTAAATATAATTATTAAATATATTAATTTTAAATTAAAAATTAATATATTTATTATAAATTTAAAATATAAATTTATAAAATCAAAATCAATTATTTTATTAATTTGAATTAATATTTATAAAAATATACTTAAATTAAGAATTTTAATAACCAATTAAATGCTACCATTCCATCAGTATTTTCTTAAGACATTGTCACGTTTAACTATCGTCAGTAAACCGACTTTACAGACAACCAGTATTTTTATTCAAAATAAGTTAACTGCTATGACACTGATTCTGACTAACTTCAGTTGACTGCCATGATAGCGTTAGAATGTGTTAGGTTAGAGATCTAGATTTAGTAGCATCTATCCCTAACGTCACAAGATCTAATAACTTTTTTAAAAGGAAACTAAACATTTTGGCTTTACTTTACGTGAAAATGTTTTTGGTGGGGTAATATTTCCAGCGCCACTCGGTTGCAAATCTGTGTAGGCACCGGTAATCACTTAACTCGAGGTGACCTGCATGCTCGTTTGACCCCCATTATTATTTTTTTTTATATTCATTACAATTTAGTCCTTGACTGCAATCACACCTGATGGTAAGTGATGATGCAATTTAAGATGAAGTGGGCTAACTTGTTAAGAATAGGATGAAATCCATTACCGCACAACGTCTCTTCAAGACAACGTACCGGAACGCTAAGTCGCTTGGCGGTACGTTTTTATTGGTAAGGTAACTAGCTACGGCAAAGCCCTCCACCAGCTAAACTACAATGAAAAAAAAAACAAAAGCTACAGGAAACGTGTTTACACTCCTAATATCCAATTAAGAATTTTTATATTTACCTACTTAGATTAAACTAAGGGCTCGCTTACGACGGAGCGAGACCAATGCTTCAACTAAGTTTAACTCTCTCTAAACTGCCGAGGCATGTATTATGAAGTGTACATAATTAACATCATGTTTATTTAACTCAGATCTGACGCATTTAACATATTCATCTAACTGTAATTATAATTTTACTGTAGGTGATATGGTGGTTTATGTAATGATACACTTTCAATCCCTTTTGTTGTTATTTGACGTATAACGGCTTTGTTAAGTTAAGCTAACAGACGCCTGCGGCTTCACATGCGTGAATTCCTATTTTTAACCAACGAAAAAAAATGGAGGAGGTTCTCAATTCGACACGTATTTTTTTTTTTTTTTTTTTATATGTATGACCACGCATAACTTTTTACAGTGTTGTCCGATTTTGATAATTCTTTTTTTATTAGAAAGGGCATACATCCAAGGTGGTCCCATTGTCCGCATGTTAGGATCTGATGACGATATCCTGGGGAAATTGAAGGAACTCTTCAAATTTTGGAGGCACGCTTACAGCGATTTCGGTTTTTGTCTCGGTATCGGCAGCTTTTTGGCTACTAGTGCCGTATAATATACTATGACAGTATAGCACGAGTACGTTACGTGGCCATAAATCACTAAAAAGTAAGAAATAAAATTTTTCAACAAAAAAAACGCACTAAAAAGTAAAAAATAACCGTGTCATTTAGTTGCTTTAATTTACTTATGCATATCTAGGAGTCGGTGCCAGCCAAGGTTTCTACTTTCAAGGACGTTACCTAGAACCCACAAACTTCTTTACTACGTAAAATAAATGTTCCTTAAACTTGCTGGCACCGACTTCATAGATATGCTTAAGTAAATTAAAACAACTAAATGACACGGTTATTTTTTACTTTTTAGTGCGTTTTGAGTCGGTTCTATTTTTTGTTAAAAAATTTTATTTTCCTATGATCGATTTCAGTTAAACACAGCATGTTTTTTTGCATATTTTCCCCCTACGAATTAAAGAAATTTTGTGTATTATCTGGGTAAAATCGTTGGGTTCATCTAATTCTAAATAAAAAATCTCTACGCAAGCGAAAAACGTTCTCCTTTCTGTTGAAAAACCTTCTTCACGCAAGTGAAAAGGGTTCTTCCTGTTGAAAACCCTTCTTCACGCAAGTGATAAGCTTTCTTCCTGTTGAGAAACCTTATTCAAGCAAGTGAAAAGCTTTCTTCTAGTTGAAAATCCTTCTTCACGCAAGTGAAAAGCTTTCTTCCTGTTGAAAAACCTTCATCACGCAAGTGAAAAGCTTTCTACCTGTTGAAAAACCTTCTTCACGCAAGTGATAAGCTTTCTTCCTGTTGAAAAACCTTCTTCACGCAAGTGAAAAGTATTCTTCCTGTTGTAAAACCTTCTTCACGCAAATGAAAAACCTGCTAGTAAATTAAATTTTATATAAAAAATTAGAAATAAAGTCAGTATCGAAATAATTTTCCAGAGATTGTAATCAAGCGGAAACCATTATACTCCAATATAATATGTTTCATTCATCAATTATTAATATAGTAATACACAGTAGGTGCAATTTACAGTCGTTGTAACGAATTTAGGTTACATTGCGTAAAGGAAATATTAAATAGTAATTGTCGGTAATACAACGTCCATACATAATTAGGTGAATATTTTGCAGATGATCTCGATCAGACTAGCGTAGCGATAGATGGAGTAGGCAAGGAATAAATGTAACTTAACTTGGAAGTATTGTCGGTGTCGGTATTGGTGTCGACTTACCGACGACTGGAGAACATTTCCATATCATCATCATTATCATTAACAGCCAATGGATTTATGGATGGCCTTTTTGGAGACTTCCAAACACATCGTTCCTAAGCCATCCTTGGCCAGCGGCAGCCTGCGACATGTTTGATGTCGTCAGCAACGAGCAACACTGCATTTTCCGGTGCAAGGTCGCCATTAATTTCCATATAGATACGTACTTAAATTTATTACCGCATTTTTTCCTGTAGCTTGAATACTTATAGCTTTGGTTGGTAAGTCGATATACTACAAGCTGAGTAGCAATACTTTTGGCTAGAGTGCTTGACAGTGTCGTCACATTAAAAAGGGCTTATCTTTTTAACCGACGAAAAAAAACGGAGGAGGTTCTCAATTCGACACGTATATATTTTTTTTTTATGTATGACCACGCATAACTTTTTACAGTGTTGTCCGATTTTGGTAATTCTTTTTTTATTAGAAAGGGCATACTTCCAAGGTGGTCCTATTGCCCGCTTGTTAGGATCTGCTAATGATATCCTGGGGAAATTGAAGGAACTCTTCAAATTTTGTAGGCACGCTTACAGCGATTTCGGTTTTTGACTCGGTATCGGTAGCTTTTTGGCTACTAGTGCCATATAATATACTATGACAGTATAGTACGAGTACGCTACGTGGCGATAAATCACTAAAAAGAAAGAAATAAAAATTTTTAACAAAAAATAGAACGACTTCATAGATATGCTTAAGTAAATTAAAGCAACTAAATGACACAGTTATTTTTTACTTTTTAGTGCGTTTTGAGTCGGTTCTATTTTTTGTTAAAAATTTTTATTTTAAATAGCTTTAACAAGAAACAAGCAATCACATTACCGCGCTCCATAGAGTGTCGTATCACCGATTGTGCTAGTTATTCTCATGACGGGCTAATGTAGGGCATCCTCAGCGCTCAAAGACTCGCCGAGCTGTAACGCATGGCGTTTCGCTGCGAAGTAGTCTACGTTTCACACTAACTCTGCGGATAAGGTGAACGTTTAGCAGATGATCTCGAACTGATCATGACGGGATAGTGGTGCACCGGTGTCGTCAGAGTTTGATGACTCGCCGAGCTATAATGTAAGATATTGCGCTGCGAGTTAGTCTACGTTTTACACTAACTCTGCGGATAAGGTGAACGTTTAGCAGATGATCTCGAACTGATCAGGACGGTATAGTGGTGCACCGGTGTCGTCAGCGTTTGATGACTCGCCGAGCTATAATGTAAGATATTGCGCTGCGAGTTAGTCTACGTTTTACACTAACTCTGCGGATAAGGTGAACGTTTAGCAGATGATCTCGAACTGATCATGACGGTATAGTGGTGCACCGGTGTCATCAGCGTTTGATGACTCGCGGAGCTAAAATGTAAGATATTGCACTGCGAGTTAGTCTACGTTTTACACTAACTCTGCGGATAAGGTGAACGTTTAGCAGATGATCTCGAACTGATCATGACGGTATAGTGGTGCACCGGTGTCATCAGCGTTTGATGACTCGCGGAGCTAAAATGTAAGATATTGCGCTGCGAGTTAGTCTACGTTTTACACTAACTTTGCGGATAAGGTGAACGTTTAGCAGATGATCTCGAACTGATCATGACGGTATAGTGGTGCACCGGTGTCGTCAGCGTTTGATGACTCGCCGAGCTATAATGTAAGATATTGCGCTGCGAGTTAGTCTACGTTTTACACTAACTCTGCGGATAAGGTGAACGTTTAGCAGATGATCTCGAACTGATCATGACGGTATAGTGGTGCACCGGTGTCATCAGCGATTGATGACTCGCGGAGCTATAATGTAAGATATTGCGCTGCGAGTTAGTCTACGTTTTACACTAACTCTGCGGATAAGGTGAACGTTTAGCAGATGATCTCGAACTGATCGTGCAGGTTATTGTCGTGACGGGCTAATGGTGCACCGGCGTCATCAGCACTTGATGACTCGCATAAATGACCGTCGTTTTGGACATGTGCTTCTATTCCTCAACGTCATTTTCATATAATACCTAATATTGCGTAATTTACAAATTTATGAGTATACATTTTTGCAATAGCTGTTATTGGGTACAAGCAAAAAGCATTTCTGATATTTTAAGCGGCTATTGTAAGTGAAAAACAGAAAATGTCGCAAGGTACGCTAAAAAACGTTTTATAAAGCTTTGCTCTGCGTCCTTCAATTTCGAATGCTTTATTAATTATTTATTGAGGAAACTCAGTTCTTTGATTCTTCGTCAAGGGTTTTTTAAAAACAAAAACATTCGTAGAAAGTTCTTCACCCATTTCAGTCAAATCCTTTATTATAGCTTTGTTGACTGGAATTTGTTAGTTAATAAGTCAGTCAGTCAATAATTTTTTCTATATTTTTGCTCTATACATTACAAGTTAGCCCTAGATTGCAATCACACCTGATGGTAAGTGATGATGCAATCTAAACAAGCAGGGTAACATGTTAGGAATAGGATGAAATCCACACCTCTCCGGGTTCTACACGATATCGTAACGCAACCCTAAATCGCTTGGCGATGCGTCTTTGTCGGTTGGGTGGTAACTAGCCATGGCCGAAGCCTCCCGCCAGTAAAAATTAAATTATATGGGTTGTCATCATACCTATTTAACATTATATATTGTCTTTAATTGACTTTTTTATATATTTTTATCTATACTAATATTATAAAGCTGAAGAGTTTGTTTGTTTGTTTGTTAGAACGCGCTAATCTCAGGTTCGAATTGAAAAATTCTTGTTGTGTTTAATAGACTATTTATCGAGAAAGGCTTTAGGCTATATAAGATCACGCTGCAACTATTAGGAGCGAAGAAATAATGGAAAATGTGAAAAAACAGGGAAAATTATTCATCCTTGAGGGCTTCCGTTGCGTGCGCTGCGAAAACGGTTCAGGATACCAAAAATATATGTATGCAAGAATTATTCCTCTTGAAATGATCTAAAAAAATGTCCACGAGAATATATGTCTATCTTTTAATATTAACTCACTAGAACCGTTTTTATGGTAATCAAATTTGGTCGAAATTAATGCATTTATTAAGAGTTGTATCAACGTAATAATATGTACTATAATATCGTACAATGATGTAGATCTTTAGTACACGGGACAGGACGAAGGATATTGGTTGACGGGAAGCTATAAAAAATTATATTGATGAGCACATTTTATATGTAAGTCTGTCTTTAAAATAAGAAGGTACCTAAGAGGTTTTCACGCGGACGAAGTCGCGGGCCACTGCTAGTTATATATATTTTGCGGTTTTTATAATTGCTAAATATTGAAATTTAATTTTGCCATAGAAAGAACTATTTTTGAAAACTGTGTATTCTATTGCATATACAATATTCTTGCAAACAAAATGTTTGATTGATTGATTAATATGTGCATAGATGTGAGATAAATGTGTTTGTTATATAAAGATGGCGTACAATGAGCATAGCAACTTGACCCACAGCTATTGCTGATATAATGTATTACACCATCCATCACAATCACTGACCAGCGAGATATTGTATTATTAACATAAACATTCGGATACGTATTCGAACGTATGAATTGGCCAACATAATGTGAATGAGACAATGACATTTGGCTTTAGTAAAAATTCACATAACTCTATCAAAGCACTTATAAACGTACATGTTATGTGTACCTACTTATTAGGTAATTTTATAAGGTTATATTAGTTAATCTTCTTTCATCCATTATCTCTACATGGGCGAACCATCTAAGCATCTCTTTCTCAATTTTAGTCACTTATCGTAGTAATCTATACTAATTTTATAAAGCTGAAGAGTTTGTTTGTTTCATCTGGCTAACCTTAGGAAATACTGGTTCTAATTAAAAAATATTTTTGTGTTAGATTGTCAATTAATGAGAAAGGTTTAGGCTATAAAATCACGCTATATTAAATAAGAGCGAAGAATCCGTGGAAAATGTGGAAAAAACGGAAAAAAAATATTTAGCATTGAGGGTTAAAATAATATTATAAGTTATAAGGAGTGATTTAGGCTGTTATTTTTTTCGTAATCTTATTTATTTTAACTTCACGCGGACGATGTCGCTGGCAACCGCTAGTTTTAGTAAAGAAAGAGTAGCTAGGAGAAGACCACCACATGCTTTGATATAGGTAATAGAGTGAAATTTACGATAACAGTAGATAATTATTTTTAACATTTTCGGTTTTCATTAAAAATGTTTGTAAAATGTATGCCAAAAATATTGATTTTAGGAAAGAAAAGGTTATGACATAAATTGTAGGAAATTTTCTTTACTTTTATTTTGTATAGATATGTTTTTCCTGTAAAATGCGCCGGAAAGGAGTTGTTATCAAAAGCTGCTTTTGGGCGCCATTTTTTCAATATGGCGGCGCGAGCGGCAAACATACGAAGTGGCAGTTGAAATTTGGAAAGAGCATATCAAAATCTATAAAATTGCCAATTTTCAAAACTCACGAAAAACTGTCTAGGTAACCTCTATTTTTTCGACCAAATGACTGTACTATTCCTCTTATCTTTTAATTTCATCTGCTTCGAATGCGGACTCGGGGTGATAATATTTGACTCGGTGTTCTTTCTATACGAGTATATCAGACTGTAATGATATTTATCGAGATCAAATGTTTAACGTGGCTTTCAAGGTAGCTGAATTCTCAACTTCAGACTGTTGAGGTATTTTAGGAAGATGAAAACGCAATATTTCAAAGCTCGACTATGGACGCGAAGACTTCTCCGAAACTGAAAGAGTTAATCATACGATAACCGACAACATTGTAATCAAAATTGAGCCATTTAATTTTTGAAAATACCATAATAAAATTAAACTGGCATTTCTAATTTGATAGCCGAGTGGCGCAGTGGGTAGTGATCCTGATTCTATGTCCTAGGCCCTGGGTTCGATTCCCACATCTGGAAAATGTTTGTGTGATGAGCATGGATGTTTTCCAGTGTCTGCGTGTTTTTCTATATATTATAAGTACTTATGTATAATATATATAAAAATATTCATCAGTTATTAAAACACCCATAACACAAGCTACTTACCAGTATACTTACTTTGGGGCTATATAGCGATGTGTGTAATTGTCCTATAATATTTATTTTTTATTTATTTATTTCTTAAACTGCCATTAAGTGGTATTTTTTTCTACATAATTATTATAATAATATACAATTGTTGCTAACAACATTCCTTGAAACACAACTCATGACACGAAACAAATTGGAACAACTACATTTTAATCAAAAAAGGAAGTCTCCAAATATATTCATCTATGAGACCTTTACATCCGGCCTTGGAAACCTACGAATTACCATTGATGGAAACATCCACACACTGCGAGAATACAAAACATCATTTTATTTCTCTCCTCAGATATTTGTAAGATAGTGAAATGATGTAGAAATACGCCATCAAAGGAATTGGTTATTCCTCGAGCATTTCACAGTGTACGCGGCTTGATTTTGAATTAGGATAGAAATAAACAAGAATTGACTAACGGGCGTATGTGAGAAATAATGTTTAGATTACATGTTTCAATGATAATAAAATTAATAAATCATACATTAAATAACTAAGATCGTATTTATGTAAAGTCTAAACAGTACTTAATTTTTCTCTCATTTATTTTTATTTACATTTTTTTATATAATACATAAATATATATAATAAATAATAGTTAAAAAAAACTAAAAACACGCTTTTTATAGAAACCCAAACTAAAAAATAGAAAATAATTTTAATAAATTTAAATTAAGAATAGTGTTAAAATTTTCATTAACTATAAATTAATAATAGTGTAAATAAAAAAAAATTATTTTATTTTAAAAAAAGCGTGGGGTGCATGGTGTCAATATAGTTATAAATATTTTATTGACAGATATGAGTAGAGTGATTATCATTTTGATAATATCTTAAAAAGCACCCCACGCTTTTTTAAAATAAAATAATTTTTTTTTATTTACACTATTATTAATTTATAGTTAATGAAAATTTTAACACTATTCTTAATTTAAATTTATTAAAATTATTTTCTATTTTTTAGTTTGGGTTTCTATAAAAAGCGTGTTTTTAGTTTTTTTTAACTATTATTTATTTTTTACTTTTTAGTTTGGTTTATTTATAAAAGCGTGATTTTTTAGTTTTTTTAAACTATTATTTGTTGATTATCAAAAATATTCATACTATGTTTCATAGTAAGCGTCGACATCGAATTCACATTCGATGTTTACAATTCTTATTTTTACTTACAATCTGTACCCGCATTTGCCTGTGCCCCACCCTTAGCACAGTGACCAAGGAAACCACAGAAACCTGGCCAGAGTACAGTCGGCACGGGAGCGAGCCTTGGAAGTCACAGAAAAACTGCGACTGCCAGGGCTCGAACCCACGCCTGAGCGACTGTTGTACGGGCAGTTTAGCACTTAAACCGCTCGGCCACACAGTCGCTAGTAATTTATTTATTAGTGAGAATAAAATAATTATTTAATAAATATTATAAATACGGGGAATCAGAGTTCAATTTCGGAGAGGGAGCCTGAGAAACGGCTACCAGAACCAAGGAAGGCTGCAGGCGCGCAGAATACCCACGGAGAGTTACATACTGACATACTGACATACTGACAAACTGACATACAAGTGAAGCTAATAAAAAGCGTGTAAAAATAAAGTTTGAAGAGTTTCCTCGAGTTATCGTAGATCTCATCATCAGATCATGACTTAGTTAACATTAAACCAACTGGAATCTTTCAAACTTCTCATTGAGACATATTAATCGAGCCCAATCACAAGGTAGCTACTGTAAACCGTTAAAGAGCTCCCTCAGCTGTCCTTCTTCTTCATCACCAGACCCTCAATGACAGTCACAGCCCATCTAGATGTAAAGTTCTCATTGAGACAAATTAATCGAGCCCAAACACAAGGTAGTTACTATAAACCGTTAAAGAGCTCCCTCAGCTGTCCTTCGTCTTCATCGCCAGACCCTTGATGACAGTCACAGCCCATCTAAATGTAAAGTTCTCATTGAGACAAATTAATTGAGCCCAAACACAAGGTAGCTACTGTAAACCGTTAAAGAGCTCCCTTAACTGTCCTTCGTTTTCATCTGCAGACCTTCAATGACAGTCACAGTCCATCTAAATGTAAATTTCTCATCGAGACAAATTAATCAAGCCCAAACACACGGTAGCTACTGTAAGCCGTTACGGAGCACCCTTAACTGTACTTCGTCTTCATCACCAGACCCTCAATGACAGTCACAGTCCATCTAAATGTAAATTTCTCATCGAGACAAATTAATCAAGCCCAAACACAAGGTAGCTACTGTAAGCTGTTACGGAGCTCCCTTAACTGTACTTTGTCTTCATCACCAGACCCTCAATGACAGTCACAGCCCATCTAAATGTAAAGTTCTTATCAAAACAAATTAATCGAGCCCAAACACAAGGTAAATACAGTAAATCGTCAAGGAATTCTCTTATATGTAGATCGGCTCCATCATCAGATCGACTCCAGACCTTCATCGGATTGTAGTGCTTTTAAATACTTATCGGAAAAACTAACAAACGTACTTGTTGTCCCTACAATTTTTGAAAGTTCCCCTCGGTTTCTCCAGGATCCCATCATCAAATCCTGGTTTCCTTGTCATGGTACCACCACCGGACTATCTACTTTCCAACAAAAAAAGAATTATCAAAATCGGTTCATAAACGACGAAGTTATGCGCGAACACACATACAAGTTACATACTGACATAGGTACTGACAAACTGACATACTGACAAACTGACATACAAGTGAAACTAATAAAAAGCGTGTAAAAACAGCATTAAATATTTATAAATAAAAGATCTGCTCCTCCACTTGCGGGGCCTTTGCGGGCCCAAGCAACCGATGGTCAGGACTCCAGAGTGAGGAACCTCTTCACAATACGCGCCGTTTCAAGGACTACTGCCTTCTGTATCCGACCCTTGATCCAACAATTAAGCAAAAGCTTCTTAAGGTTTTGGTCGAAGATTTTCGCGAAAAGACCATTGACTGAAATGACTATCGGAACTTTGGCTGGTGGGAGGCTTTCGCCGTGGCTAGTTACCACCCTACCGACAAAGACGTATCGCCAAGCGATTTAGCGTTCCGGTACGATGTCGTGTAGAAACCGAAAGGGGTGTGGATTTTCGTTCCACTCGTAACAAGTTAGCCCGCTTCCATCTTAGATTGCATCATCACTTAACATCAGGTGTGATAGCAGTCAAGGGCCAACTTGTAGTCAATAAAAAAAAAGTTCAGATTAAGCTAGGTAAGTTTTGGTTCAGTTATAATATTTTTAAAGGGTCCTACTGTGTACCATTGCAATTTCAGGAATTTTTCGTTGTTTTTCTTTTGAACATAATCTAATATATAAAATTTCCCTGTCACAATGTTAGTTACCGTACTCCACTGAAACGGCTTTGCCGATTTTTACCAAATTTTGTATGCGTATTCAGCAGGTCTGAGAATCGGCTATAATCTAATTTTCATCTAAATGTTTTTTAATTTTTAATGCAAATAACGTTTGCCGGATCAGCTAGTTACTTTATAATAAAAGTAAAATCTATATTATTCTTATTAATAACATTGAAATAAAATTTTGTTTCCTATCTCAATTTTTGGTAATTTTAAGTAATGTACCTACAGATATTTGAATTCTACTCTTTATTATCATGTACGTCTACCACTAGCCTAGTCCGCCTAGATCATATTCCAGGCTACAATCTATCTTTTGCCATATCCGTTCAGCTTAACTATTCCGACTTTGTATTATATTAAACCCTTAGTTCAGTGTCTTAGCATCATAGTTTAGTAAGATAGATTAGTTCAGACTATGTTTATACAAATCGATAGTATTAGGAAACATGCATCGCGTAGTGATGTTATCCTACGTGCCTGCCCACTCTACGCACGTTCAGCCAAGGACGTGCTACTTGTAGGACAGACGTCGATAGATATACCTAGTGAGGTGTAAGTGTCGCCTCTGTATGTTTGCTTAACTGCTTTATTTAACTTGTTCGGTTAGTGACATTATAGGTCATGACATCGAAAGCAATCTCAGGTTTGAAACCGCAATGCTAAAGAAATGTGTTTTATTTATCGACAACAACTTGGTCTTTGACTGCTATCACGCCTGATGTTAAGTGATGATGCAATCTAAGATGGAAGCGGGCTAACTTGTTAGGAGTAGGATTAAATTCGCACCCCTTTCGGTTTCTAGACGACATCGTATTGGAACGCTAAATCACTTGGCGGTACGTCTTTGTCAGTAGGGTGTTCACTAGCCACGGCAAAAGCCTCCCACCTGCTAGACCAAGACAAATTAGGAAAAATCTTAATCTGCCTCGCCGGGAATCGAACCCAGGACCTCCATCTTATAAATCTATCACGCATCCCACTACACCACGGAGGCCGTCAAAAATGTTCTCTATATTACGAAACTAGAATGTTGAAAATCTCAAGAACCTTATAATACCTACGAAAACTTAATATGACTGAGGTTCTAGGTTCACTGTGGGCCGATTGAGATTTTTAAAAAAAATTCAAAAAATTTAAAATTCAAAATTCAAAATCGTTTATTTCAAGTAGGCACTGTAAGCACTTTTGAAACGTCAAATTGGACTATTTGTAACGACTCTACCACCGGCTCGGAAGGTAGGTCCTGTTGAGAAGAGCCAACAAGAAACTCAACAGTTGCTCTTTTTATAATATTATTTTACAATATTAGGTGTGTTGTTACATAAAGTTATTTATTTCACTTCCTGTGTAAGGTTGAAAGCTGATCCAATTGCCTTTGAACATCTTCTTCTTGAAGATTTTCTTAATTGATCTAAACCTCGCTTTGGCCGTGGCTAGTATTTTTTAATATTTTATAGTTTCATAGTTTCAAGTTAGTTTAATTAAACTCTAAAAAATTATGCTGAACTCCTTCTTTTTGGAACACGGTAAAAAGATCTCCCATATTGAAAACGTCAAAACTATAATTTATGACGTCACGGCTCTGACCAAAGTAATAGGCGAGCATAATGCGCGCAGTTAGCGCTTCTATCTGATGGTAGGTGATAGTTGTTATGACACGAGTTATGTCACTGTTGTGACGTTTAATGCAATTAAGATTTATGATTCACTTTTAATTGCAATGCAGTGCAACAAATTAGTTTCACTTCGGCACGAATCACTTGGATTTGAATAAAACGGCCATATTTTTGTCTTGTGTTATTTATATTGTTTATTAATTATAATGGGTATAGTAAGTTGTAGCAAGGAATAGAGTTATTGAATTGTAAATTAATTTCCTTTTCGTATTCATTACGTCAAGTAACTTTGTCTGTTTGTCATGTAATTCATGACAAAAGACAAAGTTAATTTTGATAAAGGAGTAGATTTAAAATGATGGATAATGATACAGTTAGGTACATTTTGAGGCAGCAATTAAACAACTTACGATGTTTAGGCTTGCACTCTACTACGATTTTTTCACTTTATTCTAATTTCCAGGTTATAATACATTTCTATGTCAAAAAATATTAAAATCAATATAGCTTTATTACAAAAAAAATGGTAACAATTCTACAAACAAAAAAATTAAAAATAAAAGTAATTTACAAGGGGAAAAAGCCATTTGATTGTATATCTAAAGATAAGGTGCCCAACACACTGGCGCTATTTCCCTCTTACTCGTATTAACATCCTTAGTCTATGTCCTTTTTTAGGCTTTATACTATCTTTGTATCCAATTTCACTTAAATCAGTTTAATAGTTTTAGCGTGAAAGCGAGACAGACAGAGTTACTTTTGCATTTATAATATTACTTAGGATTCTTTGGGTCAAATGAGCACTAACACGTTGGTCACCTAAAATAAATTTTCAATTTAATAGCTCTTCCGTAACAACATTCCATACGTCCATGAACACAAACGTTGGCATTTACAATGTTAGTAGGATTAAACGCTTACTAAGTTTAAATAATAATAGTTAAACTAACTGCTTCGGGCTATAACGTATAACGGTAGGTTAATGTTCGAGATAAAATCTTCTTAACGTACGTAATTACATTTTAATTGATGCGCTTTTATTTTATTACGCCATTAGATAGTTTTGAGTTAGTCGAATACAACGATGAGTATGGTTTTTTGTATTAGGCATATTTCTTGGTACTTACGCCTAAGTTTAAGGGTTTTACTAGACCAACTGCAACTGCATTAACTAAAACTAACTTGATTTGAACTTGTAAGTTCTTTTGTAAGCTCCTCTCTGTTTATTCGTGAAAACCTATTCAAAATAAGTAAATTTATTTTCTTATTCTAATTGTAAGTAAAGGTAAAATTTAAGATAGAAGTGGGCTGAGTTGTTACGAATTGGATAAATACCCCTTCGGTTTCTACACGACATCGTACAGGAACGCTCAATCGCTTGACGGTATGTCTTTGTCGGTAACTAACCATGGCCGAACTCTCATATCAGCCAGACCTGGACCAATTTAGAAAATTTTATCGAGCCGAGAATCGAACCCAGGACCTCCGTCACATAAATCCACTGCCTTACCCCTGCACTTCGGACTCGTAAAAACAACTTCAAAAGGTACTCGTATATGTTCAACTATGGCTATCCATTGCTGATGACAATAGTTTGAGGGTGGTCAATCCCTCGACGGATACAATACTGAAGTCAGCTCAATAACTGAACCAAGTTTAGCACTCTCTATCGCCTGTTACGCGATTACGATCTTTATTATTAAGAGCATAACGACTATGATTCAGTGGCCAGTATCAACGGAACATGAAATTTTACTTCCTCTACAAATAGAAGTAAGTAAGTATGACCTTTCCTGTATCGACCGACAGTTCAAATACTCTGAGAGATTGTGATCTTTTATTATTAAACGACTTAAAAAAGGATTTTCTCAATTCAAACGTTTATATCTAGGCATTAAATTTCTTTTTTATACAGGTCTCATAGTTAACGGTTGAAACGAAAATTAATTTGACTAGTTTTAAAAAATTTAAATATTATGGATTTTTCAATTCTCTCTGTCCTAAATTATATTTTTCAATACTGGAGCTGCTGTAATTGAAAATTTTTAAGATTTGATTTTTGTTAAATATTACAGTTTAAAATATTTTAATACTTTTTTTGCAAATAATGTTTTATTTGGCTTGTGAAAAAAAAACTAAAGTGGAGTAAAATTTTTCTTCAATTTTGGGAACAAATTTAAAATGCATGTCCGAAAAAATGGATGACAACCAAAGTAGAATTTTTTGTGTATAGGTATTTGATTGATCTTGACAACTAGAAAATAAAAAAAAATAAAAAAATAAAATTCGAGCTAATGGGCAGTATACCTAAGCCCGCCAACCTCCCCTCTCCTATAAGGAGGGAGGCCTGGCCCTGTAGTGGGCCGTTAATAGGCTGATAATGATGATGATGATGATACCTACTCGCGTTTTCATTCACTAAACACAAAGCATTTTAATTAACACAAAGTATTTTAAAACACAAAGTGTTTTAATTAACACAAAGTATTTTAAAACACAAAGTATTTTAATTAACACAAAGTATTTTAAAACACAAAGTATTTTAATTAACACAAAGTATTTTAAAACACAAAGTATTTGAAAACACAACGTATTTTAATTAATACAAAGTATTTGAAAACACAAAGTATTTTAATTAACACAAAGTATTTTAAACACAAAGTATTTTAATTAATACAAAGTATTTTAAAACACAAAGTATTTGAAAACACAACGTATTTTAATTAACACAAAGTATTTGAAAACACAAAGTATTTTAATTAACACAAAGTATTTTAAAACACAAAGTATTTTCGGGTATATATAATGTGTATATTACAAATTTTTTTTATGTTAAATAAGCTTACGCTTGACCACGGTCTTAAGGGGGTTGTACACATTCCAGACCTTATCTAAGCGAATAATAAACTAGGACGCAAAGGGCTTTGTATGCGCCCTGGGAATATCAACGTAGGGATGAAAACCCACCCAGTGCCTTGCAGTGCGGTGATAAAAAGGTGAAGGAGGTACGAGATCAAAATGTTACATAGTACTTATATAATTAATAATTTTACGTCATTGTGTTGCCAGAATGGCGTGCAAAGTACTTAAGTGTTTCTTATATTAATAACAAAAGAGAGACGTTTTTCAAACCATTATTAAGCACATAATACACAATTAAACGTAATTCTACATCATAATCAACGTGAATAATATTTATAACACTAAAAAGCTATTCTTTTTACTTAATTTTTAAATTATAATTGCCCTCAATTTTCTAATGTGGGCTTCTCATACAAACAAACAATTTAGGAGAATATAGAAAAAAGTAAAACGAACAACTTCTTAGTTACGCCATTTATGACTTAATAAAGGCTTAATAAAAGTCACTTTGGACCGTCTCCCATAATTGTAAGGTGGTAGATTGGCGACCCCGCGCCGGAAAGCGCAGCGTTGGTTGACCCCCAACCAGGTGGACTAATGACATCAAACGTGTCGCAGGGAGCCGCTGGCAACAGGCGGCGCGGGATCGTTGTGTTTGGAAGTCCCTAAAAAAGGCCTATGTACAACAGTGGACGTCTACAGGCTGGTAATGATGATGAAGATGATGAAAAGGAACTGAAATAGATTACAGTCTGGAATAGCACATAGTCTACTGTTATCCCAATATTCCTTCAGGAATCGATATAGGTGGAGTACAGCTATTTAAATAATAATATAATTTATGAAATAAAAATTATCATTTCGTTTTTGTCAAGTACTTAAAAAGTCATTCCATCGTTTTCTTCTTTACCTCTACCTGTTCTAACAGACCATCTCCGAAAATGCTTCAAAACCTGGTTGAATCTCAGAACTCACCAAAACTTACTTCATTATATCAGGTCCTGGGTTTGGATCCCGGGTAGGGCTATGAAATAATACTAAGTTTTTCATTATTTAAGAAATTTTCAATAAAATTATAAACCCCTCTGCCTCAGAGAGCTGTTAAGACGTTAGTACTGACACTATTATCGACATCTGATAGTGATAGTTAAATAACAAACCACATTAACGCAGAGTGGTGGGTATGAGTTCCATATTATATTTATACTCCCATAGCGAACGAGACTTTGCGGCCGTTAATAGCCCGATAACGAAAAAACTTGACAGTTAAAATAAGGCAAAGTTACAAATGGAAGTTGAATATTGTAGGTGTACTCTTGCACTATAAAACTCTCTTACTATAAAATTGAGTAAAGTATCGAAACAAACTGACCGAGTGACCTTAAAAGTGTCTATGCGTAATTATTTACCACTTGCGTTTGTTGACAAGGTACCTACATGTCGTTATATAACTGTAGGGAGAGTTTCACATATACCATAATGTTAGGCTTAGATAACGTACTTAAGTGCAACAGCATAGGAGAATGTTGCTAGGTGCTTGAACTTTACGACTTTTTTATGCAATTTCAAGTTACACCGGGATCTCATCTCATCTAAGTGTCTGAGATGATATTGAATTTGCTTATTAATCTTAAAGTCGTAAACTCAATGATGATTGAAACATGATTTTTGAGTGCTACTGAAATTCAGGAGAGGAAGTGAGTAGAAGTGAAGGTTTCAGTGACGTTTTAGCATTTGGCTATTGCGGCCATAGTGTAAGTCGCTATAGCGTACTTAATATTGCGCTTAGTTAGAAGAGCACAGTTTTAATCTTTATTTTTGGTAGAATATAGTATTGTTTAATTTTCATATCGGCGTTATTAGGTATAGTTACTTTTACCTATTATCTATATTCATTTTCATAATAATCTCGGCGAGAATATATACCCATACCGAGCTATTAAATGTCGCTTTTTTACTTAATCTCTGTACTACAAAATACTTAGCACTTTATTTCAATCACACCTGATGGTAAGTGATGGTGCAATCTAAGATCGAAGCGGGTTTACTTGTTAGGAGTAGGATGGAAATCCCCGCCGTAATCGAACTCATGACCTCCGTCTTTTAAGTCCACTGCACATACCACTGCGTGAAGGTCGTTTTGGTGCTACTGTTTGAAATTGCGGGTAAAAAATTTTTTGTCAAAAAATAGAACCGACCGAAAACGCACTATAAAGTAAAAAAAACCCGTGTCATTTTGTTTCTTTAATTTACTTAAGCATATCTATGAAGTCATTGCCAGCAAGTTTGAGGAACATTTATTTAACGTAGTAAAAAAGTTTGTGGGTTCTACGTAATGCTCTTAAAGTAGAAACCTTGTCTGTTGAAATCGACTGCAGATACAAATGCAACTAAATGACAGTTATTTTTTTACTTTTAAGTGCGTTTTGAGGCGGTACTATTTTATGTTAAAAATTTTTATTTCTTACTTTTTAGTGATTTATAGCCACGGAACGTACCCGTACTATACTTTCATAGTATATTATACGGCACTTGCCAAAAAGCTACTGATGCTTAAACTAAAAAGGAAATCGCTGCAAGTGTGCCTATAAAATTTGAAGAGTACCTTCAATTTTTCCTGGATATCATCATCAGATCCTAACATGATGACAACCATGAGACCATATTGAAAGTGTGACCTTTCTGATAAATAAATAATTATTAAAATAGGGCCACTCTGTAAAAAGTTATGCGTGGTCATACATAAAAAAATATATATATATGTGTCCAATTGATAACCTCCTCCGTTTTTTTTTCGTCGGTTAAAAAGCATGTCCATAGTGGTAAAGCACAGCTGTCGGTGTTTCCACGAACCGGCTCCTTTGTGACAAGCGTTAACACTACATCTAGATAAAGCTCGATCGTTTATCACTAACAGAAAAAACACGGTTTACAAGTGTTATGACCTGTTTATGTCGTTTCGCGTAAGTAATGGGAGAAGCCGTCGCTTATAGCAGTACTTCTTAGAAATAGAATCATGTTTTTTCTGCAAAACCAGTGCTTATGTTTTCTATGATTGTTTTTTCCTACTCGTTTACTTAGAGAAATGTTTTTTCCATTTATGTGGATTTTTGTCACAAATATATATTTTCATATTTATTCGATTACAAATAATTGTATGAAAATACTTACTGACCTTAACACCTGGGATCACCGAAGTGCGAATTTGAATTATTTCGAGTTTTTAGATTTTCTCCTGGATTTATTGCAATTTTATTTTTTTGGGCTATCTCTCCATTTAAAAAGAAATGTATGATAAACAATCGAACTCTTTTCTGGTACCTTTGAGACTATCAAAAACCATTTACTTTATTAACCTACTTCCAAAAGAGGTGATTCTATGTTCTGCTGTATATTTATATATTTTTAATTTTTTTTGTGCATGTGTATTATTTTTTTTATTGTTGTTAGGCCAAGTACGACCCACTTGATGGTAAGTTTTAATCTTCATTTAGGTTCCTGTAACTAAACTCACAACCATACTTATAGGCAAAAGTAAGCAACGTTTTCTTTATATTTTATATCATAGTGTTTTTAATAGATACTTAATAATCCTGTTGGTCTAGTGGTTAGTTGGCTTTGACCACGAGGTTTTGGGTTCAAATCCTGGATCGGTTCACGGAATAATTCAGACTCTTTCATTCTTCTATGAAATTAACAGTAAAAAGCCCGTTAAAGTTAAGCCCGGAGTTAGGAAGTTGGTGGTGCCTCGGAGAGCACGTTAAGCCGTCGGTCCCGGTCACTACCATAAACATCTGATAGTGATCGTTAGTAAATGAAATATTATCACACTAATCCCGCCACCCGCATTGGAGTAGTGTGGTGGGTCTACGCTCCATATCCCCTCTCTTATAAGGAGAGAGGCCTGGCCCTGTAGTGGGCCATAAATAGGCTGATAATGATGATGATGATGGTGATTAATAATTTACTATGTAAAAGGTGCCAATTATATTGGTGCGAGCCGCAATTGTTTCGCTGTCTGTATATCATAGGTTAATCAGATATCCTTTTATATATTTAGTATAGATTTTAGATTGTTAAAACAACATCCTTATACCCTAATAGGCTCAGCCTGTGATGAAATCAGTGCTTTAATTTACAAAGCCTTGCGTGTTCAAATAACGTAAATAAAAATTTATGCTCCACACATTTTCTCAGGCGCTTGAACAAGTGAAGCGATAAATATGCAAACATTATTAAATAAGTTTAGTATCTAATGGGATTACATAAACTATATCTAGATTATTTTAACTTGGCACGTGATTTCGTTCACACTCTGTGACACTTTACAATGTGTCATAAAGCATAAGACGCGACGCTATGAAATAAGTATAGTTGGGCCATTGAAACGACAGAAAACAAATAATTTTATCTTGATAATTTTTTTTAACAAAAAATAGAACCGACTCAAAACTTCCTTCAATTTTCCCAGGATATCATCATCAGATTCTAACATGATGTACACTATGGAAGTAACACTTAAAAGTAATACGTAAATAGGTAATACGTAAAACCCTTTCTAATAAAAAAAGAATTATCAAAATCGGACAACTCTGTAAAAAGTTATGCGTGGTCATACATAAAAAAATATATATACGTGTCGAATTGCGAACCTCCTCCGTTTTTTTTCGTCGGTTAAAAAACTGACAACATTTTTGCATACGAGATATAGGTTTAAAAATATCAAAAACCTTCTAGGTATTTTGATAATTCGGAACGAAAATGTATTGGGATTTATTTAGTCAAATATCAAGTATAAAAGTCAAAGTATAGGTTTCACATCATTGCTGTGATAGTTAAAAATGGCTAAAATAATGCCTTCAATCCAAACTACTTTTTTCTTTGGCCGGCACTTTGACTTTTTGGTATTTTTTGTATGGGCCGTGAATGATGTCCTTTCCAGCTACCGTTTGCTCTTCCACCTACGTTATCTTTAAGTCAAGAGTAAATAGGTACCTTCTAGGCAAGCGTGTACCACCGTAGGCTGCATCTTCACTTACCATCAGGCGTAAACACTGCCTGAATAACCAAAAACATAATACTCGTCTATATCACATACCGGTAACTTTGTTTACGTTAATTCTTTCATTAAAATGGCCAGAATGTAGTATTACTAGAAGAAATCTCCATATAACAGTATCAGAAAGGACATAGATAAAAAATGTATGGAAGTCTGCCCCAGGGATGCCCAGAGATGATATATATGTTATTAAATAGTACAGATCTTCTATTTAAATAGTAATAAAGTTACTTGTAGCGAAGCAGGCGCTGATAAAAGTTATGAAGATTGATAAAAAGTTGACTTTTCATACTGCGACGACGGTCACGTGAGTCAGAACAAATAAATCGATTGAAATTTTTATATTTTTGATATATTTTCAAATGAGTTTAAAATTCATTGTGTATTTAAATAAAATAGTTCAATATGAGCATACGTTTGGACAGCCTGGGTCAAATTATAACAATGTCCTTTTATTTGAAAATTGAATGGAATATACGAACAAAGATTTTGGAAATGGTTTTACGTGTACAATACGTACTGGTGCATGTTTTTGCAGTAAACAATTCCACCTCAATCATTTTCTGCGATTCTCTTTTAAATTTAAAAAGTCATAGCATCTGTCATATAATAAACGCCGTATTTTTTGTAAACATAATCTAAGTTATACTTTATCTTTATTCCGTATTTTTCTTAACAGTATGTAATTAGTACAATTTCTTAGCAGCGATTTATAAAGATTAGCAGCTAGCTACCAGCACAAGCTGCGCTAATGAATTGGTGAACTCGAGAACAAGCTCTGTGGAGCTAACGATAGTAACTAAACTTAATTATCTAGCTTCATTAGCGTACTCAGCCACTGTACGACTAGTTACTTAGACAAAGGAATATGCAAACGAAAATTTACTAGGTTAAATAATCTCAGTTAAAATTTTGAAGCGATAACTTCATAAGGATAAACCACTTCGTAACGGTTCTTTTTCACTCACGCATACGGCAGCGGTAGACAGGCCACTTCTTTCTAAGTTATCACATAAAATCTCATGTTACTTTTATAACCTAACCTATAGAACACGTACTAAGTAAGATGCCGAATAGTCGGCGTATTTTTCCGATTAATTGCCGACTGCAAAATGGCCGGATAGTCGGCACATCTCTAGTCATGATTTTATACCTAGTTTTGGTTAATACCAATATCATTTATTATTTATTATACGCATCGCATGGGTATGGAATGCCCTTCCGAGATCAGTTTTTCCTAATACTTACAACTTGGGTATCTTAAAAATAAGAGTGAATAGGCATTTTCTAAGCAAGCGCGTCCCACCTTAGACCGCATTTACACTTACCATCAGGTGAGATCGTGGTCAAGCGCGAGCTCATTGCACAAAAAAAAAATACCAGTGACTACCTATCTCGAGATCTTTTTTAAGTTAGCCCTTGACTGCAATCAAAACTGAGGGTAAATGAGTGAACTTCTTAGGAGTAGGACGTCGTACACACCCCTTTCGGTTTCTACACGACACCGTACCGGAACGCTAAATCGCTAAGCGGTATGTCTTTGTCACTAGGGTGGTAACTAGCCACAGCCGAAGCCTCTCATTAGCCAGACCTGGATCAATTTAGAACATTTTAATTAGCTAATTTGGGAATCAAACCCAAGATCTCCGTCCCACTACGCTTCTGGAGCGCAATAGTATCTTAATTATTCTAAAGTTTCATCATAATTCATTCAGTAGTTTTTGCGTGAAAGTGTAACAAACATCCATACATACACACAAACTTTCGCGTTTATGTATAAATATAGGATAAAATATAATTATAGGACAATAGCATCTCCCCACCTTCTTTCTACATAGGGGGTAATAAATAACACCAGTTGTAAATGTCCTGTTATCGAAGTTGTTGACACTGTTACATATTTAGGATTACATATAGATAGTAAATTTAATTGGAGTAATCATATTGAACACGTCTGCAATAAGCTTAGACAATTTTTAGCTAATATATCGATATTAAAGAACCGTATCCCCTTTAAAATAAAATTAATGCTGTATAATTCCCTAGCGCAATCTTATATCCAGTACGGTTTAACTAGTTATGGACGCACATATAACTGTTATCTGAAAGAAATATTTAAATTACAAAAAAGAATATTAAAACTAATACTTAACAAAAAACAATGTGGCTATTCAGATACTGAACTTTTTAAAGAGAGTAAAATTTTACCCGTATAGCTACAAATGAAATATTTGATTTTAAAAGAAAACTTTTTTAATGATATATATTGGAAAAAAGTACAACACTCTGTATTTACGCGGGCTGCCACTCAGAATCGGTTGTGCATTACGCGAGCGCCCAATAGGTACGGTGAGCGCACGAATGCTTACCTAGTTCCTCGCCTTCTTAATGAATTACCTATTGATGTGCGGGACTGTATTAACCCTCGCAACATCAAAAGAAAACTTAAGACCCACTTTTTAAGTCACATCTAATGCGACTTAAAAAATTTCTATTAATTATTATTTAGTTATTTAAATTATTTTAGCTTTTTCTGATGACAACTGTCTTTGTAGAATGCCTAGATACTACTATTTGTTAGCATATTTCTCAAACCTAAGTGGTTTCTAATGCTAATACATATAAGAATAAGAATGATGTAAACCTTAAATAATAAATAAATAAAATAAAAAAAATAGACACCTTAATAACTGCAGTTAATCGTCAAGGAGTTCGCTTCTATGTAGGTCGGCTCCATCTTCAGATCGACTCCAGACCTTCATCGAATTGTAGTGCTTTTAAATTAACAAACGTACTTGTTGTCCCTACAATTTTTGAAAGTTCCCCTCGGTTTCTCCAGGATCCCATCATCAGATTCTAGTTTCCTTGTCATGGTACTAACACCGGACTATCTACTTTCCAACAAAAAAGAATTATCAAAATCGGTTCATAAACGACGAAGTTATGCGCGAACACACATAATATATATATATATATATATATACACACACATATATATATATGTGTATATATATATATATATATATATATATATATATATATACGTTCGAATTTAGAAACTCCTTTTTTTGAAGTCGTTTAAAAAGGCAACAAAACAAAGACATTTACTGAAAAAAAAGTTCCATATGGCTTATTTTCTGATAACAAAAAATATATTGACGAATGACTGACGATGATCGCGGGGACCCGATAAAGTCTCGCAGCAAATCATCGTCACCCGATAGCAAGATTGATAGAATGCCGTTCGGTCCAATTGGTGTCGTTTTTCAGCACGTCTTCAGCTATCGAGCGGACACGCCCACCCCCCTCTCCCCCCACAATACGACCGACCGTAGAATAGACCGTCCGATGTCAGACTCAGACCTACATGACCATTGCATTAGCTTACGTTGTAGAAGCTTTATTTTAATTTTTTATGTTAGCGTTAGGGCCGGCAGATGTCTAGCATAAATGATTTTTTATTGTAATTGTAGGAGACCTCCTCTACTTTGCCCGCGAACAAAATAAGGTATTGCAACCTTCAAACAACACCAAAAACAAAAAAATAGAGACTCTTTTCAAAGGAAAGAATGCGTATAACAAACTGTCTTCAGAAAATAGATATATGCCATCGCGTACTTTACATCTTTTCATTTTAGTGGTACGTCTATATCCAAAACAGCAATTTCCGAAACGAGCATCAGTGACAGCATTTTCGATTCCTGGACTATTGAATCTTTTAAAAGTTTTGTGGATTATTCTAAATCTGATATGGTAAGACTAAGGGTCGACTATCCCTGGAGCCCTGCCACGTGTTTGAGCTGCACGGACATTTATCCTGATTCAACTGACGCGTCCTTCCCGAGCAATGGCCAGATCATCAGTTCTCCATCATTAGCTAGTTTGAGTCAGTCTATCGATGTTTTAATGTCTGCACCAAAAGTGATATTAACGTGAACAGAATATAATGTAGGATACATTAAATTACAAAATAAAGAATTTATAACCTGTACTGCGTACGCGTTTATAACGAAAAAAGAGAAACAATCCTCTCATACATTGTTTTGTTATATCTCGAATAGATGAAGCAGCGTTTTCAATGAAACCTCCCAAGCAGTGCGACTCTCCAGACAATTATCGTCATATTTGAGGCAATTTCCATAAATCCTTAACACGTAATACTTTAAAACCTTCCTAAGTAATCAATCTATTGGTGAAAACTGGATGAATATCTGTTCAAAGCTCTTTGAGTTCACGAATTTTCCATAAATTTCCTGTTTTGTCAGCGCCACTTTTGAAGTGCAATATGATGTATCTAATACTAAATATTAATTTGGGGAAAAGTTGAATTATAATTATTGGAATCCAGCTGCCGCAGCAAACCGGCTTGAAGCATTTATCATACTACTATTAAATAATTATAAAAATAGAGTTTGTGAGTATGTATGTTTGTCACTTCTTCACGGCTGGAGCGATTTTAATAACATTTGGTATGGAGTTAGCTGACATCCTGGATTAGAGAGACGAACATCTGAGCATCCTGTGGATTTATCGTGCGGGTGCCGGGTCCATCGCGTGGCTGATTGTGACACGGATGTAGGTTTAAAAGAGATTTCTTAGTGACGCTCGTCAACACTCACCTCCTCTGTTCGAGTTATTCTCCCTGCCCAGCCAATTTACTAGAGCAGGATCTGTTCCAATATGGAGCTTACTGCACTTCTAGTAAGGCCAAGATCTTTTAGTAGGTTTTAGAGAGACTGCGCTGGTATACCTCTCGCACCCACTTCTACCGCGTATAAGTTAGTTAGTTCATTAGTAAGGTCGAAATTTTGAATACTTACACTATATAGTCTACAATTTATCCCAAAATTCTCACGGAAACGAGAACTACGTATATATATATATATATTCCTTATAGTTTCCTTGGAGGATTCCAAGTTGAGAAACAAGGAAATACGCAAAAAAACGAAAGTCATCGACGCTTTAATATGCTCCCTTAAAAGGAAGTGGCAATGGGCAAGTCACGTGGCCAGATGCAAGAACAGCAGATGGACTGTAAGAGTGCTAAATTGGGCTGACCCAAGTGGCACAAGAGCAAGAGGCCGCCCAGCTGCTAGATGGACAGATGACAGAGGCGATTGCGGGAAAGTAGTGGCAAGCTATGGCCGAAAACAGGGATAGGTGGAAGTCCTTGGAGGAGGCTTTAACCCTTAGGGGATCCATATAAAAAGAAAAAAAAGAAACTATGTAAAACTGAAACATTTTGCATTACTTTTTATTATGTGGAATTAAATAAAGCTTTATATTATTATATTAATAAATTCAAGCGACAACGTATCGCTAACGCATTAAGTTTGATACGTTTTCCCAGATTTTCCACAAAATGGCAATTTCGGAAGACGAATGTACTTTCATTAAGGTCTTTCCTCTTGTCATTTATCAAGCCATGCGAACTTATCCCTATCTCAAATGTCACTGAAGATAGATATACCTGTCCTGCTTTGAAGGTCATTCCGATTTAGGGCTCCATACCCCAAAAAGAAAAACCGGACAAGTGCGAGTTGTTCGCCCATAAAGGATTCCGTAGCAGCCAGTAACATAATATAAAAGATCTTGTAGTTTATTTGTAACTTTGATTGATGTTTTAATAATGGCGTATTTTTTTCACGGTCTATGCATAGGGTTTATGTTTACGAAGTTTAATGTCTTTTTAGGGTTCTTTAGCCAAATGGCAAAAAACTGAAAGTAATTTTTAAACAGTATAGTTTCTTATAGTTTCGGAAAAAATGTGTCTGTTACATATGTATGGACGATATGAATCTATATATTCGTATTCGATAAGGGTTCTATTTTTTGCTATTTGGATATGTAACCCTAATAAGCCATTGCCATGAGTTCTTTTGAATTACCTAAAAAATGAATTTGACGATCTCCGTGGCGCAGTGGTATGCGCGGTGAATTTATAAGACGGAGGTCCTGGGTTCGGTTTCTGGCGGGACAGATTAAGATTTTTCTTATTTTGTCTTGGTCTGACTGGTGAGAGGCTTTCGCCGTTGTTAGTTACCACCCTACCGACAAAGGTGTACCGCCAAGCAATTTAGCGTTCCGGTACGATGTCGTGTAGAAACCGAAAGGGGTGTGAATTTCATTCTACTCCTAACAAGTTAGCCCGCTTCCATCTTAGATTGCATCATCATTTAACATCAGGTGTGATAGCAGTCAATCAAAAAAAATCAAATTACTGTTTTTTTTTATTGAAATCGTAGTGAAAAGTAGAGAATTCCTATTTAGAACCCTCGCCTTCGGTTTGTGTCTAAAACGACCTCGTTATATTATCGGTCTGTTTAGCCCCTTGTATAACAATCTACTATTTATATATTTATTTGTTTTTGTTTATTAAAGTAGCTATTCGTAAAAACATATTTCTTTGTAGATGTTGGAAAAGATTTTGCGAATGTTTTTTATTTTTCTGACATAGCAGGAGAAACGTTTTGTTTCTCCAATTTGTACTTATCAAAAATTCTCTTGTATCT
This sequence comes from Mycalesis mineus, assembly GCA_034621355.1. NCBI lineage: Eukaryota > Metazoa > Arthropoda > Insecta > Lepidoptera > Nymphalidae > Mycalesis > Mycalesis mineus. The sequence continues at coordinate 2,501,877 of CM067890.1, read as the reverse complement.
AAAAGATAACCGAGAAATGCTTATAAAATTTGTCTCTAGCGTAATAATCTATATTTATAACAAATACACACAATTCTATACTCTATTGTTTTATAATAAAGCTCAATTTCTTATGATGTATAACTAGGAAAATTTTCCTCTGTACAGTTAAATGGTCGTAAGTGTATATTTCGTACGTTTTGAATTGAACTTTAATTACGAAGTTTTAAGATTGAAAGTAGATTAAATAAATATGAGATATGAATGAATCAGATTCCATTCAATCTTGTTTCTTCTTGTGCTTAATCAAAAGCTTACGACTTATCCTTTGAAAGAAATATATTGTTTTAAAAAATTGTTTGGTTTTATGAAAATCAATGCTGGCTTAGATAGGATGTGGTTTTTCATTTCACTAGCCCGGAAAACTTTTTATTGTAAGACTAAATCGGCATACCAAGGTCTATACATTATTGGATATTATTTTATATACACATACATAATCACGCATCACGCCTTATTCCCGTAGGGGTAGGCAGAGACCAAATCCCTCCACTCGCCATGGTCCTTGCATACTTCCTTAGCTTCTTCCACTCTCATTAACCCTTTCATACAAGTTCGTCGGTTTAGGGTACTCTTGACTTGGCACTTTTTTAATTTGAATTTGGTCGCGGAACATTCGCTTAGATCTTCCTTCAAACATTTTCATTCAACCTCGCCTCATAAATCTCTTTTGTTAATCTTTTTTCATCCATTCTCTGGACATGTAGAGAGAATACATGTCCAAAGCATCCCCTATAACTGGATATTATTTTAACATATTAAAATACACAGTCACTTTCCGCCGTCCACGGCAATAACTTTTATACTACAGAACGAATTTTAATGCAGTTTACACCAATATATAGGGATTCTTAAGTATTGTCTATAGCTTATCAAAGAATGATTATGTTTAGTGTCCACTCTGACGTCGTCAACGGAGTCCGCCGTTATGTTCGTTAAAGCTGAAGTTACGTTATAAATCTGAATTTAATAACTCAGCATGCAAGTCCCAAGCTGCCTTCGGAGCTTTATCATGCAATCGTAGGTATACCTACTCGAACCCACAAATTATTTTAATGATTATTGTACTCAAGAATAACAATAGTTAATTCATTTCATTATTTTAGTTGATGTTAATAATTTTTCCTTAGATTCGAACTTGGAATTTCTGTCCTCAATACCGTACATTTCAACCACTGAGCTGAATATGAGTAGTTAACATTCGTAAAAGTCGCAGAGCTGCAAAATGCCATATTACTATAATAACCGTCAATATCAACGGAACGGAATATGTATAGAGTGAAAATATGGACGTGATCAGTGTGTCACTGTTTTGTCAAATCTTTTGACAAAATGATTAAAAATGTATTTCTTAGGTCAAAAACTCCACTATAATAACTCAAAAACTGGCACGGTTAACCCGTGTAAAGCTTAGAACGGTCATAGGACTGATCACAGGACACTGTCCATTAAACAAACACCTCTCAATTCTAAGTATGACCGACAGCCCTCTATGCAGGGCTTGTCTGGAATACGACGAGACCCCGATACACGTTGTGGTATGTTAGTTGCAGATAAGTATCGGAACAACGTGAATCGTACATTGGCTCCAAGGCGACACTCCAAGAGGCATTCGACGACTTGGGCGGCCTGCTAAGCTTCTGGAACGAGCTCGGCTGGCTGAAGTGAGTCAGCGGGAGCCTACAGTGGACACACACACAACGGCCAACTTACTGGCTAAGTGCGGAAACATCCAGAAAGAAAGAAGAAGAAGAGCTCAAAAATTGTGACTGTTGTATATAGCCAATGAACAGGAGTTGCTTCTTCTAAGTAATCTTTTTCATTCATCAAGTTAATCATTGTGTCGATTTGTTTAGCATGGTAGCTTCTAAAAAAATTGACCGATTGTATCTAAATATTATCTAAATGGTTATTAAAATAATAAAAATAAATATATCGATAAAATTATAGATCGCTGAATGTGTACGATGAAAATCAAGAAAGTCATTTCAAAAATATTATAATGATGCAAAGAATTCCAGATATATAGCAGTCTCAAGTTTTGAAAATAAAGTTTGTTCGTTAAGGAATTAGGTACTCTTAGCAGTAAAATGCAGCGCATGAATAATGGTACACAAAATTCTTAAAAGTTAAGAATGAAAATCGATTTGTATGCACCCTTTGCACTACTTTAGGGGGATTTTTAAAAGATTCAAATTGAACTTGTTAGACAAAATTGATAACATTGTACTCGGTTCCCTCTGGCTTTAAGTCACATTTACTATTAAACTAGACTTTTAGTTTTCACCTTGCTGACTTGTTTCGTAAAAGAAAATATCCTGTGTGCTGCTGACCGCTTCTAAAATATCACTCGGTATATTTGTTGGTTCGACTGGCATAACACCGTCCGCGACAGCGCGCGTGCGTGGGCACATCGACCGCCGCCATTTTTAACCCCCCATCCCATCCATCCCTCACTGGTGGGGTACTCTGGGTCTATTCTGAGTTTACCAAAGTTTGGCACTTGGTGGTCATATCTCTGTATTTAACTGTATATTTATAATTACCTAGCTTTTGAAAGTAGTTCTGCTTGCGATAAGCTACATTTTGATCAGACCTCCCTACTTATAGAAAAGGAATAATAGAGCTTAAAGTGTACAGCACACTGCTCCAATGAGGGTTGGCGGGCTTGACTAGTTAATGTTTGATAAAATGGTCACTATCAGATTCTTATGACAGTGACCAGGAGCTATGGCTTAGCGGGCTCTCCGAGGAACGGAGTGTATTATCAACTCTTCAATATCAGGAAAGTAGAAATGGTACTGGGCGGAGCACATAGTGCGAAAAGCGCAGTATTGGTTGGCCCGATGCACCGATGACATGAAGCGGGTTATACGGAACCGCTGGGAGCAATTGGCTCCAGATCGTGTTGTTTAGTCCTTGTAAAAGGCATGGACGTCCACTGGCTGATAATGATAGTAATGAATATTCCCATATATTTTCTATACGGTGTCTTATCTCTTTAAACACTGCAGCTGCAAATTAAGTCGGTAGTAACCTCCTAAATCCATGGGATCTTGCTTCCTCGCTGTTTATGTGAAATTGCTTTTCTGATAGAACCGCAGGATCTTAAGGGAGGTAAGACCAGCTATTCCGGCATTATAAGTTACGGCAAGTGACCAATTAGCTTCGCAGGAAGTACTCGACTAGCTACCCACAAGTCTTTTGGGTTCTTAGGGGCTGTGTTTATTATAAGGTTTAACGTCCGATACTGACTACGTTGGGCATGTATGCGGCATAAGTCTAGCCAGTCTAAATCTAGAGTCTTGGAAGTCATTGAGGCCTGTAGACGTATATCGGCTGATAATGATGAAAGTTCTGAGACAAATGCAGCTTTACCAAAAAGTAATTTTATTAACCGACGAAAAAAAACGGAGGAGGTTCTCAATTCGACACGTATATTTGTTTTTTTTTTTTTTTTTTTTTTTTATGTATGACCACGCATAACTTTTTACAGTGTTGTTCGATTTTGATAATTCTTTTTTTATTAGAAAGGGCATACATCCAAGGTGGTCCCATTGTCCTCATGTTAGGATCTGATGATGATATCCTGGGAAAATTGAAGGAACTCTTCAAATTTTGGAGGCACGCTTACAGCAATTTCGGTTTTTGACTCGGTATCGGTAGCTTTTTGGCTATTAGTGCCGTATAATATACTATGACAGTATAGTACGAGTATGTGATGTGGCGATAAATCACTAAAAAGTAAGAAATAAAATTTAACAAAAAATAGAACCGACTCAAAGCACTAAAAAGTAAAAAATAACTGTGTCATTTAGTTGCTTTAATTTACTTAAGCATATCTAGGAGTCGGTGCCAGCCAAGGTTTTTACTTTCAAGGACGTTACCTAGAGAACAACGTAAAATAAATGTTCCTTAAACTTGGCTGGCACCGACTTCATAGATATGCTTAAGTAAATTAAAGCAACTAAATGACACAGTTATTTTTTACTTTTTAGTGCGTCGGTTCCATTTTTTGTTAAAAATTTTTATCTTAGGGTATAAGAGGGCGCAGAAGCATCACCAGAAGACCCGATGGCAAGATAAAGAAATGAGGGTAGAACGACTCTAAAGGGCGTGTCTCCTAGCATTTTTAAATCACCAACTGTTCCCCCAGTCACGCATGCAATCGTGTTGCATGCAATAAGTAACACGACATGCAATGCTTTGATATTACCTACACGGCCAAGTTCGCACTTCACTTTAATATGAAAACCGATTGTTTCTGTTGATGTTATTGCCGAGTTGTATTTTACGGACAGCCACGATGTGCGCCTGAGTCACTCATTGACTGTCTGCGAGTGAAAATCTTGTTAAAATCGGTCTAGCCGTTTCAGAAATTAGAAAGACTGACTGATAGTACTGACAGACAAAAATTATAAAAACATATTTTTGATGTAAGTATAGTATATATACCGACTTTCATAGGCATTTAGTAAAAAGCTATTTAATTGAAATTACAAACAGACACTTTAATTTTATTAATTTGTATATATTTCAAAACAAGAAATAGCACAATTATGAAGTCCTGGATCGAACTATAAAATATTGAGCTTTTCTTTTTCCAAAGAAATTCTAAGATAAAATTGTCATAGTTTGGCAATTGGTTGTGCTTTACCCTCGTGCATTGGAGACCACGTTAAGCAGTCTTCTAACATCTGAGTGTGTTCGTCACAAGACTAAAAACATTGTCACCTGCCATTCTGCAATATTAGAGAAGCGTAGGATTATCTAAGCTCAACAATTCATCTCTTAAAGGATCATGCCCTGTAGTGGATCATTTAAATGCTAAATAAAATATCATTGGATAGAAACAGGTGTTACTGTACCGAATTTTATTTGTGTTTCTGTGAAAATATCGACAAATCCAAGCGACAAAGTCACTTAGATCCGAAAACAATTCCAATACGTACGTTTCAATCTAAAACAAATCATTCACCGATAGATAGAATTATTTCTTTATATTTTACCCTACAAAATTGAAATATGAGATTAAAATAAAACACAAAAAATGTTTACTAACTTTCTTTCCTTCTTAAAGACGTCATCACTTAATATCATCATCATCATCATCACAATTTTCAAGATAGGCTTGACTGTTTTGAAATTATTTTTTAACCGCGTATTTCTCGAACGCGTGAAATTTTCGGGATAAATTTTTTTAACAAAAATAGAACCGACTCAAAACGCACTAAAAAGTACAAAATAACAGTCATTTAGTTGCTTTAATTTACTTAAGCATATCTATGAAGTCGGTGCCAGCAAGTTTAAGGAACATTTATTTAACGTAGTAAAGCAGTTTGTGGGTTCTAGGTCCTTAAAGTAGAAACCTTGGCTGGCACCGACTCATAGATATGCTTAAGTAAATTAAAGCAACTAAATGACGCAGTTATTTTTTTTCTTACTTTTTAGTGATTTATCGACACGTAACCTACTCGTACTATACTTTCATAGCATATTACACGGCACTAGTAGCCAAAAAGCTACCAATACTTACACAAAAACCGAAATCTCTGCAAGTGTGCCTATAAAATTTGAAGAATTCCTTCAATTTTCCCAGGATATCATCATCAGATCCTAACATGATGACAATCGGACCATATTGGAAGTATGCCCTTTCTAATAAAAAAGAATCATCAAAATCGGACAACTTTGTAAAAAGTTATGCGTGGTCATACATAAAAAAAAAAAAAATTTTTCGGTTAAAAATACAGGCTAAATTTTCTTTTATAAAACATAAATGTTTCTCATCATTCATAAAACAAACAACAATTATTCATCAAAGAAATCGGCCTCATATGGAATACTGTTCCCACTTGTGGGCCGGTGCACCACAGTACCAACTCCTTCCATTTGACCGGATCCAAAAGCGGGCTGTTCGTCTTGTTGACAATCCTCGGTTAAAAATACAGGCCAAATTTGCTTTTATAAAACATAAATGTTTCTCATCATTCATAAAACAAACAACAATTATTCATCAAAGAAGAAACAACAATAGGCGTAATAAGGCAAATAAATAAGATAATAAGACAAAAGGCTCGGCTCCCAAACTGTTTGCTTGGTCTTTTAACGAAGCGCCTTTTTATTCCCAAAGAAATCCATTAGAGCCAGTTCATACGCACCCTTGTTAAAATGATTCATGAATTCAGTCGAGTCAAGTCGAGTCGCTATAGCGTTTTTAATATAGATGACGGAATAAACAGATTGCATAATTGAGACAAATATCTTAGCATTCCATGGATTAACCATGCGGCTGCCGGGTCTATCGTGTGGCAGAGAGAAAAACGCCGTACAGAGTCCGACACTCTTGTACGGTTGTAGGCTTAAGAGTAATCAACGGTCGGCTCTCAGCTCGACTTATTTTCCCTGCTCAACCATATCTGGTGAAACCCTGCTAGAGCAGCTTTGGACACTCTTTCTAGAATAGAGCTTACTGCGGTTCTCGTCAGGACAAAGTCTTTGAGCAAGTTGTAGGGAGATTTTGCTGGTATATCTCTCGCACCCACTTCTACTGCATATAAACTGACCAAAAAGCCATTAAGTGGGAAATCATGTTGAACCACAACCTGTAATATGTTTAGTTTGAGAAAGACGAAATATTTTTTGTATAATTCAATGAAGTTATAAATAAAATATACTGGTAATTTCAAACAGATTTAGTAAATATTTTTTCATCTCACTTTCTCGGACAAGTTGTTTTTGCTTGGCCAAATTGGACACAAAAATCGTTTTCACTGCCTAGGCAGGCAAAGTAACTTTTTAAAAAATGAAAGTTTAGCGTGCCTAAAAATTAAAAAGGTTCCTGTTAAAAGTGAGTATTGATATGTTTATTTAGTTTTTTGACATTTTCACTAATTTAAATTTCATACAATGGATAAATATTAATCAGGTAGAAATTTATTTCCATCTTGGAATAAATAAAATTAGAACACAAAAAAAATTAATACGCACCAACAAAGATTAAATTACTCAAAGAGGTCATTAACCTTTGCATGTTCCATTATTTTTAATAATATGAACGTTTAGAAATGAATTTCCTTCTTAAAGTAATTATATATTAATTATCTGTTAATTTATTTTTTAACATTATTATTAAATTCCATTTGGTATAAAATGAATATAAATATTAATTATCAATTTTTTATCTCGTTATTTATTTAAATTACAACATTATTTAATATAATTACAATAATGAATAATGAACAGGTATGAAGTCGAAAAAAATTTTTTTTTCTCTATTCTTATAGTATTACTATCCAATCTCTAAGTGGTTGTTTGAAAATTATATAAATTGAAATTTACTGATTCCAGCTATGATAGTAGTAAATTAACGCCGACGGAATTACAGGAAACAATAAATGATGCACAAATTTTATTACCCTTAAGTTTTAATTTACCTTGTTTAGTTTCGCAGATATTATTATTAATAATAATAAACGAATGTGTTGCGCACGGCAGCAAATTCTTTTACTTCTCGTGCATTAAATACCTCGCGACGCTCAGTAATCTTAGAATCATTCGCTTGCTCGGTATTCAATACGTGCACTCGCATCAAAAATCAATTTTGCTGCCTAGCATAACAAATAACTATTAATTTTGACTTTATGTATCTTTCAAACAAAAAAGAAAGGACTACACTGCGGTGCTATAAATTGGGCAGTTTTGCACTTTTTGATTTTTTAAACGTTATTCGAACAAAATGTTTCGAACTGGTATTTGGCACAGCATATAGTTGATTGCAGTTACAGTACTATTCTAATCCTATTATTCTGTACCTACATAAAATTTTTTAACAAAAAATAGAACCGACTCAAAACGCACTAAAACGTAAAAAATAACTGTGTCATTTAGTTGCTTTAATTTACTTAAGCATATCTATGAAGTCGATGCCTATATCTATCTTATAGCATATATATATCTTTTATACTTTTGTAGATATATAACTTTTGTGTTTTAAAAAATCATTTAATTCATATGCTTACGTTTACGTCATTATTTATACTACTAAACTTAAATCCTTATCAAAATAAATTATTTAATAATCATATATAAAGATAAGATTTGCCTTTTACAGTATGTAAATTAGTTCCATCAGCTTTCCATAAATATATTGTTAATGTTAATGTACTGTAATATCGTACAATGTTTAACGAAAATATAGATCTTTAGTACACAGGAAGGGACGGAGGATATTGATTGACGGGAAACTATAAAAAATTGAATTGAGAGGGGTAGCGGGGAAAGAGCACACTTTATATGAAAGTCTGTCTTTATAATTAAAAGGGTACCTAAGAGCTTTTCACGCTGACGAAGTCGCGGGCGACTGCTATGAGAGATAAAGACAGAGATAATACGTGTCCGCTTTCACATATCGGTTCTTTGGTTACGTTTATTCTATGGATACCTTGGCCACACTCTAGTAAATAGAAGGGTATAATAAAGCCATTATCACATAGCTCTCGCATTATCTAAAAGCCCTTTACATAAACCAGCCGTTCCCCACTTGGCCCGGATTCCCTGGCATGCTCCCAATAACTTGGCAGAATGCAAAACTTTATCGCCACTTCAACCACGTACGTCCCACTTTGTGATACAATTACCAAGTCTTTTAAAACTTTGATTAATTAGATTTTGAACTGACTTAGGACAGAAAAGGTTTTTAACGAAGAAGGTTTGTTATTTAGCAAGAAAGAGGAAGAACATATTATTGTGTATAGTTGAGTCATCGAAATGGAAAAAACAAATTAATCCTTCTTGACACAATGACAACACGAGAGAAAAGGACAGAGTTAATACTCGACCGCTTTCACATGTCGGCTCTTTATTTACGTTTATTCTTTCGATGTTTGGACCGCTCTATAGGCATTTTCATCCTCAGATTATTTTCTGAAGTGACTTTACATATTTTAGTCGTAGTCCGTTTTAGTCTTCGCACTATTGTCGTTGGAGATGTTGACTGTACAATGTACTCCGCAATTGATCTGGATGACCTAGTCACTTGAAGTCATTAATATTGTAGAAAATAGCAAAACAAATAAATAATTGACTATTAATAATGATTTTCTGCAAAAGCATGCTTCTATCCAATATTTTAATGCCTATTCTAAGAATAGACAATTTTAAAATCATCACTTGATTGTCATGGACTACTGCAGGCCATAAGCTTCTCTTCTGTAAGAGCTAGAACAATTGGAGCTTTGCTTCACCAACCTTATCCAATGTGGGTTTGCAGGCTTCAGATGAAAATGATAGAATACAGGTTTGTAACGATTGATTGTTAATGATACTGAGCGGGACCACTTAACGAGTTCTCCACCTAACGCAATCTGGAAATTTGCCCATACCCGTTGCCTTGAGGCTTATCAGTACTAATATCTCGTGAGACGTGCCGCGTACGTAAACAGAATTACATCTTACAGCACCTGTAATGTCAATTTATACAATTTAAAGTTATCAGCATAACGAAGATAAAACAAAAGAAAGGAACAATATCTATTTATTATAAAAGAAATTATTATTCATCATCATCATTATCAGTCTATTAACGGCCCACTACAGGGCCAGGCCTCCCTCCTTATAGGAGAGGGGATATGGAGCGTACACCCACCACGCTGCTCCAATGCGGGTTGGCGGGCTTATGGTGACAATGTTTCATTTATTAACGATCACTATCAGATGTTGATGACAGTGACCGGGACTGACGGATTAACGCGCACTCCGAGGCACGGGGGTGTAACACCACTAACTTCCCGACTCCGGGCTCAGAAAGTACAGCGAATTTTATAGAAGAATGAAAAACTCAGAATTATTCCGTGACCTGACCCAGAATTCGAAGCCAGAACTTGAAATTATTATTATGAGGATAAAACACCGTGGTAAACATATGGTACCACTCAATAACTAAAAACTTTAAGCACATTGTTAATAAAGCGAAGCAAAGTGACGCATCGTCAGTTTTGCCGATAGCAAATTCTCGCGTCACTAATGTAAAGTACAAAGTTGTATGATACTAAAATGGAATCATACGATGACGCGCGTCGAGACACGTCGTCGCGCGCCGCTCCTTTTTATTTTTCCATATATGAATAATACAACCCATATAATTTAAAATATAAAGGCATATTATAATTCGTAGTTGATGAATTGGATACATTGATTACAAACTCAGTTAAGCTTAAGACTCAAAGAATTTGATACGTTTGTTGACTGTAGCGTGTCTCTCTCATATTTCTATGCGCATGGAGCATCTTTATTTTCATTAACCGACGAAATAAACGGAGGGGGTTCTCAATTCGACACGTATATATGTATATATTTTATGTATGACCACGCATAACTTTGTACAGAATTGTCCGATTTTGATAATTCTTTTTTTATTAGAAAGGGCATACTTCCAAGGTGGTCCCATTGTCATCATGTTACAATCTGATGATAAGATGATAATCTTTTTGTGTAAGTATCGGTAGCTTTTTGGCTACAAGTGCCGTATAATATACTATGACAGTATAGTACGAGTACGTTACGTGGCGATAAATCACTAAAATGAAAGAAATAAAAATTTTTAACAAAAAATAGAAACGACTCAAAACGCACTAAAAAGTAAAAAATAATTGTGGCATTTAGTTGCTTTATTTAACTTAAGCATATCTAGAAGTCGGAGCCAGCCAAGGTTTCTACTTTAAGGACATTACCTAGAACCCACAAACTGCTTTACTACGTTAAATAAATGTTACTTAAGCTTGCTGGCACCGACTTCATAGATATGCTTAAGTAAATTAAAGCAACTAAATGACACAGTTATTTTTTACTTTTTAGTGCGTTCGAGTCGGTTCTATTTTTTTATAATAATTTCTTAAGATCCTTGATAGTTTTATATTCACTTCGAAACTACGACCGGGTTAAGTTCAACAAACACAAACAAAACACCTACGGCCATGTTATATCAACAACTATATTCCTAACTATTTTGTGTTATCTGCTATTGTACTCGTATTTAGCGCCATATTCAGCAGGATTTAATCCATAACAAGCGCTTACGTAAACTAATCAAGATTTATTGTCACTTAAGATGAAATGTGTTGAAAGCTTTATATTAGGTGGATTTATACTAACAATTATAAATGTCAACTCATGTTCCCAACAAACATTACAGCAGGTATTAGTATATACTGACCTACTTATACGAGGTCAGGGGGTGATTTACAATTAAAAATTTTTTATATTTCATTTTTCGTTCATCCAGCAGTTAACTTAGTTTGGCTATGGATCGTAAGATCGCGGATCCATTCAAATTCAAATTCAAATTCAAAATCATTTATTTCAAGTAGGCCAGTTATAAGCACTTTTGAAACGTCAAATTAGACTATTTGTAGTGACTCTACCACCGGCTCGGAAGGCAGGTCCTGTTGAGAAGAGCCGGCAAGAAACTCAACAGTTGCTCTTTTAAAATCATTAATTTTTACAATATTAACTGTTTTGTTACATAAAATTATTTATTCTACTACTTGTGTGAAGTTGAAAGCTGATCCAATTGCCTCTCAACCTCTTTGTTATTTAAAAATTCATCTATAGTATAATAACCTTGACTCAGTAAGTGAGTTTTAATACATCGCTTAAACTTATGCAATGGCAGATCTAAAACTGAATTGGGCATCCTGTTGTAGAAGAGTACACCCAGTCCAACGAATGACTTCTGAACTTTTCGGAGGCGATACGCTGATAAAACTAATTTATGTCGATTCCTAAGAAGACGATCGTTTAAGTCCTTTTTCTGTTTATACATATTTATATTTTGTTTGACAAAGACTAGGTTATTATATATATATTGACAGGCTACTGTAAGGATTCCTATTTCTTTAAATTTATCACGAAGGGGCTCACGGGGTTTTAGTTTATATATCGACCGAATTGCTCGTTTTTGAAGTATAAATACATTTGCACACATTTGCTCCAAAAGGCCTCTATTTTAGCCACGTAGGGTCGTGGATCCAAGCCAGATCAGCAGGTCTATTCTCCAACTTAGCTACCTAACATGCTTAACAAAAATTTAATGACAATTGTATTTTTTTGTTAGGAAAACATCATCACAATGACCAGTGTACATAAAACTACGCGTTTTAGCGTTCCGGTACGATATCGTGTAGAAACCGAAAGGGGTGTGGATTTCATCCTACTTCTAACAAGTTATCCCGCTTCCATCTAAAATTGCATCATCACTTGACATCATGTGTGATAGCAGTCAAAGGCCTACTTGTAGTTGATAAAAACATACAAAATTATTAACAAAAGCTAGTTAGTAACATTCGTTTCTTTATTCTAAAGATAGTAAATAGGCCCTCGGGTTAACAAATTTAGGGCTTAACATTTTCAGGTAAAACATCGGAACATGCAAGTCCGTGGAAGAATGGTGGTGTTACAAACACATGGGGCGTGCTAAGCTGTCGGCTCCGTTCACTATAATTACGACTATAAGTCGCATTTAAAAGCATGGTAAGTCTAAGCTCTAAATCTCTCTCTCCTCCTAGCTCCTATGGCAGGAGAGTCCAAGAGGGGTTTTTAGAAATACACGAGCGCGGCAGATGAACATGAGTGATACCTTTCATGTACCTCATAAACCTTCACCAAGTATGAGTCCTTTATACTGAGGAGGGGGGACGTTTAGGGCAATTCCTTGACAACAACATGACCCTTACGTGCGTCTGTATTATTCCTAAAGAATCCTTTTTAGTTCTCCTACTATAAATAGAGGAATCCGTCCCATGATATATTGTTATGTTGATAATAATTTACAAAGAAAGAATTCAACATTATGAGCCGATGAACGTCTACTGCTGACACAGGCCTCTTTTAAGGAAACATAATACGCTTGTTGTGGTGGTAGTGTATCTTTAGACTTGACCAGCTCTCTGTATTCCGCTTGATGCCATCTGTCAATCTGGTAGGAATCAACGGTGTCTTCATTCTAGCACCTTGGGACCAACTTCCGTCGGTTTTTAGAACTTTGATATTTTAGCTTTATTTAGACGGACGGGACGAAAACAGAATATTACGCGCTAGCAAAACCAATGAAAAAAGAATATAACTAATATACTTAAAAACAATAGGTACTTCAAAGCACACTTAATATTTTAAAGCTGTAGAGTTTGTTAGGTTGAATCGCAGAAACAAATTGAATAATTCTCTCAGTGTTGGATATTTTCTTAATTGAGGAAGTCTATATGCTGTTTAATATCTACTATTAAGGCTCTATATATACCGAAACCGTGAAACCGTCAGTTAGTATCAGATAAGGCAGTGGTTGGATTATTTCAGTGGAAAATCCATCGGCCTCGGGAGTCAATGATTAAATTAGGATTTGAACGCCGAAATACGAAACCCAGTCGCAATTCCTAAACACGATGATCGTTTGTGGTAAGGCGTGAGATATCGACCGTGGCGTATGCCCAGGGCCTATTTTTAGCAATCGACCCATTTGCCTCCTATACCTACATGAAAATTTCAGGTCCCACCCATTGGCTGGAGCGTTGTGACGTCACAATGACATGCCGACCAATCGGCGGCGTAGGCTCTGCGCATGGCCGCGAAGCCTTCGCACCGGGTCTAGCGAAGGATGTCAGTCTGGGCTGGTAAAACCCAGGTGTGCCAAGCTCTCGCCAACACAGCACAAGGTTAATATTTTTTTCATTTATTTATCCGCCATTTTGTTTATTCGTTACGTTCAAATTTGGTGTTCCATTTTATAAATACAGGTGATATTGTGCTTTTTATTCTATATACTTTTGTATTGAGTGTTCGATGTTATATAATCGTGATTTTGGTATTGCGTAATGTATGTGTGCGAGTGAGTGGGAGAAAATATTTTGGGGGGGCGTGTGAGAGGGATGGCATTAGTTAGTGATTTTTTTAGTGGAGGCCATATATATAAAGTTTTTTATATGTAGATATTTTCAATAAGTGGAAATGGGGATTTTTACGTCAATGCGGTATTTTTGTAGGTCTACTGCACTGTTTTGATTACCTCGCTGGCGCAGTGAGAGCTTAAGAATTTTATGTGAGAAGTTCCAAGTTCGAATAGTATCGACGTAAATTTAAGATTAACCTTTAAATCTAAAAATCAACATGTAGGTAGTAAAAACTGAGAGTTTCCTATATACAGTCATAAATTATAGGTAAGACTGTACTGTTTTACATACTTTTCAATTTGGCAAGTTATCTTTAAATGAGTACGAGTAAATGAGTACGAGTAAACTTTATATTTCTTGGCACAATATTTATGTACAAACAGAAAATAATTCTATAATGCAAGAATGTAAAACCAATTGTATGTAATTTGAATAAAACTATAAAAAATACTTGAGATTTTAGACTTAGATAAGTCTTAATATGGTGAAAGAAGAGCACTTGAACAAAAAATACGATTTTAACCGACTTCGACTTCAAAAGGTTCAATTCAGCTGTACATAAACTTCTGCGTTTAATAATGTTCATCAAAAATCGATTCCAAATTCCTTTTTTGCCGAAATGATTTCCTACCTATCTTTAAGCGCTCTATTTTCCGAAAGATTTGGAGTTCGGTCATAAGCGATCGCGTATGGGTATGATACACTCAGGCCAATTCCAAATGTCCTTCTTAGCTGTGGTCCAAGACTCAAAGAAGACAACCTCTTTCAGATTCAGAGACCATCATTTCCATTTTATCATCTCTTCTTCATACAGACCCGTCGGGACCCTACTGGCGATGTTTATTCGGTTGTCTAAACCCTCCCTAACAACGCTGAGGACCCATACGAACTTTCGGCAATTAATCAATAAGAAAAAAAAATCATGATTTCATGTTATAAAAATATCTACTAAAAAAATACTGCGTGATTATTAATAATAAGAAAAAAACTGAAGATAGGCCAATTAGTTATGAATTTTGCATAATAACAACCCAGTGCCAAGTTGTTATTATATTGATAGAACTTCAGCCGAAATTAATAGTTCATTACATTTTTAGAAGAGAATATATGAGAATGAGGATCTATAATATTCAATTTTGGCAGTATTATAACTTTCAATCTTCTACCAACAGCAGTAATATTAAATTGTTTTATTTATAGCAGTTAAACACAGTTCTAACACAGTGTGCCACAAAAAAGAATAGGTATTTCATTCATTCATTCATTCATTTTGCTCGTAACATTTTTCGTAGTAATTTCCCTACACACACAGTCTGCGAGTGAAATTACGTCTCAAGTTAAGGGCTTTCGGATGTCTGCCGCCGGAAACCACTCCTCTAACCGTTTCCGGTCGCCATTTTCTGACAGGAAGTCGGCTCGGTTTTATGACTTCCGGTTTTTCACGTACGAAAACGTACAGCTCTATGTATAACTTTGTAGGACTCTACAAAACTATGTTCGTGTAAAGAAATAAATTCATAGTTTAAGAGTTTCATCTGAGTTTTGAATTTTTGCAGCATTATAGTTTTTTATTTTGAATAATAAAGTTTGCCGTCGCCAAACGTTTCGCGATTGTGAATTTATATATTATATTAAATTAACATATTTTTTTTGGATTTGTTGCGTGTGTAAAAACTTACGTATAAACAGCGGTATGTTTAATTCCTTTAATTTAAAATGGTCAAATAAATATATCGAAATCTCTATTTCAGGTTAATGTGGCACAAAATATCATTAATTATTAAGATACAAATCTGATAAAAGTAAAGCTTTGAAATGGTATTACAACAAAATGTAGAATAAATAAATGTTCCTCTTGTTACAGAAGACCACCTCGGCGCACCATGAGGAAGAACTAAAAGCTCAAAGTCCAAAACAAAAACCAATACATATCAAAACAATGCACTGATAGCGTTAACCGTACCATAGATTATACACATAGTTTATAAAAAGCACTAAGTAACACGGCTCTTTGCTATATTTTAAGAAAAAAAATACAGACTGTTGTACACGTTCGAAGTTTAAAAGTTCGCGTTTGAATTTCCCGCGCGCGTGGGGCAGTCGCCCCCTGGGCTTTGACCGTGGAGGACGAGGGGGGAGCGCTGCTCGGGCGGCTGCAGGGCGCGCTGCGAGGCGGCGCCGCAGCCGCTTCGCCATCGCGAGTCGCCAACTCCATCAAGGGATACCTCACTAACAAAGTCGGCTCGCTCCAATTGAGAGATACAGGTATGTACAAATAGTTTGTTTTAAAGATTAATATAAATTGTAATTATTTGTTTTTAATTGTGATTGCTTAAAATGGCGTCTGTTCGAGAATTCCCCGTCAGAAAAGATGGATGTTCTTGAGTCGAAGGTCAATTCAGACAGTTAATTTCGTTTGCGGTCGAAATCTGTGGCGCGATTTCATGACCAGTGTTCCCATCGAGACCTTGGAGATGGCGATCATGATTGACTTGGAGTGTATCACCAGCCTTACGCCTTTAAACAACCAGCACTTAAGGATAATTTCCTAACTTTGCAAGATACAAGTCGGAACACGTAACAATTTCTCTATTTATCCTATATTGCTAGTCGCGTTAAGAACCTTCTTTCTAGAAATTTAGCTCTGAGTATTTTATCTAACTACTTATTTAGATAAGGAACTGTACTAAAACACAAACAGCGTGATTGGTTTTTCTGACCAACATTGGCGTCAAATTAAAACTTTACAATATTTTCACGCCTTATAAATAAACGCCTAAAACAACATTTCCACCTTAAAATATTCCAAGGATAATATTTATTTTAAAAGGGAGCAAACGAAGAGCAAATATTTGGCCCTTATTAAATAAAAAGGGGATGGGACGACTTAATAAGGACAAGGCAAACAAAGGAGCGATGTTGTTTCTGAGTGAAAAGTTTGGAGCGCATAGAGTGCTTTTATAACTGACCTATAATAATAAACTTTTATAAGTAGCTACTGCTTTACTCCTGTGGCTGGCTTAAATGGTTACGGATTACGAGCTCTTGGTTTTAAATCCAGAGTCAGGATCTGAAATATCTGGAATATTGGGTTTGCCTTTCTGCTAAGTAATTCTTGGTAGCAGCTTGGAATTTTAAAGTTGGTGGTTACACCTCCGTCACTCTGAGAACATTAAGTTCTGGACTCGAACCAGTACTTCAAGATCCGAAGCTACAGGGCTAACTAAGCAACAAGGCAAACAACAACAAACAACCTTATCAATCCGTGTAATCGATTATAATTTTATGATTTCTGACTTCACAATATTAGCCTTTTTACATTTATTTTTTTGAAAGATACTTACCTACTTTCACTTTAGCATGATCTGTATTTATTAGGTATGTAGCGGATTATGAAAGGCCTTTCGTATAATTCGGAACCAAAATAGTGCAAATAGACAAGAAGTTCGTAGTTATAAAGTTACTACGAAAACATTCATTTTATAATGATATAATCAAACGTATAGTACTTGTTGAGCTTACAGTGCCGTGGGAAACAAACATCCCTAAAGACCATGTATTCAAAGTGAATAAATACTATGACCTTACTAATGAACTAACCAAAAATGGCTATGTGGTTAGTTTATACGCGGTAGAAGTGGGTGAGAGGGGTATATCAGCGAAGTCTCTCTACAACCTGCTAAAAGACCTTGGCCTTACTAGAAGTGCAGTAAGCTCCATATTGGAACGAGTGTCCAAAGCTGCACTAGTAGGGTCCTTCCGAATATGGTTGGGCAGGGAGAATAACTTGAACAGAGGAGGTGAGTGTTGACGCGCGTCACAAAGGGTACCCTTAAACCTACACCCGTGTCACAAGTCTCGGGCTCTGTTCGGAGTTTTTCTGTCAGCCACGCGATGGACCCGGCACCCGCACGGTGAATCCATGGAATGCTAAGATATTCGTCTCAAAACTCGACAGGACAATTATTAAAATTAACTTCACGCCTGTTAATATCAGTACCAGTTTTAAATGTTTTTTTTTTATCGACTACAAGTTGGCCCTTGACTGCTATCACACCTGATGTTAAGTGATGATGCAGTCTAAGATGGAAGCGGGCTAACTTATTAGGAGTGGGACGAAAATCCACACCTCTTTCGGTTTCTACACGACATCGTACCGGAACGCTAAATCGCTTGGCGATACGTCTTTGTCGGTAGGGTGGTAACTAGCAACGGCGAAAGCCTCCCACCAGCCAGACCAAGACAAATTAAGAAAAATCTCAATCTGCCCCGCCGGGAATCGAACCTAGGCCCTCTGTCTAATAAAATACTGATTAGATGCGATCCTAGTCAAGATTTTACTTGTAATCCAGGGGAAAATGCCTTGCTTTAAAATTCGTGATGTACCCCCACAAAGTAACTACTATTCAGGATCTTGATAATATCGATCAGATGGGGTGGAAGTCAAGATTTACTTGTAATTTAATAAAAAAAAAGGATTGAAATAAAAGTAAATATTTAGTTTGTGATTGAATAAAAAACATCTGTAAAGGATGCAAAAAGGGAATTTACTGTGATCTCGAAATGTTGTTAGTTAAACGTCAATTTATCGGTAACGCAGCGGATCAAAGGCAACTCAATTTGCCGACGTCACTCGCAGCTCGGTCTATGATTAGGGCGCTGTGGGGTAAACGCGAAATTGTTAACATTTAAGTATTTGCCGTAACATTTGCGGATGAATTGTGTCGAGTTTTAGACGATTACCCTTTGAAGTGCTTCGAGGTGTATTAAATCAACTTATATTAAACGTTTTGAAAATATTGACGGCCTCTGTGGCGAGATGGATTTATGCGACGTAAGTTCTGGGTTCGATCTCCGACTGGAACGATCCCGATTTTCTATATTGATGCAGGCCATTTGGTTGGAAGTTCCGGCCGTGATTAGTCACCACCCGTCAAAGACTTAACGTTACGGTCTGATGTGTAGAAATCGAAAGGGGTGTTGATTTTATTCTACTTCTAACAAGTGAGCCCACTTGCATCATCATTTACCATCAGGTGTGATTGTAGCCAAGTAATAAATAATTAAAAGATTTTTAACAAAAAATAGAACCGACTCAAAACGGACTAAAAACTAAGAAATAACTGTGTCATTTAGTGGCTTTAATTTACTTAAGCATATCTATGTACTCTCAAAGTATATTATATACTATATATATATATTATATATATATATATATAAGAAACTACCCGCGACTGCGGTACGAGTAACATCGTTTCACTGTGCTCCGTAAAATTATTTGTTACAACTTATACAAAACCGAAGTATAAATCAAAAATTTTGCGATACTTTACTAATAACTGTGTTTTGTGACTAAATAAGTAACACTTGTGGTTTAATATTATCGAAGTTATACCTAAATCTTTACGGTATTCGTTTGCACGATGTCTTTCACCGAAAACTTGCACGGAAAAGTCACAACGAAGTCAATTACTCCTACAACTGAGAAAAAAGAGCAGGAAATATTCCTCGGAGGTGGATCACAGCCCGATCTGTCCAAATTAAAAGATATAACTGATATTTCACTACGCAAACGTAAACAACCAGGGCCGGACTGCGACTGCCGCAATGAATTATTAAAACTTCACCAAGAGATAAAAGGTATGTTTGAAGCTTTTACACTATCTCAAAAGGAGAGTACATGCTTTCTTTTCATCAAGATATATCGCACATAAAATCAAAAGTCGATAACATTCAGTCTACTACTGAACATTTGGTCATAGAACAAAATAAAATTCTTGGCGAAGTTTCCGAATTAAAAACAAAAAGCCTCATTGCTGAAGAGAATATTACACGTCTGGAAAATGACATTAAGAAATTAAAATCTGAAACTACAAATTTTACATCCACGATATCAGCGAATTCTAAAGAAAATATTCTGCAAGAGTTTCGTGAACGAGCTGGCAGGGAAAAAAATATAATTATGATAGGCATTCCCGAAATTTATGCGGAAAATATCCATGATAGGATTGCACACGATACCAGTGAAGTAGCCAAGGTGCTAAGTAGTTTATCGCCAAACTATCCACAGCCTAGAAAAATTATGAGACTTGGAAAATACAAACCTGGAATGTATCGCTCTATAAAATTGATTTTTAATTCAGCTGAAGAATCTAGAGAAATACTTAAAAATAAGGCTGACATCAAAAACAAAAATATTAAAGTTTTTGCAGATCAAACACCGACACAGCAATTATACTTTAAGAAATTAAAAGAAGAACTAGCAACTAGGCAAAAACGTGGAGAAAGCAATCTTATAATAAAATACATAAGAGGTACTCCCAAAATAGTTAAATCATCAAAAAACTAAGAAAACTATCGCAACAAAATTATATTAAAGAGGAGGAAACGATAACCTACCAAATATTACAAAATTCTAAAGATTTAGAAAACAACCGATGTTCATTGAACTTTTTGTACTGTAATATCAGAAGTATAGTTAAACCAGGAAAATTGGACGAGTTAAAATGTATTCTAAAGTCATTTGATCAGCAAATACACGTACTACTCTTGACGGAAACATGGATAAAGTGTGAACAGGATGCTCAAAACCTTGTAATTCCCAACTATACACATTATTACAATTACCGAAATAATAAAATAGGTGGAGGAGTATCGATTTATATATACAATAATATAAAACACTATTTACTAAAAGAAGAATATATAAATGGTAATAACTACTTGTGGGTTCATACTGAAAAATACAACATGGATATAGGATTAATATACAAGCCTAGCTATACGAATCTGAATCTCTTCTTGGAAGATTTCGAAGTACAACTACAACAAAGCAAACGAGCCATTATATTCGGCGACTTCAATATTAACCTATTGTCAAAAGATGGAAATACTCAAAAATATACAGACATTATAAAGGAAAATGCATATGAAATAATTAATAATATAACCCCAGAATATTCCACCAGGACAACAACTACCACAAATAGTATTCTAGATCATATGATAACAAATTTAAAGGACAAAACCTATCACATAGCCTTGTTAGACTCTTCAATCTCGGACCATCACCAAATCATTCTTGGAATGAAAAATTATAAACCGGAATCAAATCAAAAAGTACTTTATGAAGCTATTAACTATGACAACTTATTACAATATTCAAAAGAAGTTAATTTTGATGTGTGTGAGTATGATGTACTAGAAAAAACATTAAAAAACATTATTAAAAAGAGTTCCATGGAAAAAATAAAAATACTTAATCTACCAAAACAGGATTGGATTAACAAAGAAATAATTAACAAAATAAATAAGAGAAATGAGGTTTGGATAAAAACTAAGAAAAAACCTAGTAACACAGATATAATGAATAATTTTAAAAAAGAAAGAAATGAAACTTTAGAATTAATTACAAAGACAAAGAACAAGTATTACATTAGTTTATTCGAAAAATGTAAAACCGACCGTAAAAGAACGTGGGATCTCATTTTTACCTTGGCTAATAATAAAATAAAAACAAAAAGTGCTCCTCCAAAATTAATAACTGAATCAGGAATAGTTTCTGATGAATATGAAATATGTAAATATTTTAACAACTTTTTTGTTCAAATTGGTCCTAATTTAGCTAGTCAAATACCAACTATCCATAACACAAATACTTTATCAATAATAAATCAAGAAAAGTCGCGAGTCCATCCAAATATTTGTCTTTCTAAATTTACACCATGTACAGTGGACGAAATAACCCAATTAATAAACAATCTTGATTCAAATTGTAGTTCTGGTATAGATGAAATTAATACAAAATCTATAAAATGTATCAAAGATTATTTATCTCCATCACTTGCAATGTGCATAAACCATTATTTAGATCAAGGTGAGTTTCCCAGTAAACTTAAGATAGCAAAAGTTACCCCGATATATAAGTCCGGAAAGAAATCTGAACCTAGCAACTATAGACCAGTTTCGGTACTGCCAGTAATTTCTAAAGTTTTCGAGAAAGTCATTTATAACAGATTGCTTCTTTACCTTAACCAGATAAACTTTCTTTTTGAACGGCAGTATGGATTTCGCCCCAAATCAAACACACTATCAGCTACTATAGATCTTGTGACTAAAATAAAAACCAACATTGACTCAAAAAATATTGCTCTAGGTATATTTATAGATCTAAAGAAGGCGTTCGACACCGTGAGCCATTCGATCTTATTAAAAAAACTTGCAAGTATAAAAATAACAGATACCGCATACAAAACTTTTGAATCGTACTTATCAAATCGATCTCAAGTTGTAAAAATTGGCAAATATCAAAGCGCCATTCAGTCGATTACGTGCGGAGTACCTCAGGGCTCTATACTGGGACCCCTTTTATTTTTAATTTATGTAAATGACATTAGTCAGATTTGTCTACATGGGGAAGTCAGTCTTTATGCTGACGACACTTGTATATTTTACTATGGACGCTCAATCACTGATATCATTAAACTAGCACAAGAAGATCTTAATAAACTAAATTCATGGTTTCAGCAAAATTTACTAACGGTCAATACCACAAAAACTAGCTATGTCATCTTTAAAGCAAAGAACAAAAATATTTCCAATCATGTACCACTCTCAATAAATAATAATATAATTAAAGAATCTACCCAAGAAAAATATTTAGGATTAATAATTGACAGTAATCTAACATGGAAACCACAAATAAGTAAAATAAAATCAACGCTTTCGTCCCTCCTGGGATCGCTTTATAGAATAGTTCGATGTCTTCCGTTAAAAGTTAGAAAAACCATCTATAGTTCTCTTGTAAAGCCACATATCGACTATTTAATAGAAATATGGGGCACCGCTGCAAAAACCAATTTAAACTGTTTACAAATTATTCAAAATAAAATTATAAAAATTCTGTACCACTTGGATTTCAGGACTCCTACAAAATTTTTATATTCAAAAACAGAGTTAATGAATATTCAACAAATATATTACTATAATACCTGTGTACTAATCAAAAAAATTAAAACTCACAAAATCCAGTCGCAGTTAACATTTAAAACAAAAAGAGACTTAGGACGTCGTTTGCTTCGTAGTGCTGATAATATTTCCTTACCACAACCACGCACCAATTATGGAAAAAGGAGCATAACTTTTGAAGGAGCACAAATGTTTAATAAATTACCCTTAGATATTAAAAATATAAATAGCATAAATATTTTCAAGAAAAGATTAAAAAAATACATTATAAAGAATGTCTGAGTACGGTCCTGGATATGCATCGGCATTGCCAGGCGCGCTAAGTGCAAACGTTTTACAAATCTACCTACATACTTTTACGATCGGTTTGTTGCTCGCCGCTGCGCATTTTCTTTTGTAAAATTTATAATTAATTTCTCATTAAGTGAAATTTTGTAATTTCTTTTGAGAATAAAGATTCTTTAACCACAATCGCTGCAAGTGTGCCTATACAATTTGAAGAGTTCCTTCAATTTTTCCCAGGATATCATCATAGGATTCTAACATGATGACTGTGGGACCATCTTGGAAGTTTGCCCTTTCTAAGAAAAAAAGAATTATCTAAATCAGATAACTCCGTAAAAAGTTATGCGTGGTCATACATAAAAATAAAATAATACTATACGTGTCGAATTGAGAACCGAACAGAGAATTAAAAAAAAAGCGTGACTTGTTGAAAGTGCCAATAAACTATACCAACTTGGAATTTTAGAATTATAATTTGAAAACAAACACTCTACGGTTTTAATATTTTCATAACCACATTATTTATGAACCAACTTTACTTTATATTGCTGGTGTAAAGTTTAAAATATAAACCTTCGACATTACAAACCAAGTAATGTATAAAGCTCAAAGCGGCGTTCTCGCGGCGCAGTTGTAATTTTTCGATGGGCGTAATTGATGCAATTAGACGGGGTGAAGGAGCAAACTTGGCAAATTGTTACTCCTTTGAAGGGTGTCGTTATGCGGTTTGCGCCGGGAACATAACGAGTTGATGAACTGGGAAGAATGAGGCCGGTTTACGTCGCCAAACTATATTTTATTATATTGCTAGCCGTGCGCAATGGTTCCACGTGTGTAGATTCCTTTCATGTAGAAACACGGGCGTAGCTACGAGTATAGCTTTGTCTTTAGGTCCCAGGGTCCACGGGGGTTTGGTCCACAGGCCCAAAAATGATAAATTAGGTAGCTTTTGCCTTACTCTCTGCAGTAAAGTAAAGAATTTTTAATTTAAATATTTTTGTTTCCTCATAGTGAGCGTCGGCATAGCAGTAAAATATAAGGTTCTTAATGCAAACCTTAAAGTTGCGAATTGTGAACGTCATAAGTTTTGCCTTATATCCATCTGATGAATCGTTCGTGATTTTTGAGATCCCTAAACCCCCCTTACATAAGGCCATGGTATAAAAGGGTATTAGACGTCATCTCGTGATGTGTCAGTTGATATGAGATGAGATGGATTTTAGAGAATATAAACTACGATAAAGTGATAGAGAGCCTCCGACGATCAGACCTTCGTTATTTTACAAAAGTTGAAAGTTTATTAACAAATGTTGCCAAGGGTAAACTGGAACAATAATGAAAATTGGATATGGTGGCTATAAAAGGTAGCAAATTCATAAAGTTTAAACCTTCAACCTTTAAATATACTTGCATGAATCGTAAATTTTTCATGTTTTCTGTGGGATAGGTTATATGAGAAATTATTTTCTCACTTTCCTGCCACTTAATCAGTTTATATCTTTATTACTCATTTTTTCTACCGTAGAAGCATGGCAGGGCAAACTTTTAGGTTTTATATATTGAAGAAGGTTGAGTTGTCTCTTAAATTATAATTTTTTTAATAATAGGAACTAACATTTAAAACACTTTTTCCTTTTAACTAGTTTGAAACAGTCTTTAACTTACTGTTTAAGCTTTTAGTTTTGCATATAAGAAAGTTTAGTTTATGTATATGAGTCAGTCATGAGACATTATTATCGTATTTAACTATTTTAAAATTCAAATAATATGTATTCGTAAAGCCATTATTTATGCTGAAATAGAAATGTACCAGAATACACAAATATAGTCTGTAATGCTATAAAAACAAAGGCAGCAGGTAGAGGTAGAAGGGGAGGATGGGGTGGAACGCACCACTCCGACCATGAATATTTGATATCGCCCCCGCCGCGCCGCGGGCATGACTCGTGTATCACGTGACTACGCAGTAGAATGTTGCCATACCTATTCCGTATATTTGGCATCACAAGAGTGTAAACGAAAGTCAATTCACAGTTGAAATATGAGTATTGTTTTACTTTATACACTTAGACACGCGTTTACACACTCGCTGCTTTCGATGGAGCAAACCAATGTTTGATTTATGTTTACACATCAGCGACTTCATTCACGTGTATATAGAGATTTTGTGAGAAACTTAGAATTTAATTTATCTCTATGTAAATTTTTCTCAAAATCATATTTTCAATGGATTCAACAAATAAACTACTTGACTGTTCCATATTAAGAACAGTATTAACATATGTATTAGTATTAAAAGAGATGCTAGAAAGGACATTGTCATAATTTGCCCCAGGCTGTCTAAACATATGTTCTTATTTAACTATTTTATTTAAATACACAATGAATTTTAAACAACTACCAATGTTTCATAGCAATCACTTGAAAATATATCAAAAATATAAGAATTTCAATCGATTTTCGAGAATCACGTGACCGTCGTCGTTGTATGAAAAGTCAACTTTTATAAACCTTCACAACTTTTATCAGCGACTGCTTAGCTACAAGTAACTTTAGTACTATTTAAATAGAAGATTTGTACTATTTAATGATATATATATATCGTCTCTGGGGCAGACTTCTATACATTTTTTACTTATGTCCTTTTTTAATTGCAACAAAATTAAAAGAATTAACAATGTAGCCAATTTTATTAAATATAACTTTAACAGTGTCTTTCTTCAAATGTAGCACCAAATTCTAAATACCGTCGTAGTATAGCTATTCAAAGTAGATACATATTTCATAGATAAGCAAATATGTTAGGTACATATTCATGAATAACAAAAACAGAGATATTATCCGGTCTTATTTAACACTTATAAAGATAAATTGGTTAACATTCTAGCCCGGGGAAACATTTGTGATGAGAAACGTATCGATTTTTACCTCTGGTAACGTTTTGTGGTTTCTCTTCTCTTTTATCCTGCCTAAAAATATGATATATTTACAATGTTATTGGGTGAAAAGGGAGGCGTTATTCTTCCTAATTAGGCATAATAAGCTAAATGCACTATTGTTTTTATTTAAAGTTCAATATCATAAATTATGTATATCCCTCACGACATAAGATAACTTATTTTAATTAAAGTTCATAATATATAAAGATTTGAGTTATAATCATACTAATATTATAAAAGCAAAAGTTTGCGAGTGTGTATGTTGTTAGTTCTTCAAGGTTCATAACCGATCTGGCTGAAATTTAGAGGAAAGATTGGTTATACCCTGGATTAAAACATAGGCATATTTTTATCCTAATATACCCACCGGAACGGAAACTATGCGTGAGAATAAACTAAAAGCGAGTTTAAAAGTATTAGATTTACTATTCTAACTTTCAAGTCAAGATTATAAATTGTTATTGTTTTTAATCCCTGTAAACAATAATTTTTTTCACCTTTCATAAAGAGATAATAAAATGATATTTTAAATAATTGCAAGCATATCTAACACATATATGTTGTTAGTCATTATCTAATGTTATACAATTAAAAATGATATAGTCATAACGGAAAATCCAATCAATTGAATACAATTTACCAAGGGTGTAAGTGTCATTAAAATGCGATTAGAATTGCCAATGGTACTTGAACAACAATCGCGATTGTCATCGATTGTTAGCGGCTCCGGGCCCCCTTGCTTTGACGTCGCGTGACTAATGGATGTTCCGAGGCAACCCGAGCGGGATATGTTAGTGTGGCATAAATATAATTGGGGTGCTGAAGGTTTTTGGGGCACCAGTCACTGTTTTGATATAGATCAAGGTATAATAAAGAATGATTTGAGATTATACTGTGCACTTGAATCGTAGAATAAAAATAATACTAGTCAAATGAAGCTCAGAAATGTCAACTCACGCGTTTCATAATGCTTTACTCAGGCAACATCTAATAATTTGTATGCTCCATACTAATATCCTACAAGGAGTAAGGCCTGACTCTGAATTTAATAAACTCTAACTCTTAAGTAACGATATTTTCCAGGATAATGGCCTGGGTTGACGGTTTAACGTTATCCCTGAGACCCTGTAACCTTTCTGTTATTAGGTTACGCAATTTCATAAATTCACTAGCAAAAGTAATTCCCAAAATTAAGGAAAATGTCCCTTGAAAATTTCCAAATCGTGTCGCAGTAATTTACTCGAATGTTCGTATAAATACTTATCTCAAATCAGCTGATTAAGCGATCCAACCCTCCGATAGTGGTATTATGCGAACAGAAATTGCAGCCGTACAAATTCTAATCACGTCGTAGACTCTGTGTATACATGGCAACGCAAGTAGGAAATATAAACACTAAAGTAAATAAAATCATAAAATTACTTTAGACTCTTTATATACTATTCCTTTTAAATAAGCAAGTTTTGTTCGAATATGTATATTCGAACAAAATATTGTCATGGTAAATATTTGAACCAAACCATATATTTAATTGTGAAAGAGTTAGCTAAGTATTTTATGTGGAGGCTCTAAGCAGAAATTAACCTGGCGACGTGTTGCTATACTATAATTATAATTTTACCATCTGACAGACGTTCTGCGAGGGTTCTATTTTGTTTCATAGAGTCAAAAAACAAGAGGATTTGAGTATTCCTTATGCCTATTCAAAATTTTATTTATTGTACTGAAACTTGCGTCGCCTTGTATACTCTGAGCCCCGTAGCCGTGTGGGCAATCAGCGCCCTCTGCCCCGGCGGCTATTTATCTGCGCGTAACTATTCGGTACTGCGCCGTCCCACCTCCGTCTCCCCTCGAGTTTTAATTTCATATTCAGATATGCTAATAACATAAATTCAACCGTGATTATTTTTGGAATAAATTTTGGGATTAATTTTTCGAATTGTTGAATAAGGATAAGGAAGAAGTTATGTTTTAAATTTTTTATAGTTCTTTTTTAATTCCATTTTTCACTATTATTGAGTAATTCAGGATTTTATTTGAAAATTGAAGTTTTTTAGTTAATCCGAACAATAAAAACCTTGAAAGAACCTGAAGAATCTTGGTATTCTGATGGATAGCAACCTTTTTTGCAAGCCACAAGTAGCACAAATTGGTCAAAAGATTTTTAAGGCTCTTGGCTCATTAAGAAGGTGGAAAAATCTCTTACCAATGAAAACCAAGTTTCTATTAGCGAATGCTCTCCTTCTTCCCATCCTTGATTACGCCGATGTCTGCTATCTAGATTTGACTGAGGAGCTCCTTAATAAACTAGAACGTTTGCAAAACTTGGGTATAATAAGACTCACATTTGGACTCAGGAAATATGGTCATATAACAGAATATCGTAGGAAACTTAAATGGCTTCCTATAAATCTTCGGCGTAATCTGCATATTCTTTCTCTCCTTTACAGTACTCTTTTTTATCCTTGGACACCACTATAGCTGAAAGAGCGTTTCACATTTCTTGGCCCAATCGCATCGCAGGACTCGCAGCGCTCTTGTAGGCAAACTTTTTTAGCCATGACTAAGTGCAATACCAAAACATCATAAGATTCTTTCACTATCAAAGCAGCTACACTATGTAACGCACTACCCCGAAATCAGAGGTTCAAAGTCGCTAACTATTTTTAAAAATCGTGTAAAGAAACACTATCTAACATTTTAATAAGTAGTTCATGTAGGTATTAGATTAAAGATTACTTTGTTAAATATATGTACTATGTGTATAATAAATATATATGTATTGTATAAGTAATATATATATATATATATATATATATATATATATATATGTATATATATTGATATAATGTGTATATATGTGTATGCCGTATTAGATGTATGTATATTCTAGTTTTACTTTCTTTTCTTTATTTTTGGAATTTCCCGTCTCACAGAATATTTAGAATCTTTCGGTAGGTTGCCTGGAAGAGATCGCTCTTAGTTAGTGATAAGGCCGCCTTTTGCCAATTAATGTTACTCTGTTTTTTCTGCTATATTTATCTTTATAATTTGCAATAAAGTTTTTAAAATAAAAATAAATAAAATAAAAAAACTGAAATTCACAATTTTGTTCGGATAAGGATGATGATGAAATTGCCTCAAATTCGAATTACGGAACAAGCTTTAAGCAGTATTCAGTTATATTTTCAACATTTTCCGAATACAAACAAAAGGAAACAATATAAAATTTTCATTCCGAATAAATTGTGTCCATTAGCGAAAATAGAACAAAGGCACGGACCAATAAAGATACCAGCCTCACTTCCGGTATTGTTCCGCGGTCGAATTTCCGCCCCCAATCAGGGTTGCCACTAATGAAATGTTTTTCCTTGACGATTCGAGGTTAACTTATACAGAACAGAATTACTTATCACGTCGGTAAAGCAATTTAACTAAAACTAGCGGATGCTAGTGACTTCACCTGCGTGGAATAAGAATAAAAGTAGTGGATTACGAAAATAAAAATAGCCCTAATCTACTCTTATCTTCTCCTAATTATTATATTAGCCCTCAAATATGAATATTTTTCTCCGTTTTCCACATTTTCACTGATTCTCTAAAAGTCTCTGATAGTCTAAAACCCACCTCAATTATTGGAATATCCAACACAAAATGTCCGCTATGGCGGGCCTCCATATACTAATAATCTAACACAAAAATAATTTTTCAATTCTAACAAGTAGTTGCAGAGATTAGCGCGTTCAAACAAACAAACTATTTCTTCAGCTTTATAATTTTACTATACATTAAGGCTGACATCTGATAGACATAAGTCTATATATAAGTTAATTATTGGAACGAAGTTCCTTATCGAGCGTTGTGAAAGGGGGCTAGACGGAAAAAATTCGTACGAAAAGTTGTCACGACACATGATGTCTCGCGCCCTCGTGGCGCCCTCTGGTGTTTCGGTGTACAACAACAAATATTATTATTACTTAAAAAAAATAAAATTTTATTACAATTCCTTCACTAATTAATCGAAAGGAACTTCGTTCCATCCGGGTGTCCCTTGACACCTCTCAACTTTTTTATTTAACAAGCATTGTCTAACTTACATCTCCATATGAATTTGAAACTTGTTGGACATACACCAACCAAAACTAAATAGGCACGATGTAAATCTTAATGTATCTTAACCAAACAATAACACCATTTCCGACACGGAATTTAGCTATTCCCTTTGAAACAGCATTCTATTGTCAATTGCAGGAATCCGGCAAGTTCGCGCGGTACCAACTTAATCCCACTTTTAATAAACACGCTCCCCCTTTGTTAATATTCGCCCTTGCTTGAGCTTACTTGTGTTCGAACCGCAACAATATCAGAGAGAAGGGAGTGAGGGAGTTTACCTATAGCTGATGTTATAGTAGGGTTGTCACAGTCTTGTGTTGCAGCTCGCTATAGTGCTGCTGCATTCAGGGAAAATGTTTAATAGACTTGTAGTACTAGTAAAAATAAATCATACAACCGAAGCATCCTTTGAGATTTAGGGACTTTTTTATCTACTACAAGTTGGCTCTTGACTCCAATCACACCTGATGTTAAGTGATGATGCAATCTAAGATGAAAGCGAGCTAGCTTGTTAGGAGTAGTATGAAACCACACTACTTTCGGTTTCTACACGACATCGTACCGGAACGCTAAATCGCTTGTCATTACGTCTTACTCGGTAGAAAGACAAAGACCAAGACAAATTAAGAAAATATCAATCTGCCCCGCCGGGAATCGAACCTAGGACCTCCGTTTTATAATTCCACCGCGCATACCACTGCACCACGAAGGTCGTCAGACTACTTCGATTGTGTGAATTTTTTTCTTGTCCTAGTGTCTAGGCGACATATTGGAACACTGTGGGGGTTATGGTCGGTGTATGTCCGACAAACAGTATTCGTTTCCCCGTGGCGAGTATATACCCATGAGGAGGAAGATATAAAAGAATAAATTACTCTTCTTCTGACGCTATCGGGTAAAAAATCAGTAATATATATTCTTTGTGATAGAGTTACACCGGAAAATTTTAGAGCACCATGCTTATTTCTGTTGTCAATGTGATGTGTTCTAATTTAAGGTATAATTGCTGAAATTAAAATCACATAAAACTAAACCTAACCTAAGACTTAGGTTGAAAGGGGCACTACAAAGACTTTTATAGAAGTTGGTTTTCCATTTCATTTTCATAACAGCTTATTTTTTAAATTTAAATGGCACTGCATGGCCTAGGGCTTTTTTATCCTTTTCTTAGGGACGGTATAATATTATTAATGTTATATAAATATAAATAAATATATTATAGGACAATTAACACACACATCGCTATATAGCCCCGAAATAAGCGTAGGTAGCTTGTGTTATGGGTACTATGATAACTGATGAATATTTTATATATATTATACATAAATACACATAATATATAGATAAACACCCAAGACACTGGAAAACATTTATGCTCATCACACAAACATTTTCCCGATGTGGGAATCGAACCCACGGCCTAAGACGCAGAAGCAGGATCACTACGCACTGCGCCAATCGGCCGTCATATAAGATAAGGAGCTCAATTCCACCACGTTGCTCCAACGCTAATTGGTGGAACTAAAGTTAAAAAAAATACACTGTAACGATTACTTCAATATAATGATCTAAGTTTATGCTTAGAATTTCTTATGAGCAAAAAAAGCCCAATCTTCTTGTAACCCGATAAAGATCTCGAACCCAAGAACTTATGGCCCGCAATCGAACAGGATAACAGTCGAACCAGGCAGTTACAATAAAATATGACCCTTAAATATTTATAGTAATAGGAAACGCTCCTTGGTAACTAATGATGCGTGAAACGGAAGGTATTATAAATATGAGAGGAGGCTGGGGCCGCGCGGACGCGTTACACCACAATAATATTATTTCGGGAGATACCCTATATGTTGTCGCTCTGCTATTACGAAAGGTCGCGATAAACTTTCGATTTTTTTGACGCAATATATTTGTATCGAAAATGATATGTCGACAATATATTTACAGCTATCGCCTGCGGTTTTGGGTGTGAAATCTCTTATTCTATTCCATTTCAGTTCCATTGAGAACAAACCTTTTTTCGGAAAAATATTTCTTTTCGTTCATATAAGTAGGACGACCTCCGTGGCGCAGTGGCATGCGCGGTGGATTTATAAGACGGAGGTCCTGGGTTCGATTCCCGGCGGGGCAGATTGATATTCTTCTTAACTTGTCTGGCTGGTGGAAGGCTTGCGCTGTGGCTAGTTATCACCCTACCGACAAAGACATATCGCCAAGCGATTGAGTGTTGTAGATTGTAGAAACCGAAAATTTCCACTACTAAATTGCCTTCACTTAGACTGCATATCACTTAACAACAGGTGCGATAGCAGTAAATTTAACAACAAGTACTATCTCATTTCATTATACAAAATTTCATGATAATCCGTCGATCAAAACATGTACGCGTAATGATCAAATAACATTGACTTTAGCAAATACTATATTTTATAGTCAACAGAAATAAATTAAAAAACAAGAAACAGTAATTTACTTAATTCGTAAGAAATTGAAATCATATTAAAACAAATAATTTACCATATTTTATTAAATAAAAAAAAACATCCCCATTATTGAATTTAATTACTTTCCTTCAACGAATTAGTACGATCAAATCTTTTGTTGGAAATTTACCAAAAATTTTTTCTACACAAAACTATCGCGTGGAAATTTTTTTTCTCGTAGAGCATTAATTTTTCCGACGCAAGGCTACATCCGCCCCAACCAATACACATGTTCCATTGTCCCCTGTTAAATTAGCCGTCAGTAACGTTGGGTAGGGGAGATGATTTGTGGCGATCCAGATAAGGCCTGCTAATACGCGACGGAACACGATCGGGAGGAAAATTGACCGAGATTCCCATCTTGAGGGCGCCTTGAACATGATGCTGATGCGGCCGGCTTCCGTTAGGATAAAAGATGTGTAGTACGTAACGGTCGTAATATTCGTTAGTTTTCTTTTGTTATTATTGATTAGTCTTTATTTGGCGAATCGTAATTTATATATCACTTGGTATTATTTAGTATAATATAATGATATGATTAATTTATAAATAGCAGAATATCTAAGACTATAGGTTAATGTCAATTTTTCTATCTGGTACTGTATTTAAGATTGTTTTCGTTTATGTACGTTCTTTTAGTTGACATAGATCAACAATAAGACAAACGTTCTTTAGATAGACATATTCAGACTGCATAAAATATAAAGAACCGATTAGGGTAACACTAGGTTAAAACGCTTAAATATTTATAGTGATTTAATAACTTTGACAGCCTCCAAGTTGGTTTTATAAGACAGCGGTTTCAGGTCTGGGTGATGGGTCATACATAGTTACCACATTGCCAAAAAGCCGCCGTTTCTGTAGGATGTAGAAATCAAAAGGAATGTCGATTTTATCCCATTCTCTTTTATTTCACAGCCCGCATCCATCTTAGATTGCATCATCACTTATCAATCTTGTGATTGCAATCAAGGGCTAACTTGAAAATAATAGAAATAATATTGTAGTTCATTTAACATTACTAAGGTATTTAAGCAGCTGATATGTATAAA
Organism: Mycalesis mineus; assembly: GCA_034621355.1. Taxonomy (NCBI): domain Eukaryota; kingdom Metazoa; phylum Arthropoda; class Insecta; order Lepidoptera; family Nymphalidae; genus Mycalesis; species Mycalesis mineus. Next base: position 2,468,059 of record CM067890.1, on the reverse strand, counting down.
CTGTTACATATCATGTACATAAAACTTACATCGATAATAAAGTACAGTCACAAGCAGATTGAAAGTATGTGTCACATAAAGGGACCCAGCACGGAAAGACTTAAAAAATTTATAGTTGGGGGACGTCAGCACAAAATGGAACATGACAATTCAGTGGTGGACGATAAAAGCTTTTTCACGATGTGCGCACAAAGGCACGAATAAATGGCTAATGCAGAGAACAAAGTGCCCATCTCGTTCAGTGTGGACATATAAACGGACAGACCGCTAGCTATTATGCTAAGTCTGCCCGTTTTTGTTTAGTAATTTTTTAGTTTAGTACATGATATACCTCAGTCAATGTAAATTAAAAAATAGTAATTATTATATAAGTTATATATTATGATATGATACTAGCGGATGCGGATGAGGTATATTAGCCGTCAAAGATGAATAATTTTCCCCGTATTTTCCACATTTTCCACTGATTCTTCACTCCTATTGGTCGCAGCGTGTTATAATATTATAGTACAATATAATTTCCTTTAAAAATTAAGCTGTTAAAATAGTAATAATATAATATTTTTAATGCAGTGTTTTGTGGTCGTATTTTCCTTATTCAAAAGTCAGTTAGTTGTATAAAAAAATGCTAAGCAGGGAGCTCTGTTAACTAAAAAAAGCAAGTTGCTATTTACACACACAGTTTAGACTTCAATGCGAATCAAGTTGTGTGGAAGTTATATTTTATTTAATGTTATTTGATCTGATATGTATTTTAATTTTTAATTATAATTTTTTAATTAATTCGACCATAAACTTTTATTTAACTTGTTACATAAAGAAGTACATCACAATCTTTATTAAAAAAACTGCTAATATACAAGATAAGACATTTCTGCTTCACAAAAGCTAATACCGATCCGTGTATCCGCATCCGTTTTAACATTCACAAAGGCCCCACGGTACAACCCCTCAACCCCTCGCCACTTGACATTTCAATCCGTTGTCAAAACAAAAAAGAAAAGAATCCGTGACATTTTTGCATGCCATTTTGAGAATCGCATAACGAGAAGCGGGGATATGTTGGAGGCACCGTTAAGTGGTTTTAGCCCTCGGATAAATTTCTTTTATGCTCAACATCAAGAGGTGTCGTCTATAATAAATTGTGAAGGCTTATTGAGTGTGTTTTTATCTTTATTATTCTTTTCTTTTGAAGAAAAAAAATTTATGTCATCATCATCGTCATTATCAGCCTCCAAAAATAGGCTAGGCTTTTCTCTTTGATAATGATGTTTGGATGCCGGTGGTAGAGTCACTACAAATAGTCTAATTTGACGTTTCAAAAGTGCTTATAATTGGCCTACTTGAAATAAATGATTTTGATTTGAATTTGAATTTGATTCCGATACCTAACGTAAAGAAAGAAAATTTTAATATTGCATAGCCCAACGTTTTACGACTCGAACCCATGTGAGATTTTATAATTATATTTGCTATCGATTCGCACAAAACAGTTTACGGGTGTCATATGAAATTTTTTTAATGAAATCTGATCTCTGTAATCTCCGAAACTACTGAATACATGCAACTCCATCAGACTTTATGCAGATTTATATTTCTTAATTTTAAATTAAACTTTCTCAATTGTTCTATTACATGCTTAAAGATAATAATTAAAATAAAACCAAATTACAATACTTAATGTATTATAAATAAATACTGAGACCAAGTAGACCATGATTTCAAAAGAGGTAATCTAGTAAAGTAAAAAAGAAATAACGCAGTATGTTTCAAAAAGATTCGCACAAAACAGTTTACGGGTTTCATAAGAAAATTTTCAATGAAATCTGATCTCTGTAGCCTCCGACACTACTGAATGCATGCAACTCCATCAGACTTTATGCAGATTTATATTTCTTAATTTTAAATTTAACTTTCTCAATTGTTCTATTACATGCTTAAAGATAATAATTAAAATCAACCAAATTACAATACTTAATGTAATAAATATTTTGACCAAGTAAACCATGATTCCAAAAGAGGTTATCTAGTAAAGTAAAAAAGAAATAACGCAGTAAGTTTTAAAAAGAGAGGAAGATTTTGTTTTGAAAAGAGCTTATTAAACTTCTTGGGCATGGAGCTGAAAATCAGCACTGCACCGTCTTTAAGATTATTTAAAAAATGCTGAGGTTGGTCCATTTTCTAGGTTACACGTCTGTGCCACATGTCGCAGGGGTATACCGGGAAAAGTTGTGATGTGTGGCATTATTTAAAAATAAAGATATTTTTCTTTCCTTCTCTTTACACATCTAGTTACTAACACATCCATCTACTGTAGCAAAACATCCTACACGTGATCATTATTTATGTCAAACTACACTTATTTTGAAACACTATCTCGTTTCTTAGAAGTCATACAAAAACTAACTCTGTTATCATAGAAATAAGTTTGTAATTAACTCGTCCCGGAACGCGTAGAAGAGGAATGGTTCCATTCGCCCCAGTCTCCCCTACGTTTCGTTACGCGATGCAATTACGCCGCGTCGTATTCCACGGGCCGTGCAAATTTAATGGTCGTAGTGGCGCGCTCCAATTAGTGCTGTATTGTGAACGGGACCTAATTCATGCGTATTTAGAATGTGCGTGTGAACAGGGCCTAATTTGTTTGTATTTAGAGTGTACGTGTGTGAAAATACGACCTGTAGGTATGTTCCAAATACCATTATCATATCATTAAAATTTGCTATAAACCACATTACATGAACAAGCAAGCTCATGACTAAGGACCCCGTATGGATACGAAACTAGTCGGGCATACTCCGACAACAGTGACGTGAGTTTTGGCCGTTTATATTTTAATGATATGAAAAATAATCGCGATAGTTTGATTTCTAATATGCCATTATCATCTCCATGCGTGGTAGAAGTCGATGTTAAGCGATAAGGCCACCTTTTGTACCAGCTCAACTTATTATTTTTTCTCTCTGTTCAACGTTTTTCTTAAAAATAAATAAATAAAAAATGAAATAGCGTTTATTCAGCCAGAAAAAGTTAAAAAACAAATTAAAGAACGATACAAAGTTAAAACGAAACAAAGAACAATTAGGTATATTTAGGTAATTAACTTAAACTATGTGGTATACAGATAAAGAATAAATAAATAAATCACGGACGTGGATAAAAACGTCTTTAGAGAACTTGTGACTAACATAATTAATATTCTCAAGCGGCCTGTATTCAGTAGTTCTTTTTAATAAAATGGCCTAAAAAATACTTTTTGCCAAACAATTAGTCAAATCAAAAAGTGGCTGTGACATACGGACGGACAGATATACAGATATGACGAATCCATAAGGGTTCCGCTTTTGCCATTTGGCTGCGGACTAACTACTTGCCTTCTCTTGCCAGCTTCTTGAGTTTTTTATTCTTTAAGAGAAATAATGTATTTTAATACCCAAGAGTTGTTGAAACCTACAACAAGCGGGGATTGTAGGTTCAACAATACAAAGTTTGATATAAAGCTAATCAATAATATATTTACTAACAAATTTAATATTCACAACGGTCAGAAGCCTGTCTTTGGGGACAGGCCACCAGGGAGCGCGGTTGAGTCTTACCTGCTGGCCACGAGTTTACCGTTCAAAGCAGTTTATTTACTTATTTATTTGTACATCACAATTCAAACTTAGGAAAATATGTTTGAAAAACTAAGGTAGAACAGAAGACATAAAATGCATTGGCAGGTAGTAAATTATTGCTTTAATTTACTAAATGACGCAGTTATTTTTTACTTTTTAGTGCGTTTTGAGTCGGTTCAATTTTATTTGCTAAAAAGTTTTATTTCTTTACCTCTCAGCGCCTTCTTCCAACACCTAATAATTCCGCCTTATGTATTCTAATTATTTCTTAATGTGATAAGTTTTAATTAATGTAAATTACTGTGCTAAATTTTCATTACTTTTGTGTACAAACGAAAAGTTGCTATCCAGTGGGGAAATAACGCCAGAGTTTTGGGCACTTTGCTTATACCTTAATTATATCGTGAATATTTTTTTAATTATCTTAAATGAAGTGGAGGCCTATAAAGAGGGAGGCCTGGCCCTGTCGTGGGCCGTTAATAGACTGATAATGATGAAACAAATAAAGACATTCGTATCAGGTATCTAGTATAACAGACGTTGTAAGCGAATAGCTAAAATTGGCGATTTTGTTTGACGCTTTGCTAATAGACGATGCCCGTGGTTTCACCCAGGCAGTTCTCGATTCCGTGAGAATTTCAGGATAAAATGTGGCCTACCTGTTATTCTGATATGTAAGCTATATTGTTGTAAGTAGTTTTTGCGTGAAAGAGTAACAAACATCCAAACATACAGATAAACTTTCGCGTTTATAACAGTAGTAGGATCATCATCATTATTATTATTAATGGCCCACCACAGGCCCAGGCCTCCTTCCTTATAGGAGAGGGGATATGGAGCGTACACCCACCACGCTGCTCCAATGCGGGTTGGCGGGCTTAGAGTGATAATGAATAATTTATTAATCACTATCAGATGTTGATCACAGTGACCGGAACCGACGGCTTAACGTGCTCTCCGAGGCACGGAGGTGTAACACTATTACACTTCCCGACTCCGGGCTTGGAATGTACTGAGAATTTCATAGAGGAATGAAAAAGTCAGAATTATTCCGTGACCCGACCCAGGATTCGAATCCAGGACCTCGTGATCGAAGCCAGATAGGCTAACCACCAGACCAACGAGGCAGTCAGTGGGGCAAGTGGGAGGTTTCACCAAGCGACTGCGTAAAAACGTAACCACTCATATGTTGAAAAAAAAAGCGGTCACTCTCGCTACAACTAGATGGCGCTGCTTTTATTCCATACAAATTTGCGTTACGTTTTTACGCAGTCGATCGGTAACAAACTCACACTAGGCACACAGTAGTAGAAGGATAGCGAGGTCATAATCTAGTGGCCCAGGCAGGTAATACACGTGTACGCCTGGCCTGTTTCAACGGAATATTTTAATGTAATTATGATTTCAGTAGCTTACCTACTTTATGTTTAGAACGTTCTCCCGTTCGCTTTATTAATATTTATGTAGGGTCGGGGGTTGTGTACTGACATAATTATACAAGTTTAAAAGCTAAAAGTTTATTTAGTGCTTTTGCAAATGGATATATTTAGAAGGCGAGGAAATGGAAATGTTGGAAGGGGAAAACGAAGGTAAACGTTTTTGCAAATCCAGACATTCTGATTAAAGACCAGGTTGAAAGTACCATAAACCAACGTACTGGTATGAAAGGTTTCTGAAATTGAAAGAAGCTAAATAGATGTGCAAGGATCGTGGCAAGTGGATGGACGTGGTCTCTGCGTACCCCTATGGGAATAAGGTGTTATTGTATGTATGTATGAATGCATAACATCAATAACATTTATATCTACTAAGCTGCCTCGTTGGTCTTTCCTCGGCTGGTAAGACTACGTGGCTTCAGATTACGAAGTCCTGAGTTTGAATCCTGTGTCACGTTATGAAGCTTTGAGCTTTTCCTTCGTCCGAGAATTTTTCAGTAAAATAAATTTCGTGTTTGTCTGCGGATCTACTTAAGTTCTCTAGTAATACAGCTCTGCATGATGGAACTGATACGGCGAAATAAAACGATTCTATATAAAACGTTTATTGCAAAAAACTGATAGAACTGATCTTAGATTGCATTATCACTTACCATCAAGTGTGAATGAATATAAAAGAGACAAACACCTTTCCTCTTACATCTGTAAACAAATGTAGGTAGTTACCTAAGCTCGCAGATAAAGCCGTAATGCCCCAGCCCGCCACACTAACCCAAACTCGTCAAACGAGATTACAGTTGACTTATCCAACTTTTCCCAACCTACCCCTGCGTCTCCTCAAAGCGGCCCGGGGGACGCCGGCGATATAATCCAGTTTTGCCCATTCTCCCCTTGAAAATGGAAAGCGAAAAAACCAATTTATTTTCTCTTTTACATCTTGCTTTTCCGCGTTGACGTTTGAGTTGGAAAGGTAAATTTTTGCTTTTGCCTTTTCCAAAGATGTTTCTCTCAGCTTAAATAATATAACGATGACTGGCTCGTTGGTTTAGTGGTTAGCCTATGCTTCTTTTACCACGAGGACCTGGGTACGAATCCTGAATCGGTTCACAGAATAATTCTCACTTTTTATTCTTCTATGAAATTGTCAGTACATTCTAAGCCCGGAGACGGGAAGTTGGTGCTGTTGACGCCAGTCACGGAGTCACCCGGGTACTATCATCAATATCCAATAGAGATAGTTAATAAATGAAACATTTTCACCTTAAGCCCGCCTACCCGTATAGGAGCAGCATAATTCTTTTTTTTTTATTGAGAAAGAATACAATAAGGAACTTAAGCTAACTTATCCTAATAACTATACAAATCATGCCCACGTGGAATGATGGCAAGAATACTGGCTGCATTTCTGTGTTGGATAGCCAGACTAATCCTTTCCGCATAATACTTATAATATACAGATAAACACCCAGATACTGGAAAACATCCATACTTATCACACAAACAATTTTCCAGGTGTAAGAATCGAGACCACAGCCTAGGACGCAGAAGAAGGGTCACTACCCATTGCGTTATTCGGCCTTTGTAAATTTTTATTGTCAGATACATTAAATACTAATGTTCTGTTCGCATGCGAGCTAGCCCGGCGGTGATAGGGCACGGCTACACTTGACCTTTGTCTCGCCTCGCCGCTTCTCGCTTTACTTTGTGTCGAGTGCTTTGACAAGCGCTTGCATCCTTTAATCCCTTGTCTCTCGCTAGATTGGGGATTACCACGAGGAAACTATGTTTGTTTGTGTGTGTGTTAATAACGGTAATCCCCTTCCTTAAAAACAGTTTTTAATTTGAACAAGTTAGCTCCTAACTGCAATCATATTTAATAGTATGTGATTATGCAATGCACGGGAACAATTTGACCTTTGACGGCCTCTCTCGGTTTCCTTTGAGTTGAGTGCTTGCATGATTGCGTTGCTTGTCAAGCGTTTGCATACTTACTTATATATAGAAAAAAAAAATACTTGGGTCCACAATTGTTGTATAATTAACGATTTTTAAACAAGAAACAATTGTTGTATAATGACCGATTTTATTGTACGATTTTCCGCAAAAATATTATAAAATCCAAACCAGCACCAAGCATGCGTACTTGCATGCTTGGTTTTAAGAGGTTTCTTAGGTTTGATAATTTTAAAATTCACACCTCCTATGCTCTTATATTATAGGTTAGGTATATAAATGCAAAGCTAACTCCCAGTTCACATGCAAGCCGTAATGTCCGGCGGCGATAGGGCACGGCGACACTTGACCTTTGTCCCGCCTCGCCGCCGCGCCGCCGTGCTCTCCTTTGTGTCGAGAGCTTGCATGAGATATGTGCGACTATTCAAAAGCACGATCGCGTATTCTGAAACGAAATTCTTTTAATTTAACAATAGAAAGTAGAGTAGGCATTGACAAAGGAAAAGAGAATTTGTATTTCGGATACGGGGGGAATAAAAATTTTCTTTTTTTTTTATCGACTACAAGTTGGCCCTTGACTGCTATCACACCTGATCTTAAGTGATGATGCAGTCTAAGATGGAAGCGGGCTAACTTGTTAGGAGTGGGAATCCACACCCGTTTTGGTTTTTACACGTCATCGTACCGGAACGCTGAATCGCTTGGCGATACGTCTTTGTCGGTAGGATGGTAACTAGCCACGGTGAAAGCCTCCCACCAGTCAGACCAAGACAAATTAAGAAAATTCTCAATCTGCCCCGCCGGTAATCAAACCCAGGACCTCCGTCTTATAAATTTACCGCGCATACCACTGCGCCACGGAGGTCGTCAGATATTTCACTTGTTACCAGCTTATTAACGGCCCACTACAGGGCCAGGCCTCCCTCCTTTTAGGAGATGGGATGGAGCATATATCCACTGCGCTGCTCCAATGCGGCTTAGGGTGATAGTTTTGATCTATTAACGATTACTATCCGACGTCTTAACGTAGAGTACGTTAACCCATTACCCCGTTACTTAGGATTCGAACCCAGGACCTCTTGATCGACACCTCATAGGCCTACTAGACTAGACTAGACCAAAGAGGCAATAAAATATGGTTTTCCTTATAATATAAGGTGAGTTTGAATTATTAGCCAGCGGCGAAAATGGAGCAAGTCTCATGCATATAGATTACAATAGAAAAAAAAATTTGTTCACTTTGTACACAAAATGTGCTAAGTGAGTAAGCATTTTGTAGGTAATTTTTAAATTTTTTGTTACTGGTTCTAGAAATATTTTTATTCCGCTGTTGTAATCAGTATCCATTACACTTACTCCAGTTTATCCGCTGGATAATAATTCAAACTCACCTTATATATGTTACAAAAATTTATTTTTTAACATTATTGACGTCGTAAATTAAATTGTACTAAAGTAAAATAAGTTTAGTTAATTGTTTTTGCGAGACACTAGAGTTAGAGAATAGAGTGATCTTGCCACCAGTCTCCAGTAAATATGTTAAGTCTTGAATATTTCGCAGTTAAGATCAAAGCTCTAAGTACCATCTTACACTACATCGTCACTTAACATCAGGTGAGATTGCAGTCAAGTAACTCCTCGTCGTCGTTGTACAAAAAACTAGAGAACAAATACTGCCGGCGATAGGGCACGGACACACTTGAACTGTGTCAAGCTCCAGTTTACTTAAGCCTTTGTGTCGTCGAGTTGTACGAGAAGAATGAACTGCATTGTACAAGCACTTGCCTTATCTAGCTCACTATTATATAAAAAAATTGTAAGTTTTTTTTTATTTAACGTCAAGTAACAAAGTTACAGTGCCGTAAAGTGTGTAGTATCAGCGGTGTCTATGCACAGTGTGCTCAGGAACTTATCGATCTAGTTCCCACCTCACCTTTCTACCATAGGACTGCTAGGCATCGCAATTGTCTGCGCCCATACCTAGTCGATATTCCATGGACGCGTACAAAAGTTTTAGTTCCTCGCTCCTGATTCAAAATTATGGAATGCTCTTCCAGCTCTCGTTTTCTCTACCCCCTATAATGTAAGTATCTTCAAGAATAGGCACCTTTAAGGTCATACCCTATCGGAGGTATCGCAGTTTTATTTGTGATCCTCCGGGAAGGATGATGAAAAAGGCATCTTTTAGGCAAGCGCGTTCCACCGTAGGCTGCATCTTCGCTTATTGTCAGACGTGATTGTAGCCAAACGTTAGCTTATAGAGAATAAAAAAAGTTACTGTAACAATTACTATCTATTACAGATAATAATAAATAAATAATTTATGACAATGATCGGGATGGGGGATGGGATGATTCCCGTGTCTCTTCACTTTCTTCCAGGTTGCTACTGAGAATTTTTCGAAAAGAAGAAAGCTCGACACTATACTCGAGCCTAATATCCCAAGATCCAATGAGGATGATGATAATACTACTACTACTAATTCTACGCGTAACACAATGCTACTAATACAAGTAGTGTATCGTATTCGTATCTTAGATGATTATTAGCCTAGTGTACTCTACAACCTACTATTTATACTTATATGCTGCAGAATCAATTTCGCTGACAATCCAAAGTCTACCCTATTTCGTTTAAATTATGGTCCAAAGTCACTGTATGGTTTTTGGTTGGTCTTTTTAAGGAAGGTCATCGTTCCCCCTCCCCAGGGAGTGCTCACCCCTCGCACCTCGCCCTCACCTGCGCTTTGTAGACGCCGCATACACTCGTACACCTACAGGGGATCTTAGCACAGTTGTAACTACAGTCGTAGCTGACCTTACTTTTTACCCGACTGCGTCAGAGCGTATGTATGTATGTATGCCCATTTCTTCGGCATGCGCTACAGCCTAAAAGGCTGAACGGATTTTGGCTTGTGAGGTGTCGTTGACCTTGCCAAAATTGTGGAAGTGACATAGGCTATATGAATTTTGGCGGCTGTAAATGGGGGAAAAAGGGGGTATGTGTATATTTTTTTTTATCTTAGCAATATGGGTCGTAAAAAGACCATTTCAAAAATATATAAATTATATCATGTTTATGTTACTGTTTTAACAAAAAATGTCAAAAAGTGTCTTATTTCTATACCACAAATTAAAACTAAAAAGTCTCAAATAAAATTATTATTATAAAAACAAAAACTCGACTGCTTAGAAGTTAAGAACTTAAATATATATTGTTAATGTTAATGTACTGTAATATCGTACAATGTTAACAAAAATGTAGATCTTTAGTACACTGGACGGGACGGAGGATATTGCTTCACGGAAAACTATAAAAAAATTAAATTGAGAGGGGTAGCGGGGTAAGAGCACACTTTATATGAAAGTCTCTTTAAAATTAAAAGGGTACCTAAGAGGTTTTCGCGCAGACGAAGTCGCGGGCGACTGCTATATAGCTGTAATGACGTAGGCGAGCGCTAAGAAACGTTTTTTCTAATGCTCACCTCTTTAAGGGGTCAAACGGGAGTTTAAGTCTACACCAAGTTTCATAAGTTATATAAGAATAAGATTATAATCATAAAATCAAAAGCCGTTTCAATAAGTTGGTATCCCAAGAACACCCATTTCATAAAGAGTAAGTAACTGTCAATCAATAGCCCTACTAGGAATTATTAAAAATGATAAAATGATCATTCCCATAAAAAGTTTCTTTATTTTTGAAATCCTATCCGGTCTGAATATAAGATAAGATGACCCCGCTGATAGTCAACGGTGCCACTGTAAATGTAATGTATTAATCTTTATAATATACTTAGTCTCAATAGCTTCACGGATGTACCAAACTTACATACAAGAGTTCCTTGGGGTTAATTCTTGCCAGCCGGACTATTGTCATATTATATTATATTAATAATAAATAGTTTACAGTTGATTTCAGGGGAAAAGGAATGGTTAGTAGTCACATGTAATTTGAACACAGCAATGTTGTTTGGCATCAACAAGGTGCATTCCATATACAAAAAAAGTCCAAGGAAGAGAATGCACATTCTTAATTAAAGGCTGAAGTAATCCTGTACTGTTATAATTACGAAACCATAAGACGAAACATCCTGCGGCTGTGCACGGCAGGGCGCGGCGGTCCTTTCATAGAAATTGCAATTTCATTCCATTTTAATACGTCTGTTTACCTTCAACAGCGCGAGGGGGCGCCAGTCGCGAGGGGAGAAACACTCGTTATTTATATTTCTATCACGTCTCTTCCGTTTTTTTATTGTAATCTATAATAATACTATTTATTCAAAGGTGAAAGCTGCCCCGATAGCTCGATTTGTTTTTTTTAAATGTATGTATTAGGATACACATCGCTATATTATAGTTAAGCGTATATTTGTATGACAGGTACAAAGATAACTGATGAATATGCGTATATATACTCGTGCGTAAAAATACATTCATAATTTAATTGCATTTCAAACTGGTGGTAGATTCAATACAAACAGTTGAAATTGACGTTTCAATATTGCTTGTAAACTAAGCCTACTTAAAAAAAAATGTGTGCGTGTACTAGCGTACACTCGTAAGAAGTGAAACTAACTAACTAACTTATCAACACTCAAGTATTAGAAAAAATTGATACCATAATTACACCCACGTTTCAGTGTATTGAAAAATACAATCAAAAACTTAAGGTTAATTTTAAATAACATGGAAAAATAAATACCATAGTTACACCTAAGTATTAGAAAAAGAGATGTAATTACTTATTTTTTTTAGAAATTCACTGGAATTAGAATTAAAATAAAACCTTTGATTTTGCTGATCACTTCAATATAACATATCTATATATTTATCACGTCACTTCCATAAGTCAAAGATGGCGCGTAACGGAAAAATGTGACGCATAACGAAAAAATGTTACACTAAATTTTTTTCCAACCCCGATAAAGAAGTTTCACTTCAATAAACGAATTTTCAATTTCTGAATTTAATATTTAGCTATCATCATCATCATTATCAGCCTATAAACGGCCCACCACGCGGCTCCAATGCGGGTTGGCGGGCTTAGGGTGATAATGTTTCGTTTATTAACGATCACTATCTGATGGTGATGACAGAGACCGGGACCGATGGTTTAACGTGCTCAACCAGGCACGGGGGTGTAACACCACCAACTTCCAGACTCCGAGCTTGGAATGTACCGAACATTTCGTAGAAGAATGAAAAAGCTCAAAAATATTTAACTATAATGAACACTAATAACAGAAACACGCGCTCATCACACAAACTTTGTTATGTACATGGAATTTCAAAACTTAACTTTAAAATTAAGGTAAAAAGTAAGGGGTGGGATGATAATCACTCCTCTTTCGGATTCTACACGATATCATACCGAAACGCTTAATCGTTTGTCAGCACGTCCTTGTCGGCAGGGTAGTCTACAGGCTAGTCGGCAGGCTAGTCTACCCAGCCAAAACCAGCCAAACTGGACCAATTAAGGATATTCTAAATCCATAATCAGTCTTGGCAAACAGTGTATTTTAAAATTCAATTTTTCATTTCAACATAATATATTGCTAAAAAATCCTTTATAAAGTATTTGGTTGAAGTGCCTAATAAAGCGTTTCAATGATGTAGTTTTATATTGCTGTAATTTCAAGCAAAATTTCTTACCAAATATATTTTCACGTGTCAAAGTTGTTCGTAGCGTGAGCAATTTCCTTCTTCGACATTAAGAGTCGAGACTTTATGAGTCACGCCACATTTTCACCCGCAAGGTCTTTCACTGTATATTTTATGTTAGTGATATAAAAATGAATATTAAATTCATGTTTTTGCATAGACCAGAAGTTTTTTCTCTCATAGAGAACTTTCAAAGCATAGCTGGTTCCGGTGGACCTCGTGTAGCTACATTTCTACCATTTTCCAAATATTTTCTTTTGCCATTTTGAAAAATATGGATGGATGGATGGATATGGAGCAAGTTTTTAGAAGTAACAGTTCAGTATTTATATTGATGGATGAAGTCAAACCAATAGAAGTCAAACCAATATTTTAGTTCTACACTATGTGCAAATGGCACATAGTGTAGAACGTCACGCTAACTTAGACCCCCATCGAGTCTCTTGGACATCCGGGGTCTATTTGGACTACTTGGAAAATCAATGGCATAAAATAAAATTAATGGACGCTCTCGATTTCGCCAGTGAAATAGAATTTAATTTGTTTGTTTTCAAAAAATTAAAGCTTTATTGCTTGGTTAATGAGAGATCCTAGAATAAATTACGTATAATCAAAAATACATTAAATCAAACGTATAGTACTTGTTGAGCTTACAGTGCCGTGGGAAACAAACATCCCTAAAGCCCACGTATTCAAAGTAAATAAATATAATGACCTTACTAATGAACTAACTAAAAACTATGGGGTTAGTTTATACGCGGTAGAAGTGGGTGCGCGAGGTATACCAGCGAAGTCTCTCTATAACCCGCTAAAAGACCTTGGCCTTACTACACGTGTAGTAAGCTCCATATTGGAACGAGTGTCCAAAGCTGCTCTAGTAGGGTCGTTCCAAATTTGGCTGGGCAGGGAGAGTAACTTGAACAGAGGAGGTGAGTGTTGACGCGCGTCACTAAGAGATGTCTTTAAACCTACACCCGTATCACAAGTCTCGGGCTCTGTTCGGAGTTTTTCTCTCAGCCACGCGATGGACCCGGCACCCGCACAGTGAATTCATGGAATGCTAAGATATTCGTCTCAAACAATAATTATAAACACGGCTATCCTGGCATAGTAACTTGGTAAGGGTTGTTTCAAAAATGAAATCTACTTATCAAAATCAAGCAGGTTACGCCATTCATGAATTGACAAAATTGACGTTAACTCGAAAGCACTGTTAGCGAGTCGAGAGTAAAATAATTAATACTAAATTACGTGTTGTAGATTTTAATGAACGACGTAGCCACTTAGCATCATAACCTGTTCATTTGTCCGTTATTAAAAACATCTTTTTAAAATTACTGTTTCAAAGTAAAGAGGTTTAATAAAAACTAAAAACGAGACATCCAGTGGCTCGCATCTCGTTTTAAAGATAAAAAATATAGGTCAAGTGTTATCAAGTGAGAACCTCTCGGGCATCCAGCGAGTTATTCTCTCTATATATAAAATGATACTTTAATCAACTTTTTATAACACCCAACGTAAGAGAGGTGCTGTTAGTTTGACGTTTCTATCTATGGTGTGTGTCTATGTGTTACGTAGCTTCTAGAATGGACTGATTTTGAAGTGTTTTTTTTTGTTCGAAAGCTGACATGTAACAATTATAATTATTTATGATGGAGATACGATAAGCTAATTCAAAGCGGTCAACTTTTTTCTGCTATGACAGAAAAGGATTGATATTAAAATCTATATAAAATCATGTCTGTCCGGGCGATATTCATAATTTTTTTAACTTCTGATAGACCTACGCTTGATTACAATTTGTATACTTAGAAAAAATTAAGTTCTAATAGAAGATGATTTTTTATTTTAATTTGTGCTTCTAGTTAGTTTTCGAAGAAGCATAAATCATATGTGGTTGGCAACATTTAGGGTTTTCACTTTTACTTTAAGGGTTTTTTCTGTGTTAATAAAGGATCTTGATTATAAAATTAATGAGATTATCAATAATAAATTATTATTAACGGTAATAAAATTTAATTAACTTACATCTCTACAAACGAAGAGACCGGGGTTCAATTCCTGCCCGTCGGCACATTATCGTACCCATTCTGAGCACGAGCGAGCTGCGAAACATTACTATGATACTAATCTACGTGGAATACTGCCAATAAATATCTGCCTCATATTCATTTTTATAAATCTTTTGATAATATCAATACCTAATTTTACCGTTGTAAAAGAAGTAAAGAAAGTCCATTAAAAGCTGCTTTCAAGTTGTAATGGTTGTTATCTCGAGGCCCAATTTATTCCGACGATGTCCACGGCATCAATAGGTAGCTATATCGAGCGTAAAACAACCCTTCCGATCCTTGTTAGGGATTTTTTTCCTTCATTGAAATTCCCTCCACGTCCCTGAGCTAAGGATCTTTGTACGTTTTTCTTTGCTTTCGAGACGTCTTAAGGCTTTGAATTATTAAAAGGTATATTTTACCTTTAAGGCAGAGTTTACCTTTTTGTGAGTACAAGCTTTTTTATTATTTATTTTTATATGCGACGGAAAGTAGAATAAATTGTATGAAAATATTACGCTCTAAAAAGTAAAATATAACTGCGTTATTTAGTTACATTCATTTACTTACCATATTTATGAAGTCGGTGCCATCCAAGTTTAGGTAACGTATTTAAAGTAGAAAGCTCGGGTGATCGACTTAATCTCAAAACAAAACTGATCCGATTTGTATACGTTTCTCAGAAATATTTTTAAGTTACTTGCCTAATTTACCGACCAGAGCTCCTTCCTTTTAGGAGAAAATTCACCATGCGGTTGGCAGTAAATATATAATTTAACCTCTTAATCTCCATATTTTCTCTCCTACAAGAAGGGAGGCCTGAAATGGGCCGTTAATTTGCCCTAATAACACAATTATAATAATCGTTTTCCTTGAAAAAGCAATTAACATTAACTTAAAAATGAATAAAAAATATAAGAAAAAGCGCTGAAATCCAAATAGAAAGGAACGATCACTTAAAATATCGAATTACTGATTGCAACGGAAAGCTTTTTTCCCCCGAAATGAAAATGTAGGAAAGCCCCCTTTGTGTAGCGGTAATGAGGTTGCCTCGGCTACGGCTGACGACGCAAATTGGATTTATTCTAAACAAGACGTTACGATCGTCGTCTCATTCAAACTGTTTGTAGAAACACTCAGCTTAACGAACTTTTCTTGCGAGATGGACTGGAAAATATATTTTTTTCTTTAACGCTGGCTAAATAGAGCTATTTAAACCATGTACATGTCCAATTAGTAGAATTTTATCATGAAAGGTATATTTATTTTGTATAGGTACCTATTCTATCATTTATTTATGTACATTTTTTAAAGCTACTTAAGATGTTGATCGAACCGAGACCTGCAATGAGACCAATGACTGAATCGACTTTGAATATTTAGTAGCTCAAAGGATATATGGAGATAAAACTTATCAAGATGCTCTGTTGTAGGTTTTGCAGGTTTATCGTGGTATATATTAATGATATTGACCGGGACGGATGGCTTAACGACCTGTGTCACCAACCCAGGACTTGAGATTCGAGATCTATATAAATCAACCACTACACCAAAAAGGATATTACAAGTTACCTACAACATTAATTATGTTTAAATTTTTTTTATCGACTACAAGTTGGCCCTTGACTGCTATCACACCTGATGTTAAGTGATGATGTAATCTAAGATGGAAGCGGGCTAACTTGTTAGCAGTAGGATGAAAATCCACACCCCTTTCATTCTACACGACATCGTACCGGAACGCTAAATCGCTTGGCGATACGTCTTTGTCGGTAGGGTGGTAACTAGCCACGGCGAAAGCCTCCCACCAGCCAGACCAAGACAAATTAAGAAAAATCTTAGTCTGCCCCGCCGGGAATCGAACCCCGGACCCCCGTCTTATAAATCCACCGCGCATACCACTGCACCACGGAGGTCGTCAAATTGAAATAAACGTAAGCCTTGCATTAATAACTTTTAATTTATTTACGTTAATATACATTACGCTCAAGCCAATTAATGCCGAACGCGCTTTGAGTCCCACGGTAATCCATTTCAGTAATTCTGATTAAAGAAGTAATTAATAAAATATTAATTTCTTTCATAATTTGTTGTAATTATGAAACAGTTAATTAGCTGTTGACAACTCCTTTTAAGTATAAATTAACAAAATTCTGAAATAAGCTTATGACGTCGTCTACGTTGAAAACTGTATTAAGTTAAGCTTTCTTCTAGAATTATGTCTACGGATAAAAATAGCTTAATCGTTGTTATACTTCAAGAGAATAAGAAGATATTATATACATCGACGGAAAGCGAGTTTGTTAGCTATATTATGTTAAGTTTTTTCACATCTTAGTAAATTTCAATACGTGAAACGTAAAGTGGCCGATTGTTTTGCGAATGTTTGTAATGTTTTATGTGTTGTAGTGCAATGTTCAAAAGGACTCTGAATCATCTTTGCAAGTTGCCGACGTTATACCGACCCGGGATAGAGGAACCATGTCAACTAACAGAAACAAAGATCGACTCAAATTCCTTTTGAAACTGTGCGCTCGCTCCAGCGGGCATCCTCTACTGATGTGAAGAGGAAATGATAACTAAATGATCATTTCTGTCTGTTGTCAGGTTCCGAAGTCCCAATCGAGTGTTGCGGCGCGGGGCAACGCGTCTGAAATGATCACTGAGACAGAATAAGCTAGGACGGAGGCAGTACCATGCTCATAGTTTCTCGCAGCGCTGACATTCACCAGAGGATTTACTGAAAGATTCAAAGATGGCGGAGCCACCACAGACAATATGGCAGAAGATCGACAGTTCGGTTATTCCCGTCGTGAATTTAGAGGTGCGGGAGGTCCGGGAGATATTATGGGAGAAGATTCAAGAGCCGACGTCACAGAGAAAGATAATCTTAGTTATAGTAGCCATAGCTCTTCTCTTAGACAACATGCTTTATATGGTTATCGTACCGATCATACCAGATTACTTGCGATACATCGGCGCATGGGGCGAGGCTGGCTACGACCATGTTGTAACTTTAGATCCTATAATAGAAGGGAACAAAACAATTATACCAACAAAAATCATACCAGCCTCGCATGAAGGTCAAGACTCCGCGACGGGGGTTCTTTTCGCTTCGAAGGCGATAGTGCAGCTCATGATCAACCCATTTTCCGGTGCCTTAATTGACCGTATAGGCTACGACATACCAATGATGATAGGACTTATTATAATGTTTCTGTCTACATCGATATTTGCTTGCGGAAGAAGTTACGGCATGTTGTTCTTTGCAAGAAGCCTTCAAGGTGTGGGATCCGCTTTCGCTGATACGTCAGGATTAGCTATGATCGCCGACAGGTTTACTGAAGAGAACGAACGGTCCAAAGCTTTAGGTATAGCTCTAGCATTTATCAGTTTTGGGTGCCTCGTTGCGCCGCCGTTTGGAGGGGCTTTGTACCAGTTTGCTGGAAAAGAAGTACCTTTTCTTATTCTCGCGTTGGTCTCTTTGATGGATGGATTTATGTTACTTCTGGTAATGAAACCATTGAAGACACAGATGAAGGAAGCGGCTGAACCGAAGACACCCGGTACACCGATATGGAAACTTCTAATGGACCCCTACATTGCCGTTTGCGCTGGAGCTTTGATGATGTCAAACGTTGCGTTAGCTTTTCTGGAGCCAACAATATCTCTTTGGATGGAAGATAATCTCACGAAAGACAATTGGAAAATCGGTATGATTTGGTTGCCAGCATTTTTCCCTCACGTTCTTGGTGTAGTCATTACCGTCAAAATGGCGAAGAAGTATCCTCAACAGCAGTGGTTAATGGCAGCTGGTGGCTTAGCATTAGAGGGTTTCTGCTGTTTTATAATTCCATTCGCAAATTCATACAAGATGTTGATGATACCAATTTGCGGCATATGCTTCGGAATCGCTTTAATCGATACAGCCTTGTTACCGACTCTTGGTTACTTGGTAGACGTCCGGTACGTCTCAGTTTATGGAAGTATCTACGCAATCGCTGATATATCCTACTCGTTCGCTTACGCCGTTGGACCGATCATTGCCGGAGAAGTTGTAGAAATGATAGGTTTCACAGCACTGAATCTCTTCATCGCCTTCAGTAATCTACTATACGCTCCGGTGCTGATGTACCTCAGACACATCTACGACTTCAAGCCATTTGAGAACGAGGCAAATATTTTAATGGCTGATCCACCAGATAAAGAATACCAGACATACAGTATGCAAGATCAGAGGCCGGTTAACGGTGATTTCAAAAACCATTTAGAGTATAGTAATGTACCGCAGGATGTCCAGGAGTCTAATGTAGACAGTTCAAGGTACGATTATCAGGAGGGTTATCAGAACTATTCTCAAGGCTATGAACAGCAAGGGTACGAGCAGCAGGGCTATCAGCAGGAGGCATACAGCCAGCCTCGCCAACTGCCCGCGCAGCCGCAGCCAACAGCCAGCAATCCCTTCAGGGCCGCTGCAGCAGCCCCCGCACAGCCCCCACCAGCGCCAGCACCTGCGCCCGCACAGAATCCCATCAGGAACCCTTTCCGACAAGGCTTTTAGAGCTCTTTAGGATTGTTGTCTATATTTTTGAATTTACTTGTTGTGTATTTATAAATGTCTTATAGTTAACTTCGATCACTGAGCCGAGTACACCCGGCGGCATTGTTTAGTGTCTGACTAGATGTCTATTATCCAACTGTGCTTACTATTAACTATATTGTAGTGTATATTGTTGCCTACAAATTCACTCGTTAGATTTAAAGGTGGAAAGAAATTCGTACAAGGATGTATTTAGTTTTATCTAAAAGTTATATGAACGCAAAAAGTATAAGAAACTTGGCTTGATTGTATTAGGAATAAAAAGCCCATGGAACGAATTTCAACTTTGCAGTACGGTAAATTACCATACCTTTTTAAGTTAGCGTGATTTGACGGCTGAGTGGGTAGTGAGCCTGCTTCTGCGTCCTAGGTTCTGGGTTCGATTCCCACAACTGGACAAATGTCTGTGTGGAGCATGGATGTTTGGATGTTTTCCAGTGTCTGGGTGTTTATCTATATATTATAAGTATTTATGTATAATAAATATAAAATATTCATCAGTTATCATAGTACCCATAACACAAGCTACCTAAGCTTACTTTGGGGCTATACAGCGATGTGTGTCATATAATATAATATTTTAATAATAATATCATATGTGATCATATAATATTTTAATAATAATATAACAATCGTACGTATTTAGTACTATCATGTAACGACAAGTGACATTGTAAAGGTGAAGAGTTGAATTAACTAAATTCAAGGGAAATATTGAAGTTCCTTATTCCGAAACTATATGTATAATATAAGATTTACGAAAGTACATCATTCCTCGTACGTTTCAAGTAATTTCTACAAAAATGTACCTCTGTCAGATTACTACTATAAAAATATAGTAGTAAAATCTGCGACACTAAAAATATAGTAATATTGAAGCTAGTTGAAGTGACTTTGTAGGCAACTTACGTTTCTTGTTGATATTGTATTGTTCAAATATAACTGTTACAATTTCTCGACATTTTTCCGTATTAATCAAGCCATATGGTTTCGATGTTCAGATATCTAATTCACACTACTACATATATTTTAAGATAAACGTATATAACTTTACATGTGTGTGTAGAACATTGACACTTTTTATCGTGCTATATTTAACGTAACTTAAGCAAACTTAAAGCAATTTAAGATATATTGATCTATTTTAAACGTAGAGTTTAGTAACTTGTAAAAATAAGAAATCACAAAGCGACGCAATCCAGTAATAAAGTAGATGGATGTTAAGGGCCTAAACAATATGTACATTCAAAATGGCACTTGCATCTATTAGTATGTATTGTAAGTTAGTTAACTTTAAGTAATTTAGGAGGTAGATAGTTTGGGATTGGGCAAGACTGTCCTGTTGTGGATTAGAAGCATTATTCTGTGGAAGTTCATAATGACTAATGAAAGATTAATTCATTTTACTATACTTTACGAAAAAATTTAAAATAATTTCTAACACCAGAGTAATATCCTCAGAAGTTGATGAAATACTCTACAATGTTTACTTATAGAGTTATTGCTTTCTTACTGAATATAGTAACTGTTATTCTGGTTTTAGAGGTACATTAAGGTATTTTTGTCAGCTCCAGATAGTTTGGGTTTGCGCAGAATACATTAAAATAAATTAACTATTCAATATTCAATATATTTTTTATGATATGTGAATACCAGAAACATATTTATTTTGAAGATTTAATAGATACTCCTTTACTCTAATAAACAGTGTATATTGTTTTCCTACGAGCTGTAATAATGGTTGAGTGGTTAAAAAGTTGTTCAAGAAATTTTGGCTTGCGTTAAGTGTAACTTACTAAGACTTAAAAAAAGGGATTGTTTTAAACCAGTCAATATAAGTTGTAGGTATGTTTGGTAAACTGGTATAAAGATGACGCGAGAATGTCTTGAATTTATTTGTATTATATAAAGAAAAGAAGTTCATATAAAAACACGCGTAAAAAATTAGACAGTCTTGCTAACGAAGTTGTACAAAGTATCATATCAAAATATATACTTTCAAAAGTAACTATGCGTGTACTTAGAAGTGTTATAAATTTATCTTCTAAAATTTCTAAAAATATCGATGTCATATCTCACTATTGATAAACTTAAACATAATCAATTAATTAATATCAATTAGTAGGTAAGATCAACTTGTGATAAAGTTGCAACCAAGGTAACGAAACATATCAGAATCTTTTGATTCAATTTAGCTTTAAGGGTAAATTATAAATAATTATACTTAATTAATGTACTTATATTAAATTCTTTATATAAATAAAGGTGAAGGTACATCGAGATAAAACTTACTTGAACAAATGATCAAGTAAATATAGAGAGCCTTTGTGTTAACTAGGGTATCAGGAAATAAAGAGAATCTTTCGCATTATTACCTGATTTTATTAACTAACGCTATCAAACGAGGTTTTTTAACAAAAAAATGTCTTGCTCAAGCGATCAGTCACGATGAAAATGTTGGAATAATGGAGACCTATTATGAAATCTATGCACAGTTTAGGATAATTGTACTTGCTTATACAGCGTGACATTTTGTATTGTTGTTGACGTATTCTTTGACAAAGTATTTGAAAAAGTTATTAACAATACAGTCGACTTACTTGTCGGATCATCCTAAAGGCACGTTAATCAGCAATCAGCATCATTAGCAGCCGATGGACGTCATCTGCTGGACATAGTCCTTTTAAGGAACTTCTTAACCCAATGATTCTGAGCCACCGGCAGCCAGCAGCTCTCTGGGACACGTTTGATGTTGTCAGTGGTCGATCAATCGAACACTGCGCTTTCCAATGCGAGGTCGCCATTCTAGCACCTTAGATCCCCATTTTTCATCACCTCTTCGAACCATGTTCCACTCCAGTTCTGCGTCTCGCTGAGCTATGCCAGTTACTTTGGTTCTTCTGCGGATCTCCTCATGTCTGATTCGACCACCTAGAGATACTCCAAAAAAAAGATTTGAAATGATCGCGCGTGTTTAAGTTTTTAAAAATATTATTGTGTACGAAGAAGGAAATGCTAATTGTTTCTTGAGAGACAAGTGATCTATATGATGGCAGGCCAACGTTGCGTCAACAAGTTATAATAAATTAGGTTTTGTCTCCATGTACCTAAACTCTAACTGTACAGTAGGTATTTGCTGTCATTTTTAGCTGCGTACTTGGATTTATCTGTAAAATACTTGTATTGTTTAGTTGTAACGTGGTGTCAAGTTTGTTGAGCACAGAGGTCATACGGTGGGTTACAATTTAGCAAAAATACTCTTTGCTTTTCAGTTTCTATATGTAGATTTATTTTATATTATATCTTTATTCCTATGCTATAACGATCAAAAATGAAAATAAAAAAAGATATAGGATTTTTTTATTTATTTAAATTGAGGTACAGAAGAAAGATTTTTTGATATTTTTTTCGAATTATTGTGGAAAATAGTGAGTTCGTTCGTTATATTTTTAAAATTTATTTTTTACTCATCGATATGGCCTAGGACAAAAATAATCACAGTCTCGGTTATAAAGGAATACAAAATTAAAAATAACTAAAGTTAATTGTACAAGAAATTGCGACGAGCCCGACATGTCAATTGAAAGAGTGTATAAAGTAAAAAAAGTGATTATTGTGAATAATTATATTCTTTATCATAATATACCTATTTATTCAAACGCTTTGAAACTATCTTTACATTAATGCTTTTTTAATATTTAACTTTAAAATAAAGATTGCCAGAAACAAATTGAAAATAAATTGGAAGCATTGTGGAGGCAGTGCCGCTCCACTGTAATCGAATATTTAATTAAAATATTTTTTTATCTATCTATATTTAAATGATATATATATCTATATTTATTTGTAATGATGAGTAAATATTTATTCCAAAAATATATAGTGATTAAAAAAAATATACAAATAACAGTTAAGCTCCATGGACTTTCGTAGCAACGGCGTAGCACTTCGTAGCCACACGTAGCAGCAGACGATACAGAAAAATAAATAAACGCTTATTTTCCTAGCAAGCGCTGTTGGTTTATATTTTTCCATTACCGGAAATTAATTTCGTTTTAGTTTGAAATTTTAATGTGTTAAAATAATAAAAGAGCATTAATGTAAAGGTACTTCGATTATTGGTTTGCATTTGCGTCGGAAATGAAAAAAACGGAAGTATGTTTTCGTTTAGTTTCCCGTGGAGTTAGTGGGTAGCCTGCAGAGTACAATAGCATTCGTAGGGAGTGGTGTCCCGTTGCACGTTACTTTATTACGCACAAATAGATAGCTCCCGACGAAAGGTTATACATTTTTGAAAAAGTCAAAATTGTTTTATTAATTAAGAATTTATTTAATTTTGTTTCTGAAGTATCTGAAAAACCATTTAATATTGCGTTTTTACATTTTTGAAAATAATAGTGATCAAACGTTAACTTAGTAACTGCAATATTATTAATTTTATTAACTTATTATTTTATATGAATTAAAAAAAAAGCTTTTAAAAAAAATGTTTACCAGCGAATTGCTGTAACAATGATACTAAAAGAAAACATTAAAATAAATACCAAAACAAAAAGTTCATGAGACTAAAAATGATCTCTATTATTACTTACTTTTTAATATTTAGCAGATTTCGCAAATATAAAATTCGTATATACTTATAAAAAGCACAAATGGCGTACTTTTGTCGGGAGTTAAGTTATCATTAGGTATGATTGCTAATTATAGAATTGTTAAGTGATAAATTATTCAAGTGATCTTAGTTCGATCAGATATTATTTAAGATTTCAGCTCATTACGCGGTAATGTTCCATGAGCACAAATGCACTGACACACTATGGAAAATCTTTTATGGAAAGTCTCTCCCACCAGCACTGAAAAAAACTATGCCAAGCGCTCGTGCTAGAGAAAAGTTAATTCACTCAATTTCAAAGTCGTAGGCCATTGAGTAGTAACCAGGGTAGGTATGTATACCTACCGGTAAGAGATTTAGTGTTCCACCATGACACATGTAAGAGGTATGTAGTAGAGGTACAAAGGATCTAATGTGTAATAACTGGGTTTCTCAAAACCGAGCAAAGTGGGCCAGGTTTTGGCGTATTCCGGATAGTGCCTAGTGGGAAAACGTTAAGAAGAAGTAACTGATGGGCTAACTACAGCAATTAGGTATAATTTAATATAATTCACCGTAACACACGACGTACAAAAAATGGACATGATGTGTAAGAGGTAGGTTTTTGTCAAAAAATATTTTTTTTTTGTTTTGAGGATATAACTATCTTGTTAAGCCCAGCCTTATTATTATATTAGTCTATGGCTTCGAGTCACACAATCCTGGATGTAAGAAAGAAGTTTTGATGAACTATTAAAAAGGTCATAGAATGTCAGTGTATTGGCATTGTAGCACATTTCTGTGTAGTGAGCAGTAACCTTTATCGTAAGTTAAGTCAATTTCGTGTCAAATTCTCCCGAAATTCAATTACTTAGTAGAATATCAATGCTGAGTGAGGCTTACTTTTAGATGCGTGTGTTATCGTGGATTTTGATGCGATTAAAATAAATTTACTAATTAAGTTTAATTTAATGAATTCGTTGGGAAATATTTTAAATTGGTTTTAAAAAAATGATTTTGAAATTAAACAAAAAATAATTAATTTAAAATTACACTTGTATATTTCTTACAGAATTTGGTGTAAAGGAGAATATACATTGGCAGCGTAATAATTCATTTTATGTCTGTCTTAGATATTTTTACTTTAACATAACCAGGAAATTAACACTTGTCAAAGGAAACTCATCACTCTTTAAAAAATATTACAATGATAAGTATATTTTTATAAGTCAGAATATTACATTTTCTTCAAAATCCATGATAATACAGGAAGTTGCGCTGTGTTTAAGCTCGGTGATTGCATTATGTAATTAAAATATGTCTATTACCATAGTTATATCAGCAATAATGAACCATATATCACATACATATCATTAGGCTAGGATATATGTAGGGATATATATTATATATACTAGTTTTATATGTGTGTCTTTAAATGTACTTACATTTTTTATTCTATAAATGTCTATCGTATAAATAAATGTGTATTTTTAATGATTGCGCGCACAGTTGTATCTAATACTTTGCTAATTTTTACGTAAAGCATTGACGTTAGAAGTGAGCGACATCAGTTTATACAAACTATATACACAATTTATGCAAGTATATGTAGTTGACGAAATTCAAAAATTTGAATTTAACTGTATAGTTTAAAAAAATTTAATATTCAAAGAAAGTAGCCGTTTACTTTTTAATGTGACGAAATAAGAAGTGATTTAAAAACTTAGACACTTGTTTCAACTTGTCATGAAAAGTGGTAACATATAATTTTGAAGTGAAATATGATTACAACTCTATTACTTTTTATTTAAAAATATAATATTTCGCAAACCATTATACAAAACTTTGGTCGAGCAAATACAACTGGATACTACGAAAACTTTATATTAACACATTATGAATATTTGCCTAACCAAAAGTTTTGAATGCAAAAATAAAGCACCACAGATTATGTAAATGGTGCTTTATAGTGAAATGGTATGAGAAAAGTTTCAGTTTCTTTTCTTCTTCTTCTTTACCTTGAATAGAATGATTCTATTTATTTTATATAGTTGATTATTTTATAATATGATTCTCTATTGAAAGTTACAATTACACATTCTTGTATCTATAATAAAGCCAAAATCGATGGTAGAGTACATATCAACACCATATTAAAAACTAAGGTAGAAAATATATATAATTTTATGACTTATAAAATTATGTTTGGTTATATATAAAATCTTTTTCTAGAGATATTCAATTGTTTTAAGTTTATTTATCTAATTTGTCATTAAATAATAATATAAGTATTTCACGTCGAATTTGGCTTTAGTATAGTCATTTTGGGTTCCTAGTTTTTTATTTAAAATATATCATTTAAATATCACGATCATATCATGTAATTATAATGTTTATTGATGACTGTTTAGAGGCATGTGTGTGTGTTGTGTATGGATCTTATGTGCGTATCTGTGTGACTAGTATCTACTTTCTATTAGAATACAACTGCAAACATAATATATTAATTAAATGGTATAACCTCTCTTTTAATATTCTAAATTAAATTTCATTAATTATTTTAAAAAAACAAAATGAGTTATTTTTTGGTTGGTCGGAGGTTTCGATGTCGTATAGAAACCGTAGGGGTGTGGATTTCATCCTATTCCATCTTAGATTGCATCAACACTTACCATCAGGTGTGATTGAAGTCAAGTGCTTACTTGTAATGAATAAAAAAAAGCATAATGATTATCATTTGGTATACTTGTAGTATTCATGTCAGGTAGTTACCTCTCTTTAATATTATTCATGTAGATTTATCACGCCCAATATACTCGGCGAATAAAACGAAGGAGGTTTCAATTCGACCTCGAGGTCGAAATTCCAACGAAGGAAGTATATATTTTTTAATTAACATATTAAGTTTGCAGTTGTCATTCCCTCTTAGATCAACACCCGTCCGGTAGTTCTTTGTGTTATCTATAATAATAATGTGTTTCTAATATAATCCTATTCCTTAATATAAATTAATATTATAAAGCTATCATAAATTATTTAGAATAACATCAAACTTAACGCACATAATTTCTCTTAAGTCTATTTAACCTTATTTTTTCTATAAGTTAAATATAGATTAAGAATGTTTGAACTATAAGAATGAATCTGAGTCAAGCAAATAAATCCGGTTGGTTTTGAGTTATGGTTCAATTAACATGATATCGAACTAGTAGGTCTAATGACTGGTTCCGTTGGTGAAACTGAAGACAAACGTTTAATATGTTGTAACAACAAAGTTGTTGTAAAACGAACTCTAAATTATAGAAAAAATATCTGACATAGAAATCGTGGTTTAGAACAGTAGTATCTACTACCATTCTACACCACGTTTCGTAATAGTTCAATCATTATGCCAATTGGAGCATAATTTATAATGCTGTCTATCATCTTAACAAATCTCTATGTCTCAGCAAAAAGTTTGTATGGTCTGGTTAGAGTATTGATTTAGCGAATAAAAGTCTGTAAAGTCTGGTGAGCATTCAGTTATTTTAAGAGAGTGAAAAATATTACTTACTGTCCTAAAAAGATTTGTGTAAATGAGTAAATATAAGAAAAGAAGGTCGTTTTGACATTTGTGTCGATATCATGTACAGTGATGTGTCACATAAATCTTAACTTCCTCGCGACTCTATGAAAAGCTTCAGAAAGTTTTTAATTAGTGTGAAGTGATCAAAGGATAACCCCTTATAATTAAATTAGATTAATGTTTTCACCATATTCTTCTAGAACAGGGAAATGCGAAAGGCGTTTAAATTTTTTTTTTTTTTTAAAAAGCGCGTCATAATTTTTTTCCTTTTCGTTTCAATTGGTCGTAAGTATTAAGAACGAGTGAATTTGTTTAAAATATTTCCGTGTATTTATTATTATAAAAATATAAGGTACATGTAATTTAGAAATATAGGACTCCTTTAGATCTCAATTACACCTTAAAACGTTGAATCTAAAGATACGATGTTTTAAGTTGTAGAAATATAGAAGTTATAAATTAATTAAATGTTTGTTGAGTGATAGAAGAAAATGTTGTTTTGGGTTTTTTCACGAAATTATGTTCAATAATTTTATATTATTTATTTACTTGAATAAAATAGTGATGTAATACAAAAATGTTTAAAAAACGTGTGTTTGACGTTAGACGAAGGATGTACATTATAATATTT
The DNA here is from genome assembly GCA_034621355.1 of Mycalesis mineus. Taxonomy (NCBI): domain Eukaryota; kingdom Metazoa; phylum Arthropoda; class Insecta; order Lepidoptera; family Nymphalidae; genus Mycalesis; species Mycalesis mineus. The sequence continues at coordinate 2,439,955 of CM067890.1, read as the reverse complement.
ATAGTTAGTAACTTAAGTATATATAGTAGGAAATTAGTTCAACTAAAAATTAAATAACTACACACTATGTAACCGTAAAATTTAAAGCAAAGTTATAAATAATTTATTGATTAACAGGGAATATCCCGATTATTTTCTTTTGTTACATGTTAAATCGCCTTCAATTTTTAATCATTGTACACGCACATAAATAATTTTGCACCAAGCTGTGGTATCGCATTGATTTCTTAAAAATAATTAGCCTGACTATGACAAAAACAATTTTCATTTCTTTTTAATATTAGTATAGGTTATGGTTGTAAATTATCTTAAATATATAAATCGAATCTTACATTCACATTTAATAGTAATATAGAATAAAAAAGTTAAGTAAGGAAATAGTTATCTTAAACAATACCTCATTTGTTAAAAATTAAAACTTTATCTTAGGCGTAGCACAAAATTAGTTACAAACTATCACGATTATATTAGTTTTCGTTTAGCGAACAATGATTAGTTGTACTTAAGCCATAGTTAAACTTAGTTTAATTTGGATTAAGGGATCAGTAGAGTAATAGATTGGGGTGAGGCTCATGTCCTTGCTTTTTATAGGTAGTTGAGGGAAATATACCGACTTACCACTTGTTTGCCTTTATAATATTTTGTAAGTCTCTAATCTGATTACATCTACAATAAGTTGGCAACATTATTAAGCTTAAATATAACTATCAGGGCTTAAACCCTACCTCTAGCTACGCGTTTGTTAATTTACTAATCAATATTACTTTGTTATTTGTCTAATACATAACAATTTTTGACTAGTAACAACATATAACAGTAGCTATATATATGGAAAGCGCCTATTGTGCTAAATTATGCTGCTAACTTATCTTGATTTTATACATACTAAGTGAATTATAAATAATAATACCTTAAAGATAAATTATTTAATAGTTTAAGGTTTTATTTAAGTTATTGATTTTTAGATTGTAATGAATGTATATTTCAACATAAGACCTTTTTAAATAACTCAAACACAAGCCTATTGAATCTCATTATATATTTATCGCTAAAATATATACGTTATTAATTATCACTATAAATAATCATGCATATTAGATATGTTTTATTAGATTACATATTAGAAAATTTAATCGATTAACTACTATAGTAATACCACTGTAAAAAATTACAAGTAGTACGTATTATTACAATTCTCATAAATAAATTTAATTAAAACCTGTAAGGATTTCATACAATATATATTTTTGTGCTCAGACCGAGGTGCATAATTAAAAGTGTCTTTAGTTAAATTTTTGTTATTTAATTATTCATACTCTTATAACGCTTTATCATTACTAAGAAAAGCACTTTGCAACACGAGGATTTTTTCGGAGGAATAATGAAATCTCGGCAAACTGATGTTCTTAGATTATAATTAGAAGCACAAACAATCACTATAACAAGGTGATGTTTACACCTCCCTGCGCACACAAATATGTGAGGTATCTGATATGTACAAGTAAATCGCTTAAGTACCAAAAAAATACACGAATACTCCGACGCTACAATACGAAGTATAACAGCGTACCTGCACGTGTAAGTTTTGGTGTATTATCAATACTAATAACAGTTGCCTGTTTAATGTATTCCTAGAATTAGATTTTTAAAATTATGTAACTATGTACCAGATTGGTTGTTATTGGTGAACGTTTGATGACAAAAATGAAATTGTATAATGCGATATTGTGTATCTATGTAGCTTACTGGAACGTATAATTCAAATTAGCGATGATTATATCGATATTCAAATCGATATTATATCGATAAGTATATGCAGTCTATGCAGTGATGGATTACTTGACTAGTGTGATTTGTAACAAAATATCACTTTATAGTAAAGAGTGACAGGTTTGTAATTAAATAGATTATGACACTGCTGCAATCTATTACCAGTTAAAAAGCTTACTGTAATTGATTAACCGGCTGTATTATACAATATCTTTAGCAACAGAAACACATTAGTATAAAGGAGTTACAGTTACGACTCGATCATCGTTCACCAATAAAACGAATCAGTAGACGATATCGGTTAGCTTAATCAAGTTAATACATACTAATCGATTATTCTATATAGTTGTATGTAACGTGATCAAAATTAATTCAGTGATCGAATATACTTGTTACATCAAAACTTGTTCGTTTCTTTTTCACTGTCTCCTCCATTTTGACGGCATTGCGGATTATAGAAATCTACCATATACAATTAATTACTACTTTTCATACTTTCACAAAATCCTGTTAAATCTGTCAACGATATTCAATTCCAATAAAACATTTTCAAAAATCTACAAACATTTTCAAAATTAAAAGTAGGTTAAGGACCTAAAATATTTAATATTTTAGGTCCTTAACCTAGTTTTAAGTAGGAAATGGACGAAAGAAAAGGTATTTTGGGTACCGAAAATAAATTGAAATAGTTGCGGGACACTATGATATTTTCCTTTGACATCGTATTTCAAATTAATTTTTTTATGCTTTTTAGAAGCAAATAAATTAAGATGTCCTAAAATAACACAAAAATCGCTACAACAATCGATTCGAGTCAAAAGTATATGGACTCTTTTTCACCCTAATTTGCAAATATTCGTCAATATTGTTCTGCAAGAACAAAAAAAAAATTAACTTTTTAGAGCAATAAATTATTTCACTTTTTAGGCTTTTATTGATAAAACCGAGTACTTAAATGCAGTCGTGCCTGATTTAAGAAATCATAGAGCCTACATTAAAAGGCGCTTGCCACGACTTAAGGATACTTCGGCCGTTCCATTGAGAATAAAGCCAAAACCGCTGCTAAAACCTAGGTATCCTCAATAAGGTGAAGCAGTATTTCACGCCACACCAATTGCTTAAACTATATAAAGCTCAAGTCCGGTCGTGCATGGAATATTGCAGTCACCACTATTTTTAATCGATCGCACAATACCAGCTGGCTGCTTTGATGTTGTGGACCGTCGCACAAGGAAGTTATTGGCTCTAAACCACATTTGGGAACATCTCCACAGCCTTGATCATTGACGATTAGTTGCAAGTTTGGCGGTATTTAACAGGATATATTACGGAGAGTGCTCTTAGGAGTTGTTTGACCTCACTTCCTCCTTCACCCTTTTATCACCGTCACTGCAGAGACACCGGCTGGGATTTTGCGTAATCCCTATTTGTGAAAAATGTTCCAGAACTTTCGTACAAAGTGAAAATTAATTTGCGTCATCATTTATTATACGCATTGCAAAGGTATGGAATGCCCTTCCGATAATTCATATAACTTGGGTATCTTTAAAACAAGAGTGAATAGGCATTTTCTAAGCAATCGCGTCACCCACCTTGACCGGAGCTGGAGTTCTGGACACTTCTACACTTACCATTAGGTGAGATCGTGGTCAAGCGCGAGCTTATTGCAGATTAAAATAAAAATAGAGGCATATTTCTAAAATATCATTAGACTAGCGAAGGTATTTATATAAGAATTGCTGGAGAATTTGTATTACACTTTGGGCCTTACGCGTCGCATGCCTGAGGTTGGGTTGCTTTATAAAATTTGTGTTTCCTGACCACGCGAGGCAATCATCAACACCTCCACTATTTTTATTCCATCGAACAACACCGTAAGTGGTAATTATATGTTTGTTCACAGTCGCACAAGGTTAAAGTTATTGGAACAGTGTGTGTATTATTATTAAAAGAATAATTAAATATTGACTATTTCAATTACTGTGCCCCGCAGTTTTGTCCGCGTTAACCCATCCCTTTGTTAGTGCATCGTATTCGAACAAATTATTATTATCAGCCTATTTTTACGGCCCATTAGTTGGCCAGGTCTTCCCTTTTTTAGAAGAGGGGATAAGGAGCTTGAACCTACCATGCTGTTCAAATGAAGATTGGTGGTTTGGTGATAATATTTAAATCAGTATCAGTTAATGACTATGGTAGAGACCAACAGCTTAACGTGCTCTCCGAAACAATTTATGATAAGAATTTCTTGGAAAAAAAGAAAAGCCATAACCCCCTAATTAGAAATCACAAAAGCTACAAAAAGGCAGTTCAGTTAGTAATTAAAAATTAGATAATATCAGATTTCTTAAATACTACAATTTAAAAGATTAAGGGATAACAGAGAGTTTAAAGACTAAAGAAAGTTTCAGGTGCCCAGTACTTAAAATAAATGAAAATTCTTTGATCATTATCACAACTAACCCCCTCACCTGCTATGCAAATCAACCAATTACTTAATCAATCGATTTATCGAATCTGTTAAGCAAAATTGAACTTTGATTCTTCAACAGTAAGGCTTACTATCGCTAAATCTTAGCCAAAAGCTTTGGTTCGCGAACTTCCTCAATAGTAATGGAAAATCAACCTTGACAGCTAAATCATTGAGTCTAACTTTCCTTGGCATGTGAATAGAATTAATTTAGGGTGGTAATAACTTAGTTTGAACTGTGTGGCTTTGGTATTTAGGCTTAAATTCGATTGGTGGGGGTGGCAAGGGCCCGTAGGGTGCGGTAAAGTTGTTTTCAATAGTAATTAGTGTAATTAGTGAGGGCGACGTTTGTTGCTGTAGCTAGGTTGCTTGTAGATACAATATCGATAATTGTTAGCCGAGAGGGGAAGATTGGGTGAAAAGATAACGGGTACAAATACATGCGGCGCAGTATGCGCTGTGGATTTCTAAGAAAGAGTTCCTAGGTTCGACTATCGACTGGGCTAGTTAAGATTTTCTTTATTGGGCTGGTAGGCCGGCTTTGGGGCCGTGACTAGTTAAAACTCTGCCATACCAATTTAGCGTTCTGATACGATGCCGTGTAGAAACGGAGTGTGTGGTTGCATTCAAGGGGAAATATAGTTCACACCCCTATATTTCCCCTTGAATGCAGCAGTGATATGCGCAGTGGATTCATAAGACGGAGGTCCTGGGTTCGATTCCCGGCGGGGCAGATTGAGATTCTTCTTAATTTGTCTTGGTCTGGCTGGTGGGAGGCCCCTTGACTGTAACCACCCTAAAGGGTGTGGATTTTCATTCTACTCCTAACAAGTTAGCCCGTTTCCATCTTAGATTGCATTATCACTTAACATCAGGTGTGATAGCAGTCAAGGGCCAACTTGTAATCGATAAGAAAAAAACTTCATGGTAAGTGATGATTCAATCTAAGATGGAAGAAGGCTAATTTGTTAGGCGGAGGTTAATATCCACACCACTCCGGTTTCTACACATCGTACCGAAACGCTAAGTCGCTTTGCGTTAAATCTTTGTTCATAGGGTGGTAACTTGCCACGGCCGAGACCTCTCATCAGCCAACCTGGACCAATTCAGAAAATCTCAATTGGCCCTGTCAATATGAAACCCAGGACCCCGTCGTATAATTCCACAGCGCATACCACTGTGCCACGGAGCAGTTATTTATTTTAGATATTTTTTAATACCACGAACTAGTTTAAAATTTTACGAAAACCATTAGATTACACTGAATTTAAAACCAAACACAGTTCAAGATAATTACGATTGATCATCATCATTATCAGCCTATTAACAACCCACTACAAACCTCCCTCCTTACAGGAGAGGGGACATGGAGCGTTCACCCACCACGCTGCTCCAATGCGGGTTGGCGGGCTTAGGGTGATAATGTTTCATTTATTAACGATCACTATCAGATGTTGATGATAGTGACAGGGACCGACGGCTTAACGTGCTCTCCGAGGCACGGGGGTGTAACATCACCAACATCCAGACTCGGGGCTTGGAATGTACTGAACATTTCATAGAAGAATGAAAAAGCTCAGAATTATTCCATGACCCAGGGATCGAACCCAGGACCTCGATGATCGATGCCACATAGGCTAACCACTAGACCAACGAGGCAGTCGAACAGTAATAATTACGATTAATCATTAAAAAAAGTAATTGCCATAAAAAACCTGTGAAGTGCGTACATCGAAAAGCGTAATAAGGGGAAGCCGGGGTCGGAGGTGCATGAAAATTTAACAAGGGTCCGCCCTCCAAGAAACAAGCTATAAAATATTTAAACTGCCATAAAATTGTAATGGCCCGCTCGGGGCAGGACCGCGCCGCCTATTGGCGTAATGATGAAAAAAATTTATCGTCGTTCATTTTTCGCAACTTCAAAGGGTAGGAATGGGTAAACTGTCTAAACGTGAGGCCGTGAAACGAATAACAAATACTGACTATAAATATTGGATACCAATCTTCTTAATGCTATAAAATGTTTAACCCTTGTATCTTAAAAACACATGTATCCTTACAAATATTATGAAGACGAAAGTTTGTGAGTGTGTATGGATGTTTGTTACTATTTCACGCAATTTCTTCTTCTTCTTCTTTCACTCATAAAGCAATCACACTATGGAACGCATTCCCTGATGACACAACAGGGTTAAAATCGTTAGCGATATTTAAAAACAGAGTTAGACTGCACTATCTATAATTGTAATCTATTTATTTCATGTACAAATATATATTTATGTGTATTTATTAGTATATTATATTATTTTTGTTTATATGTTTATTAATTTGTATGTGTAATAAATATTTTATTGTATATATAATCTATTAGTGTACCTTTTCAATTGTATATTAATTTTTCTTTGTTTTTATTGCAATTCCCCGTCACTCAAATGTAACGGTCCGTTAATCTACGACACGAAGTTTCGACGACCTAGGTGGCGCAGTGGTATGCGCGGTGGATTTATAAGACGGAGGTCCTGGGTTCGATTCCCGGCGGGGCAGATTGAGATTTTTCTCAATTTGTCTGGTCTGGCTGGTTTGGAGGCTTTCGCCGTGGCTAGTTAACACCCTAAGACGTACCGCCAAGCGATTTAGCGTTCCGGTACTATGTCGTGTAGAAACCGATAGGGGTGTGGATTTTACTACTCCTTACAAGTTAGCTCGCTTCCATCTTAGATTGCATCATCACTTAACATTAAGTGTGATAGCAGTAAAGGACCAACTTGTAGTCGATAAAAAAAATCTAGGTTACCTGGAAGAGGTCACTTCTAGTAATAAGGTCACCTTTTGCGCTTAAGTTTATATTGTACCATTGTTTCTTTTATTATTTGCAATAAAGATGTTTAAATAAATATAAAAAAAATAAACTATTGAAAGGATTTGATGAAACTTCACAATAGTATAGCTCACATATCAGAATAACACTTAAGTCACATTTTATTCCAAAATTCCTACAGGAACAAAAACTATGCTGGTGAAACCGCGGGCGTTCTCTAGTAATGATTTAAAGAAGATCGTGTGACAACTTTGCTTCTCGAGAACATCAGCGTATTTTAGTTATCCAGTAATTGGTATCGTATATTTAGGTATACTTATCAAGTTTGTCCTTGTATGGTCATACAGACCTCAAACAAAGCTTACTTCTCATTGACATATTAATACTATGGACTATGGGTCAGCGTTAAAAGTGACCCAACCAAAAGAGAGCTAAAACCCGAAAAAGATTTCTAATCGCATTCAGTCTCATAAGAGAATACACGTCAATAATGTTTTAGAACAACGACTGCATAGAGTTATTTTGTTGTTTAATATTTGAATTTTTAATTCCTTCATTTTTGAATTGAAAATAATTATAATTCAAAATTTTATTATTAAGGAGAATTCGGGTAAATTATAATGTGTCATTATAATTTACGAAAAAATCGTAGTTGCTATCCAAACAAATTACATTCGCCATTTAGATACGCCTCGCGTGCATCACGCTAAAAACCGATATTTTTACAAAGGGCACAAAATAAACGTTTAATCATACTTTTATAATTTGAAAACTACAACAAACTTTTATAAACCTATTACTCCCCATGTCAAACAAACTGCACTGGACAAATAAACAAAACAAACTGTACCTTTGTAGAATGTAATTGAAACTGCGCAAATACTGGGGCCGTGCCTCTCCTGGCCCTCTCTGGCCCCGCACTCGATCCTCTCAATACAAACTCAATCCTTTGAACCTCGATACCTCTTGACTGTGCTCGTACGTGCTTTTATATTAATTAGTTAGTGGACTTTGTACCAATCAACTAAGTCGAGTACATTGAGAAAACGGCGAGATACTCGATAGTCTACATCTATAGAATCAATGTGCAGGTTCACTCAATGGATTCGGTCCCCGCCTTGTGGACTATTGGCGCACCGTACTTACAAAGTATTTATGATTACTTGAAGGGGAATGGGAATATTATTTTGATAATTATCAGTAGTTCATTATACTTCTATGTACTTTCCGCAAAAAACCGACATACACAAAAATGACAAACTCATCGACATCCAGAGGAAGAGAATATTTTATTAATAATTTAGTTATTTTGCTACTTTACGCAAAATGATCGACGACTAAAGTAACCGAGATAGATCTCAGGACAGTATATTGAAGTGACAGTGGGCTGTTCATGTCTTTCGAACGACTGATGCCGTTGAAGTCGAAAATCCAATTGTAGACGTGTCGGTAAAGGAGTGTAGAGTGTACTAGATGGAGCGACGATATTCGGAGGGTGGCACGCAGCGATGGTAAGGACCGGATGGTAAAACCTTCGTTCCATGGAAGTTATGAAAGTCACTAGCTTTTTAACTAGCGTTAGCTGCGTCCCATATTGAGGCTACCTCTTCTATGGCGGGTGCTTCGGCGAAGAACGCTGAACAGGCCAAGACGCGCAAATACGAAAATATAAAAGGTAATTTCGTGTTTGTGCCTTTTGGTGTAGAGACTTTGGGGCCATGGGAACCAGAGGCTCGTGCTCTTTTTGACGATATCTCAAAAAGAGTTACCGAGTCTACAGACGACCAAAGAGCTGGCAGTTACTTTGGCCAACGGATTAGTTTGACCATCCAAAGGCGAAATGCTGCCAGTATCCTGGGCACTATACCTCATTGCAGTGGAGTCGAGGAGGTTTTAGATTTAATTTAATTTAGTTTTAATTTGTATTTTATATTGGTATTGTGTACCAGCCTAGAGGGTAGGTTTAGGGTAACTGTCTCCTCTAACCTCTAATTACGTCGGTAGCCAGACCCTTCACACAAGCTAGGGGCCAAACATGAGCATGACTGGCCCCCATCTAACAAGGTTTGCGTTTAAAGAATATAATTAGAGCACGAAATTATGATAAAATTTCAAAAAAATATTTACGTAACGTGGGCGTGTTATGTATAGTTTTTAGGATAAGTTAAATTAAGTTGCTTATTGTACACAGACAATCTATACTAATATTATATATAGGCTACATTTTATCGATCTTGATCTGATTATCAAAAAAAATTGAAGATTTTATAATTTGGTACTTTCTTTGTCCAATCTAAAAATATAAAAAAAAATCTCATTGTAAAACGTTCATGATAATATACCGACAAGGGGGGAGAAACAAATTTACATTAACACTGTATAAGGGGGTTGCTCCCACCCCCTACACCCCTATACATCTGGCAAGGTGTCGTTTCCCACGGGGATCGGTTCGCTTCTAACCTTACACGTGAGACAGCCTGAGTATTCACAAAACCAATTTCCTCGAATTGGATTCCCTGTAATAACTTTGCGATCGACCTTCATCCTTGTAATTATAACTTCGAAATTAAACAATAGCTCATTTAAATTTTGACATTCCGTATAATATCTTGTTGATGTTATAATTATAACTTGGAAATTTTACAGTAGTTTATCATATTCTTAATAATTATGTACTTACATATTGTAGATACCTACCTGTCGAACCTATTAATATAGTCTTAAAAGATCATGAGAATTGATACCTTGAGACTGTAAAAATCTGACTTGGAAAATTTACTTACAAAATAATTATACGAGTTTTCATTGATTTCTTTGTTGCGGTACGGTATCGCCAAAACGATTAAAATTAACTTGGTAGCACATTTTTGTCTACAAGGTCGCGGACAAGCGAAGCCCACGTTTAGACCATGATATACATTCCTAAAATGAGCTTCAACTTATTTTCGTTCCTTGTAAAAAGCATCAAAAAGCTTTCACGGTCATGCATGATGTATGTTCGTCGGATTAAGCCTGGTCAACCCTGCGATTTAATTAAACAACCCTAGCATGTCGTGTGATGCAGCCACCCTGCGGGCAAAGTGACGAGCGGAGAGGGTATAAGGGCCAGCGCTTTTACGACGAGGAGCGACAAAAACGTATTTTCTAAACATGTGAAACTTAAAGCCTTTTTTTCCCACCATCTGTATGGACATGTTTGTAGATCTTATAAACTTAGTAATGGATTTTAAAGCGGTTTACAACAATTGATAGAAAGAGAATAAAATGAGAAAAAGTGTTATACCTACAGTTTAACAAATAATATTGTTTAAGGTTTTTAAGCTGGCGAAGTCATCCGCGAAATATTATTTTACCATCACTTTTATTACAGTGGACTTTCAATGTGTCTGGCAAGATGTAAAAACCACGAAAACTGTCCGGCTATTGAGGTAACATCTTTTTATAGGCCCCCAAGTAACATATATAAAATTTAGCTTTTATACTATAACGAAAGTATAATTGTAATTTATCAAAGTTTAGGGGTGTCTGGCAAGGGTTAACAACTGTCATAAGTGTCCGGCAATGGATGACGAGATTTCTACAGTTATCCCGAAGAAAATATAAAAAAATCGAGCTTTATACTTTAACAAATTTTAAGTACTATTTTATACACCTTTAGTACCTGTTACCTGCCCAAGTAACCACAACCCAAACTCTATAGTCGCTGGTTGTTCTTACCTGTATAGGAGGCATGTACAGAGAAAAATTCAACTTTTATAAAATAAGGAAGGTCTGGCCGTCGCAGGCTCTTGGGCCATTAACTTACCCATTTGCAACGCTCAGTGTATAATTCCATTTCGCTCGATGGTCCGACGACCTTAGATATAATAATAAAAAGTATTAGATGTCGTAGATGAGCAAGAGCCATGTGTGGTGAACCCTTTCCAAAAAACCTATGTCCGGCAGTGAATGAAAGTTAGTCATGGATACGCTACAAGATTATAATGAACTTTAATTTTTTTTTGACTTCATTTCCATACCTACAATGTAAATAGTTTGTAATAACAAAAGTGCTGCAATGCCCCTCGTCAGATGTTATGCTACCCTTAGACTTTATAGAATTGTGAAGGAAATAAACCGCTTTCCGCTCCCGCTCTCTCATGGAATGTGGCGTGGGCTGTCGTAGCTACGAGTTCGTAGCTAGGCGACGCAGGTGCGCGGATCGATGGCAGGTGCGTCTCGCGCCGTCCGCACGGAGCTTGTGTTATTGCATGGACGTTGCTCACACACTTTTGTCCATCTTTGTATCTAGATATTGCGGACCACGTTCTCACCTCATGGTAAGAGTGATAGATAATACTGGTCTTAGATATGAGTAGAACACGCTTGCCTGAAAGAAGTTTGTTAACATAGATTGTCATACTTCCGTCACGCTACTCTGTAACGATAATTTTACAAATCGAGAGTCTGAGTTTTGGATTCGTCTGTATATCTCTTTCTAACACAATTTTACAAATAAAGAGCGACAGAGACAGATTAGGAAACTCGCACTTATTTGAACGCAGACTTATAAAAAGAAATACTTGTCTCGAACAAACTCTCGATCATACACAGCTAGAAAGGTCGTCTAAATATAAGATAAATAAAGTTCAATAATAAGTTTAAATGTTCTCCGTGCAGTACGATGGAATTTAAATAAAGTTACGTGTAAGTCTAGACTGAACGACTTAAAACGAGTTGTTTACGAGCGTAGACCGTCTCAATTCAATTGTGAACTGTGTAGTATAAAATGAGTCTAGTGCAAGAAAATTTAAATTTACTTTGTTCTACCTTATCTATACGTAGCCCTCTACAACTTTCGTAGTAGAAGTTATTTTAGCAGAGCTTATGCGAGGAAGATTTTTTTTGGAATTTTAACGTGTTAGGATTTTGAATAAATTTTGCCAAGCAAACTGTACCTCTGTTTATAGGCAATGATTTACCACTTAGATTAAGCTGACGGCCTCCGTGGCGCAGTGATATCCGTAGTGGGCTTATAACACACAGGTCCTGGGTTCGATTTTCGGCTGGGCTGATTAAGTTTTTATAAATTGGTCCAGGTTTGGCTGGTGGGAGGCTTCGACCGTGGCGTTGGCGTTACGTCAAAGTCGTCGCTGGGTGATAACCCAACCGACAAAGACGTACCGCCAAGTGACTTAGCGTTCCGGTACGACGTAAACTTGCTTGCATCTAGTAGTGGTAGTAGTAGTAGTAGGATTATCACTAAATCAGATCTATTGGCTACAATTTACCAGTCAGTGATAATCGTTCGATCCCAGTAAACTATAGTTTATCGTTATAATAATTGTCACAAAGACATGCCGCAAAACCAAGGATTCGAGCCAAAACTGAAACATTGTTAACAAGTTAAAACAGTCACAAACTGGAGTGGTTGCCTACAACTTGGCAAACTAAATTACCGCGCGGTACAGTTGTATTGTTAGTTGGGTTTAACGAGGGTTATAGCAACTCGGGTTGCGATTCATTGTAGTGTTACGTGAATTGTGCTGGTTTATTGCAAATTAAATCCCTTTATGTCAAGAAGGCTAAGTTTGCAATTGCTTTTAAAACTTAAAGATATTTCCTGTGTAAAGATTACTTTGAATTAGATAGTAGGTAATAATAGGAGGCAGAATTAACTGATAAAAGCCAGTACATACACTTAGCATACAATCATAGATAATCATCGAGATGGTAGCTACCAATGAAAAACAAATAGTCTTCTTATTATATACTAAAACTCTACCTAAAACGCACTAAAAAGTAAAAAATAACTGTGTCATTTAGTTGCTTTAATTTACTTAAGCATATCTATGTAGTCGGTGCCAACCAAGTTTAAGGAACATTTATTTAACGTAGTAAAGCAGGTTGTAAGTAATGTCCTTAAAGTAGAAACCTTGGCTGGCACCGACTCCTAGATATGCTTAAGTAAATTAAAGCAACTAAATGACACAGTTATTTTTGAATTTTTAGTGCGTTTTGAGTCGGTTCTATTTTTTGTTAAAAATTTATATTTCTTACTTTTTAGCGATTAATCGCCACGTAACGTACTCGTACTATACTGTCATAGTGTATTATACGGCACTTGTAGCCAAAAAGCTACTGATACGTACACGAAAACCGAAATCACTGCAAGGGTGCCTATAAAATTTGAAGAGTTCCTTCAACTTTCCCAGGATATCATCATCGGATCCTAATATAATGACTATAGGACCATCTTAGAAGTGTGCCCATTCTAATAAAAAATGAATTATCAAAATCGTTATGCGTGGTCATACATAAAAAAAAATATATATACGTGTCGAATTGAGAACCTCCTACGTTTTTTTAACCGGTTAAAAATGACATCAATCTCACCCAAATTCGGTATTTTGGATAAACCGTAGACATACACAAACACATCCTAACTAATATTGTACAGGCGAAAGTTTGTATGTGTGATGGATGTTTGTTACTCTTTCAGGCCAATCTACTGAATGAATATCCATGAAACTTCACAACAACATAGCTTACATATTAGAATAACACATAGGCTACATTTTATCCTGCCATTCCCACGGGAACGAGAGTTACACGAGTGAAACTGTGAGCGACTTCTAGTATGATATAATTCTTGCCAAACTTCTAGTCCGCTCTAATACAAAGAAGGCAGTGTCCAAATTAATTTTGTGGTACAAAGACTCAGCATTGCCTTTATAACGGCATTGTTTGGCTCCTTGCAACGTAGTACAGAATTAAACGCTTGGAGCGGACTGTACCTACATTAATAAATATTATAGGACAATTACACACATCGCTATATAGCCCCAAAGTAAGCTTAGGTAGCTTGTGTTATGGGTCCTATGATAACTGATGAATATTTTTATATATATTATACATAAATACTTATAATATATAGATAAGCACCCAGACACTGGAAAACATCCATGCTCATCACACAAACATTCAGGGTGGGCTCTAACCCAAAGAAGGGTTACTACCACTGCGAGCAGTGTCCTAAATCATCATCATCATCATTGATTTTGTGGACCTAACACAAAGACTCAGCATTGCCTTTATAACGGCATTGTTTGGCTCCTTGCAGTAGAGAATTAAAAGTTTGGAGCGGACTATATTAAATACAGTGGCTTTATTTAGATGGTTAAAATACCTCATTTTTCGGAGACAATTAATAAATGATACAAGTATCTATTGCTTGTACTGTGTACTACTTTCTTTTAAAGTTGTATTAAAGTTTATATCCCCAGGGTTCGATCAGACCATCGCTCAACGTCGGCTGCGGAGTCCCTGAGCAATGAGTGTTCGGTCTTGACTTGTTATCTCCTCTCTTTTATGTATTGTATTTTTCTATTAAATAAGCAATTTGTTTTAATGTATTAGTATAAATATTTGTTATTTTAAATACTTAAACAAAGGAAACCAAAATGGATCATTGACATTTAGCAAGATTAAGGAATATCAATTTTAAAGATTGTTAACTACGAACCTGGAAGGAGAGTTCCTTAAATTCGATGATGAAATCGGAATTTAGGGGATCCGCAGAAGAACGAAAGTAATCGACATTGCGTAGCGAGTCGCAGAACTGAAATGGAAATGAGCGGGACACATGGTTCGATCAGCTGATGGAGGTTGGGGGCCCAAGGTGCTAGAATGGCGACCACGTACTGGGAAGCGCAGTGTTAGTCGACCACCCACTAGGTGGACTGACGACGACAAACATGTGGCAGGAAGCCGCTGCCCACAGGCGGCTCAGGATCATTGTGTTTGGAAGTCCCTGAAAAGGCCTATATCCAGCCGTGGATACCCATTGGCTGTTAATGATGATGATGATGATGGCTGGGTATCTGCATGTCTGTCAGTGTCGCCGTAGCTTGTAAGCGAATAGATAGACATATACCTATTATATGATTTTTTTGTTTAGAAACTGACGCGATTAGCTAAGTATAGTAGGTACTACTTGACAAAAGGCTCTTAATAACCTTCAAAGACTACACTTACACTAGGTTCTAAATTAATTTGTTAGTAATAGGTAATTATGATTGCCTCGTTGGTCTAGTGGTTAGCTTATCTGGCTTCGATCACGAGGTCCTGGGTTCGAATCCTGGGTCGGGTCAAGGAATAATTTTGAGTTTTTCATTCTTCTGTGAAATTCTCAGTAAATTCCAAGCCCGGAGTCGGGAAGTTGGTGGTGTTACACCCCCGTGCCTCGGAGAGCACGTTAAGCCGTCGGTCTCGGTCACTGTCATCAACATCTGATAGTGATCGGTAGTAAATGAAACATTATCACCCTAAGCCCGCCATCTCGCATTGGAGCAGCGTGGTGGGTGTACGCTCCATATCCCCTCTCCTATAAGGAGGGGGGCCTGGCCCTATAGTGGGCCGTTAATAACCTGATAATGATGATGATGATGATGATCAGGTAATTATGATCCTTGATAAACTTTTATTTTTATTATTTAAAAACCTGAGTAGCGGTGCTTTTAGTTAGACCTTCAAAGTCAAATAACTAAATAAACTTTTAGTAGAATACTAAGGAAATAAAAGAATACGTGCGGAAATAAACACACGAGTCCGAAAATAGATACCAAACTCGTCCATACGTTCTCCCTTCCACTGAAAACAAATATACAAACAGATGAACAAACTAATCCTGTTTAATACCCAGCGAGAGCTATTTCCCGCAGGATATTGCCAATAGAGTACCGTTAGACAGGATTACTCTTGAAGCTTGAAGCGCGTGCGAGTATCAAGCTTGTTTATTATTGCGAGCTCTATACTGACTCGTGGAAAAATCCTTTTACTTTATACTGGCTTTACGCTGGGTTATTTTTAATTTATTTGCTACCAGTTAACCTTTGAGTGCAACCACACTTGTAGTAAGTGATGATGCAATTTAAGATGGAAGCGTGCTGACTTGGCACGAATTGGTTTTCCTATGTTCATTGCTTGGAAATCAGAGAATTAAAAATTTTTTTTTTCTATGTGTAGGCTATGTGGCGCATTGCGACGCCCTGCAGTAGTGACTCTTTTTTCTGCATTCTGCGGCCGTAGGTTCGATGCCTCGGTGTATTTATATCTATATATTTAAATATATAAGTCAAATGTGTAATTTAATTTAATTTTGTCTTTTATTGATTTTTTTTTTGATTATATTAATCTTAAATGTTTATTTAATGTTTTTAAAAACTTATAATATTAATATTTTGCATGCCCAATGGGTGTGATACAGTAGGCTTAAAACTAGTTATTTAAGACCATTGTAAATACCCTGTATCAGCAAATAATAAATGATTATGATTATTATTAGTATGTGTATTAAATAAAACAATATTCATCAGATATCTTAGTACTAGGAATATTACGTGTTTAGGGTCGTAGATAACTCGATGAATATTGAAACTACGTTTATTTTGGGACTAGATGACGATATGTGAATAATCCTAAAACATTAAAATAAATAAAATAGCCACCGCATCACAAATGTGTTTAACAGTGGATAGTTTTGTTCGCAGGATGGGGCGAGTCACTGCTATCGCTGCCGAAGAAGTGGCTCAGTACCCAGGTCTACGGCACCGACGACGAAGACTTCCAGGTAAATAGTTGATTTTGAAACTATTGTATAACAGGGGTTATTAAAACTCGTGTGCTAAAGTACACACGAGTTTGCACGAAAACGATCAAAGCTGGTTGTAATAGAAACTCACACATTGGATGGTAGGGAAAACAGAAGCAAAATATTTGCAGTGCGTATGAGAAATGAGGAACCAAACCGTAGTATGTGTCCAAGGATAATTCCCATAACGAGCGCTAAAATCTAAATTAGGTAATTGTTACCTAAAGTTTAGAGCTTGACGTAAAAAAACAGCATAAATTAACTTTATACTTTATATTACTGCACAAAGTAGACTTGCACTTGACTAAAATCATACTTTGTCGTTATAGTATGTACAGGTAGCCAAGCTTCCTGTGCCGGAGCTGCAGCCCACACTGGACTCGTACCTGCAGTTCGCGTCGGTGATTGTGAGCCCGCAGCAGTTGGAGAAGACGCAGGAACTGGTGAAGAGGTTCGCAGAAGACCTCGGGCCCAAGATGCAGGAGAAGCTAGTGGAAAGACAAAAAGAAATGATTAACTGGGTAAGCTTGCGAGTATTCTGATTATTTTCAATTGTTTGGTTTTTATAGTAGTAGGTAATCAATGATGGTGAAATAAGTAGATGTCTACTTGATGTGGAATGGAAACCGTAACCTATATCACAGTAACACATAGTGGTACGCAAGGGTCACTGCCTTGATTTGCGGCACCTGAGGATTTTTTTCTACAGTTAGGCATACCTACCTTTATACGAAATTAGAATAATGTTGTTAAGAGGCAGATAAAAGTTTCGCAGTAGTGCATCCTCGGATTTTTACAAAGAGTAGATACTTTTACAACGTGTAAATACTTACTTTTATATTGTAATCTTACTAGCGTTTTTTTATTAGATAAGTATAGTTAAGAATTTTAACGTTCGATAAATATTTTTAAGTTACTAAAACTTATAACAATTCTATAAAAAAAATGTTGAGTTTGTAAACCATTCATTTTTATTACTCAATGATTACTGTCATGAAACTAAGGTATAGCTAAACATTAATATATATTCTTTAATAAATAAAAAAATATTTTAAATCTTTACAAGAATATAACGTCAACTCTAGATTAAGTTTCCTACTAAATCTAAAATATCTTGGTATATTTTTCTTTTGAGCATTTAGCACCTTATCGATCACAATTACCACGTTTCTATTACGAATTCATAACTCATAACACTGACGAACATTAGTCGTATTGTTAAACAGTATACACCAATAACTTCGTTGTTATATCAAACAAAGATGTTGAGAAAATTAAGCGTATTTTGCCGCAATAATGAAATTACGAATCATAAATTTCATCTCAATTTTGTGCCTTCTAAATGCGGTATCAAAAAGTGTTGGATTAAAACCGCGGACAAATGTTAAAGACAATTCTGTTTCATTAAAAACTTTGCGGTCTGTAGAAGCAGCAACAGGGGATGTAATGTCGAACTTAATAGACATATTACGCTGGTGTTTACGTGAAAAACTTGCGAAGCAAGACATATTTGAAGGTGAATCAAATTTCTTATACTCTGATGATGGAGCACGCAATGTAAATGATATTAACTTCTACAAAAGTATGAACAATAGCACTTGTTCAGACATATTTCAAATGCTGAAAGATAATGACAGTAACAGTAAAACAGTGAACGGTTCTGTAGACAAAGTTATAAATAAAAATATGAAGGATAATATACCGAAGCAGAAATATGAAAATGGGATTAATTTTTCGGAAAAAAATGACTACAAGTTGTTATATGACACATTAATCAGTAAACGAAATAATCATACTTATAGAATCCAAAAGTATCCCATGTACAAACATAAAATTAAACTTGATAATGACGATAAACACAATGTAATAATTTTTATTACATTTAATCCTTTACTGAATAATACAAATTTACAGCATAACTTGGATAATATTAGTGAAGATGAAGTAATTAAAGAATTAAATAGAAATAGTTTAATAGATATTCATATTATAGATTCGATGTTTACTAATGAGCATGAACACATCAGAACCGTAAATAAATGTCATCTTTATTCATTGTACATTTTTTTAACTGAAAGTAGAAAACAGAATTTAATTAAAAATTTTAAATTGCTTCGGATAAAAGGAGTTGTAAAAATGTACATAGATGTTTTGACTAATCATAATTTAAGAAATTTTCCGTACGAATGCTGCAATAAATCATTATTGGCACTGTGTGAAAGTCACATTAAAGCTGAAAGCGACAAAATTGTAATTAAATTAAACGAAAAAGCTAAAGAAATCCAGAGTTTAAAAAAAACTGTATCGAAAATAAGGGACTTAATAGATCTATATAAAATTAAATTTGACCGTAAAGATATATGCAATAAGACCGTTATAAAAGATGGCAGTCAATATTTAACAGATGACTATAATAGCGATTCATTAATTTTTTCAAGTATTGATACAGATGTTGCTTGGTCAGCTAGGGATCCTTCAAAAATGGATATTGTGAAGAGAACAGGAAAATATGACTTTATAAATTCCAGAGAATATACTTTACCAACTAAGATTTCATCATCCTATGTTTACACAACAACTAAAAAAGATGAGGAAAGAATGAAAAAATATTACTCTTTCCCACTTTCTACAATGGCTCAAAAGGCGGCAAATAAAGTAACAGACATTTTTGAAAGTGATTTAACTTTAAGAAATGAAGCAAAATATTTGTCAACAACGAAAATTATACCAATGATTGTTCCTAAGAAATCATTACCGAAAACCAATATAAATATTTCCGAATTACAAGAGACTTTTATCAAAAATAACACATTTTTTGATAGTGTATTGCAAATACCAGTTCAAGGAAATACTGTAATGAATAAACAGAAAACCAAAACAAATGTTGATTTCACATCATTGTCTCCTAGAGTTACCACCATATTACAAACCCAAGTACTTGATCAGGTGACAAGTCCAAGTATACTCAATAAAATAGACCTAAAAACTAAAGTCAGTACAGTCTCATTCATACCTATTTCACTTAAATCGCAAACCAAACCTAATATATCAATGACTGAAAATTTTGTTTACACAAATAAGGAATCGATAAGAGAGAATATTTCAAACAAATCTGATATAACAGAGGATGTTCATAAATTACAACATGTAACTGAGAAGACTGACTTTCCTACTATAAATACAATCAGTTCAATATTTTTTTTTGATTCAAGTGATAAAACTAAACCACCTAAATACTTTTCGTCGTCACATATTGAAAGAAATAGCGAAAAGGACAGTAAATTTAAAATTAATTTTGATAATTTAAAATTAATAAAAACAATGTCAGCACCAAAAAAAGACTCAAACAATAAAAGTATTTCTACATTGAAAACGATAAATGATTTCAAAGAAAATATCAGTATGACAGATTCTTCGATATCAAAACATCATCTGACAAATAATATACAAAATACATTGAAACCTTTTGTAGAGTTAATAGCTCTGTCAACTAAGGGAAACCTATTAAAAACTTCTAAAGTCAGTCTAACCATCACAAATGCAACCCAAATATTCAATCAAATTAAGCATACTGCGCCGATGTCTGAAAAATTCCTTGACGTTGATAAAGCAGCATTAAATCATAATGTTTCAAATAAATCTGATATAACACAAGACGTACCTATATCACAACATGTAATCGATGTATTTGACTTTAATAATTATACGACAATCAGTATACTTAAAACGTTAAAATTGAAAAGCGAAAGTAAAACTAAAAAACAAATGATGTCATCGCAAAAACCAGGAGAAAATGATAAGTACAGTACATTAAAAAATTATGTTGATACCTTAGATTTGATAACCACTATATCAACACCAAAAAAAGACTTAAATAATGAAAGTCAATCTTTTTCAGTAATGACAAAAGATTCTTATGAAAATTACAAACAAAGTACTGAAATGACAAAATCTTTAACACGCAAACATAGTTACGAAAACTATACGCTAAGTACACATAAACACTTTCTAGAGTTAATAACTCTGCCTACTAAAGGAAACTTATCAAAAACTACGAAAGTCACGCCAAACTTAGTCTCAACAAATTCACCTCTGATGTACAGCGATCTCATAGCGATGCCAGAGGAATTTATTATTATTAATAAAGGAGTAATAAATCAGAATTACTCAAATAAAGCTGCTAAGACACAGAAAATTCACATAACACATTATAAAACCAGCGAGTCTGACTTTCACAGAAATACTACAATCAGTCTATTTGAAAAAATAAATTCAGATAATGACAGTAAAACTCCAAAATACTTTACGTCACCGCAAATACAAATAGTTAGTGAAAATAACATTGCATTAAAAATTGATTTAGATAAATTAAGTTTAGTTTCAAGAACAACAACACTATCACCGATAAAAGATTCAAATAATAAGAGTATAACTCAGTCATTAACGACAATTTATTTTAAAGAAAATAATAAACTGAATACGAATGTAACAAAATATTTACCATCCAAAGATGGTCCCATAAATTATACACAAACTAGGTGGAAACTCTTTGAAATGTTAACAACTCGACCAATTAAAGCTAACTTATCAAAATCTACAAATACCACGCTTCATTCAGTCACAACAGATTCATTTCTAATGTACAGTCAAACTCCACAACCCATGGCGACGTCAGTAGGATTTATTCATATTAACAAAGCAGCCATAAATCAGAATATCTCAAAAAAAGCTGCTGAGTCTCAGAAAGTTCACATATCACGTCATAAAATCAGTGAGTTAGACTTTGATAGAAATACTACAATCAGTCTGTTTAAAAAATTAAATTTAAACTGTAAAAGTAAATCTCCTAAATATTTTACTTCACCGCAATTACCTACAGTTAGTGAAAAGAACACTGCATTGAAAATTCATTTAGATAATATAATTTTAATTACAACAAGAACGACATCGGAAAAAGATTTAAACAATAAGAGCCCATCTACGTCATTAATGACAATTAATTTCAAAAACATTAATAAACAAAATGCCAATGTGACAAAATATTTATCATCCAAAGATAGTCCCACAAATTATACACAAAATACATGGAAACTCTTTGAAAAATTAACAACTCGTTCAATTAAAGGAAATTTATTGAAATGGACAAAATTTAGGCCAAACTTAGTCATAACAAATTCACAACAAATGTTTAATCAAATTAAACGTCCTAAAACGATACCTGAGGATTTCGGTCATGTCAATAAAGCAGTATTTAATCAAAATATTTTAAATAAATCTGATATACGAGTAACACAGGATGATCATAAATCACAACATATAACTTATAAGTTTGACTTATATAAAAAAACTACAATCAGTTTGTTTAAAATATTTAATTTAAATAAAGGGAGTAAAACTCCGACTTTAAGATTAATTACAACAACAACATTATCAACATCTAAAAAGGACTCAACCAATAACAAATATGTGAGTCTAGCTCCCTCATTACCAACAAATACTGTTAAAGAAAATAATGAACAAAATATCAATTGGATAAAATCTCAACCATTCAAAGATAGTCACACAAATCATTCACAAAATTCATTGAAACTTTTGGAGAAGGTAAACACTCTGCCAATTAAAGGAAATTTATTAAAATCGACAAAAGACAGACCAAACTTAGATACAACAAGCTCACCTCAAATATTTAATCAAATTAAACGTCCTGTATCGATGCTTAAGGATATTCCTTTTGACAAATCAGCTTTAAATCAGAATATTGTAAACAAATCTGATATAACACTAGATGTGCATACGACACAATATATAACCGATGCGTCTGACTTTGATAAAAGTACTACAATCAGTCTATTTAAAATGTTATATTCAAATAGTGAAAATAAAACTCCAAAACACTTTAAGTCATCGCAAATACAAAGAAATATTGAAAAAAACATTGCATTTAAAGTTAATTTAGATAATTTAGGTTTTCTAACAACAATATCAACACCAGTACAATACCCAAACAATGAAAATACATCTTCTTTGGTAACAACAAATAATTTAAAAGAAAATAATATCAAAGTGACCAAATTTTTGTCATTCAAACATAAAACAAGCTATACATCGAATACATTTAATCCCTTGGCGGAATTTATAACTCAGCCAATAAAGAGAAACTTATTTAAAACTTCAACAGTCAACCCATACATAGTTCTAGTAAAATCAACTCAAACGAAATATAATTTAAAAGAAAATAATATCAAAATGACAAAATATTTGACACTCAAACATAGCCCCACGAACTTTACACATACTGCATTAAACCCCTTAGTACAGTTAAAAACTTTGCCATTTATAAGAAACGTATTGAAATCTACAAAACTCAGACCAAACATATCCATTACCAGTTCACCTCAAAAGTTAAATCAAACAAAAAATTCTATATCGCTCCTTTATCACCATGAGCAATTTGCTAATGCAAATAATAAAGTAAAATTAAATCACAATGTTTTAAATGAATCTGATATAACACAGGATGTTTTTACATCACATCATGTAACTGATGAATCTGATTTAGTCAAAAATACTACAGTCAGTCAATTTACAATATTTAATTCAAATAGTAACAGCAAAATTTTAAAACACTTTATTTCGTCGCAACTACAAACACATCGTGATAAGATCAGTTTATTAAAAATTAACTCAAATAATTTAAGTAACATTACAACAATGTCAACATCGAAAACAGACTTTGACAATGAAAGTCTATCATCATTATTAACGACAAAATATTTTGTAGAAAATAATGAACAAAGTACCAATGTGATAAAATCTTTTACACACACTTTAAACCCATCTGTTAAACCAAACGTATCAAAATTTTCTGAAGTCAACCTAAACTTGGTCAGGACAAATACACCTCAAATTTACCACCAAACTAAACATTTTATGTCAATGCCAGAAAAATTTGATCATGTTGATAAAGCCGCATTATATCAGAATATTTCAAATAAAATTGATATGTCACCGCAAATACAAGCTGTTAGTGAAAAGAACGTTGCAGTAAGAAATAATTCAGATAATTTAGATTTAATTACAACAAAAACAGCTCTATCAAAACTAGAGAAAGACTCAATCAATAAAAGTCTATATTTCTCATTAACGAAGAATACTTTTCAAGACAAAAATAAACAAAATACCATTGGCATAAACTATCTACCTTCCACAAATAGTTACACAAATTATACACAACGTACATTGGAACTTTTGGACGAGTTAACATCTCTGCCAATTAAAGGTAATTTATTAAAATCGACGAAAGACAGAGCAAACTTAGACACAATAAATTCACCTCAAATGTCTAATCAAAGTAAACGTCCTATCTCAATGCCAAAACAATTTGTTCATTATTTTGAAGCAGCATTGAATAAGAATACTTCAAATAAAATTAATTTAACACAGGGTGTTTATAAATCACAAAATCAAACTGATAAGTCCAATATTACCATAAATTTATTTAATATGTTAAATTCAAAAAGTGAATGTACGACTCTAAAACAGTTTACTTTATCACAAATAAAAATATATAGTGGAGAGAAAAATGTATTAAATAATAATTTAGATTTAAGCACAGCAATATCAACACCGGAAAAAAACTCTACCAATAAAAGTCTGTCTCCACTATTAACGACAAATGATTTTAAAGTAAATATCAATATAACAGAATCTTTGATACCCAAACATTGTCTTACAAACTATAAACGAAATACACTTAAACCATTTGTAGATTTAATAACTCTACCATTTAAAGAAAACTTATTAAAATCTTCAAATGTTAGTCGAAACTTAGTCAATTTGAATTCTCTTAAAATATACAATGAAATTAAACAACCTATATCGATGGCTGAAGAATTAATTCATTTGAATAATGCAACAATAAATCAGGATATGTTAAATAAAATTGATATGACACAGAATGTTCATAAATCACAACATAAAACTAATAAGTCAAATTTTAATAAAAAGACAACAATCAGTTTATCTAGAACATTAAATTCAAAGAGTAAAAGTAAAACTCCAAAATACTATACAACTTTGTATACAGAAAAATATAGCAAAAATATAAATATTGAAGATGATTTCATTTTGATTACAACAATACCAACATCAAACATAAACTTGAATAATGAACGTCTATCATCATCATTAATAGCTACTGATTTTAAAGAACGTAATTATCAAAATACCAGTGTGACGAAAACTTTAAGAACCAAAAATAGTCACAAAAAGTATACATTCAACCCCTACGTAGAGTTAATAACTCCATCAATTAAAAAAAACTTATTAAAATCCACAAAAATAAGTCCAAACTCGGTCATAACAAAAGCACTCAAAATGTACAATCAAACTAAACATCATATATCAATGCCAGGGGAATTTGTTTACATAAATAAAGCAGCATTAAATCAAAACATATCAAATGAATCTGTTATAACACAGGATATTTATATATCACAGCATGTAACTAATAAGTCGGACTTTAATAAATATACTACAATCAGTTTATTAAAAATATTAAATCCAGTCAATAAAATTAAAACTCCAGAAATTCCTGAATTAAGTAAAAACAGCAGTTTATTAATTAACCATCTATTTAATTTACCTTTAGTTACAACAATATCAATCCCGATAAAACACCCAAACAATGAAAGTATATCTCCTTTAGTAAAAACAAATGTTTTAAAAGAAAATAATATCAAGGTGACAAAATCTTTGTTAGCCAAACATAACACAATAAGATTGTATACATTTGATCCCTTCATAGAGTCAATAACTCTGCCAATCAAGAGAAACTTATTAAAAACTTCAACAGTCAGCTCAGATTTACTCAAAGCAAAATCAACTGAAACGTACAATCAAAATTATACTATGTCAACGCTTCAATATTTTATGCTTGTCAATAAAACAGCACTAAATAAAAAAGTATTTAAAAAATCTAATAAAACACAGAATATGCATACATCACAACAAGTAACCGATGAATCTGATTTTGATAAAAACACTACTTTCAATTTATTTAAAATATTAAATTCAAATAATGGAAGTACAACTTTAAAATACTTTACTTTATCGCAAATGAAAACTGATAGCAAAAAGAGCAATATGATTAATTTAGACAAGGCATTTTTAATAATATCTGAAAAATACTTATACAATGAAAGTCCACCTACTTTATCAACGAAAAATTATATTATAGAAAATCATCAACAAAATACCAATGTGACAAAATCTTTAACAATCAAAAATAATCATACAAACTATATGCGGAATATATTCAAGCCTTTCGTAGAGTTAATAACTTTGCCAATTAAAGTTAATTCACACTCAGTCGTACCATTTTCACTTCAAATTTATAATAAAACTCAACATCCTAAGAAATCTATTCGTGTAAATAATAAAGCAGCATTAAATCAAAATATTTCAAAAGTTTGGTATAAAACAATAAATGCTCCTATATCCCAAAATATAACCGATAAGCCTAACTTAGGTAAGAGTATTAACGTCAATAGTAAAATGATAAATGCAAATAGTAAAACTCAAAAATATTTTACTTTATCCCAAATACAGAGAGATGGTGACAAAATCAGTAAAGTAATTACAACAATCCCAACAACGAAAAAAGACTCCAACAAAGAAAATTTATCTTTGTTGGTAGTGACAAACGATTTTAAGAACAATAGTGAACTGAATACAACAGAAAATTTGGCACTTAAATATAGTCACACAAGATATACGAGCAATACATTAAAACCATTCGTAAAATTTATAACTCTACCAAACGTAGGAAAACAAACATACGCTTTTACTGAACCAAGTTTATTCAATGAGATCAAAAAACCAAATACACGATATACCGTAAACTTTTTTGATTCAGATAAATTATTATTTAACAGTATAAACAGTTCAAAGTTATTTCATACTAGCTCTATATCAAATATTTCGAAACAAGAATTAAACAAAACCCTAAATAACTTCACACTAAAAAGTCAAATTGATAATACAAATCAATTATTGAAATGGACAACATCAACGCCATTAGTCATAGAAAAATTTTACAATAATTTAAATGAGCAATATTCTACAAACATATCCAAGATAGCTTTACAAATCCCACTAGAATTAAAACAACCCTATATTCAAGATTTAGGGACTACGGAAAAAGTACAAAATTATACATTTTTGATTTTTGATGAAATATTTAAAAAAGCAGATATGAAAATGCAGAATATGCCGACTTCACAAAAAATATTACCTAAACTATCCACAAGGCCTTACAAGATAATAACTTCGTCTTACTACCAGAACAATTTATACCATTCGAAAAATTTAAAATTACCGGATATTCATATGCCTGATATTACATCGACATCTGAATCAAATAAAGATAAATATAAAATGTCACTAAATATGAATAATTTGGAATCACCTTCAACAAAATGTATTTCTACTAGAAAACAAAATAACGTACAATCATTACGTGGTAGAAATTCAACTGTGAAAGAATATTATGATACTGACTCACAAAATTTCCACCCCATTACAATACAAAAGCAAAATTCCACCGAAATCCACGTACTAAATACTAGTAAGAATATAACACGTAAACCAATGATTGACATACATAACGTTAATAAACCGAAGGTTGACAATGACAACAACATAAAATTTAGAAGAAGCACAGACACCACTGGTGAATTGAAAATAACAACTGAAACTATTTCAAAGTCATACAAAACTAAAAGGAAGTTCAAAAATAATGAGCCTAAAAATCCAGCACTAAATACAATGATCAAAAGCGAAAATTATGTGCAGAAAAATATTTCCGATATAAAAAGATCTGAGGCAATACCATCTTATTCGAATTCATTTAAAAAAGTCCCTAATAATTTTGATAAAATTGTATCTACCGCTTTGAGTAAAAATGCACTAAACGCTGAAACTCTAATGACTAAAATTCAAATAACAACGCAAAAAAATAAATTTATAACGGAAAATGACATCAAATCTACATATTTACAAAATTTTTCGTCAGTGCTAGTAACTCCAACTTTATATAATCCAAATGAATCCCTTCTATTTGAAAAAATCACAGGCAAAGAAAATCAACAAAAATTCAGTAAGGCTACATGTAAGGACACTAACACATTTGTAAAATTTTCTGATATTTTGCTTACAAAAATATCGCCAAATCATCATTTTTTAGAAAATAATATGGTGACAAAAGCGTTAACGGAACTAGAGGAAAAAGATAATTATAATACACCGTCAAAAAAGAATGTCCTTACTAGTGATTCGAAACAAGAAAGAACAAATGAATATTATAAAGTATTACCACGAATACCAACTACTAGCACACTAATTACTAACTCTACCTTTCCTGAGTTAACTTCAACAGTAACTCTAGATGCTAATTTTCTGAAGCAACAAATATCAAACTTTGATGAGTTCAGTACTGAAAGCTTTATAATGAAATTAAATAAATCAACCACTATTGCGGCTTATTTTTTGAAAAATGGAACATATTCCGTTGCTAATTTTAATGGTGTTTCGAAAAATTCTTCTAAAATTAATCAAGCAACGACAAGCAAACCCATGAACATGTGTGATGTATTATCAAAATATACAACTTCCAACAACATAAATAATATTACAAGAAGCTATTCAAACTTATACACTAACAGCCCACTAGTCCAAAAAAGTAATTTTCAAAACAAAAAGCCATTTCCATCTTCAATAGTTTCAAATATATTTACATCAAATTCTAATTCAATTATCAACTTCCACACGGACCAGAACATAACCAAAACAATTAATGATAAAAGTCTTAATACAACAGAAAATAGTAACAATTTGGAAAATTACAATATCACCGAAGCCCTAACCCTTAATATCCCAACAACCTCCATCCCTACCTTTCCTTTTAAAATAACAAGGTACACTTTTGAAAATAGTAGTTCTCTACTGCGTACATATTTAACTGCAGATAAAAATCAAAGTAAAAGTCTAAATACGGAAATCCTAAATGTAATGAAAGAAACAATATACGACGCCCTCAATTTTGAAGGGGCAATTGTTAAGATAAATGACAACACTACAAACTCATTAAATAGCAGTAAAGTAATTAAAGGCTACAAATATAATAGAACGGATAAATATGAAACAGAGTCTGATAACATTTTTCAAGTGCATAATCAAAGCTATGCAACAATAGCGACTGAAATAGAAAACTTTACAATCCAACACCGATTTGTAAATAATCAAGGCATTTTTAAGACAAAACCCCAAATCACACCACCGAAAACTATAAATATTACTTCAAAACTTATCAAAAATGAGTCCAAAATAGAAGAATACACATCAACAACAAAAGTCATCTCAAAATTTAATAACAATCTTTCAGTCACTAGGCCTATTACTTTTAATAGTGCTCGTAGTATGTCTTTATTTTTACCAACATCTACTGATAGTACGCCAAAAAACATGGTAACAAAACACTCCACAACTAGTATTGTTTCTTATACGTCAGATAGAGATTATACGGGTAAAAATACCAAGAAAATTTATAACATGAAAATGATTAACATGACAAAAAATACTCATTATTTGGAAAAAACAAAAAGCAGTAAGAATATCATGCCTGGTTCTACCAGATTAATAGAAATATCAGTCCCTAAAAGTGAGTATACTACTGAAATCTTGAAAATTAATTGGTATACCAATAAATTTCGACACAAAATAAAGAAACTTATATCTACAAATGCTTTTCCGAAAACCATTATTGGATTAAATGTTTCAGTAAGTACTAAAAGGGCTAAGAAAGTCAATAATGAAAATAATAAGAGCATTAAAATTCACAGGTCGTTTAAAATAAATAACAAGTATCAGAAATCAAATAAAGTAAGTGATTTAATTTTTACTACTTTCAAAACATTGATAGTTAGCATGACTACGCCTCATATGTTCGCAAAATCTGAAAAAAAGATCAGAACTATTAAATATAATACATACAAACCAACGAAAGACGATAATGAAATTACTAATAAACCTAAATATCAATATAAATTGGTTAAACGTAAGCAATTTCATATTTTAACAACTGCAATACCCAAAAATAAGATTAAAATTACTTCTCATATTTTGAGAAACAAAAATAAAATATTTCATCATTTGAAAAACAAAAGCGTTGCAATTAAAAAACCAGAACATAAAGCTCTATCAGAAATCAAGAAAATCAATTTAAGAAAAAATAATAATGATATAAGGTTGGTAACATCTTCTCAAAAAACCGATTTGTATTCTCTAATAAAATTGCCACCTAAGCCACACAGAAAAGTAATGAAAAGAATACGTCTGGGAAAGAAAAACAAGAACAAAAAAATAAAGCACAGACAACTTGCATTAAATACAAATTTTAAACCTACAATAAAGAAACCGCCCATTAAAGACGTTACTACTGTGATAACAAAATATCATGCTATTCGTCCACACTCTGATAAAGTTGATGGAACTATAAAACGGCCACATGAACAGGTTAAATCTAAACCACAATATTTTAAAAATTATGAAGATTTCTATAGAACAGATTTCAAAACACATCACCAAAGCAATGCACTATCGCTAAGAGAAAAAGTCAATTATATAAAAGAATCGCTTCCTATTTTTGTTCCTAACAACCCAACTAAGATGGTAATCGAAAGACCTGCACTACTTCCTCCGTCAAATACGCCGAAATTTTTGCGAGACCGAATAGATTCTTTCAGAAATTATATGCATAATACTGAATATCAACCGGCTACATACTTTCGTAATAGTTATGAAAGCACTATTAAAGATGAAGAACTGTACATAGATCCTCTATATTATTTTAGAAGAAGTGGTTGGTACGATGGTTATGTCATAGGAAGAACGCCTACTACCACTACAACAAGAAAACCAACGAAGCGGAAAAGAAGAACTATTTTCTTTTTAAGTCCCACAGTTCCTTACAATCATTATTTTTAATTTTGTAGAAATAGAATAAATTATTTTATATTATATCTCATCTGTGTTTTATTTTGGACTAGAAACAAGGTGTAAACACCATTAACATAATTTATAAAAATATTCGTATTTATACTGATATAAAATTAATACGTACATGAAGGTGACGGACAAGTGACAAGACAACATTTACTTAGTTCGCCTTACCATTGCAGAAAATCATCGAACGCTTGTTTCATGCTTTTCCCGAAGAGACATTCAAAAATCGTTTAAAGTTGTTGATTTCGATGATTGTACATAAATGATTTTCTCGACTATAAGGAAATCTTGACAGTTTAATTATAGTCTACATTTTTTGTGTACATAATTAATAATTAAACATGGCCCAGATATGTGTTTTTTTTGTGAAGAAAGTGCAAAATCTTTTATACTCAATAAACAGAGCAATACTTTGAAGGAGAGGCAAGAAACACATGTTGTGTGTGTCACCGTGTTTTAAAGGCCGGCAACGCATCAGTGGCACCTCTGGTGTCGCATTTGCTCTCTGGACGGCGGGATTGTCACTTAAGGAAGCATGCAGGTAATTACTTGTCTCGTTTGCTCGCTATTTTTATAAAAAAACACATTATAGTAAAGTACCGCTATGTGTATACTGCAACTTAATCCATAGATGTTAAGTATCTTCAAACCGGAACACAGCTATACAGCTTACCGACAAAACCAATCATGGTGGTAGTGCTAACCAGACGAGCTCTATCAAAAAGCTCTACGTACTATTCTGTAACCTAACTCATTTAAAACCTTATATGTAATGTTTTACTACAACATCCAGTCCGTGATGGCTCTACCACATCTGTTTGGAAAGCAAATACTACACAGAAAAGTCGACAAAAACTCAGCAGTTACAGTTTTAGAAATATTACAATAAGGTATAAGTAGCATATTTTAGAGTTCATCACAATCTTTTGTCGATAAAAACGAAGTCCATGATGCATTGTCACTAAGAAAGTCATCAAACAATGTTCTCGATACTAAATGTTTCTTTTTGTTAATTTATGATTGAAATGTTTTACGAATTCAAATATTTTCGTATCATACAGAGGCGAATTACCACAAGAACGCGCTACAAGTCGTGAAAAAGGTCAACCTCTGTGCATGGAGCAATTCTACCGACTGCTAGGCGTGTGCCGTATACCAGAAGTGGGTAAGGATCGTTTGGAGCTGCCCCAGACACCAAGCGATGCTGCTGAATGTGAAGAGCTGGTGATTGTCGCCTGCAGAAACTATGTAAGTAATATTTTCGTATATTCCATACTGAATATTATAAATGCGAAAGTCTCTGTGGACAGTTTAGCCATTGAAACGTTTTGGATCAATTTTAGGATCGAAATAAAAGTTACCTTGAGGAAAAACAAAAACTTCTAGTTTGTGAAAAATTTTAAAAATAATGTTGTAAATTTTTCACAAACTAGAAGTTCTTACCTATCTTATAGACGGATCGCTAATTAGAGATATCAAAGACTAACAATATAAACTAACAATATAAGACCCATTATTGACTTTATTTAAAAACATTACTAAAACAATTAACCAATTGAAGCTTAAAACTTTTCCAGATAAGGCTTAGAAAGTTATAGTGAAAGATATTGAAACTGCAATATAATCCACTTCAAGATTATATTAAATAACGATCCCAGAGGATTCGGTATTTAATATTTTATGTTTCTAACTTATTCGTAACTTATTCTATCTTGAGATAGGATACTAAAGTTTTACTACTTACTGAAGACTTATCGTTCAATAAAATTGTACCTACCTACTTCTTTAATATTTTAGTATTCTCTGGCTAATCAAGGTCGAATTTGTTTCTTATTACAAAAAGTAAAACATAACGTAGTAATGTGGCTTCGGATCATGAGGTCTTGTTTTTGAGCCCTATATCTACGTAATACTGATTTTCCTTCTTGTCAGAAATTTTCAGTAAAAGTTTTCAGCTAGGAATTTACAGTAGGTGGAGTTACACGTACTTATAACAGTACCTATGTTGGCCTTTCGCTGCGATTATTATTAACACCAGAATTTGATCGTTGATGTACTTTAATATTATCACCCAAGGACCGCCAATTTGCACCTGAGTAGTGTGGTACATCTATGCCTAACATGTAACATCTTCGCCATAAAGATGGCCGGGAGATGTAGTGGGCTATTAAAACATGCTAAGAATGATTTAAACATAATATTTATTAATTCTGCTTAACCTAAGTCACCAGACTTTAAGCATTTTATTGTCAGGAAAATAAACAGCATCACTTTTGGCAGTTCTATCCGATACCGGTGAAGGCGGCGGACCGAGGACGTCTAACTCCCGGAGAGATACAAGCCCAACTTCTTCACGCAATGGTTGATGCAGCTGGAGCACCTCCTGCTCCTAGGGTCGGGATACTGACCACTATGAACCGAGACCAGTGGGCTAAGGCCAGGGAACAACTTATTAGAGGTAAATTGAATGAAATAAGAATGAATTAATTTTTTACTGAATAAGACCATTAATAACAAAATATCAGGTAATATAGCTCGTTAGAGAAATGTTTTAATTTAATTTTTTTAATTTATTAAGAATCATCCCGCACGAAGAAAGACGAAGCCAACTCGGGTATCAACTATTTTAATAAGCTAGAACTTAACATTTACAACAACAACAACATACAGTACCTTTTTTGAACTATTTATGATTTTCCAGAACCTAAAAATTACTGGGTCTATATTTCTTGGATGCGCACAATAAATGTTGTTATGGAATACCCTTCCAGTTCCTATCGCATCTAACGTGGGTATCTTAATGGTACGGGAGCCCAAGCGGGGATTTTGGGATTTACTAAAGCGCGGCAGATTAATATACAGGGGGATACCTTGTACCCGGTTAAGTACCTCCACGAAACATGAGGCCCATATCTAAGGCCGCCCGTGAAGGATACAGGATCAGATTAGTAAAAAAAAATTGGCCATCAGAAATTCTCGAGCGCGTCAGATTAAGGTAGGGTGAGTTAATTACATCCTAAAAAGTGTATATTCCACTAATCTGACAGTTTGAGAGCGACGCAAAGAAAGGGGAGGGCAGCAAAGTTGTAAAAAAAAACGTCAAGTCGACATTCTCGAGCGTAGCTAAATTTTTTTTTATTTTGAAGGAAATAATTCAAGAATAATGAAATATATATAATCTGACGATTTCCGCAAGCCGAAATAACGAAAATTCGTCGATAAAGTTAAATGCTCGCAGCTCGCTTATAACTTTTGAACGACTAAACCGATCGGAATCTACTAAACGGCGTTCTAAAGATTATTCTCAAAATTAGATTTTCTGTGAATTTGAACCGATTCGGACCTATATATTTTGAGAAATTTTGAAAAATCTCAAAAAAAATTTTTTTACAAAGTGGTTTTTTTGGAATAACTTTTGAACGGCTTTATCGATCAACTTCTAAAACTAATCCGCCTTTGAGCTTACAAAACCACGTCGATCGCCACCAAGTTGGTTAAAATCGGTTGATTCGTTCGAGAGATATTGTGAATAAAAGAAACCCGAAAAAGTGTTTTTTCGGGATTCTCGAAATTTGTGATTCGATCAATAAAAATTGCAAAATTACTTACGAGGATAATAAAACTGCGTCGAATGCCGTCAACCGCGTGAAAATTGCTTGATCCATTCAAAAGTTATTGCGATTTATTGAAACTTCTATCAGACTTTCGAGCTGGGAGAGCTCATATGCAAATAATATTTCTATATATTATTTCTTTGAACTCAAAAATGTCATAAGTACAATTTTAAGCGCCCAGGAATGGAATTAGCGGGAAGTTGCAGGGATGGCCTTTGAGGTGAACCGTTTTTCTAATTTTCTTTTTGTCAGATTAAGCGAATCCCTCTAGATAATCGTCAGATTATGAGACAGTGCGTTTAGAACATAAAGATGAACCATATATATCTTAATCTGACGCGCTTGAGTATTTCAAAATGGCGAATTTTTTTTGCACATTATGATAATGGCCGCGAGTTTGCGTCCCATCGAAATCGTCAGATTAGTGAATGAGAGCTTTTTTGTGGTGCACTTAACACTCCCTTAGAAAATCTGACGCGCTCGATTAAATTTTTTATTTTTTCATTTTCAACCCGTACATACAACCACCCACATCATGCAAACGATCAGATTATTATACGTACATTAACACAAATACGTAGGGCATTGATGCTATCAATATCTGACGCGCTCGAGAATGTCCATGCAACAGTTTTTTTTTACATATTTAAAAATTTATAGCCGCTTCCCCCACCGATGTAAAGGTATATATCATATAACATTTTTTTCTTCTTATCACCTAAGCTTTGCAACCCAATAGGTCTCTACGACGCTCGAGTAAATCCCCATTTAGCATCCTGGGCTCCCCTACTATAAAGTCATGAATGAATTTTAAGTCTATCTTTTTGGCAGATGCGGTTAGGCTGTATTTTCCATTACCGTCACGTTACTTACTTCCTAAACTTATATTTTTTGACCAGATGAAAACAATCGTGCCAACCTGGAGTTGATATCTCGCGCATTATGCATCATGTGCGTGGACGAGGCAGGCGGAGACCGACCTGAGTTGGACAGCGACACCAACTCGCTTCTCCGTGCTATGCACGGAGGCGGGACCCGACACCACTCCGCCAACCGCTGGTTCGACAAGACCGTGCAGGTACAACGATTGAACTGGTGTCAACAAAACATGAAGAAAACCAGTTGCTACCTTTCTTCTCGGACCCATGTGTAGACGGCTACTTTATTCCCATGTTCCTTTTTATAATGGCTCCGTTTATATATATACGTCTAACACTATGGAGATAAAAAATAATATAAAAACGTTAATCACATTTAATTAATGTTCGTTGTTTGTCCTAGCTGATAATTTCATCGGACGGCACAGTGGGCATGTGCTACGAGCACAGCCCAGCGGAGGGCGTGGCGGTCATTCGACTGGCTGAGAGAGCTCTAGCTAGAGCTGAAGTGTCGGACCGACCAGCGCCCCCGCCGGCACTGCTGCCTGCACCACAACCAATGAAGTGGAACCTGACCGTGGACTTGCAGAGGACTATCGAGCACGCTGCAAGGGATTTTGACCGGTAAGACGGATACATTGAATAATAGAAATCTTTTAAATATGACCAATATTTTCCATTCTCATTTTAGCAAGCGAAACACTAATCCACTAGTCCAGCGGGTCAAATCAAATTAACTCAAAACCAATCGGTCTTGAGATCGTGGATTACTTGAATCTGAGATCTTTAACAACAATACCAACGCTAACATTGCTCATTTTCCTAACTGTACATCTAGATTTATTCCGAAAATTTAAACTAAAACGACATTCCTACTTACTCATACTCGTATGAAAGTTTCTGAGTACATAAGAAGTGTCCTTTTAGGTGGAACTATGTAACTTAACTTGTATGGGCGAGGTTAGACTAAAGTGAACTGACTTTAAAACTATTTATTAACCGACGAAAAAAAACTGAGGAGGTTCTTAATTCGACACGTATATTTTTTTTATGTATGACCAAGCATAACTTTTTACTGAGTTGTCCGATTTTGATAATTCTTTTTTTATTAGAAATGATGATATCCTGGGAAAATTTAAGGAACTCTTCAAATTTTATAGGCACACTTGCAGTGATTTAGTTTTTGTGTAAGTATCGGTAGTTTTTTGGCTACAAGTGCCGTATAACGCACTAAAAAGTAAAAAATAACTGTATCATTTAGTTGCTTTAATTTACTTAAGCATATCTAGGAGTCGGTGCCAGCCAAACATTTTAACATAAATTAAGGACATTACCTAAAACTGCTGCTACCTAAAATTGCACAAACTGCTCTACTAAATAAATGTTCCTTAAACTTGCTGGCACCGACTTCATAGATATGCTTAAGTAAATTAAAGCAACTAAATGACACAGTTATTTTTTACTTTTTAGTGAGTTTTTGAGTCGGTTCTATTTTTTGTTAAAACTATTTATTTTATTTAAATCAAAGCAATATGTTATATGATTCAGCGCTATATCGAACCTGGATCTGAAGGTGTACACGTACCGCAACTACGGGCGCGAGTTCATGAAGTCTTGCCGCACCAGCCCCGACGTCTACATACAACTGGCGATGCAATACGCCTACTACAAGTATGTGTACCAACTTGCTATTTACGATTCAGTTTATATATGACCGTTAAATCATATAAATATAGTTGTCCTGTCATTACCATAAAAACCATTAAATCAATTTG
The DNA here is from genome assembly GCA_034621355.1 of Mycalesis mineus. Taxonomy (NCBI): domain Eukaryota; kingdom Metazoa; phylum Arthropoda; class Insecta; order Lepidoptera; family Nymphalidae; genus Mycalesis; species Mycalesis mineus. The sequence continues at coordinate 2,402,938 of CM067890.1, read as the reverse complement.
GCGATTCCACCTCTACAATGTAGCACACATAAGAAAAATGTAATTATTTCATCACCATCGTGGTGCCGTCCTCTGAGCGAAGTTTGGCGGTCATAAATTGATTACCTCTTCACAATTACCTACTGCTGCCAAGTATAAAATGTTCTGGTTGATTTCCGGTCAAATTACAGGCCCTACAAGGCCCAAAAAGTATACACCACAGCGATGTATAGCATGGTATTTCTGCTGTAAGTATTAATTTTACAAATATTTAACTAAGATTGACATCAGACACATTACAACGTTTCAGTAGGACGTATCCAGTTAATACAAAAACCCTTATTGCTCTGATATGTGTGACTTTGTTGTCAACTTATAAACTCTTTGCTTATTGCTCCAACAAACAAACACATCAATATTCAGACTCTACGGTTACCTGGTGTCGACCTACGAGTCGGCGTCCCTCCGACGCTTCCGCAACGGCCGAGTGGACAACATACGGTCGGCTCACAGCGCCGCACACGCCTGGGCAGCTGCAATGTGCACCGCTGACACGCCGCCTCAGGCGGATGAAGATGGCCAGAGAAAGGTCTCGTTCAATTTATATGGGGTGAGTTTATTACCCAAATTAGTAAAGCGGTAGTGGAGTCTTGGCTTGGTGGGAAGACGCTTTGACAACTGCTATGTGTACGACTGATACGCTACCTTAGGCTGACGAGGATGGACAGAGGAAGCTTTAATTCAACTTATAAGGTGTGGGTGAGTGTATGCTAGCAGCTTATTTTGAAACTCCACAAAGCTTCTTCGTTTCGTGGATCTTGGATCCACCGCGCTGCCACGATACGGGTTAGCAAGCTCAAGGACACATTCTGACTCTTGTAACGATTAAAATCACATTGAAAATAACTGAAACACATGTGAATCTCTGAACATCGGTTGTTAGTGTACTCAAAGTGCGCCAACCGTAAGTGTGTAAGTACGTGTGTGTGTCTGTTTGCGAGTGCGTTTGTGTGTGAGTATGTGTGTTTCAGGTTAGAAATTTAAGCAAAGATTCAAAATATTTGAATATACTAAAAAGTAACAATACTATACAAATAAATAATATATATGTATCATTACTGCCATGCAGGAACAAAAGAAACTGGAGTTATTCGAAGAAGCAGCTCGCAAGCAAACTGTGATAATGGAAGCGAACATCCTGGGCCGAGGCATCGACAACCATCTGCTGGGGCTGCGCGAGGCGGCCAGAGAGACCCTGGGCGAGCTGCCTGAACTGTTCACTGACCCCACCTACGGTCGCATGATAGAGTTCAAACTTAGCACCAGTCAGGTAAAGTATGGAGTACTATTTTACAAGTTAATTGCTTAGAAAAATGATTGCGTAGACTTCTAGGCCAGGTTTCAAACGTTGATTTTTGGTCACAATGTTTCGGACAAATCTCTTCTTCTTTTAGATAGAACGTACGTTGTATGACTTGCACTTGCACTAGATTATTGTTGAAAAGCAATGATGAGGTCTAGGTGTGCTGTGTGCTCGCCTATAAGATACTATATAAATTCTTGATTATACGCGCAAATCTCTTGTGATAGGAAACACGAATTCCTGAAAGACCTAGGTTGTTCTGATTAAAAGTATACAGTCGATTGGTATACAGTCGTTACACTCACAAAATTATTTCCACCCGTTTAAGACTTTCAAATTTATGTATCGGTAAATATTTACAAGTTCTAAATGAACTTTCTTTTAAAAAGATGAGAGATTTTCAAAATTTCGACTAAACCATTTAATAATTACAAGTAGTACTTGTATTTATTGATAAAACATTTTGCATAAGGATGGGTACATAAATGTCTTTTTTATTTGTGGCGCATCAAAAAGCCAACTAAGATAACTCTACCGTTACAGGTAGCAACAACAACAGACGGTACATTCATGGGCTACGGCGCTGTCGTCCCCGACGGGTACGGCTGTAGCTACAACCCGAAGAAGGACTCCGTCATCTTCTGCATCTCCTCCTTTATCTCTTCCAGCGTAACAAACACGGAAGCCTTCCGACAGGCTCTAGAAGAAGCCTTGGACTCCATGAAACTGATGTTTCAGAACCGGAAAACTGAGAGCTAAGTATTAACTAACCTATCGGTCATAAAAACTTTCGCCACACAGCGGACGGGCGGGATGGCGACGTGACGTGATCCACCGTGACTCATATGTACTATATATTTTTTTGTTTTGTTTATATTAAAAGAATAAACGGACAAAGGACAGGTATGTGAGAGCGGATAAGGATTATCTCTGTACTTGTCTCTCGTAAGCAAAAATGTTGTCAGTTTTACAAGAATGATCAAGCGTTTTAAATCGAAATGATCAATCTGTCGTTTCGATTTAAAACACTTGTCATGACGTCATTACAACGGCAGTCATAGCGCTTGTCGTGACGTAGTCATTCAAATGCCAGTCATCGCGCCATATACGCATCGCCATTCCATCGCGTCCGTTGTATGGCGACACCTTAGATAAAAAGCATTTCGACATGTCTGTCGATAATTGATATTCAAATTATACATTTTCGTACATGAATATGTGATGGCTGTCTACTAAAATTTGTGCAGATATTTTAAACATTTTAGCAATCGAATTGAATTTGAATTGAAGTATAAAAATTATGAAAACTTCATATTTTAACAAGTTTAATTCAACTTGAATTAACTCGTTATACGAATTCAATTAATTCGTTAATTAAATTAAAAATAAATCTATATAAATGTTATACGTGTCACATTTTAATCTATAATGTAATTTGTAAGATATTAATAACGACATTATTTAACGTTATATAAAAATATTATCTGTGAGAAATATGATATATCTAATACGCAAATTTATAAATTTATTTTAGTTTCTAATGACACATTTATGTATAAAATACAATTATCTAAATAACTAAACTAAACATATCATTAGGTGGCTAAACCTTATTGAAACAAAGTACTTTTTACTTACAAAGAAAGAATATCTTACTTACAAATAAGCAATTTAAAATAAATAATAACTAATTAATCTTTGTTATATGAAACTTTTATAGACTATATTATATATGTTAGCACCATCGTAAAGTAGAACTATTTTTATATATAAACATCAGAAACTTAAAGTGATACTTATATAAATCAACATATCAAATTGCTTTTTGACAGTTGGAGTAAAAATTTAAATTACAACGTTATTCGCTCCAAAATGTGTAAGTTCTTTGTATATGTATGTATGTATTTAAATAGCTATAATAGCTCACATTTTATCTAAAAGGTTACGAGTGATTATTCTATATGTTCGGTTACTTAGTTACAATACTTACATATATTAGCTGAAACATCTTTTAGGTCCATAAGATTAAAAAATTGATGTAGGTACGTGTTCATTTTAATAAATTAAACCATACCTACGTAGTTAATACTGATATACAAAAGTGGGCGTAAATAATAACACAGTATTTCAGTTAGTAATAATATTACAAGATTTTTAGATTCTTAGATTTAGTTAGATGTTATGTATGTATCGAGGTATGACTTTGTTACTATGAGTATATCTATTTTATTATTTAATACCAACGTTGATATTTCATTACTGTAGCAAAAAACATATCAAAACAAATATTTTTCAATCTATTGCCGTGGCTTAAGTCTTATGCTATATTGTTGTTAGTACTGTTAAATAACTTTGTTGCTTTTTAATTAGAATTATATGATGTTTTGAAATTAGAGCAATTTTATTAAATATCTTTCTATAGAATTAGAAAATATTAAAAGATCACCGTTAAACTCGATAAATAAAAACAAAGTAACGTATTTAACTGAGAAGCCAATTGAAATTAATTCTACTTGAAATCATTATAAAATGTAGGTAGTTATGTTCATAACAAAAACTTATAAAGTGACTTCTTTTATTTTATTATACAATTAAGTCGGAACTATGCTTAACTCCTTTTACGAGCAATTAATTGAATTAAACAAGTAGCTAACGCTACATATTTGAAATAGATTATAATACAACGTAATATTATTATTAGATATAATTAAAGTTGCGTATAAAAATACGCAAGACTTAGTAAATGCTGTGCGGATAACATAACTATTAGAAATGTATTTAGTAACTAGTATTAATGAAGCATTAGAATTGCTTTTAAGCGTTCTCGTTATAATTATATATTCACTATAAGCGAGAATTCATTCAGTATTGATGCTTCAACTTTTGTTTTGATCAGTTTGGAAGCCGTAGTTAATCCGATATCAGGATAATATTTGTGAAGTGCTAAATTGATTCGATAACTTAAATACTTTATTTAAACTTGTTAGATTATATGTCGGCGAGGTGGCGCTGCGATCGTGCAAAATGTTGTCGGCGAGGTGGCGCTTCGATCGTGCGAAACGTCAGGCTATGACATTGACAGCTGTCATCGCTTGGGATTGGTCTGTGCTTGGTTCAAGATGGCATTCTAACGCCAGCCGCGAAGCGGAACGGACGCAAGCGCAGAACTCTCCACGTTTCGTATTGCGATCCGTCTACATCGCATTAGAGTTACCATATTTCGTGTAAATTACTAAGTAAATCGATTAAAGAGGTTATTTGTGATCAATCTGCGAGTTTATTCCGAAGAAACATCACCCACACTACCCAAGATGGCGGACGAAGATGAACCAAACTCTCCGACTATCCCGCTCGTCCCTCCCATATCAGAAGTGGGATCTGCTCGCCATCTCCCACTTGGAAACGACGACGACATGTGGGGCAATCTGTTGGAGCAACAAAATCAGAACTTTTTGGCGATCATCGAGGCTCCAACAAGAACTGTCTGCTGTATCGTTCCTAAAGAGGAAGCCGAACGAACATGATGGACCTGATACTAAGCGATTCAAGCCTTCAACCACACCCAGCCTAGGAAAATGCTTCAACTGTGGAAAACCCGGACATAAAGCGTCCCAGTGCTAGTCGAAGCCACTTCCCACCACGTCGGGGGATCCGAGCAAACAGACGGACCGCATAGTGTAATTAAACCAGGCGAAGAAAATGGCGGTAACAGTGTTAATAATTGGCGCCTATTGTTCGAAATGCAAAATTCTAATATGAGAGCGTTGATTGAAGCACTTGGCAAATCAAAGCGTTCTACTCAAACTGTGAACTTTCCAGAGTTTTATCCTGATAAGACTGACGTTAACACACGTTCGTGGTGTGCAACATCGGATCTGTGTTTTACCGATAACTCCGTGGAAGGACGTCACTTAATCGTTACTATTAGCAAGGCACTAAAAGGAGCAGCATCAGCGTGGTAATCTGAAGTAACATATCCGGGTATGACATGGACAAGTTCAAGGAACTTTTCATCGCAAGTATTGCGTGCCTGGAAACTACTGCCGAAAAAAAAAGAAACTACCGACAACGAACTACCTTCATCTTCGGAAATGCATTTCATCGACCAACGACGGCGCTAGCAACGTCGATGGCAGAGCGCGCGACGCTGTAAGCAGCGGGACCAGGCCGGTCGAGCGGTGGCGAGTGGACACGTGCGAGTTTCGCTCGTTTACAGGTTAATTAAATCAGTCAGGTCAGTCGTTTTCATTATGTTATGATTTTGGTGCCGAATGCTCTCTTGTTAAAGAATCTGTTGTGAATAAACGTTTACCTGATACGTTTTAATAAAATCAGTAATATTACGGAATTTGGAATTCAAGCGTTAACAGCAAAATTGTCGATGAATGTAGTGTTTCTAATTCTCATATCAGTTTTAATTATGAGGATAGACCGCAACTGTTGTCTTTGGTTAGCATTCAGATGCTTTTGTTAACGCGGTAAACCGTGTTCAAAGATCACTACCGGAGAACTTAAGATTCGTTTAACACTATTCCCGATCGCTTTCCTTTAGGTACCTATTATAACAGATCAAATTGCACGTTTATGTATCGCGTTTTATTTGAGTCACAGGAAAGGAGTGTGGGACTGCTCGTGGAGGCGTGCACTTAACAAACTACAGGCTGTGTCAAAGATGAAGGCAGTGCTGCCCTGGTTCCAGCTAGAAGACGAGAACACGGGCACACGAGTCTGGCTAGCGACTGCTGATATTACAAGGACGTAGTTATTTTTATGCTAAGTATAAGTTCGTCCGGAAAGTAGCTTGCTATTGCTGAAATTAAGTGGGTAGAATCTATCATAATTCCTTTAATTTTTCTTTGGTTATGATATACGCTAGGTGTGTGAGAAGTGACAATTTTAAAATGTCTACTTGAAAACCGCAGGATGGCGAATGTTTCGCTGCATATACTAGCCAGTATGTACATGGTTTTATTAGAAATTAAACTTGTTGTTGTTTTGTTGGTAAAACGCGATTGCTTTTATGAACGCTGCGTTTATCAAAAAAAAAAAGAAGATGGTTCTCTAATGTTTTGTATTGCATTTTACAGTCTTTCATGCTGTGTGTGGTCGTGTGGTGGTGACTACATCGAAGCCTCCTGTAACCAGTTGAGTTGAAGCCACGGGGCTTCGAGATGTTTAGACGTGGCAAGTTCTGAGTGGCGGCGCTATTTCTGCGTAGAGAGAGCAAGCGTATTATGTCACCGTCTTGGCACTGAATTTGGTGAGCAGTTTTCATTTTGTTTGATTATTTCTTAGTTAAAGAAAGTATCATGCGTGATTGATTGGGATAGAAAAATAGTTTGTCTGAGTGACTACAAGTAATCGTATAGGACAAATACAACATAATGAAACTATTTTCTAGGCTAAGCATCCAATTTACAAGCTTAAAGTTAGATGTTGGTTATTCTGTACACATATAGAGTTTTGTTTTGATACAAAATGAGGAGCGTAACCAAACGAAGTTAGATCCGAAATAGAAGGGACCGTTTAAGGTCATTGAGTTGCTAGATGGTGATCGTTACTTGTTAAAGGCGTTAGATTCTAAGAGGACATACAAGTATGGCCATGATAGACTGAGAAGGATGCCTGAAGGTCAGTTGGTTGTAGAAGAGTTGGTTGATCAAAGTAATGATCATGTATCAGAAGTTTCTGGCACATCGCGTGATTAAGTTCGGTAACACTCGATGGAGGTGCTACCTGAGCGCTCGATGGAGGTGCTCGCGGAGACTTTGCTCGACGGAGGCATTGTCCGCTTATGTGCTCGATGGAGGCACGTTGTCACAATGCTCGATGGAGGCATTGTCTGCTTACGTGCTCGATGGAGGCACGTTGTCACAATGCTCGATGGAGGCATTGTCTGCTTATGTGCTCGATGGAGGCACGTTGTCATAATGCTCGATGGAGGCATTGATAGCATAACGCTCGAGGGAGGCGTTTTGCTTGTGTTGTTAAAGGCACAAAGAGAACATAATGCTCGATGGAGGTGTTATGTGTCTGGTGTGCGTATCCTATGAATCACGATATGTGTTCAGTTAAGTACTGATTTGTGTTAAGATTTGATTTGAAAGTCCGAACTTCAGATATCCTTCGAGGTTGATTTACTAAGTCAGTATGTGTCCAGTGTACCTGGTATGTTATCAGTGTACCTAGTTTGTGATCAATGTACATAGTATGTGATTAGTGTACATGGCATATGAGGTCAGTCGGTTCAAGAGTTTCTATGTAGAGTTGTAATAAACGTGATGGTTATGTAACTGTGTTTTTATTGGTCAGAGATGACCGAGCGATGACGAGATTACTGCTAGTGTGCTTTTCTTTCAGACACACACGAGGACGTGTGATACGGCAGGATGGCCGTGTCGGCGAGGTGGCGCTGCGATCGTGCAAAATGTTGTCGGCGAGGTGGCGCTTCGATCGTGCGAAACGTCAGGCTATGACATTGACAGCTGTCATCGCTTGGGATTGGTCTGTGCTTGGTTCAAGATGGCATTCTAACGCCAGCCGCGAAGCGGAACGGACGCAAGCGCAGAACTCTCCACGTTTCGTATTGCGATCCGTCTACATCGCATTAGAGTTACCATATTTCGTGTAAATTACTAAGTAAATCGATTAAAGAGGTTATTTGTGATCAATCTGCGAGTTTATTCCGAAGAAACATCACCCACACTACCCAAGATGGCGGACGAAGATGAACCAAACTCTCCGACTATCCCGCTCGTCCCTCCCATATATATATCATTTTACAATTTAAAACATACCTATTGTAATAATAATGTTTACGCATTTTATTTGCCGAAGTTTAAAAAAATATTATTTTATTAACAAAGTGTAACGTATAAAATCATGAAACAGTATACCTAATTATTATGGTGTAATAGATTAGATTTAAATATATTATATTATTAGACCTAATTATAGGTCCTTTTTATGACACGTATGATGGTATAGTCAAATGGCTATCAATAAATTTGGCCTGTAAATAAAGACAAGTACAGTAATTGTCCATATGCTCGTCCGTAGGCCGAAATTATTATTATGTTACACCGTGTGGCTATATCATTATACGCATATAGGCAGTGGTGTGCACAAGATTTCTTACCAGAGCAAGTACATAACGACGAAGGACTACCCTCATTTATTGATTGGAAACCAACTCCCGAGGGTAGACAGTGCTATTTGCAATATGGTGTGCATAGCACTGCCTATCAATCTAAATATAAGTAAACTTATACATATCAAAATGTCATTCATGTATGACATGACCAAGAATATCAAAAACATATCAAAAATTAGTATTAAGAAATCGATACATATCAAAATGTAACTTATGATAATTAATTAATAGTCTCACTCTATGAGATTTTTTAATCGTATTCTCGTTTATCCTTAAATTATTCTCATGTAATTGATTTTTTATATATTAAAAATTATTTCTACTGACTACTGTTAGATAAAAATACTATTTTAGAGTAATTTATTTATTGTTAAATATTAATAAATATATATTATAAAAGTAAAGGCATCTATAATAACTTTGGTGTATAGATTAAGAACTGCGATGACCATCGCCTGCGTTTCTTTCTAGCTATACAAATACTAAATTAACATGGGATGCAAGTAAATAATGAAAACGCACAAACACAAAAATTCGAACATAAATTTCTTGTTATATTTACTTTTAAAATTTTTTGAATATTAATTGCATTAATTGGATTAATGTTTAATGATTGCATGATTTAGTTATTAATTGAACTTTAACTATTGAAGAATTAACTTATTAATTGAAATTTAATTTTATTGAATAATTAAATATTTAATTGAACTATAACAAATAAAAATGGATTAATTAATTGAACATTAAAGTTTGATTAATTAAAACATGTTAATACATGTTTTAATATGTAACAAAAAATACTAAATGTTCATATGCTTAACTTAACAATTAAGCTTAATTTCATAAGGGTATTTTGTCTTATATATGTGTATTTAGTAAAAGTAGGGTGCATGTAGTAGTAAGTAGGTTTAGATGAAAAAAAAACAAAATGTTGACTCTTCGCTACTTTGCAATTTCGGCTGGTGAAAATTTCACAAGCCATCGTCCTAATCTTAGGCTAGTGTCAAACTGTTTAGGTATTGAAATATACATAGTAACGTGACACAGAAATGGCACCAATATAAATGTTGTAGCTAGCTGTCACTAAAATGTATTTACTGAGTAAATAATAGAAGATATAATTTCTAGCAGGTATAGTTCACTGAAATTGAAATATAAGGCTAATAATGTACCTAACCGTTTTTCTGAAAGTATTGTTATAATCTAGTTGTGTAGTTTTATAGGAGAGCCAAGCTTACACTGTTCTAAAACTATTGTTTCGCCAAAAAATTCTAGTCATATTTAAAAAAAAAGTTTAAAACAATTTATATTTCTTGTTAAAAATACTTTGATGTAGGTTCATAGTAGTTCGATTGTAATAATCATATTATTGGAATTTAAAAGTTTTATTATACCTTCTTTATGATATCATATTTATTAAATTATAAAAATATTTTGCTGGATGCCAGAGTGTATGAAAAGGCACGGCTTTTAACGAAAACTTAAATTTTTATTTAGTTTCATTCTCATATGAAATAATATTTAATTAGGAAATAAATGTTATACTATTTAATCCTATTTATTTTTATTTACAATTTTTAAAAATGTTATAATGTATGCAATACAAAAATATATATGTTTAAATATTATTCTAAGTAATTTGTCTTTGAGCGAATTGACTTTTGAACTCTAATTTTAATAGAAAATATACCTAAATGTTGAAAGCTTAGAAGCTGTCATTTAATGTATTAAAAGTATTATTGTTGTTTGATCATTTAATGTAAAAAACATTTTAGTTGATTCGTAAGTTTCATTATTTGTTCAATTATTCAATTTAATTGTAAAAGTGAATAAACGAAAATTTTAGCGCTACATAGAGACCGATTTAATATTAATCTATAACATATCAAGATCATTATTTATCCTGGCACATTAACATATTTACGCATTGTGTTTATGCGATATACTTTGATAATCGATATCGGTGATATTAAAATGAATAAACTAGTAAACTCTGAGTAATTGGAATGGCAACAATATTATATTGGTAATCCTGTGCATCGTGTAGAGGGTCACTTTCGCAGTCAAGTTTCTGTTTGGCAACACTTTTTAGTTTTGTATAAATCGTAATTAAAATAAAGAAAGTTTGACAATAGGGAGGCTACTATAGTTAGAGGTTGGTGCCCAGTATATTTTATACGAAGGAAGGACAGACCATTATACAGATACAGATGACTTCGTTTATTATATGGGTTCTTTGAGACATCACATTGCACAGAACCAAAAGTAATGGAAGAGTTCGAGAGAGGCTTTCGCTCGTAAACCAAGTGGGTTTTAGTACATATGTTATAACCGGGCTAATAATAAATAAATAAATGGTGTTTTTTAAAAGAATCCTCCTTGACCTAGACAAGCGCGGGGGAACTTTTCTTTCCCCCGGGTAATTTATGGCAGCCCCTTTCGGGGCTCAGTTAATTTGGTCCTGTCTATTTGCCTTTTCCCTGCGGTAAATAATAAAGAATAAAATCGGTCAAGTCCAGGAGAGTCCCGCGGTCTGTGATGGAGTGCAAGTGCTAGATGTCGTGTCACACACACACGAAATGTGCATGTAAAAACTTACAGTCGGCACTCATAAACAGCATGTCAATGTGTTAATATGCCAGGTTAAAATAATTATTTACGTGCAACTGATTTACTGTATGTTAAATGTGTAGAAATGTGGCACAAATTGTAACGTGTTCGTCAACTCGTAGCAGGGAATGTAATGGAAACATATCACTAATGTATAAGAGATGTATTTGTGTCAATTCGATGTTGTTCTTTAATAAACTATATCAAATATACATTTTGTGTTTCTTTTACTTGTAGTGTAATAGTTAAAACATGTATGTATGTACCTATACTAAAGCCAAACTCGATTGAGAATGCTTGTCAACAAATTAAAAATGAAGGTAGAAATCACTAGTCATTTTACACCTATTTGTTTTATTTAACTAGTTAATGACGAATTCATGATAGTAAATTATATTTGTAAGCTTAAAACTAATTAACATATTCAATATCTTTTAAATAAGATTTTTATTTTTATTTGTTATTTAATAACAACACATAATTTTAAATTTTTTTGACATAAAATGTGTTACATTTTATACCTTCATTTTAAATTTGTTTGTTGAGAAGCATTCTCAATCGAGTTTGGCTTTAGTATAGATGGAAAACACGGCCTCTTTGGTATAGTTGTTTTCTAAGCCGTGTTACACCCCCGTGACTCAGAGTAAGTTAAGCCGTCGGCCCCATTCACTGTCATCAACATTTCATAGCGATCATTATCACCCTTAGCCCGCCAACCTGTCTTGGATAATTTTGTTGGTATGCTTTACATCCCCTCTACATACATCGAGGGAGGCCTGGCCCTGTAATGGACCGTTAATAGGTTGAGGCTTATATCTGTAGCCATGTGCCAACAGTGAGATATGCATGGATTTTAGCAAGTGGAAGGACGTGGTTCACACCAATGGGAATGCGGCGTGATATATAATATGATTTGAGTACTATAGTAATATGTATGTTTGCAACACTTTTTTCTAGTTTAAACGATGTCTCGCGAGTAGACATGACCTCTCAAAGGTACCATATTCCAAACCCCATAGTTATGAGTAGCTACACTACTTATTTATGGATGGTGAAACATAATAGCGCTTGGCGTGTGAATTTATAAGACGGAAGTTCTAGATTCGATTCCCGGCTGGACCGATTAAGTTTTCTAAAGTCCTGGTCTGGCTGGTAGGAGGCTGCTGTCGTGGTAAGTTAGCATCCTACCGACGAAGGCGAACTGTTAAGCGATTTAAGGTTCCGTTATAATGTCGTGTAGAAACCGAACGGGGTCGACAATTCATTTTTTTTATTGACTACAAATTAGCCCTTGATTGCTATCACATCTGATGTTAAGTGATGATACAATCTAAGATGGGAGCAGGCTAATTTGTTAGGAGTAGGATGAAATCCACACCCCTTTCGGTTTCTACACGACATCGTACCGAAACGCTAAATCGCTTGGCAGTACGTCTGTGTCGCTAGGGTGGTAACTAGCCACGGCGAAAGCCTTCCACCAGCCAGACCGAGACAAATTAAGAAAAATCTCAATCTGTCCCGCCGGGAATCGAACCCAGGACCTCCGTCTTATAAATCCACCGTGCATACCACTGCGCCACGGAGGTCGTCGGAATCTACTCCTAATAGGTTGCTGCTTCTATTATTGACTGCATCATCACTTACCATCACGTATGATTTATGAATATATGGTCAAGGGCAAACGTGTAATGAATAAAAGAACGAGCAGACTAATTTTAATATAAATAATTTTTTTATAAAATATTTTTTTTCGGTGGGAAATGGGAATGCATTCACACATCCCTCCCGGAGGATAGAGGGTATGTGGGACTCATCAGACTGGAATATCCACTAAAACCCAGCGCAGCCTTCCACGTCTTAATAAAACGACAACAGATCGCTGTGGAGCAGTCCACGTTGTCGCTTCGACGCATCCGATATTTCACTCATGAATGAGCGAAATTCATTTTTACTTAAGCATAGCAAAATCGCAAAATAAAATAAAAGACTGCGCGTGGTTGCATTGCAGGATAATGAAAGGAAAAAATGTAATTAAAAGCTTGAAATAAAACATTTAATTATAACCACAAAAATTTATTTTCCATAATACATTTCATAAAAATTGTTCGATTTCTATCATACACAATACTTCTATAATCAACAAACACCATTTTATATACACATTATATTTTATAAACAAATAAAATACTCACTACCATTTTTTTCAAATTTTCTCTCTATTTCATAATTATAATACACATATATTTTTCTAAACATCCTATATGGCCTATACATATCTAAGACGATAACAATAAAATTCATTGTAATTAATATTTTCAATTTCATAATTATTTCTTTGACAATACCGCAAATAGCAGAAGTAATGGCACTATTTTTTCGTTCTATTTCATAATTATAATATATTATTATTCATTTTGTTTTTTTAATTATAACTATAATTAAAATTATAGTTATAATTATAACTATAATTAATTGTATTTAATTTTTTCGTCAATAATTAAAATAACTATATACATATATAAATTTAAAATAGTTCAAGAGACCAGCACTCGTTTTCAGTCAAGTAATGACAAATAATATTATCTATTAATTCAATTAATAAAAAAATGTTTTTTTTACTATTATTTACGAAAAATCCAAGCTGCATTGGGGCCAAGACCTTGAAAAATTATTTCCGCACGATAACAGAACATGAATGACATATCATCATGGAACAATAGTTAAATAAATCAATTATTAATTGTTCATAATGAACTCTAGCAAAATGATGCCTGCTTTTATTCAACAATACGATTTTGTATTTAAATACATATGAATATACAACAATACCAAACATCTTATTCTCAACAACTAACAATTTACTATTTAACTCTAAAATGACTTTTACCAAAGCTGCTCAAAGTAAATGCATCATTCATACTTACCTAATTTTCGAAAAATAAAATCATTTAAATATTTATTTTTTTATTCTTTTTTTTTAACCGACGGAAGAGGTTCTCAATTCGACACGTTTATTTTCTTTTATTTCCTACAAACATGTAAGTTTAAACAATTTTATTACTACCTTTCTGGCGATGAAGATAATGCCTGAAGAAAGATTCGGGACTTGATTCCTATAGTCCGAACCATATAGATTGGCAAGAAAGGGCGTTGAATTCACCAAAGTTGTTAAGGGCAAAGGAGTAGACACACTACTATCTATATCTCTCTTACCTATAAATAATAATAAACAAATAAATATTATAGGACGATTACACACATCGCTATATAGCCCCAAAGTAAGCTTAGGTAGCTTGTGTTATGGGTACTATGATAACTGATGAATATTTTCATATATATTATACATAAATACTTATAATATATAGATAAACACCCAGACACTGGAAAACATCCATGCTCATCACACAAACATTTTCCAGATGTGGGAATCGAACCCACAGCCTAGGACGCAGCAGCAGGGTCACCACCCACTGCGCCACTCGGCTCGTCAAATATATAATGTACCGCCGCTTGGCCGCCAAACCTATGTATTTGCAATCCAAATAGTAAGTTTCGTGGTTGGCAATATTGACAATCATTACGTAGTTTAAAACAAAGTCGCTTTCTTATGTCTGTCCCTATGTATGTATGCTCAAATCTTTAAAACTATGCATCCGATTTTCATGCGGTTTTTTTGTCAGATAGAGTGTTTCAAGAGGAAGGTTTATGTGTATAATACATGCATAATATAGTACAGAAACACTGATAATTTTAGAGGTTTCTGTTGTGATGACGTAAATTAACGCATATTTTCCCTTACATTGCAAACGCTGGCTAAGCCCCACGAGATATATCAAAATAATGTAAATAATAATAATAAATAATATAAAATAAATATTATAGGACAATTACACACATCGCTACATGGTCCCACAGTAAGCGTAAGTAGCTTGTGTTATGGGTACTATGATAACTGATGAATATTTATATATATATATATATTATACATAAATACTTATAATATATAGATAAACACTCAGACACTGGAAAACATCCATGTTCATCACACAAATATTTTCCAGATGTGGGAATCGAATCCACAGCCTAGGACGCAGAAGCAGGGTCTCTAACCACTGCGCCACTCGGCTCGTCAAATATATAATGTACCACAGTATTGCACACCTCAAAAAGGGCAACAAAAAAGTCCGCGATGCTATATGTCTATCTCTTAGGGATAACCCAAAATAACCATTTTTTATCTTTTACTTTCAACCAAAAGTAACGGCTTATTTACTAAGTAATTTTTAGCAATACTGCATTAATCTTTATTTTTTTTATTGACTACAATTTGGCCCTTGACTGCTATCACACCTGATGTTGAGTGATAATGCAATCTAAGATGGAAGAGGAATAACTTGTTAGGAGTAGGATGGAAATCCACACTCCTTGCGGTTTCTACACGACATCGTACCGGAACGCTAAATCGCTTGGCGGTACGTCTTTGTCGGTAGGGTGGTAACTAGCCACCTTACAGCCTTATTCAATAAAGTATCTTAAATACTTTGTGCATTCAATATAGATCACTATTGCCCTTTAAAGCATGTAATTTAAATAAATATTTTCCAAGATATTTAAGATTCCAAATGCAGGAACATACTTTAGTCCCAGCATTGCACCCGTGCGAAGCTGGGGCGGGTCGCTAGTATTATTATATAGTAGTTTGTCTAGTCCATCGCTCTCGCCAACTTTCGAAGGTTCAACGTCCTTTATTGCCAATCTATATGGTTCCGACTATAATAGCTCTAAGATGCGTCAATAGACATATCTCGTGCACAGAAAGAAAATTATTGTCGACCAATAGGCGGCGAAATAGAAAATATAGCTTTCTCTTTTTTTTTCATCGACTTTATAATTTACATATATCTCATTCTTGTACATTTTGTACGTATTTGTATTAAGTAGTTTTTCATTTTTATTTTATAAAAAAAATATTTTTTTTAGTTTTTCAGAGCTTTTCTGTCTCATTTATACATACAATTTGGACACAACTTTTTTAAAAGATTAATAATATATATTAATCCTTTATTTCCTAATACAGTATTAAAAAATGTACTAATTCTATTACTACTGTTTTAAAATACTTAAAACTGCGTCGATTTAAATTTAAAAACATTTTGGTTTAAAACCTAAACTCCAGTTTACAATTAGATTGTATTGGCTCATCATTTTTTAAACATATTTTTTAATAATAATATATTCATAACATAACATTTTCTTAAGAATTAAATATTTATGAACGAATTTAAAAGAAATTAAATCCTATAGCATGACATGACTTGAAATGCTCGAGACTTTGTTACAGTAAAATAAACTTCATTTACTAAGCAACAAGGTTCATTTTCAATAAAAAGCTCAGATGACAAATTTGGAATTTTAACGAAAGTGTGTTTATTTTATTACAAGTATAAACGTAAACTAAAGACCAGTACGCGAAAAAGGACGAGTATTATCTTTGTCCTTATCTATCGTAACCAAAAATTATGTGAGATTTTTAAGAATGATTCATTGTTTTATGTCATCAACAGTAGGATTAACATTGCTAACAGAATCTTTTCATGTATTTTTTGTAAACGCGCCTGACAATTAAGCTCGATTATTTTAAGAAATTTGAACTTTGTAATCAAGTTATTACAGTCCAAATTCTTAAACTATCAGATTATGACATATATATATTACGTATTTCAACAAGCCTGACAGTCGTGGTAAAGCATCACAACTAACACGAGGAACATGAAACTTTGTTATCAAGACAATAGAGTTGACATTACAATACTAACATCCTATGTTTTTTTAAACTTCAACAAGCCCGCACACACAAGCACACACAAGCAAAGTGCTCGCAATTTTAAACTTTATTAAAACTTTAATTTGAACTTTATTACTCAGTAAATAGAGTTCATTTTTCTCATTAATAAACTAACAACATTTGTAACCTAACCCAATCCGCTGACTGGTTTTGTATTACACGCGTGGTACGTTACACAGGAAATTGAACGTTGTTACTTAGCAAATAGAGCTCGTTTCTAAAGCATTGTTGCAATACATAATAACACACAAGTCTAGTTCTACGTGATCAGGTAAGCCGGCTCGCACTTGCAGTCGTCATCTGATTTCACCTATAATAAAAAAATCAAACTGAAATTCATTTATTTCAAGCTAATTATAAAAGTTTTTTTTTGTTAAATTAATATTTCAAAGTAATGGTGGTCTTAATCTCAGTCCGAAAAAGAGTTTATATCAAACATTTTTCTTAAAAAATATGTCAATCACATAGCCATTTATATGTAAACATTAAGGTAATTTTCAAAAATTAAATTATTATAAGTCTCTTCATACTTTGAGATCGCTCTGAAAAGAATGTCACAATAATAATGAGTGAATTACAAGTGATGACTCACCATCAAGAAGTGATGTAAACTCAACGCCTCAGCTCGCGGGCGCAGGTCGGGGTCGTGTGTGAGGCAGCTGAGGCAAAACTGTTGGCCTTCAGCCGACAGCGTGTCGGGTATTTCGGGCCGACCGCCCATCCCCACTACGAACATTATCTGGTAGTTGCTGTCGTACTCGGAGAACGGACGCTGAAAAAATAATAGTCATTACTAAACTAATAATGGTGTAAAAATCAGAGCCTCAGTTATATGAATATAAAATAAGTCTGCCTGTCTACCGGGGAGAAGTGTGGGAATAATGCAGACTGGAATTTTTGAATGTCTGCCCATGGACGTGGAGCATCTCGCTTCGCTCTAGTTTATTTTTTTTTTTCATTTGTTAGGCTGTAACATGGCAATCTTTATGGCAATATACAATAAGCCACTCTTCTGACTGAATATTTCAGTTACAAGTCATCTCCAGGACCTCATATTATTTCGCTCTAGTGGACACGCAGCTTTAGTTTGGCATGTAATAGGGTAAGTCGGAACACAATGACAGTCGACACAGTCCAAAAAGCAAAAACGGCTCACTGAAAAGTTGATGACAGATCATAAATCCGCTTGCAGTTTGAACTATGCAAATATTTAATTAACGTGATATTAATCTATTAAAAATTAAAGCCAGCTACAAGAAATAAGTTTTATTTATTATTCACTACACAATAATACGCAAACTGCCAATCGTAATAAACTATTGAACCAATTTCCAAAAATACATGCACACGACTTAACATCTACAGATCAGGTGAATGAACACAGGATAGTATTCCTATAATTTAGGGATATTCAAGGGGCGAATAAATAAAAACCCAGGCTAAAAAAAATATCCTCTTGTCACTATAGAAAAAACCATGTAACTCACCTTCCCGGAGGCCATCTCAGTGGTGACGCAACCCAACGACCAGATGTCGGCCGCGCGCCCGTGACCCGACGACTTCATGAACACTTCGGGCGCCATGTACGCTGCAAACGAACGGCTAAATGTTATACTTTTTAATACGCGCGTATACGCTACAGTATTTTGGTAATAATAAACCCAAAATAGTCCGCTACAGGTTATGTCAGACATTTGCGAGTATATCTTGAGTAACACGCAACTCGCGGGGATATCGAAATGCGTCCGCAGTGAATTTGTTCGTCGAACACGTTATTAATCACTACACTATGAACTCTATCGCAATCGTTACCCTGCGTGCCAACGAAGCCCTGCAGCTCCCCCGGCGTGGTGGTGTTCGCTCGGATCTTGAGCGCGCAGTCGAATTCACCCAGCTTCAGACAGTGGCCCTCGTTGTGAGGCAGATGTATCAATGTGGCAAGAGCCTTACCCTGCGTGCCAACGAAGCCCTGCAGCTCCCCCGGCGCGGTGGTGTTCGCTCGGATCTTGACCGCGCAGTCGAATTCACCCAGCTTCAGATAGTGGCCCTCGTTGTGAGGCAGATGTATCAATGTGGCAAGAGCCTTACCCTGCGTGCCAACGAAGCCCTGCAGCTCCCCCGGCGCGGTGGTGTTCGCTCGGATCTTGACCGCGCAGTCGAATTCACCCAGCTTCAGATAGTGGCCCTCGTTGTGAGGCAGATGTATCAATGTGGCAAGAGCCTTACCCTGCGTGCCAACGAAGCCCTGCAGCTCCCCCGGCGCGGTGGTGTTCGCTCGGATCTTGACCGCGCAGTCGAATTCAC
Source organism: Mycalesis mineus (assembly GCA_034621355.1). Lineage (NCBI taxonomy): Eukaryota > Metazoa > Arthropoda > Insecta > Lepidoptera > Nymphalidae > Mycalesis > Mycalesis mineus. The sequence continues at coordinate 2,383,684 of CM067890.1, read as the reverse complement.
CCAGCTTCAGATAGTGGCCCTCGTTGTGAGGCAGATGTATCAATGTGGCAAGAGCCTTACCCTGCGTGCCAACGAAGCCCTGCAGCTCCCCCGGCGCGGTGGTGTTCGCTCGGATCTTGACCGCGCAGCCGAAGTCGCCCAGCTTCAGGCAGTGGCCCTCGTTTGTGAGGAAGATGTTACCACCTGTGGACATTTATCATTGTTAGCCTACTTTAAACGCCAATTATAGGGCCAGATCTGAAGCCAATTAACCCGTCACGCGATTTGTGCACACCCGTATGTACAAGAATAAAATTGGCCTGTAGCGTCCCGCGCACACCCATGTGTACAAAACTGAAGCTCGTTCGTTCGACATTCAATTGTTTAAAAACTATTCGAATCACAGAATAACAAAAAATGTAACTTGATTCTGTACTTTACTCCCTACGAAACAAGGTATAACTAAATAAAATTACACGGCATAGGGATCGAGAAAAAAAATAAAACATACGTACACCAATCATAAATTGAAAAAAAGTCCGCGTTAACGTTTTCAACAAGGATGAAATGTAAATAAATATACATGTATTTCATACTAAAATACAAAGAATAAAGTAAAGAATAAAAAAATTCATGTAATATAAGATTTACATAGTGAAAAAAGGTCGAAACTTTTAAACGGGCAAAATTTCTGTTACGATTTATTTTCGTTACGTAATAATTTATGATCTTGCAGTGAATTTATCCTAAAATATAGATAAGTTTGTAGTAAATATGTTCAAGAATAAGATTATAAAAATATTTAGTGCATTAATTGTTTATAAATTATAAAAAACCTAAAACAAATAAATAGCTAATAATAAGTAAACTTTCATAACGGCCATTTTGAATATTCAACTGTATCGAAGTACTGGACGCATTCCAATGTCACGTGACATCGTGTGATTTTGTACAGTCAGAAAAGAATTACACATACATAAATTGCGAATATATTAGAATTTCATTTATATAATAAAAATGTATTAATATCTATTATTATTAATGATTCATAAATTTGATTTCATATTTTTTCAGTATTTTACTATAATTACAGATGCTTTACTTTATTTGATTTTTGCCAGATGATACATTACTTTTATCACAAATAATATAATAAAGTCGATTTCATCGACCTTATTGACTTCGAAAAATTAAAGACCATATGGAGGACTTGCGGATGGCCGTGACTCCGTCCGTGTGATTCTTTATATATATATTCGATCTGATAGGTGAAACAAAATGTACCTGTTCCTCGAGACTATGCTTTATCGACCTATGGAAGTGGCAGAATCCGTTCGCAAACTTACAGTTTAGGTGATTTTTTTATAGCACCCCGTATAATATTACCCCGAAAATAAAATGACCTTGCCATTTTAATACCTATCTTACTGGCATAATTTTTAGTATACGCCGGCGTTATCGCCCTGCATCCCGTTCCCGATCAGCCACGCCTGTCCCAAGGTCATCACAGGTTTCAGGCTTTGCACCCTCCTATCGTCAAGAACCTCGTAGAAAATAGTAGTGGTGTACCGGGAGAGCAAGATTATTATATTGAATTTTTTACTTACTTCAATCGTAATAACTTATACATAAAATCATAAACCAATAATAAAATACGTTTAATTAAATAAATTATATTAAACGAATTACTCTATAAAATTGTTTTTTGGTATTCAAAAGAACATTATTCGTGTCAACTGTACTTACACGCGTCAAGGTTAAAATGGCGTTCAAGGACAACATTTATTAGTTTTCAAAAATTTCGTTTGCCGTCGGGAAGATAATGGCGCGCGGTAAAAATTAAATTATGATTACAACGTTTTAAAGCAATTATATGATGTGATAGTGTTACAAATGATTAGTAGAAAGGTAATCCTAATTATTTTGCCAATAATAAATGGGTTTTGTGTGTTCTATTTAGGGTAATATTGCAAAAACTCGACGAGCTAGGAAGTCAAAAATCAAAGGTACAGATTCACGACTTTATTTTTACTGTATACTACATTTATAATATTACAATCTTTATATCATCGTATAGGAAATATTGTGTAGTTTCCAATAATATACGATTTATATTGAAAATTTTCAAAACAAAACCCTAATAAAATGAATTATCTTGCGGAAGTGTGAAATATCAAGTGAACTAAAAGTGCTGGGGCGCTCAGCGACCGATAGGCGAGCTAGGCTCGGACGCGTGATGGGTTAAGCTGTCCATAGGAACAAGGAGCTGTAACATACTTACTCTTAATATCCCTGTGCGCGATAGACCGAGAGTGCAGCTCCGAGACCGCGCTCAGTAGTTGTTTCGCATATCTTCTAGTAGTATGCTCTGTGAGGGCTCCAGAAGTGGCTATAAGCGCTTCTAGCGAGCCTTCTACACACAGCTCCATGAAAAGCAGCATTTCTTCCTGTTTTAAAAATAATTGAAAATGTTAACGTGCCTTGAGACCCCTATGTGTAACTTGAAGCTCTAAAATAGTGACATTTTATTATAAAACAAACATCAAAACTAATAATAGCTTTCGACTTTGCCACTGTTTGTTCGTTTTTTTGTACTAATCCCTCATTCTCCATCCATCATTATGCACCAAGGTCATCTTTAACAGCACTTACGGCATGGTGAAGGTCCTCATTCACCAGTATGCGCAGGCACTCACCCTCACTTAGACACTTGTCATGCAGACGCTTCTTCGTGACCCGCCAGAATAGTCCGGGGCGACCAAGGTCACCCTGACCACGTCCGAGAAATATCCCTTTTGACTCGTTTGCCTAACACTTCTGCCACTTCGCGGTGCAACCGACCCTATTTTCCTTTTACACTTGCGGCAACTTGCCCGCCTTTACGTCAGTGGGACCAAACCCTAAGAGCCCTGATAAGGCTTGTTCGATCAGAGAGCGACTTCGGCTTAACACGTTGCTACATATGTGGTAGTAGCTAAAGGTACCGGCCCGAGCTTCTTCATATACTCACCCTGTGTAGCTCGCACCCGTAGTACCGCACGAGGTGCGGGTGCAGTATACCCTCCAGCACGCGCAGCTCGTTGGCCGCCCGCTGCAGCGCGCGCCGGTCGCCTGCGCCGATGCTGAGCTCTTTCATTGCCAGCAGCTGCCCGCTCTCCGTATTCACCACCGTATACACCTACAAGCAAAAAAATTTTATAAAAAGCCAGAAGCTGAGTCATACGCAATCTAGAAGTGCCACATTGAAACACTTTTCTGGCAAACAAACTATGCTGTGCGATTTTATACGTCACTTGGAATTTGATTGCAATCAAGGTCATGGGGGCCAACAGATCTCACTCAGCCTTTTAAAACGCCATAACCCCATACCGCCATATCAATACCCGACTGAGCTTCAGGTCGGTTCAGAAATGTCCGAATCTCACAAGCATTTTTTCATCCTTTCTACAAGCTCTCCGCCAGAGTGTCATTAAGAAGCACATATACAATCAGAAATAAAATATTCAAAATAAACATATGCCAAATATGTTTTGCTTTTTTAAAGAAATCCCATCTTGTTTTAACACTTCTTTGCCAGCCTTTGTTCTGCCATTAAAACTAAAGAACAGGTGTCAAATGTCGTAGTATCGAAAATAAACAAACCTTTCCAAAAGTGCCAGCACCGATCTTCAGGCCTCGTTGCCACTTGAAGGTTAATTGCCGCAGCTTGGGCTCGTAGCTCTTCACCGTGGACTCCAGAACCTTCCCCACTGAATTGGACTGCTGCAGTTTGAAATCTCTGGCCTCGTCCAGCCGACGTATTGCTTCTATAACGCGTTTACTGTGTACTGTGAAGGAAGACGATATTCGTAAAGATTTCTTGTTATTATAAAACATCAATGGACGTGCCTTAAAAGTAAGTAAAATTTACTCTAATGCCATGACGGCAAATGGCGCGACGCTATAGTTGCCCCACGAGTGTAGTATTAAGGGGGCAAACATTAATAGTTAATAATTTATTTTTTTGGCATTCCGAAATCTTCGTAATTGATGCAATTGCAGGATCTCTTGAGGTAACGTAAAAAGATAATTTGGTCTAATTTGGTTGATTTTGTGGTTTTGATTGGTCGGCATTTCGCGGAAAATAGAAAAAAACTTTATTCAGTATTCATGATGAACTTCTGCAAAGTAACATCAGCTCTAATTGCGAACAATTTGTACTTATTTGTACGAGGTGCCAATGATCACACTGAAAAGTCAAACGTAGCAACATAGTCGAGTCCATGTTGAACACATGGATCTCTCTCTAAAGCATAACTAAATATAGTTTTCGTTTTTTGACTATATTAAATACTTAAGTAAGGACCATGCGTCCAGCTTACTTACTTAAGTAAGTACGTGTGTACTTTTAACTACACACGTGTCATTGAAGCTATAACTATTTGTTAGAAGATGTTCTGTACTAGCTATAGGTGTACCTTAAAAAAAGTTGAGAGGTGTCAAGGGACACTCGGATGGAACGAAGTTCCTTTCGATTAATTAGTGAAGGAATTGTAATAATATTTTATTTTTTTTAAGTAATAATAATATTTGTTGTTGTACACCGAAACACCAGAAGGCGCCACGAGAGCGCGAGACAGCATACAGCGCGGGCGCCCCCGCCGCTCACGCGCACACACATCAAAGGCGGCGGCAAGATCCTTTGATCAAAAAGTGTCGTGACAACTTTTCGTACGAATTTTTTCCGGCTAGCCCCCTTTCACAACGCGCGATAAGGAACTTCGTTCCAATAAATAAAAGTCAGTACTTACATGTATCTTCAAATTTATGCAAGCTGAGGGGTCCGTCGTGCTCGCCGGGCGGAGTGGGCGGGTAGGCGCTCTCTTTGCTGTTCGCACCGCTCGTACTCGAGAGCGGGCTCTGGGATTTCCGTATAAACAAATTGTAGGGTTATAGCATTATGCTTTATGTAACATTCATTAATAGTACCACTTGTTATTTTTTTTTGTCGACTACAAGTTGGCCCTTGACTGCTATCACACCTGATGTTAAGTGATGATGCAGTCTAAGATGGCAGCGGGCTAACTTGTTAAGAAAGGGATGAAAATCCACACCCCTTTCGGTTTCTACACGACATCGTACCGGAACGCTAAATCGCTTGGCGATACGTCTTTATCGGTAGGGTGGTAACTAGCCACGGCGAAAGCCTCCCACCAGCCAGACCAAGACAAATTAAGAAAAATCTCAATATGCCCCGCCGGGAATCGAACCCAGGACCTCCGTCTTATTTATCAACCGCGCATAACACTGCGCCATGGAGATCGTCAAAATCTTCAGACACTGCTAATGTATAGAAAGAGTCTAGTGGACAGATACTGCCGACTGTACAAATATTGCACTGTCTGGTTGTATTGGCTATGAAATATTGAGCTTTTCTGTCTGCACAGAAATTCTCAGTAAAATTTTTCAGAAATTTTATTAGGTATTCAGTGGTGTAACTCTAAGCATCTGAGAGAGGTCGATTCTAATGATTTTAATATCACATATTGATTGTTACAATCCACATTGGAACGGCGTGATAGACAGCAACGCCTCGAACGTACTTAAAGACTTCAATCCCAATTATTATGATCATCATTAAGTATTTTTGACTGACTTGATTTTTGACTTTGTGGTACGTCTAAACTGTTTACTACCTTACATTTATAGAGGCCGACACGGCTCCTGTGATGAACCGTTAAAATAGGCTGAAAATGATCTACAAACAGAAAACTCACATGAATCCTAGGACGGCGGTGCGGGGGTGTCGGCGTCACTGTGGTGGGGGTAGGCGTGCGCGATCCGATCACGTGGGATATGCAGCCGTCCATCAACTGCTTCAGATCCTGAAACAACCATTTAAAATTAATAAAATCTTAATGGTTAATATTTTAGTAATATATGGAATGACCAAAATTTTGAAAACTACTTGCCTCAAACTCTTCATCACTCAAATGTTTGGTGTTGCAGGGATCGCAGGCCAACATTAAAAATTCTAGTCCTTGACTCGCCCACCTGAAAGAATATGAAAATGTTTAACATATGAACAGTATATCAATTCTAGAAAAAAATGACAGTTTTTAAGCCGATGTGCAACGGTTGCAAAGCGGATGTAACATGAATCGGTATTCTCCAATGACATTTGGCCACACTGGACTGACAGTTGAAATGAAGGTGGGATGATCGATGAGATGTAAGCGAGATGTTCGTACAATGTATTTCTGTCAAGAATCGACGTACTTTATTGTAAAAATTATAAACTTATCGTTAATAAAGTACAAAAATTGTACCGTTTTTAAAAGGGGTATTCACATAGCTACTATAAATTTTCAAAAACTAAAATTCTAGTAGACGGGTTTTAAATTACGCTCTAAAAATTTGATAACAGACTCATTTATACATATGTGCGTGTGTGTGTGATTTTGTATGTGTTTGCTCCTCGAACGAACACTCTCTTTTTGCCCATTACGCTTCTTGGTACGAAGTCAATCTTACCTTGGCCTCAACCCTCGTCCCCTATCGCACCGCTCGACGACGAAGCTCATCCAGCAGCGAGCGAACTCGATAACCGCTCGCGCAGTCCGCTTGGCCCACTCCGCTTCTTGCTGCGTGGGCTCGTCCAATTCCGCTCGTTTCGCTTGAGCGGATTTTGACCCGGAGAGGAGATTTTCAATATCATTCAAAGACTGCAGCCAAAAAACAATACATAATGTTAAATCAACAAACATATTAGTGAATTGTCGAACCAATGGCATCATAAGAACATTGTAAGCTATCATTATTTATTACTTTAGGAATTCTTTAAAAACATTACTACTTAATAATACATATTGAGTACTTGTTGTAGGTATTATCGGATTATGCCAACATATATGGATTTCTTAGACAGGACAGGTTTTTGCAACGTGGTGTTGCACTCAAGTCCAGTTTGGTTTGCGCCGCTTTGTGAAAGTTCGACAAAAAGTAGATAAACTACTATCTATCTCTCTCATATCTCTTATATATTTACAATCCATTGCGTGGATGTCACTTCCCATTAATAATTTTCTTTGGTTGGCAATATTGATTTGTGGCAACTTTTAAGAGTTCAAATTTTCCAAAAACGCCATTCATTGTCAATCTATATGATTCAGCCAATATCGCAAGTCATAACTTACCGGACTAACAAATGTGTTATCATCAATAACACTCGCTTCTCCCTCCTCCCCGATGCTCTCGGACCTCATCAGGGACCGAGGGTTACCGAGGATCTTCCGCGGGGACCCACCCACGTTCCTGTGGGGGAACTGTTTGCTCTGTGGCGTGTCGTTGACGAACCTGTGCAACTCTTTGTGAATCTGTAACAATTTATTTACTCTCAACACCAGAATGGGTTTAATATTGTATTATGGGGTATCAAGATTTAACCAGTGTGGATTTAGTTCCAGGGCGAACAGCGGGATAATAGATAGCCTTTGTGCTATCAAAAGCTAACTTCGGTACCAAATTTCATCTGGATATGCTAAGCGGTTCTGAAGTTACAAATGGTTCAACTAAGCTGGCATTGTTTTATGCAACGTTCCATAAACACCATAAATAAAAAATGTAGTTTTTGTGAAACAGACAGATAAACGCGGCGGAGGACTACATTTTATAAATAAAAATAAAAATGTTAGGATAGTTTTGATGGAAACATTTCACATCGATTTTTGCTTTAGTATAAAATTTTGACGTCCGAAGTTATTCCACTGGTCAATATTGTATATTTACTAATCACGTTTTGATTCAGGCTTTATGTAAGTGCGATAATGCAAAAATAGTATTTTAAACTTCAACGTTATAGTGTCGTAACGTAGTAACTTTTTTAGGGTCAATTTAGACTTTAGAGCAATGAAAGACAAAATTGAAGCCAGTAGGATACGTAATAAGATCAGATAGAAATCACAAACATAATGAATATATAAAATTTTTATTTAAGTTCAAAGTAAGGCATCAAAATACTGGTTGGCATATTAAGAGATGAAGTTTTGATTTATAACTTAATTGAGTTTTATGATTTAGATTTTAAAAGCAAGGTTCGAACACAATCGGGGAAAATCATACAAAGACTAACAATTCGTAATGTTTACCTAAGAAATTGCAATCCGTTAATCAGGCGAGCAAGATATTAAAAGTAAATTTTAAAAATATTTACAAAACAAATAGCAATGTTGTCACTTAACATATCAAAAATTATTTCGAATCCGAACCGATCATAAAGAGATTCTAGATCCAATTGGATTTAAATTGGTATGCTCTGCCGCCCATGAAATTGGGATTGCAATTTGAAGACACACATGAACCCAAAGTTAATTACAAATCACATTTAGGTCGACACTTTATAATTGTAGTAGTTTATTTTAATTTCTTCAATATTGCAAATTATGAGTGTGTGATGATTTAATAAATATTTTCAATATTAATTCGGAATACGTAATAAAGTACAAAACGTATTTTTAAGATAACTTAAACTTAACTGATCTAGACCTTTGGGGCCTGCTACCTTCCAAAGCCACTATGTTCTTAATTCCACAGTTGCCCGCACAAACTTTCAGTTTGTGTCAGACGAACCTCTTTCTATCATAAGACAAATCACATTGGAAAAACAATACACAAACTAGAAATTTATAAAACAACACAAGCAAAAGCAAACATTTGCCCCAACACAGCGGTGTCTATCAAGTCAAGCATTTGACCCAAAAAAGCTGTCGGTCCAACCGACGTCCTACCATCGGAGTAACTGTGGACGAAGTCTCGTGTACGAGCATAGTCTCGGGCCTCTTTCTCCTGAGGCGGGGGGTCTGAGGGCGGGAGGGCTGGAGGGAGGAGGGGCGCATGCGCCGCGCTTGCTTCTCGCGCACCCTGAACGGCGCCTGTGCGAATTTGTACAACTCTGTGTGCAGCTGCGAACATATGTGCGTGTGTGCGTGCGGTTAGTACGCATGCGTGCGTGCGTGACGTAACGGGCATGCAAATGTGTGGAAATGAGTTACGCTCTGAAAATTTTCACTATCACTATAATTTAGCTTTACATAACTTTTTTACATTACTAGCAGTCATTTCTCAATTAACTAATATTTTATTATTTTTTTATATATAATCAGTAAAAAAATAAAAATTAACACAAAAACACAATATAGGGATAACCAAAAAACTACAATAACTAATGAATATATTATGATCAAATTTGTAAAATATTTGCACATCATTTAACTAATCGTGTATGACTGTTGGGTTGCCTTTTTCTAATTTTGATGATTTTAAATGTATCATGTTCTAAGCAAGTAGTAGCTCACCTCGAAGCCGAGCTTGTAAACTTGCAGCAGCAGCTCCCGCACGCGTGACGTCATGCTGTCGCGGATGTCTTTGGGCAGCTCGTGCGACGACAGCGCCTCCGTGCGGCTGCGCTCCAGGATGTACGCCGTGTGACGCGCCAGGCAGTCTCTGATGGCTATTAGACTATTCTGTGAACAAATTGTCATTTAGAGTTTATTGTTTAAATTTCACACCATATTTTTAATAGAAGACGCTTAGTGACAACATTGCTTTTTATTTTGTATACTAGCTATTGTTATATAATGTACTAATATTACAAATGGGAGTTATAAAAAAAATAAAAACGCTTCACAGGCTAGCGATGTGACATTTGAGTTTCCAAGATTATTTCACTCGAAAGAAATCTTCATCAATCATAAGCCTGTTATTATTACATTAATAGTGCACCGCAGGACCAGACTTACAAAGGATGATAAACGATTTGAAACTGAGATCTGCGCTGTCCAATGCGAATTAGGGTATTTAGTGTGATAATATTGGACTAAGTAACTATAATAAAATAAATAAATATTATAGGACAATTACACACATCGCTATATAGCCCTAAAGTAAGCTTAGGTAGCTTGTGTTATGGGTGCTATGATAACTGATGAATATTTTTATATATATTATACATAAATACTTATAATATATAGATAAACACCCAGACACTGAAAAACATCCATGCTCATCACACAAACATTATCCAGAGCTGGGAATCGAACCCAGATCCTAGGACGCAGAAACAGGGTCACTACACCTACTGCGCCACTCGGCCCTCGAATATCACTATTAGTTGTTGATAATAATGACATATGAAGCGATAGCTAATTTTCCTTTTTGGGACACGGGCATCACATCTACCAATTTTCCAATTATGGGTTACTCTCGGATCCAGGACTCAAGTCTAGGACCTTATACTTTGAAACCGCAGCGACTTACTATAGAGTAACGAGACAGTAACTTACAAATATCCTCCCGGAGTGCAGCCGGTGGCGCTGCGCGAGGCGCGAGGCGAGCGCGCGCGCCCACTGCGCCGCCTGCAGCGCCGCCTCGCGCTCGCTTGCGTACACGCACTGCGCCTCGCGGCATATCGTGTATACTAAATATCTATAAAAAGAATAATAACCTAGATGAGGCAAATAATGAGATACACAGTGAAAAATTTGAATTTAATAATTTTGAATGTAAGCCTTTGTTAGTACTCGTTACGCGATCTATGGTATGGAATAGCAAATTGATTTCTTTTTATATCGAAATTACTATGAATATGCATGAGTGTTTTGTCTAGTCACCTTTGATCATCGGCGTCTTCGGGGTCATTTTTCTCCAACTCCATCACTTGTTTGAACTTGTCTTCAAATCTTGTTAGCACTCTGTTCAGTTGATTGCACGCCATGTCTCTGTGAAACAAAAGAATACACTTAATGTAAAAAAGGACTTTTATTTTTCAGCAAAACCTTTTAATTTAAGTACTGCCTGTATGAACAAAAGCTCGTTGATTTTTGTTTTTATTTTAACAAGCTAGATTATATTATATAAGCGTTAGAAGCTAAAGATCAAAACGAAAAGTTTTGGTTTGTATATTTGGGCAAACTGGTTTCCTTTGACACGACAGCAACGAAATTGTAGTTGAAAGAAGAATAAATATAGCATGGAAAATTATTGAACACTGCAATTATAACTTAAAGTTAAAAAAAGCTCTATAACTGACTTTGAGTTACGCAAGTCAAACATGGGTGTACAATGAAAAATTACAATCTTGGTGTGCCAACATCTTATACAGAGTAACATCTTGGGATTGAAAATAATAAATAAAGTAAGTAAAAGAATGAAGAAATAAAAAAAATAATATACATGTATTACTCACGCAAAAGCCGGCGGCGCTAGCACGGCAGCCTGCGGTGTGCGTGCCGCCAGGCGCGCGGTGAACGCCCACTCGGCCGCCAGTGTCGCACGACTCTGCGCTTCCGTCTCCGACATCGTGCGAAGATACGACAAGTATTGCTGGGAAGTAATTTAAAATTATAAACATATATTCAAAAAACACGCGTGTTTCCAGTGATGACCTATGGATCTGAGACCTGGTTGCTAACTGCAAGCCTCATAAGAAGGTTCATAGTCACTAAGCGTGTGATGGAAAGAGCAATGCTCGGAGTATCTCTGCGTAATCTTATCAGAAATGAGGAGATCCGCAGAAGAACCAAAGTAACCGACTTAGCTCAGCGAGTCGCAGAACCGAAAGGTAATGGGCGGCGTTCTGAGAGCTGATGAATGTTGGGCACCCAAGGTACTAGAATGGCAACCCTGCAACGGTAAGCGCAGTGTTGGTCGACCCCCCCACTAGATAGGAGTAGACATGTCGAGGAGCCGCTGACCACAAGCAGCTCAGGTTCATTGTATTTGATACTCCCTAAAAGGTCCTATGTTGAACAGTGGACGTCCATCGCCTCTTAATGATGATGATGAATTATCATGTATTAAAAAATAAATAGCTTTGTGTTTGTATTAAAATGTGAATTTACAAATATAATTTAAAATATAAAATGTGAATTTACAAAAATCGCAAAGTATTGTAGGTTATGAGCCCACCTGCAGCGCAGTCTCGACGGTCGCGTCGAAGGTGTGCAGTATGTCGAGCAGATCCCTGCGCGTCTGCAGCACGGCGCGCGAGCCGCGCAGCGCCGCCTCCACGTTGCGCGCGAACGAGACGTATAGATTATGAGCCCACCTGCAGCGCAGTCTCGACGGTCGCGTCGAAGGTGTGCAGTATGTCGAGCAGATCCCTGCGCGTCTGCAGCACGGCGCGCGAGCCGCGCAGCGCCGCCTCCACGTTGCGCGCGAACGAGACGTATAGATTATGAGCCCACCTGCAGCGCAGTCTCGACGGTCGCGTCGAAGGTGTGCAGTATGTCGAGCAGATCCCTGCGCGTCTGCAGCACGGCGCGCGAGCCGCGCAACGCCGCCTCCACGTTGCGCGCGAACGAGACGTATAGATTATGAGCCCACCTGCAGCGCAGTCTCGACGGTCGCGTCGAAGGTGTGCAGTATGTCGAGCAGATCCCTGCGCGTCTGCAGCACGGCGCGCGAGCCGCGCAGCGCCGCCTCCACGTTGCGCGCGAACGAGACGTATAGATTATGAGCCCACCTGCAGCGCAGTCTCGACGGTCGCGTCGAAGGTGTGCAGTATGTCGAGCAGATCCCTGCGCGTCTGCAGCACGGCGCGCGAGCCGCGCAGCGCCGCCTCCACGTTGCGCGCGAACGAGACGTATAGGTTATGAGCCCACCTGCAGCGCAGTCTCGACGGTCGCGTCGAAGGTGTGCAGTATGTCGAGCAGATCCCTGCGCGTCTGCAGCACGGCGCGCGAGCCGCGCAGCGTCGCCTCCACGTTGCGCGCGAACGAGACGTATAGGTTATGAGCCCACCTGCAGCGCAGTCTCGACGGTCGCGTCGAAGGTGTGCAGTATGTCGAGCAGATCCCTGCGCGTCTGCAGCACGGCGCGCGAGCCGCGCAGCGCCGCCTCCACGTTGCGCGCGAACGAGACGTATAGGTTATGAGCCCACCTGCAGCGCAGTCTCGACGGTCGCGTCGAAGGTGTGCAGTATGTCGAGCAGATCCCTGCGCGTCTGCAGCACGGCGCGCGAGCCGCGCAGCGCCGCCTCCACGTTGCGCGCGAGCGCGTCTGCAGCACGGCGCGCGAGCCGCGCAGCGTCGCCTCCACGTTGCGCGCGAACGAGACGTATAGGTTATGAGCCCACCTGCAGCGCAGTCTCGACGGTCGCGTCGAAGGTGTGCAGTATGTCGAGCAGATCCCTGCGCGTCTGCAGCACGGCGCGCGAGCCGCGCAGCGCCGCCTCCACGTTGCGCGCGAACGAGACGTATAGGTTATGAGCCCACCTGCAGCGCATTCTCGACGGTCGCGTCGAAGGTGTGCAGTATGTCGAGCAGATCCCTGCGCGTCTGCAGCACGGCGCGCGAGCCGCGCAGCGTCGCCTCCACGTTGCGCGCGAACGAGACGTATAGGTTATGAGCCCACCTGCAGCGCAGTCTCGACGGTCGCGTCGAAGGTGTGCAGTATGTCGAGCAGATCCCTGCGCGTCTGCAGCACGGCGCGCGAGCCGCGCAGCGTCGCCTCCACGTTGCGCGCGAACGAGACGTATAGGTTATGAGCCCACCTGCAGCGCAGTCTCGACGGTCGCGTCGAAGGTGTGCAGTATGTCGAGCAGATCCCTGCGCGTCTGCAGCACGGCGCGCGAGCCGCGCAGCGCCGCCTCCACGTTGCGCGCGAACGAGACGTATAGGTTATGAGCCCACCTGCAGCGCAGTCTCGACGGTCGCGTCGAAGGTGTGCAGTATGTCGAGCAGATCCCTGCGCGTCTGCAGCACGGCGCGCGAGCCGCGCAGCGCCGCCTCCACGTTGCGCGCGAACGAGACGTATAGGTTATGAGCCCACCTGCAGCGCAGTCTCGACGGTCGCGTCGAAGGTGTGCAGTATGTCGAGCAGATCCCTGCGCGTCTGCGGCACGGCGCGCGAGCCGCGCAGCGCCGCCTCCACGTTGCGCGCGAACGAGACGTATAGGTTATGAGCCCACCTGCAGCGCAGTCTCGACGGTCGCGTCGAAGGTGTGCAGTATGTCGAGCAGATCCCTGCGCGTCTGCGCGGCGACCGCGCAGCGCGCAGTGCAGCACGGCGCGCGAGCCGCGCAGCGCCGCCTCCACGTTGCGCGCGAACGAGACGTATAGGTTATGAGCCCACCTGCAGCGCAGTCTCGACGGTCGCGTCGAAGGTGTGCAGTATGTCGAGCAGATCCCTGCGCGTCTGCAGCACGGCGCGCGAGCCGCGCAGCGCCGCCTCCACGTTGCGCGCGAACGAGACGTATAGGTTATGAGCCCACCTGCAGCGCAGTCTCGACGGTCGCGTCGAAGGTGTGCAGTATGTCGAGCAGATCCCTGCGCGTCTGCAGCACGGCGCGCGAGCCGCGCAGCGCCGCCTCCACGTTGCGCGCGAACGAGACGTATAGGTTATGAGCCCACCTGCAGCGCAGTCTCGACGGTCGCGTCGAAGGTGTGCAGTATGTCGAGCAGATCCCTGCGCGTCTGCAGCACGGCGCGCGAGCCGCGCAGCGCCGCCTCCACGTTGCGCGCGAACGAGGCGCGCATCTCGGCCGCTATGTCCAGACCCTCTTTCAGTTCGTGTATTAACTGTTCAAATAAAATATTATTAAAAAAACAAAATAAAAAAAACTCATTACACTTCTGGATAACCTCTCTTTAAAATAGCAATCTCAACAAAGAACATAGGAAAGACGATTCAACTCAGTTAAGTGCCTTGAATCATTCCTAATCGTATTCTAAAACCTAATAACTTTCTATTTACAGCAAGATTTGTACAAATAATAAAACCAAAATCAAGTGAAAAGTGAAATCTGAAACAAAATATAACAGGTTTTACGTAAGTTTATTTAAAATCGTAATTAAATGGACTATATACATAGGTAATGGGATTCAGAAACATGCACGTGTCTCTTACACCCGTTATGGTCCTACAAAAAGTTTGTTTACCAACCTGTTTGATAGTAAGGCAGGACAGTTGCTCCGGGCGGCCCTCCATCCTCAGCGAGAGGTAGTCGTGGACGGCCTCCATACAAATACTAGTCAGTAGCAAGAAGTGGCTCCGGTACGAGGGCAGCTGCATCGAGAGCGTCTCCTCACACCAGCAACCGTACCTGAAGGAATTGCAAATATACAGTATTTGCTTCGTTTTCATTTGTTTGACGACCTACGTGGCGCAGTAGTATACGCGGTGGATTTATAAGACGGAGGTCCTGGGTTCGATTTACGGCGGGACAGATTGTTTTTCTTAATTTGTCTTGGACTGGCTGGTGGGAGGCTTTTGTCGTGGCTAGTAACCGCAATACCGACAAAGACCTACCGTCATGCGATTTAGCGTTCCGGTACTATGTCGTGTAGAAACCAAAAGGGGTGTGGATTTCGTCCTACTCTTGACAAGTTAGCCCGCTTCCAACCAATATTGCATCTTCACTTAACATCAGGTGTGATAGCAATCAAAGGCCAACTTGTAGTCGATAAAAAAAAACAAAATGTTATAGTATCGCCTGTATCGGTGTCTGCGAACTAAGTCCAATGAAGCTGATGGGTTAATGTTGTTTTTTGCAAATTTTCTATGCAGCAAATCATCTTCATATTATCATTATATTTCATTGTCACACGCTATACATACTACTGCCTCGTTGCTCTTATTCATTGTTTCGATGGTTCGAACCCTGGGTCGCGTCACAGAATAATTCTAAGATTTTCATTTTTCTATGACATGTTCAGTTAATTTCAAGCCTCGGAGAGCACGTTAAACCGTTGGCCCCGGTCGCTATCATCAATACCAGATCGTAATCGTTAAAAAATGAAACATCATTTGACGACCTCCATGGCGCAGTGGTATGCGCGGTGGATTTATAAGACGGAGGTCCTGGGTTCGATTCCCGGCGGGGCAGATTGAGATTTTTCTTAATTTGTCTTGGTCTGGCTGGTGGGAGGCTTTCGCCGTGGCTAGTTACCACCCTACCGACAAAGACGTATCGCCAAGCGATTTAGCGTTCCGGTACGATGTCGGGTAGAAACCGAAAGGGGTGTGGATTTTTGTCCCACTCCTACTAAGTTAGCCCGCTTCCATCTTAGACTGCATCATCACTTAACATCAGGTGTGATAGCAGTCAAGGGCCAACTTGTAATCGATAAAAAAAAAAAAAAAAAAAAAAAAACATCACTCTAAGCCCGCCAACCCTCATTAGAGCAGCGTAGTAGGTCTCCCTCCATATCCCCTCTCCTATAAGGAGAGACCTGGTCCCGTAGTGGGCCGTCAATAGGCTGATAATGATGATGATCATACATATTGTACAGGCCAAACTAAATGGGTGCCTGTAAAAACTTATATTACTAAATTAGAAAAAAATGCCTACCTCCGAAATTCATAAGTATTCCTAATGATATAACTATTATGTGTGTCAGTCTTCTGTTCCGTGTCTTTGGTATCGTATAAAACTTCTTGCGCGTCTTCTTCCACGCCTTCCTGCTGGAAATTGATAAAAATGTCAAGAAATCAATGGACATTGCCAAAATTTGCACCAGGCTGTCCAAAAATATGCTCCTATTTAACTATTTCATTTAAAGACACAATTAATTTCAAACAACTACCATGATGATGACCATGATTTATAGCAATCACTGGAAAATATATTAAAAATATAAGAATTTCAATCGATTTTTTGTGTTCTGAATCACGTGTCCGTCGTCGTAGTATGAAAAGTCAACGTTTATCAACCTTCATAACTTTTATCAGCGACTGCTTAGCTACCAGTAACTTTATTACTATTTAAATAGAAGATCTGTACTATTTAATGACATATATATCATCTCTGGGCATCTCTGGGGTAGACTTCCATACATTTTTTACCTAAGTTCTTTGAAAACTATGTTAAAACTTTGGATCCAACTTTCAGAAAAAGTAATCCAGAACATTTTAGGTTTGTAAACCTATTTCAAAATTACTTTCAAATGTTCTAATTACTAATGAGCGTATTTCCATAAAGATGCCAAAACTTTCTTTCAAAATTTGGGACCCGACTATAAGCAAAAGCAATTTGAAAGATCATTCCATCAAGAAGAGATTCTGCCTTATAAATCGGTAACAGTGTCAATATAAATAGAAAAACTTAACGTTTCTGAAACGCTAGTCGACAAAACGTGCTTTCTTAAATTTTTAATTTGTTTTGAATTTGAATGATGTCAAAACATGACTTAATACATAAGGTTAACAGATACCTGCGGTTCGAGCAACGTAAGGTAGACCTTGTTGAGGAGCTTGTTGCACATCTTGTTCATGAACATCATACAGCGACGCACGCCCTGAGTCTTCAACATCTCATAGTGGTAGTCGCTGTAAATAAAATAAAAAAATTGGTTGTCTGTAAAGTCGGTTTACTGACGATAGTTGAACGTGACAACGTCTGAAGAAAATACTGATGGAATGGTAGCATTTAATTGGTTATTAAAATTTTTAATTTAACTATATTTTTATAAATATTAATTTAAATTAATGAAATAATTGATTTTGATTTTATAAATTTATAATAAATATATTAATTTATAAATATATTAATTTTTAATTTAAAATTAATATATTTAATAAACGCATGTCGAACGCTGCCGAACGCAAAGGCCGATTGTGCTTCTTTGTCACTCATTCCGCGCTCTCGCTTGCACTTCAAGCCTTACATGGAACGCCTCAAAGCGAGGTAACGACGCATGACGTCATGTTTTTTCGTGCGTGCAGTCGGCTCTATCGAATTATAAGACGTAGTCACGTCAAAAAAAATAGAAACAGCTTCCAAAACACTTATGTATGGAACGCGGACGAGTACGTACCGGTACGCAGACACCTCGGTCCTGCCCAGCAGCCGCAGCTGCGCCACGTCCCTCAGCTGGTCGATGTCGTACACGTCGTGCGTCACTTCGCGCTCGTAGCTGTGCTCGCCGGAAGTGTAGCCGCTCTCGCTCGACACGTTGGTGTCGTTCGTGCTGTACGTCTCCGACACCACTATCTCGGGTGTCATATCGCCCGTGTACTCTGGGAAACAATTAGTATGAGGTTAGAGTCACGCTGGCCCCCTACTGACCATTGGTCAGCAGATTTGAGGGTCAATGTTTCGGCTTCATAAAGAAAGACGAAGACAAGAAAAGTGCGAACAAGGTGCAATTTTGCATACCCTTTTCGTTAAATGACGTCCTTCTAAGGCCTGTGTGCACCAAGATTACGGTTAAACGTAAAATTTGCTATTCACGACAACCCGTACGCCGGTTAAGGACGTAAGCTCGGTTAGGAGAACCGCACGGTTTACGTCCTTAACCGGCGTACGGGTTGTCGTGAACAGTAAATTTAAAGTTAGCTTATGTTAACCGTTGGTTATGATAACCGAAATCTTGGTGCACACATGCCTAAATCTTTTGCTTTTTGATAAAAAGCGTCTATACATTTTAAATAACTTCAAACTTTTAAATCAAGAAAGGAAAAATATTGCAAAATATTCAAAATGAAATATTTAAAATATTTGAAATCAATCACAAACTTTAATGGGATAATTAACTCACCAGTTTTGTCATTTCCACTATCAGTAACATCAATTCCCCGTTTGTCTTCACATCTGCTCCCGTTACCTTCAGTTACTTCTTTGTTTACTGCGTCTACCACCGCATTACACTGCCCATCAGATTCTTTCCCCTGATCATCAGAATGATCGGATTTCCTGTCGGATTGGCCGCTAGAATCACTGTTGTTGGAGTCGCTAGTGTTATTGCTAACGTTAAAACGCACTTGACACGGTCTTTGGCTGACTGAAGATTTTCTGTGGATACGAACAAATATTTCTAATACAAACAAACTATACAATTTTGTTACAGCTAGAATGGGTCACATTGATAGTAAAGTGCTTTTTTGCCTATCTGTGTATTTGCCATATGACCTATCTTCAACAGATGCTGCTAACTACAGACGACCGTTCAAGCCCGACACTAACTCATGGTTGTAACAACGAGTTGGCTATATAAGTTGAACATTGATACCAGTCTTAAATAGGACAATAAACTCTAAATATGATTTCGTTACAAACAGCCTTTTATAACCATGTATCTTGATTACGCTGGCCCTATTTTTGTAACTGGTAAATGTCCTCCAAATCCTTTTCATCCTCCAAACTTATGATACTGATACTGATGATTTATCCGGTGTTCTTTAGCTCTAAACTAAAGAGGTGCGTTCTCTGCCGAGACAGGCAGTATTTAATACTAATTTGAAACCTGAAAGGACATTGCCAAAATTTGCCCCAAGCTGTCCAAACTTCTGCTCAAATTAAACTGTTTTATTTAAATACACAATGAATTTTAAACAACTACCCATATTTCATAGCAATCACTTGAAAATATATCAAAAAAATAAAAATTTCAATCGATTTTTTGAGTTCTGAATCACGTGAACGTCGTCGGTGTATGAAAAGTCAACTTTTACAACCTTCATAACTTTTTCCTGCGACTGCATAGCTACATACAACTTTTATTTTTCTGTAAATAGAAAATCTGCACTATTTAATGACATACATATTATAATTACTGGGCAGCCTGGGGTACACTTCCATACAATTTTTGACAATGTCCTTTAGCTACCGATATCGGTGATACCCTTATTCAGTAATTATTTACTCATATATCTATTCCGTGAGTTACCTACTGTTGGGGATTGGGTTTTGGTCTAAGCTTCAGTCACTGACCTGCTGCTGGGTTCCGTGGAGATGCCGTGCTCCAGGCCGCGGCGGCTCTTGTCGCGCACGGTGCGCAGCATGCGGCGCACGGACAGCACCTTCAGGCGCATGTGTAGCGCCGTGTTGTACCACAGACACATCGCCTGCCAATATATTATGAACATTAAAGTTTCGCAATAAACTTCTCCCCCTTTATTAAGCTTTTATTTAGTTCTACCTGTCAAACTTCCCAATTTTCGATTGAACTACGCATGCGTTTGTATATCGCGTGACAATGCAATATAGTGGACGTGATGCTGGAACTAGAACGTGGCCATACGAACACAGCATTAAAGCGACATAGCCCCACCGTGTTTGGGTTCGTTTGATTCTTCTTTAAGAGTACTTTAGTACTAGATATTATTGAAAAATAAAATCTTGTAAAAAAAAGTTTTTCTAACTCATTTGCTTTATTTGTACCGCCTCGTACGCGTCCAGCAACTTGGCTACTACTGAACTCTACTCACTTTTAGTCTGTTCATAGTCCTGTCGGAGAAGAGCTCGGGGTGCTCGGCGGCGGCCGCGATGCTGGAGGGATACAGGGCTATCACCGCCTCGTACGCGACCAGCAACTTGGCTACTACTGAACTCTACTCACTTTTAGTCTGTTCATAGTCCTGTCGGAGAAGAGCTCGGGGTGCTCGGCGGCGGCCGCGATGCTGGAGGGATACAGGGCTATCACCGCCTCGTACGCGTCCAGCAACTTGGCTACTACTGAACTCTACTCACTTTTAGTCTGTTCATAGTCCTGTCGGAGAAGAGCTCGGGGTGCTCGGCGGCGGCCGCGATGCTGGAGGGATACAGGGCTATCACCGCCTCGTACGCGTCCAGCAACTTGGCTACTACTGAACTCTACTCACTTTTAGTCTGTTCATAGTCCTGTCGGAGAAGAGCTCGGGGTGCTCGGCGGCGGCCGCGATGCTGGAGGGATACAGGGCTATCACCGCCTCGTACGCGTCCAGCAACTTGGCTACTACTGAACTCTACTCACTTTTAGTCTGTTCATAGTCCTGTCGGAGAAGAGCTCGGGGTGCTCGGCGGCGGCCGCGATGCTGGAGGGATACAGGGCTATCACCGCCTCGTACGCGTCCAGCAACTTGGCTACTACTGAACTCTACTCACTTTTAGTCTGTTCATAGTCCTGTCGGAGAAGAGCTCGGGGTGCTCGGCGGCGGCCGCGATGCTGGAGGGATACAGGGCTATCACCGCCTCGTACGCGTCCAGCAACTTGGCTACTACTGAACTCTACTCACTTTTAGTCTGTTCATAGTCCTGTCGGAGAAGAGCTCGGGGTGCTCGGCGGCGGCCGCGATGCTGGAGGGATACAGGGCTATCACCGCCTCGTACGCGTCTGGAGGGATACAGGGCTATCACCGCCTCGTACGCGACCAGCAACTTGGCTACTACTGAACTCTACTCACTTTTAGTCTGTTCATAGTCCTGTCGGAGAAGAGCTCGGGGTGCTCGGCGGCGGCCGCGATGCTGGAGGGATACAGGGCTATCACCGCCTCGTACGCGACCAGCAACTTGGCTACTACTGAACTCTACTCACTTTTAGTCTGTTCATAGTCCTGTCGGAGAAGAGCTCGGGGTGCTCGGCGGCG
Organism: Mycalesis mineus; assembly: GCA_034621355.1. Taxonomy (NCBI): domain Eukaryota; kingdom Metazoa; phylum Arthropoda; class Insecta; order Lepidoptera; family Nymphalidae; genus Mycalesis; species Mycalesis mineus. The sequence continues at coordinate 2,362,384 of CM067890.1, read as the reverse complement.
GCCGCGATGCTGGAGGGATACAGGGCTATCACCGCCTCGTACGCGTCCAGCAACTTGGCTACTACTGAACTCTACTCACTTTTAGTCTGTTCATAGTCCTGTCGGAGAAGAGCTCGGGGTGCTCGGCGGCGGCCGCGATGCTGGAGGGATACAGGGCTATCACCGCCTCGTACGCGTCCAGCAACTTGGCTACTACTGAACTCGACTCACTTTTAGTCTGTTCATAGTCCTGTCGGAGAAGAGCTCGGGGTGCTCGGCGGCGGCCGCGATGCTGGAGGGATACAGGGCTATCACCGCCTCGTACGCGTCCAGCAACTTGGCTACTACTGAACTCGACTCACTTTTAGTCTGTTCATAGTCCTGTCGGAGAAGAGCTCGGGGTGCTCGGCGGCGGCCGCGATGCTGGAGGAACTCACTTTTAGTCTGTTCATAGTCCTGTCGGAGAAGACTGGGGTGCTCGGCGGCGGCCGCGATGCTGGAGGGATACAGGGCTATCACCGCCTCGTACGCGTCCAGCAACTTGGCTACTACTGAACTCGACTCACTTTTAGTCTGTTCATAGTCCTGTCGGAGAAGAGCTCGGGGTGCTCGGCGGCGCCCGCGATGCTGGAGGGATACAGGGCTATCACCGCCTCGTACGCGTCCAGCAACTTGGCTACTACTGAACTCTACTCACTTTTAGTCTGTTCATAGTCCTGTCGGAGAAGAGCTCGGGGTGCTCGGCGGCGGCCGCGATGCTGGAGGGATACAGGGCTATCACCGCCTCGTACGCGTCCAGCAACTTGGCTACTACTGAACTCGACTCACTTTTAGTCTGTTCATAGTCCTGTCGGAGAAGAGCTCGGGGTGCTCGGCGGCGGCCGCGATGCTGGAGGGATACAGGGCTATCACCGCCTCGTACGCGTCCAGCAACTTGGCTACTACTGAACTCTACTCACTTTTAGTCTGTTCATAGTCCTGTCGGAGAAGAGCTCGGGGTGCTCGGCGGCGGCCGCGATGCTGGAGGGATACAGGGCTATCACCGCCTCGTACGCGTCCAGCAACTTGGCTACTACTGAACTCTACTCACTTTTAGTCTGTTCATAGTCCTGTCGGAGAAGAGCTCGGGGTGCTCGGCGGCGGCCGCGATGCTGGAGGGATACAGGGCTATCACCGCCTCGTACGCGTCCAGCAACTTGGCTACTACTGAACTCGACTCACTTTTAGTCTGTTCATAGTCCTGTCGGAGAAGAGCTCGGGGTGCTCGGCGGCGGCCGCGATGCTGGAGGGATACAGGGCTATCACCGCCTCGTACGCGTCCAGCAACTTGGCTACTACTGAACTCTACTCACTTTTAGTCTGTTCATAGTCCTGTCGGAGAAGAGCTCGGGGTGCTCGGCGGCGGCCGCGATGCTGGAGGGATACAGGGCTATCACCGCCTCGTACGCGTCCAGCAACTTGGCTACTACTGAACTCTACTCACTTTTAGTCTGTTCATAGTCCTGTCGGAGAAGAGCTCGGGGTGCTCGGCGGCGGCCGCGATGCTGGAGGGATACAGGGCTATCACCGCCTCGTACGCGTCCAGCAACTTGGCTACTACTGAACTCGACTCACTTTTAGTCTGTTCATAGTCCTGTCGGAGAAGAGCTCGGGGTGCTCGGCGGCGGCCGCGATGCTGGAGGGATACAGGGCTATCACCGCCTCGTACGCGTCCAGCAACTTGGCTACTACTGAACTCTACTCACTTTTAGTCTGTTCATAGTCCTGTCGGAGAAGAGCTCGGGGTGCTCGGCGGCGGCCGCGATGCTGGAGGGATACAGGGCTATCACCGCCTCGTACGCGTCCAGCAACTTGGCTACTACTGAACTCTACTCACTTTTAGTCTGTTCATAGTCCTGTCGGAGAAGAGCTCGGGGTGCTCGGCGGCGGCCGCGATGCTGGAGGGATACAGGGCTATCACCGCCTCGTACGCGTCCAGCAACTTGGCTACTACTGAACTCTACTCACTTTTAGTCTGTTCATAGTCCTGTCGGAGAAGAGCTCGGGGTGCTCGGCGGCGGCCGCGATGCTGGAGGGATACAGGGCTATCACCGCCTCGTACGCGTCCAGCAACTCGGCCACTTGCTTCATGGCGATACCGACTGCCGTGGTGCATCGCTCGCAATCGAATGATACACAGCCGAACAGATAATCAGCTAAAAAAGAAATATTTTTGTTGGTCTTTCTCTTCATTTACTTTCTGTGGAGATAGAGAGTGCTCATATATTTAGAAGCACAACATAACTTACAAGGATAAAGTAGGAGTCACAATCTGTGCGCATTTCCGAATGTTACCATGTTAGATACGATTTTCTGTAGTAAAGTTAAACTCTGCAATGGTTTTTAGATACGCACTATGCTCTCCAGGGTTTCCTTACAAATATTTTTGTTTTTTGATGAAAATTTCAAATTTAAACAAAATATTTAAAAGCGAACATAGTAATCTGCAAGTATACCTTCACCATTTTCGCCCGGATTATATTCATCTGGTGGGTTGGATAGATCTTCACTTGATCCGTCGATTGGAGCCAAAAGTCTCGTTCTATTTCTACAAGGATCTGGATTCTCGAACCTAGGATACAAATCATTTTTAAATTAATCAAATAAAAATAGACCCTAGTGAGCTCGTTTTCAAGAGCTCTTTTACAGCTCTCATCTTCATTTTACTATCAACCTGTAAATCTTAGAGCTTCTTCTTTCTTCTCTTTAATATGGCCTCTAACATATAAAATAAAAGGCCTTAGTTACAAGATGAGATGTAGGCTATCTATAAAAGCTGAAATGACAATAGGCGGTGAACATATTTGAACCAGATAATGGCAACACCGCTCTGGACAGCGAAGTATGGGTCGACCTCCACAAGGTAGACCGATGACATCGGGCAGGTTACAAGGGGTCTCTGGTAGGCGACTCAAGACCTCAGAAGATCGTTTTTGGAATTTACTTATAAGCCCAGAAGTGGACGTCTTCAGCGATAGTCAATGAGGCAACTTACTTATATTCATGGATCCTCTGCATGATGGCGGGGATCATGCTCCTCTGCGTGCAAAGGAACTCGTCCTGCTGGCCGAGGGTCCGCCCCGCCAGCTTGGCCTTCAGCTCCAACCATATCAGGTCTTTGAGCTCGTTCTGCCAGACCTGTTCCTCGCGACTTATCTGTTTAAATAACAACAAAATTACATTTTTAGAAAACTATATTTATAAAATGTATTTCAAAGTAAATTGAGTTCTCTGTAGCTCTTTATAAGTAATAATAATTATTAATTGTAAAGCTAAATAATTAAAAAAACCTTTCGGCCATCTGCCTGAAGCGAATCCAAGAGTACTTTGGACACATTGGCAAGAAACACGGATATAACCTCGAAGATCGAGTAACTGGTTAAGTGGAAGGAAAAAAGCCGCGTGGCCGCAGCCCCATGCGTTGATCTAACTAGATCAGTACCACACACACACACACACACACACTACCACCACACTCGACTCCACGTTCTACGATGCTCTCCGGGTAGCAGAAGATAGAGCATAGTGGGTGGATAGAGGATCAAAGACCACGACCGTCATGAGGAAATCGACTATACTTGGCTTTACCAAACTCGATTGAGAATGCTTGTCACCTAATTTTTTCAATTAACTAGTTAATGACGAATTCATTACAACAAATTAGATTAGTAAGCTTAAAACTAATTAATATATTCAATATCTTTTACGTAAGATTTTATAAAAAAACAAAACATTATTTTAAATGTATTAGGCAAAAAGTGTGTTGCATTTACTACCTTCATTTTAAATTTGTTTGTTGACAAGCATTCTCAATCGAGTTTGGCTTTAGTATAGAGGTGGTGGTTCGATTTGGCTTAATTGGTAAATCTAAAAGGGATAACTTTTGGTTGGTCAAACCTATCCTTTTCCAGTCTCTTGACTAAAAATACAGTTGTTATATCACCTTTCGCACTGTAGATCCACGCATGCCGCCTGGCACTTAAGACCTGTTGATGAGGACGAGTACTAACCGTGCGTTTGCACCCTTTCTCAATGTTGCCCATGTTGATGAGCATGCTGAACGTGTTGTGGAAGTTGACCCTGCTGGCGGGCAGGTCCTCCTCGTCACCTCGCGCCTGTACGACCTCGCACACCACCTGGCACTTCAGACCTGTTGATAAGGACGAGTACTAACCGTGCGTTTGCACCCTTTCTCAATGTTGCCCATGTTGATGAGCATGCTGAACGTGTTGTGGAAGTTGACCCTGCTGGCGGGCAGGTCCTCCTCGTCACCTCGCGCCTGTACGACCTCGCACACCACCTGGCACTTCAGACCTGTTGATAAGGACGAGTACTAACCGTGCGTTTGCACCCTTTCTCAATGTTGCCCATGTTGATGAGCATGCTGAACGTGTTGTGGAAGTTGACCCTGCTGGCGGGCAGGTCCTCCTCGTCACCTCGCGCCTGTACGACCTCGCACACCACCTGGCACTTCAGACCTGTTGATGAGGACGAGTACTAACCGTGCGTTTGCACCCTTTCTCAATGTTGCCCATGTTGATGAGCATGCTGAACGTGTTGTGGAAGTTGACCCTGCTGGCGGGCAGGTCCTCCTCGTCACCTCGCGCCTGTACGACCTCGCACACCACCTGGCACTTCAGACCTGTTGATGAGGACGAGTACTAACCGTGCGTTTGCACCCTTTCTCAATGTTGCCCATGTTGATGAGCATGCTGAACGTGTTGTGGAAGTTGACCCTGCTGGCGGGCAGGTCCTCCTCGTCACCTCGCGCCTGTACGACCTCGCACACCACCTGGCACTTCAGACCTGTTGATGAGGACGAGTACTAACCGTGCGTTTGCACCCTTTCTCAATGTTGCCCATGTTGATGAGCATGCTGAACGTGTTGTGGAAGTTGACCCTGCTGGCGGGCAGGTCCTCCTCGTCACCTCGCGCCTGTACGACCTCGCACACCACCTGGCACTTCAGACCTGTTGATGAGGACGAGTACTAACCGTGCGTTTGCACCCTTTCTCAATGTTGCCCATGTTGATGAGCATGCTGAACGTGTTGTGGAAGTTGACCCTGCTGGCGGGCAGGTCCTCCTCGTCACCTCGCGCCTGTACGACCTCGCACACCACCTGAGCATGCTGAACGTGTTGTGGAAGTTGACCCTGCTGGCGGGCAGGTCCTCCTCGTCACCTCGCACCTGCAGGTCCTCGCACGCCGCCTGGCACTTTAGACGCGAGCTTAGTGACATGAAGCGACTGCACGACTCCACCTTTTAACAAATACCATTAAAATTATTCATCAATTTGTATCATCTTCTACTAGAGGACGCCCGCATCGTTCCTGTGGGCATTTCGGGAAAAATGTGGCCAATTTATTATTCTGATATGTATATACAACCTTTCACCTTTATAATACTAGTAAGGATTTAAATATTCCTGCCAGGTATGAGGGTAAAAATCTTGAATTGAATCATTTCAAAGTGGAGCATAACTTCAATTGATAATGATTTTGAGCTTTTTTTTTATCGACTACAAATTGCCCCTTGACTGCTATCACACCTGATGTTAAGTGATGATGCAGTCTAAGATGGAAGCGGGCTAACTTGTTAGGAGTGGGACGAAAATCCACACTCCTTTCGGTTTCTACACGACATCGTACCGGAACGCTAAATCGCTCGGCTTTGTCTTTGTCGGTAGGGTGGTAACTAGCCACGGCGAAAGCCTCCCACCAGCCAGACCAAGACAAATTAAGAAAAATCTCAATATGCCCCACCGGGAATCGAACCCAGGACCTCCGTCTTATAAATCTACCGCGCATACCACTGCGCCACGGAGGTCGTCGGAGGTTTTTAATATTTCCCAACTTCAATATTTCTGCGAAATAACTTCACAACTGCTAAACACACTGGTTCTCAAAGATCCAAGTTCAATACATATTGCTTGCTTGTTCCATCATTTATTAGGAAAAAATAAACAGAATAAGTGACTTACAAGCGTTGGCACCGCGGCTTGCGGGCTAGGTGAAGGCAGAGAGTCAGCTCTGGGCTCCCTCTGACTGTCTTTCCAGTCCCGCTCCTTGGATATGTTGAGTTTGCGTTCCGAACGACGTCTAATGGGCCGTGCTAGAATAACAATTCATTTGATTACTTTTCTATGTTAAAACTATAATCTAATAGCAAAATGCTTCAAAATTGCATCGACATACAACATGCTTCGATCAGTTGCAATTTCAGATTTCCCGGTCAGCGAGTCCCACATACCTATCGGGAAGTACCGCAACAAAATTTTTCTTATAGATTTTAGCAAGAATTGCTTAATTTACGTGCCACATTCTGTGTACGAGACCTCAGTGCGACTATAACCTATGGAATTTTCTTTTTTCTAAGAAATTTTTAGTAGCCCAGAGTAGTCTTTGGGAGCTCTCTGACTGGCTTACTGAATTGAACGTTTGCTGCTTAATACTAGGCAATCCTAGGTTCATTCTAGCTCGAGTTCATTTAGGAATCCGTTGAGATCTGGTGTAGGCTGCTGTAGGATGCTGCATAGAAACCAATGTGGGATTGAAATAATAAAAAAAAAGAAGAAACAAAGATTGCAGAAGAGGATTGTAGATACAATAAACTGATCCCTCTTTCAATTGAGCCTACACCGTCACTTGACATCAAATGAGTTCAATGTCAAGAGTTACCTTGTCGTTCTATAAAATAAAACTCTCTCACTTGGGGGTGGGGGGTTGGGTACGTCGTCCAATTTGGAACCTTCCACCAGCATTTTCTGCAAGCTCGATCCAGATTCCAGGAACACATTCCTGTAAGAACGTTTTTTTACGTTAGTAACCGGAAGGCAATGACCTTTGTTTTTGCTCCTTTAAAGGAAAACTCGATTCCCCTCCATTCGATTCAATGTCGTTTCAATTGGCCTCAACAACGTTTGGCGTTAATGGTTGGAAAAGCGCTATTTTGAAGAACAGACTTCATCATCAAAATGATTATTATTTGACGGCCGAAAGGTGCGGTAGGCAGTGACCGTGGTTTTTGCATCCAAGGCCGTGGTTTAGATTACCACAACTGGAAAATGCTCGTGTGTTGATTATAGATTGATTGATTAAATACATTGGTCATAAAGATGGTACGATGTCGTGTAGAAACCGCAAGGGGTGTGGATTTCCATCCTACTCATAACAAGTTAGTCCGCTTCCATCTTAGATTGCATTATCACTTGACATCAGGTGTGATAGCAGTTAAGGTCCAACTTGTAGTCGATAATAAAAATAATAAAAAAAAAAAATAGATCTTTTTTTGAGGGCTAGATGGCGATTTTTGTATTGTCCAATAATATTTATTTATGTATCACAACCATGCCCGGTGTTGGGTCTTGATCCAATAAAACCACAGGATTCCAGGTAAAAAACGGCTTAATTCGGGAAAGTAACTGGTGACGCTTCGGCGGTTGGCTTCGGAGTCGTTTCTTTCGAATTTGTGTCAATTCAGTTTGACATCTGCCAAAGCTGTCATCACCTACGTTCCATTTTTGCCCTTTATTGGTATAGTAATTTAAATTACAATATTTTAACGTTCGCGTCGCGTACACCCGGTATCAATCGGAAGTATTTTTACTAATTACAAGTAATCTTGACTCATCTGACGGTAAATGATAATGCAATCTAAGAAGGAAACGGGCTAACTTTTAGGAGTAGGATGAAGATCCACTCCTCTTTCGGTTTCTACACGAGATCGTAGCGAAACGCTAAATCGCTTGGCGGTACGTCTTTGCCAGCAGAGTGGCAACTAGCCAAGGCCAAAGCCAGATCAGACCAATTAAAAAAACTCAATCTGCCCCACAGGAAATCGAACCCAGAACTTCTTATAAATCCACTGCGTATACCACAGCGCCATGGAGGTCATCAAAACACTACTGACAACCCTCAGTTTCTATGCAATGAGTGTAGCAATTACACACTTGTCTACAATCCTACAACATAATATCCGCCATCATTACACAGTGGAGTGGCGGTAATTGTACGCACTGATGGGGCTATTACGAGCTGATAGCGTCCTCTCAGCCGCTGATAACGTTATCAGCGGCGTACTGATACGCGTCTCGCTGTGACTCGCCAAACAAACATGTGCGAGACGAGTTCGCTTATACGCAATTGCAGTTTTTATGCCTCGCTGACGTAGCCTAAGTGGCACTCAATCACGAGGTTATAGGTTCAATTCCTAGATCAGGCTGTAGAAATTATGTAGGTAAACCACAACTGTGTCCGCTTTTTCTGATAACACTATACTAGTTTCAACGTGAATTACGCCCATATACTCAAACGCAAATCAAATTTAAGTAAGTCTGTCAAATTTAAATAAGTCAGAGGACGAGACCTTTCGTTTATACGCAATTGAATTTTTATGACTGGTTGTCTAGAGGTTAGCAAGTGACATTCAATCACGAGGTCCTATGTTCAAGTTCTAGATCAGGCTGTAGAAATTGAGTAGTCTAAATGCCTGGTAACACTAAACTAGTTAATGCAAAATACGTCTCAATACTCAAATGTAAATCAAATTTAAGTACGTCTCTAGTCGACTTACTCTTTGACAGTTTGCAACAGAAATCTTTTAAAGCCGATTCGAGATTAACATAAATTTTATTTGCATTGGAGTATTCGGGCGTTGCCTCGTTGGTACAGTGGTAAGCCTATGAGGATTTCGATGACGAGGTCCAGGGTAGGGTTGTAGGATAATACTGAGATTCCCTTTCTTCTAACTAGGGTTGCCAACCGTCCGGGTTTCCCCGGATTTGTCCTAGTTTAGAGGGCATCCGGGGACGTCCGGGGAAGGTTTCATTTGTAGACCGGATTTTAAAAAATAAATAAATAAAAAAAATTTGGGTCGCCCGCGAGACACGCACTATGCTCGCACCACACCATGATTAACCGATGAACCAAGTATATTCATCGTTAAAAAAAGGTGATTTATGAAATTTTCCAACAATTTTTATTACACTGAATATGTTTAAAAGATCTTGTTGACATGTCCGGCTTAAGGACTCTAAAATCCGGAGTTTTCACGCGTCTTGTCCTGTTTTCCAAATTTCAGAGATGGTAACCCTACTTCTAACAAATGGTCAGTAAATTCTAAACCCGGAGAAGTTGGTGGTGTCACTCAGAGAGCACATAAGGCAATCGGACCCGGTTATTATCTTTATTTGAATCCAACATTATCACTCTGGCCGATAAGCCCGCATTAGACCAGAGTTGTGAGTCTAAGCCCTACATACAAACACACATTCATTTGTGTCACAACCAGCCTACCTACTGGACAAAACCAGAGTCAACATCAAACAATATCTGCATGAATGCTAACGAAGCTGCAAAAAAATTTAGCTACTCGTAAATTATAATAGACCGATTATCATGCCGTTTTCATGATTTGAGGATTGGAACAGGATTTAGAATTTCATTTATAATTTAGAACTTAATAAAAAGAAACTAAACTAACTAAGATCAAGTCGAGAGTAGACAACAGAGTAGCATGCAAATTATTTTCGATATATCTAAATTTTATTTTGACACTTTCCGCGAAACAGCCCATTCAAATCACTTAGGCAGTGTTCACACCTGTCGAAATATGAAGATATTGGAAGCTGAATGTTTTAATAGTTAGTAGTAAATTATGTGAGGACCCGGGATGCTAAATCGCTTGGCCATAAAGATGGTAAGGTAAACGTCCCAATAGTCGTCAGTTTCTGAACTTCGCTACCTTTGCAGCCTTGCCAGATTACTACCAGTCATAGTAGAGAAAAACTAATTACATGACAAGAGAGCAAATTTAATAAATTTTTTAGAAATATAATTTTTGTATTAATTAGTTAATATAATGTAACTAAATATTTAAAAAATTTTCAAAATGAGCGATTTGTACCAGTATCCGTCAGGTTCGTCCTAATTATCGTCAAAATGTCCCAGAACTCGTCAATTTTTAAAAAGTATTTGAACTTTATTGACTTAGACATAAAGTTCATTTTATTAATTATTTTTTTTAGTTCAATACATATGTTATGATTGTTTTGATATTAGCACTCCAGCTTTGAAAATCTGTAGTCATAATGGGGGAATAGTATGCAGTCGATCTGGTGGTACTTGTTAATGGTAAATTTCCGAGCACCGTGTCTTGCCAATCGATCGAACTATAACCAAATCCTACAGAGATTTTGCAATGTGACGTAATAGTTATGGGAAGAGACAAAATCAAACATAATAAGATTGACTGTGAGATGTTATGTTTCATCGAGTTCGATGCTAATTTGTTTGTGAAGCATTTGTTATAGGCAACATTATTTGGTCTCGTTCCCGTCGTTCAGAACGCGCAATAAGAAACTGCCCTCCGAAACAAAGTTATCAAACTAAAATCAGCGACTGACTCGAACCTAAACGTGAACATGTGTGACCAAGCGTGGAACACGGCATGTAACAAAAAGATCCAAATGCAGGACACTTGAAGAAAACTTTTAACGCAGCCTTCAAATCCTACAAAAGTACTATTGCCAGGGCACAGTGCAAGTTCATCAACGAATTGGTCAGAGGTTGCTTAAAATGCCACCTGGATCTTGTGCTTTTTGGTCTCTTTCCAAAGGCATTCAAGGCAACTTCTGCCGTTCTTCTTTTCATCGCTCTGCAAATTAGATGATACACTGGCCTATTCTGCTAAAGAGAAAGCAGAAATTCTTGGTACTCTCTTTGACAATAATTCTACGCTTGATCATCGGGGAAATACACCGCCTACCATCCCGCGGAGTAATAGCTCTTTGCGTGACATACTTTTCACCCAGCGTGAAGTGCACAAAGCGCTTTTGTCCCTAGACGGTTTGTGCTCCCTTTCCAAATCAATTAACACTGGTGTTCCACAAGGTTCTGTGCTGTCGCCCACGTTATTCATACTGCACATAAATGACATGATTTCCAGCAACAACAAGCGTTGCTATACGAATGATAGCACGGGCGACGCCCTTTACAATGATCGTGTACAGCTTTCTCTTAAACAGCTGGAGGAGTGTAGGTCCAGACTTGTGTCTGAAATTGAGACTTCTCTGAATCATCGTTACTTTCAGCCTCAACATAGGCTCTTGCCGTATAAAGCCCAAGTACGTCCGCACATGGAGTACTGCTCACATCTATGGGCTGGAGCACCTTAATACCAACTTCTTCCACTTGATCGCATTCAAAGGCGGGCAGTTCGCTTTGTTGACAATTCCAAATTCACCAGCAAGTTGGAGACCTTAGAACACCGTAGGGACGTTAGCACTCTATGTGTGTTCTATCGTCTTTATTATGGCGAGTGCTCTGAGGAGCTGTTCGAAATTATACTACCCTCTGTCTTCTCTCACCGGAACTTGCGGCGTAGAAACCTGTTTCACTTACACCATCTGGATGGCTGGCTATCTACAACCTCTAGATTTTCTAGATCGTTTCTGCCGCGCATATGCAGACTCTGGAACCAACTTCCTGCTGTGGAATTTTCTGACAATTATATCATAGGGGTATTTAAGGGGCAATCCAATCAATCAAAATCCAATCAAAGAATTTATTGTAATTCTTTTGAGAAATAAAGATCTTAAACCTCAATTCCTCAAAGGCTGGCAACGCATTACCAGTACCTCTAGTGTTGCAAATGTACGTAGGCGGTGGTAATCACTCATCAGGTGACCCGCAGGTGAGCTGGTTTGCCCGCTTTAATAGCGATAAAAAAATACGTATCTAACGATTTGTTTAAACAAAGCAGCATAGCGAGCTAGTAAAGCTAATATTTATATATAACACGTTAACCTAAAATCATATTTAACTTCAATTTTGACTTATGTTAAAATTGAAGGCATTGTAACTATCAAGCGGATATATTATCATCTTAACATTTAAAGCTAAGTTAAAGACTTAACACTACCAGGCCGAGCCTAATGCAACTTTCACCCTTATCCCCACGCAATAAAGCTGAAACTAGAAACGGTGTCAGATTTACGTTCATTTGCTGTGTATGTCCCAGTGGTCGTCAAAATTTTGACGAGTTCTGGTTCAAGTTGGGAATTCAAAGTACGAGTAGACGTCACACGCCCAAAATAAAAATTAAAAGAAATATAACATGGTTTTTTTAATTATTTCGGTAGACAATTAAATTGACTCTTCTATAAAAGAATTGGATATATCAAAAGTTGACAACAAATGTTACAAAAGTTACATCGTATACAAGCATGGCGAGCTGCGATTCAGTGCCTAAATTTGTAAAAAAATACAAATATTCAAAAACGCAAACTTTCGTTTATTGTTTCTGAAACAACAATAAAGTACTGATTAAAACTTTGCATACAAATTATCGTGTATAATACCACAAATATGTTAGCATAAAAGAATTTTACTTAGTTATTATAAGAAATAAATAACAGGCCTTTTTCCATATTATGACGGCTATTGGGACACTGTCGACTTTACCAGCGTTTACCTTAGATAAGGTAACTCTTGGTAGGTGGTGCTACTAGAATTTATGGAAACAAACACTCATCTATACTAATATTATAAAGAGGTAAAGTTTGTAAGTTTGTAAATAAAGATCTGTTGGGGTAAATCTTCGAAACTACTGATCCGATTAAAAAAATCTTTCACCAGTAGAATGCTACGTTATCGGTGAGTGTCATTGGCTATATTTTATATTTGTATTGTATATTATATTAACCGAGTTATCACAGTTTTTGTCGCGCAAGTCGGATAGCAAAAGTCTGTTAAATCGGCTTTATGCGCGTGCGCTGCCTTAACTATTAGGAATAATTGAAAGCAATGCATAGGAACTTTATGTATCATAAAAAGTTCTACAAAAAAGTCCGCGACAGTATATCTATCTTTTATATTTTAACATATATTGAACTTTTTGTGTTTTAAAAAATCGTTTAATGCTTACGTTTACGTGATAATTTATAGAATAATAATTAAATCGTTATCAATACAAATTATTTAGTAATCACAAAGATATTATAAAGATAAGATTTGTCTTTTACAGTATGTTAATTAGTTATATATATTCGAAGATATTACAAAATTTCTAAAAAGCGCGAGACTGCCGCTATGGCGTTTAAATTTAGTTTATCTCCTTCGTGTAATATTATACTTACTGAATAGAGGTCAGAATTTTGGTACTGATATGCTTTCATGATAGAAACGTTAATACGGTGATGGATTTAGAATTCGATTTTTGTTCAAATATCTATATAGTACACGGAAGAGTTTGTTCGTTTGCTTAAACGGCCTAATCTCTAGATCTGCGTGTCAAGAGTGAAATTTATTTACTATCAATTTATACCATTCAGCTTGCCATAAATATATATTGTTAATGTTAATGTAATGTCGTACAATGTTTAACAAAAATGTACATATTTAGTACACGGGACGGGACCGAGGATATTGCTTGACGGAAAACTATAAAAAAATTAAAATGAGAAGGGGAGCGGGGAATGAGCACACTTTATATGAAAGTCTGTCTTAAAAATTAGAAGGGTACCTAAGAGGTTTTCACGCGAACGAAGTCGCGGACGACTACTAGTCTTAATCTATACTAATATTATAAAGCTGAAGTTTATTTGTTTAACAGTACATAATCCATGGCGAAGTGTCGTCAAGTGTGAACGCTACCTTTAAATGTCCGGCATCATGTGTACAAAAATAGATGTGTGATAAAATAGTATTTTCAGTTCTCTATTATTACGACCTTGCGATCGGCCATGTTCATTGTTACCTCGTTTACTATTTTACTATTACACTGCGATCTATTGAATCTAATAACCTACCTATACATTGATCCACCCATGTACAAAATAGGCTATTTATCTTTAATATGCATTAAGTAGCCCGCCAACCCGCATTGGAGCAACGTGGAGGGTGTACGCTCCATATCCCCTCTCCTATAAGGAGGGAGGCCTGGCCCTGTAGTGGGCCGTAAATAGGCTGATAATTTTTTTTATCGACTACAAGTTGGCCCTTGACTGCTATCACACCTGATATTAAGTGATGATGCAGTCTAAGATGGAAGCGGGCTAACTTGTTAGGAGTGGGACGAAAATCCACACCCCTTTCGGTTTCTACCGACATGGCACCGGAACGCTAAATCTCAATCTGCCCCGCCGGGAATCGAACCCAGGACTTCCGTCTTATAAATACACCACGCATACCACTGCGCCACGGAGGTCGTCAATGATGATGATGATGATGCATTATGGAGCAAAAAGCAGTGCGAGCAGTGTCTATCTATACTATAGTATACTACGGCTATCTTTTAAGAGTTATTCTTCATTGGGATCGTCTCCCATAGGCACTTTGTGTGCTCTTAATTAACCCGTCTCCAGGTCTCTTTCTTATAGAAAATATTAGTCATGTTTAAGGATATACAAAATGTATTTTTTTAACAAAATAGTTTTTTTTACAGCAGTAGCAGGCTAAATGAGCGCATTCTCGTTCGCCCAACGCAACGAGAAATAGATAATAAATAAATAATAATAATAAATATTATAGGACACATCGCTATATAGCCTTAAAGTAAGTGTAAGTAGCTTGCGTTATGGGAGGTATGATAAGTAACGAATATTTTTATATATATGATACATAAATACATATAATATATAGATAAACACCCAGACACTGGAAAACATCCATGCTTATTACACAAAAATTTTTCCAGATGTGTGAATCGAACGCAAAGCCTAGGACACAGAATCCACTGCGCCACTCGGTCGTCGAATAAAGCTATATTTTTGCGATTTCGCTGCTATTCTGCGCTAATAACTGAGTATGTTTTAGATATGTTTTGCGGCGCATCCTAGACCTACAAATAAGCCATACCTTCTTCTCTCCTTATCTCTAATGCGAGCTCTAGGCGGCGTCGTGCCGAGCTGGTCCGCCATCGAGCCGTCTCCGTTCTCCTCCAGATAATACCCTGAGGAGTGCCGCGGATGCCGCATTACCACGTCCTTCGTGTCACTGTAACAAGCGAAGGTTAACTTAATTAACTAATACAAAGGTAACGTAAAGACGAAAGGTAAGGAAATTCCCTCAAATCAATAATTGACGCGAATCTAATGACTCATCGTTTTGAAATCCGTCAAACCCTCACGTGACTGACATGTACTCGTAGGTACGTGAACGCGGCATCCGGCTGCCACTTCTATCCTTGAAGCGTATTTTTAAGGCTTGGTCGAATACGTACTCTACGAACTGAACGCGTAGCAAAGCGAAGGCGATAAGAAACGGAACGAATGAAAGGGTTGGCTTCAGTCCGCTTTCGCATTTCCATAAATTCGAGCGATACCATTAGACGCCTTTTATTACCATAAAAAAGCCTCACCGCTCGGTTCGCTGTGCGTTTCACAAAGCCTAGGCTTACAGGACTTGCCAAAGAATAACGTTGTTGCTAACCATCGGTCATTATTATCACCCTTATCTTAACAGCCCTAAGGGCCAGAAGTCTCCTTATAGAAGAGAATATGGAGCATAGACCCATCAAGCTGTTCCAATGCGAGTCAGCGGGCTAAGGTTGATATTGTTTTTACTTCTATAACTACCCTATCAAAAGTTAATGATGACTGCATTGACGACCTAACGTGCTTTCTGAAGCAGGGTGCGGCAAGACCATCAACTTGCCAAATCCAGACAGATGATTGATGATTTTCAACCGAGGAAAAAAATCGGAGGAGGTTCTCAATTCGACACGAATATATATTGATTTTTTTTTATGTATGACCACGCATAACTTTTTACAGAGTTGTCCAATTTTGATAATTCTTTTTATTTATTAGAAAGCGAAAAGATATTTTTTTTTATTAGAAAGCGCACACTTCTAATATCGTCCCATAGTCATCATGTTAGGATCTGATGTTGATATCCTGGGAAAATTGAAGGAAATCTTCAAACTTTATGGGCACACTTGCAGCGATTCCGGTTTTTGTGTAAGTAAGTATCGGTAGCTTTTTGGCTACAAGTGCCGTATAATATACTATGACAGTATAGTACGAGTACGTTACGTGGCGATAAACCACTAAAAAGTAAGAAATTTAAATTTTTAACAAAAAATAGAACTTTTACTTTTTAGTGCGTTTTAAGTCGGTTCGGAGTCGGTAAGTAGAAAAAGAAAAGTATGCAAAAAATGTTGACACCTTAGATTATAATAGCTCGTTTACACGATAAACGTCACGACAGTTTCACTAAAATTACTTGTTATCTTATCTGTTGTCTTTCAAGGAAATCGACCGGTATCAATATAAACAAATATTCCAGCCATGAATGTAGCCGTCTTAAATTATATTTGAATCATTTCACAGAATATATGTTAAAGTTTTAGGTAAATTGATAAACTAAGTACATTCTCTTAGGTGACTCACGCTTAATTATCTACTTGCATTTTTTAAACTATTATCTCGATACGTAGGAAGGAATGCAGCAGCGTGTCGGAGCAACGAGCTACCTACATTGGTTCCTCAGCGACACTCCATGAAGCGATCGGCGACCTGGGCGGCCTCCTAAGCTTCTGGTGCGAGCTCGGCTGGTTGGAATAAACCAGAGGGGACCTACACCGGAGGAATCACGCACAACGGCCAACATCGTGGCCAAGTGCGGAAAAAGCCCGGGAAGAAAGAAGAAGAAGAAGACATAGGAAGGAAATAGTCTACTCCGCTTAAACATACATACATATATATAACATCACGCCTCATTTCCATAGTGGTAGTAGACAACATCCTTCCATATGCCACAGCCCTTGCAAACTTCCTTAGCTCCCCCGTCTGCAGCACCACAAAGTAATTAGAATTTTATATAGACACTAGCAGTCGCCCGCGACTTCTTCTGCGTGAAAACCTCTTAGGTACCCTTTTAATTTTGAAGACTGACTTTCATATAAAGTGTGCTCTTTCCCCGCTACCCCTCTCAATTCAATTTTTATATAGATTCCCGTCAAGCAATATCTATATATATATATATATATATATATATATATATATATATATATATATTATAAATTTAATTTATACTTTAGCCTCAATAACACGCGGTAATCATGCTATTGAATTGTAGCATAGATTAAAGACAACTAGATGGAGTTATAACGCGGCTGTAGGTTCAAGAGCGTGACAGACTTATTTCATTCTGCCTTTGTTAGAAAGTGACACACGATTATTTTTTGTCCCTTTCAGCGAGTTCGTTTTTATTGTTTGTCAAGAGTGGAGTTTGTGACAAACAAAGGACATATCTGAGCAATTATTAGCTTTTTATTAAATTTGCTGATAAATAATATAACTTTGCGGTTACGATATTAATTTAAACGTTATCGTGCTATGGTGGGTTGTAGTATTTTCGGCTGCAAAAGTCGCAGCAAACGGAAAATCGAAGGAATTACGTTTTATACGTAAGTAGGCATAAACTTAATTGATTGATGATTTAAAGCTTAGATATGTTGTTTTTTAGCTAATTTTATGTATTATGCGTTTACTAAATTGTCTTAAATAAAGTAATATTTCGTAATTTACGATATTTTAAACCGTAACGTTTCATGATGTACTTTAAATGTTGACATGCCATGTCAATAAGGCTGTTTTGCTGTCTCACGAGTGGACACGCTATGGGCTCCATCTAGTTGTCTTTAATCTATGAATTGTAGCTTATATGACACGGTTGTCAGTTTACCATAGCAGTGACATCTGTTAGAATCTTTTGGAGTTAACAGATAATTGTGACTGTCAATTAATTATAGACAAATAATTTGCAATAAAATAAAATTGCGACTATAATTAAAGATCTAAGCTATCTTATCTCTCAAGTTGGACCAAATTGCTTATTGTGTGCAAATTTGAACGAAATCTGTTAAGCGGTTTAGGAGTCCATCGCGGACAAACATCGTGACAGGAGATTTATATATATTAAGATAGTGATACTTGTTTTTCTCTTTCAGTTCATTACTTCTAAGCAGTAGGGATTTTTGTTTCTATAATAATAATTTTATTGATCATGTTGTTCATTGATATTTCTCATCATTCTCTCTGCCCAGTCAAATCTGGTAGAGTCCTACTATGAATTTCAAATCAAAACCTACATGTGTTATTATACAAGTAAATAATTAATATACATACAACTCGTAAGTTCATATACATTAGCATACAGTCGTTCAAGGTGAAGTTCGTTTAACAGAACTGGTGTTGCGACAAGCAACGCGGTGCGTTGTTCGACCTTCAGATCTAGACCTTATTGCAATAATAAAATTTAAAATTCTGAAATTCCCCAGACATTACGATTTTCACTTACGAATTGGCGGGTTAAGGTCACAATATTTGGCTAAATGAGTAGATAAAAGGAACAGAGGCAAAGCTACTTAAAAACGTGCAAAATTGTCACCTATTTTGATAGGGTTGTCACCATAGGTTAAGACAAATAAAACAACCAAACAAACAACGTGTCACACTGGCATGACCATAAGATTGTCAACTTACTGTGCCAGCGTAAACCGGTTTCTTCCAGTCTCGCCGCGTACGCGACAAGTGGCTAGTGGTCACTCACACATGCCCCGCGTGCTTGTAGTAGTGCAACCGATTCGTGCGGTACGGTAGTCTCTGTTCCTTTTATCTACTCATGTGGTTTGGCTCTTTGTGCTGATAGTTACCAGGAGTTAACCATTAAGTACCGACGTGCATTTTGTATGATGTTTACACCTATCGGACTGCGAGACCACACCGATATTTCAAATCGTTATTAGGTACTTGCAAATAAGTACGTCCACATACCATTTTTTCCAGTCTTTTCAACTACTTAAAACCTGGAAGAGCTGTACGGGGAAAGGGAGAAGTTAGGAGTTCAGGAATCCGCTGCGGTCTGTCAGACCGCATGCCGGTACTTAAAGGTTTATGATTATAAGGCACGGATTACTAATAATAATCCCAAACAAAAAAAAAGCATAACCATTGAATATGAGCCCCTATGATACAAAATGAATAGCAACTTACAGTTTTGTTATAAGAGCATGCTCTTGCTAGTGTGTGCAACTAGACATTATAAATAAGAAAATTGAGAAAGGAATTTTGGATTTCGTGTAGTTATTAGATAAAGTAGTAAGTATTAGAAGGGTAAGAAATACCTTATTTAGGACGTTAGACAAACTAGCTTTATTAAGGGCTTAATTAAATTGGACGAAGCGATATATGCAAGAATGGTGGCACGGAGCTAGATATGCTTAAGTAAATTAAAGCAACTAAATGACACAGTTATTTTTTACTTTTTAGTGCGTTTTGAGTCGGTTCTATTTTTGTTAAAAACTTTTATTTCTTACTTTTTTATGATATATCGCCACGTAACGTTTTCGTACTGTACTCTCATAGTATATTATACGGCACTAGTAGCTAAAACGCTAGCGATACTTACACAAAAACCGAAATCACTGCGAGTGTGCCCATAAAATTTAAAGAGTTCCTTCATTTTTCATCATCAGATTCTAACATGATGACTATGGGACCATCTTGGGAGTGTGCCCTTTCTAATAAAAAAAGAATTATCGAAATTGGACAACTCTGTAAAAAGTTATGCGTGGTCAAACATAAAAAAAATATATATATCGTGTCGAATTGAGAACCTCCTCCGTTTTATTTCGTCGGTTAAAAATTACGTAGAAGTAGAGCTGTCCGTACCTCCTGTTTACTACAACTACACAAACTACTAGGAATTGCTTGAATAAAATAAAGGAGAATGCCAAATCCTAACCCAGAAAGAACACAAATTGTAAATATACTAAAAATATCCTATTATTATATAAATGTTTTACAATAAGACATTTTTACTGTTGGACATCGGAATAAAATTCTGTTAAAAAAAGTAATTAAACTATTTCGTTTTAATTTACAATCTTTACGCATTTTTAAATCCTTATTATTGCACTGGCTTCTAGCCTTTTAAATTGTTTTTTTTTGTGTATTTTCATGAAAAGTGTGCTCTAAAAGGCTAGTATCCAGAGTCGTTGAGCCTATTTAAAATGTATTTAATGAATATTTGCGATTGTCATGTTGGTGTGACAGCTGTGCTATGTGGTATTTTACAGAAATGGACGATAACCAAAGTTAGGCTCGTATCGAATACTCCGACTTCTAGAATTTTTAAATGTAATTTATATTAAATAGTAAACATAATGCAATAAAATGATGTATACATTGTTGTACAATATGTTTATATGAGTGGGTTAAAGTCCTATACATTGTCTGGCATTCTCCTTTCAAAATGTAGTGCTACAAAATCGAAGAATTTTCGAACAGAAAACCCCAGCGGTCAACCTCTGGGTCAAAATGCCGATGATTCGGAACCATGAGAACCTGTTTGGAATCGGTACATACTAAACTGATGTTTATTTTAATTCCATTGCGTTTTTAAAACTTAGGACATCTGAATTCTATTATGCTATACAGGCATTGTATAATTTACAAGCCGATCGTGTAATACCTATTAAAAATTTACTATTATTAAAATGCTTTGCATTCTCATAACTTAATTAATCTTCATTTAAACTATGACGGTGGGTTTCGGCTATGGCTAGTTACCAAGCTACTAGCAACGACGTACCGCCAATCGATTTAACGCTCTGGTACGATGCTCGAAAGAAAGTCAGTATACCTACCTAGTCAGTATCGCGTTAACTTGGTAGGAGTACGAGTTTTCATTATCGTAACACCTTATAACTCTTGAAGCAGCATGGTGGGTGTACACACCATATCCCCTCTTATTTTTTTTATCGACTACAAGTTGGCCCTTGACTGCTATCACACGCGATGTTAAGTGATGATGCAGTCTAAGATGGAAGCGGGATAACTTGTTCGGAGTGGGACGAAAATCCACACCCCTTTCGGTTTCTACACGACATCGTACCGGAACGCTAAATAGCTTGGCGATACGTCTTTATCGGTAGGGTGGTAACTAACCACGGCGAAAGCCTCCCACCACCAGACCAAGACAAATTAAGAAAAATCTCAATCTGCCCCGCCGGGAATTGAACCTAGGACCTCCGTCTTATAAATCCTCCGCGCATACCACTGCGCCACGTAGTTCGTCGAGGGAGACGTTTAATAGACAGATAATAATAACTAGCGTAGGATACTAAAAACTGACTCGTCGATGAGTGAAGCGCCAGCAGGAAGGCGCTTTCAAGGATATTTTAGTCAGGTACATTTCAGATCCTTGAGTGATTAACGTGCTCTCTAAAGCAAGTAGGTGTAAGTGCAATCTCACGTAGTGGTAAGTGATGATGGAATCTAAGATGAAAGCGGCCTGAGTTGTTAAGAGTATTTAAATCCACCCCATTTGGGTTTCTACACGACATCGTACTGGAACGCTAAATCTCTTTACGTATTTGTCAGTAAGGTGGTCAATGTCACGGCCGAACCTTCCCACCAGCGAGACCTGGACCAATTTTGAAGATTTTAATTGGCCCAATCGGAAATTGAACCCGGGACCTCCATCTTATAAATCCACTGCGCCGCGGAGGCCGTCTATTTGATGAAAGCATTTAGTAAACAAATTCACAAATAAAACAAAGGGAAACAAGTATATGTAACACACAGTCTGTTTCCTGTCTGTGTTTAATGTTACTAATTAAATATTGCAGTCACAATCGCTATTGTCTGACAAGGTCTTAGCTGTGACTGTGTGTGTAATTAACAGGGGCATCCCCATCGAACGGCCGAAGAGCCTCATATAATATTATAATTGTGGCCTTCATGGCGCAGTGGCATGTGAGGTGGTTTTATAAGACAGAGGTCCAGGGTTCGTTTCCTAGCAAGACGAATTGTGCTAACTTTTCTGACAGTTACACAGCTTTGGCTGTGGCTAGTGACTACACTCACACACACATTGAGTCCTTCCATTTTAGATTGCACCATCACTTACCATTACATGTAATGGCAGGGAAGGGCTAGTTCGTGGTGAATAAAAAAAACTCAACATGTCAAAAAGATGAGGTGATAATATGTAAGGTGAATGCAAATATAGATAAAATGAACTTTGGAATCCCAAGATGCTAGGCTGTCAATCCTAAACCAGAATCAACAGAAACCATACACAAATCATCCTTGAAAAACTGTCATTTCAGCTTATGAACAATAAGGACAGACATAATAATCGTTCGCATTCACATTCCAGCCCTTTGTTTACATTTATTCCTTTACATGTATGCATGCGGCTCTTGGCCATCTTTACATGGTGCCTATATACTTTTTCTAAGATGTTTATATATATTTATGAGGAAGTGGGTGGAATAGTACTTAAGGACTGATCCCCTGTCTTTTTTTTTATAAATATTATAGGACAATTACACACATAGCTATATAGCCCCAAAGTAAGTTTAGGTAGCTTGTGTTATGAGTACTATGATAATTGATGAATATTTTTATATATATTATACATAAATTGTAAAGTAAAATTTTGAATGTAAGTTCAAAATTGTATTATATTATAGTATATTAATTAACATTCATTAGTACCATGTTATTTAAAATAAGAACTGAGAAAGTCTGAAACACAGGTTTGACATAAACCTAGATCAGGCTGGTCCCAGTACCATCAAATTGATCTACAGCTAACCCATGTAGACTCAGACTAAAATGTAAAATAGTTATTAAATAATAATATAATGTAAATTAACTTATACTGATTTAGATCTGACAGCTTATAATTATGTAATCTCCTTAATGTAATGTAAATGAACTGAATGAAAATAAACGATTTTTATTATTATTTATTATAAATACTTATAATATATAGATAAACACCCTTATAATATATAGATAGACTACATAACATTCATGCACATCACACAAACATTTTCCGGATGTGGGAATCGCACCACTTGGCCGTCAAATGTCTATGTCTTTGTCAGATATCCCCTCTAGAAATATACTTAATCAGATAAGTGCCAATATCCAGCAGTGGATGTCCATTACCTTCTGACGACAATAATGTGACTCACTCAAGTCAGGAGCATTGGTACTAATAAATGTTTTGTTATGTAATAATTTATGTGGTTCTGGGTGACAATTCCCAGGGGCAGAGCTCTATGCCACCACACGCGTCGCGGGTTGCGGATAGCGAAACGGCCTCTAGATATAGGGGCTAGCTGCGAATACCCAATAAGCAGTCGCGGACAATGAGCGGTTCACCGGAGGGGTGCTGGGGAGCTCGTAGCGGAGTATACCCCTATAAATGGCGCTTATCAACTCAGTGAAGGTGAATGTCAGTGGCGAGTAAGAACCGCCACTTTAAACTTAAGTTCTTTGCTCGGGGAGATGGGCCTCGTCAACCTTGGATGGTAACTCGTCTAGGAGAAGGTCAACTCTGATTCCAAATGACCAAACACGGGGGGGAACCTTGGGGAAAAATTTGGGTGGCGGGTACAAATAAAGTGTATACACTACCCCAGGAGGGTACCGACCGCATCGCGGAAGGAGAGTCCCTCACTGACTATATGTCAGTCTGCCCCACGTATTCTGGGGGGGGCGAAACCCGCTCACCCAAATCATCGTCAGCCGAAAATAGAAGAGAATTCGACAAGAAGAAAGAAGAAAAAGAAGACCCGTTCAGAAGAAGAGGATTGCAGCGAACCCCACCAATGAAGAAACTTACACAGAACCCTCATCAAAACTGCCCTACCATGGAACAAGCTCCAAAGAAAATGACGCAACAAATTTTCCATCCCAGTCTTTTTCACAAACAACGGAATTGTAACTCCCCTCCAAAAGGAGAGAACAAGAACGAACGTTGTAAGGCGCAACAGAAATCAACACTGAACAATCCCGCCACATGTTCAACTGAAAATACATTGAAAAAGAGACCTTCACCCTTAAGAGATGGTGCAACACAACAAGAAAAGGATGCCTATATCAATCAAAATTCAATAGATATCCAGGAATATGGGAACGAACAAATAAAACCCCCTAGCTGGCAAAAAATTCCTAGCTCAAGAGGACCTAAACGGAAACGAGTCAATTCCCCCCCAACATCCCCTATTGTAGAGACCAACAACAGTTTCAGCGATCTTCCATTAGACCCACCTGATGAGAGCCAAACTACAGCTAGCATTAACAAACCACATGTTAAACCCCCTCCCATCATTCTATATGGTATTGAGGACGTAACTGAATTGTCCAAATTACTAGAGTCCGCAAGCAAGCCTGAGTATTTCAAACTAAAAATTGTCAACAAAAACAACCTTCGGATTGTCATTGACAGTGTCGAAGAGTACAAGAAGATAATCGAAATAATCAGACGAAATGGTTTGATTGGCCACACTTTTACTAGAAAGGATACTAAGTGTTGTCGAATCGTTATTAAGAATTTGCATCACACAACACCCCACTCAGCTATAGTTGAAGCTGTTGAATGCACTGGGAACAAAGTTCGAGGCGAAATAATTAATGCCAGATACGGCCCTGACAAAAAACCTACATCTACATTTTTTGTCAACGTGGAACCGAGCATAAATAATAAAAATCTCAGAAACATAGAATTTGTATTCCACCAAAAAGTAAAAATAGAAACACCAAGAAAATCAACCACAGTTGTGCAGTGTCATAGATGCCAACAATATGGGCACTCTAAAAATAATTGTATGCGGCCGTATCGCTGCGTGAAATGCGGCGAGGGACATAAAACCTCTGAATGTCACAAGAAAGACAGAAACTCCCCAGCCAAATGTGCATTATGCTTACTCGATCATCCTGCGAATTACAAAGGGTGCCAGGTGTACAAGGAAATTCTCACAAGAAAAAATGGTGCTCCAAAATTCCATCAATCAAAACCAAGGATAGATGTTAACATCGAAAACCCGCGCTCCACAAACAAAGCACCGCAAACATACGCGGAAGCAGTGAACTCTCATAATTCTCCAATAACGGATAAAAATCCTCCACCAACAAATGGGCCCCTTAGCTCCATAGAAAACTTACTGCTCAAACAAAGTGAAAAAATTGATACGCTCTTACAACAAATAAGTACTCTTTTGGGACTTATAACTACTCTCATCACTAAAGTCACAAAATGAACCATCTACGCATTGCTGCGTGGAACATTAATGGTCTTACTGGACGTAAAGACGAATTGTTGGCATTTATGTCCGTTAACAAAATAGATGTGGTTCTTATATCTGAATCCCATGTTAATGATAGAAGCTTATTTGTGATTCCAGGCTATTGTTCCTACTTAACATCTCACCCTGATGGTGGTGCACATGGTGGAACGGCAATTATAATTAAAAATAACCTAAAGCACCATTTATTAGATCATTACAGAACTCCCCATATACAAGATACAACCATAAAAGTAGAAGAAAAGTCAGATGTCATAACACTCTCGGCTGTTTACTGCCCACCTCGTCACAAGATCGATGAGACATTATTTTCAAGTTACTTTGAATCTCTGGGTGATCGCTTTATAGCCGGAGGTGACTGGAATGCCAAACATACCTTCTGGGGATCCCGCTGTACACTTCCGCGTGGAAGAGAACTCAAACAAAGTCTTGAGAATAATAATCTACTTACTCTCTCTACTGGTGAACCGACTTACTGGCCCTCAGATACTAACAAAAGGCCTGATCTTCTAGATTTCTTTGTTACAAAAAATGTTTCCCACCTCTACACTAACATCGAATCTAGTCTTGATGGGTCCTCTGATCACTCACCTATAATCTTAGACCTGTGCAGGGCGTCTATACTGACGAGAAAAAATGATGCCTATTTGCATAATCATAAGACAGACTGGCACTCATTTAGAGATTACATAAATAGAAACATTGATCTGAAAATCCCTCTAAAGAGTAAAGAAGACGTTGACAATGCGACAACATATGTCACAAACTTAATCCAAGTGGCAGCGTGGATTAGTACACCACATCTAAACCTTAAACAACAAGGCATCTATCTTCCATCAGAGATTAAGGCTAAAATTAAAGAAAAAAGGAGGCTTCGACGTAATTGGCAGAGCTCACGATGTACACAAGATAAAACAAATCTGAACCGTGCCATAAAAGAACTCAAAACGATACTTGCAGATTCATCTGACAGAATAATCAAGAAAAATCTTGAATTACTGTCTCCAACAGAACGTGGGGATCGATCACTATGGAAGGCCACAAAATCATTAAACCAACCTCAGCCACACTTTCCACCCATTAAAACCGGCGTTACTTGGGCTCGCAGTGATATTGAAAAAGCAGAGGCCTTTGCGGCTCACCTTGTCACTGTGTTTCAACCTAATCCTGGATCAGATGATCCTGAAGTTGATGAAATTCTCCAGCAAGACCTTCAGATGTGCCTACCGCTCAAGCCAACATCTCCGAAAGAAATCAAGAAAGTAATTGCATCCCTCGACTCAAAAAAAGCTCCAGGGTTTGATTTGATCACTCCTCGCATCCTTAAAGAGCTCCCCAAAAAATGCCTGGTATATTTGGCAAGCCTGTTTAACCGTATCTTTCAAATAAATTATTTTCCTGACATTTGGAAAGTATCACAAATAAGTATGATACACAAACCAGGGAAACCTCAGGAAGAAGCTAGCTCCTATCGACCGATTAGCCTTACTCCTGTACTCTCGAAGATCTGGGAAATAATCTTCTTAGCGAGATTAAACTATGCCTTAGAAGAAAATGAAACTATCCCTATTCACCAGTTCGGCTTTCGTAAGCAACACTCGACCATCGAACAGGTACACAGAGTATACCACACAATCCGACAGTGCCTTGAAAAGAAGGAATATTGTTCCGCGGCATTCCTGGACGTCCAGCAGGCCTTTGATAGAGTATGGCACAAAGGACTCTTGGTAAAAATAAAGAAACTCTTACCTCATTCTATGTTCCTGTTGCTTGCATCTTATCTGGAAAATAGAATATTCCAAGTCAAACAGCGCGACGCTAGATCCAGTTTCTATACCATCTCAGCAGGTGTACCTCAGGGCTCGGTTCTTGGTCCAGTCTTGTACAATATATTTACCTGTGATCTACCACAATCATCTGACGTCACCATCGCAACATATGCAGATGATGCAGCCTTCCTATCCTGCAATAAAGATGCAAATCGAGCCAGTTTAAGCCTC
The DNA here is from genome assembly GCA_034621355.1 of Mycalesis mineus. Taxonomy (NCBI): domain Eukaryota; kingdom Metazoa; phylum Arthropoda; class Insecta; order Lepidoptera; family Nymphalidae; genus Mycalesis; species Mycalesis mineus. The sequence goes on along the minus strand of CM067890.1, from coordinate 2,335,255 downwards.
CAAAAACAACTAGATGCAACCCACCTCTGGCTTTCAAAATGGCGAATAGTAGCGAGTGCATCCAAATCTCACCACATAACATTTGCCTTAAGAAAAGGGGACTGCCCTCCTGTTAAGCTAGGGTCTGATGACCTACCCCCGACAACATGTGTCAAGTACTTGGGCTTCCATCTGGACCGTCGACTGACTTGGAAATATCATATAGATAATAAAAGAAATGAGCTCAACACTAGATTCCGAAATCTGCTCTGGCTGCTCGGCAGACAGTCGACTCTAAGGCTTAACAACAAAGTGCTCGTGTACTGTGCAATGATAAAACCAATCTGGCTCTATGGCATTCAGCTGTGGGGCACCTGCAGCAAATCAAACATAATGCGCATCCAAAGGGTACAAAATAATATACTAAGGACCATCTGTAATGCCCCCTGGTTTTCTCGCAACGAAGAAATCCACGAGTACCTCAATCTTCCAACCATCTGTGAGGAAATCAGAAAACATTGCACAAAGCACAAAGAACGGCTGACCCGACATCCTAACCGCCTCGCCAGTTCATTGGTTGTAGCACCGCGAGTAAAACGCCTGAAACGAGCCGACGTGCTCGATAACTAGCAGATAGTAGAGCGATGGCTTTACTGTCTTAAACAGCCAGAATCAGCACAACAAATCTGCTTATAGTCTAGCGACTGATTGCAGATACAAAGGGGAAAAAAAAAAAAAAAAAAAAATGTAATAATAGTCCAAGCAGATGACCTACCTAATGGTAAGTGGAAAGCTTTCAACCAAAAAGCAACACTTTGGAGCGTATACAAGACATCCTACAAAATGCTACACTTTGTCTGTAAATCATAGTTAAGTGTCATTTGTCTATAATTACTTTACATGTGTGAACATTTACGTTATAAGTAAACGTAGCAATGTGTGTAATTGTCCTATAATATTTATTTATTTTAATTTATACAAATTTTGAGAGACTATATACTTAGACCTTTCTATGTAACCACTCTATCTATTGGTAAAAATTGCATGACAATCTGTTTAGTAATCTTTAAATATATTGGGAACAGATAGACAGACACGCAGATGTGACAATAATATGTTAGGATGGTGAAACTGCAATAAACCTGAACAAGTGGATTGATTTAGTTACATTATAACATCAAGGTCATGTGATATGATAATGGAGATTGAAGCCCATAGTATCACTCTGCCATTTTATAACGCCCATTAATGTATCCAGTGCAAACACTTCAACTATTCTTCACTATCAGTTATCTTTATTACCTAATACACTAATACTGTTAACTGCCTTTATCTATGCAATGGGCATATAATTTTAAGAGTAAAGGTAAGTGGAGAAATATTAGCTCTATGCTTTTTGTGCATTTGTCAATACCGGTTGCACCTTCAATTAGCATCAGGTGTGATTGGAACCTAATACTGGCTTATGAAGTGTAAAAAAGGAGTTTCTGTTTGTGGGTATGGTTGCCTCCGGTAGTTAGCTTGCCCTGTTGAATTATGAGGGATCAAATCAAGGGGCAAAGCCAGGATTCTGTATAAGGGGAATAGGGCCAAATACAGAAAATCCTAGACTATATATATATATCAAGAGAGGAATTTAACTATGAAAACTCAAACTAATGAACTGATGTGCACATGGCGAAACAATGGCCTCCCCTCTTAACCCACATTCTGCTCTGCTTCTCTACAAAGCTTGTGCGTATTAAATATTACTTTTCTGCTTTTTAAGGGAGGGGCAGCTGCCCATCCCCCTTGTACATTGTTAGGCCTATGAATCAAATCCTGTGGGGGGCTATGAAGTATTGGGTCTTTAGAATCTTTCAATTAGTTCTTAGTGTAGCATTCTGGAGTTGAGAATTTTAAGCTGTACTACATCTTGTGCTGAGCACAATGAGCCATAGGTCATGTTTTATTATTAACATCTGGTAAATGATTATTACTGAAAATTATTACTCTGATCCCACTAACCACTTTAAAACTGTGTGGTCGGTCTTAACTCCAAATCCAGATAATATCCATTTTATTATCAATGTTTCTTTATTATAACAAATTTGATTAAAAGTTTTGTTTAAGCCTTGAGCTGGGACGTTGGTGGTGTTACTCTCCTAAGTCTCAGGCATTACCATTTAATATCTGATAAAAATAGATCTTGGTGGGTGTTTCTCCACATTTATCTGCTAATGCCACTGCTGGACAGGACTTATTAGAAACTTCCAAATATAACCATCCTTAGATGCATATGACAGGTAACATCTTTTGCTGATGTAATTTGACATGTGTGATCTAATATATTTATTTATAATCATATTATTAGGAACTGATCTCCTGCCTAATGATTGAGACTGATCAAACATGAGATTGGTTTAATATCAATCCATCACGGATCAGTTGTGACTGAAATGAGGCACTCGGCCCCTTCAACCCTTGTAGTGATAATGGCATAGTATAAGATACTTTACACTCGGCTTTGCACTCAGAAGCTCGGTACGAGGATTATAAGTTCATGAGTCTTAGATAGTTTAACATGATCTTTAGATTACCTACAAACTATTCAAGTAAACACATACAAATTTACGTAGAATTGGAAAACATATATTATTATGGCAAACTTATAATTAAATGAAAACATAATAATTATAATCATGGTTTCATTTTGACACTTTCATAGCAACAGCGGTTTGAACAAGAATTGAATAAATGCAAATAGTACACTAACATTAACTTTTAAGTGGATTTTTTTATCTGTCGCAGATTAAATTCAAATCGTTTTGGCCTTCACCTAATCGGAGTCGTGCTAACCTCATAGTACGCAAATGTAAATAACAAAACCAACTCACAAGTCTTCTTCCGAACTCTGGCCTGAGTCGTAATTAATTGGGAACCCCAATTTCATCTTCCAGTCCTTGTTCGTATTAGAATCCATTTTGGAACAAGAATTGTATTCGTAACACTACAACAAAGTTCCCGCGTCACCGCTCATGTTTTTACTTTGCACTTACGTTAAAACTCGCCCTGAGCACTGATTTTCACACATTAGTGGTATATTGAAACGTTAATCATATTGTACATCACTCTAAGCGGATTAATTGAGTTTAATTCGTTATTAGCCGGCAAATAAACATTGAATTAAGTTTCACACCACCTCATCAATGAACGGTAAATGTCAAACTAATAATTGTATGCGGGAATGAACTGAATGGAATCCACTTGAACATCGGTGAATGAAGATTATCAATATGTCACACGCATAGTGTTGTACCTCGCTGCTAAGATTGTTATCGGTCACATGACTAATGCTTATTAATCTATGTGACTATGATTATTATTTTTTAATGAAATCTGCTATTAAAATCACAAGCATTATACTTTACTTTTTGGCTGTGTTATATTATTTTAATAAGTATGTATTCTATAATTCTCTACATTTATAATAAGGGCGAAAAACCTACCACTGACTCATCATGAGAACTTTAAAACTCTACACTGGATTGATTTGGAATTTAGCTTAGTTACTCATTTTACGATGGAGACCCACTAAGCTACGAAGGTAAATTAAGCGAACGAAAAATTTTAGATTTTTTTATTACATAAAATAATCAATCATTACAAAAAGCATTTATTTTCCATAAAAGAATAATTCTCGAGTACTACTGGGGTAGTCCAAGTGATATCCCGGTAGCCAAGGCCAATAATACTTCGGCTTGAGTTCAGGCTCGTGAACGTAATCTTTCATATGTTGGTTCATATTCCAAAGATAATAAGTTATTCCAGTCTTAAAACAAAATACGAAAACGACAAACGTTATCGATATATACCGGAACATCTAAAAATAAAAAAATACACCTAAATATTTGCTGTTGGCATGGAGGAAATCACCTATAGGTTTATGCTTTCCGAAACAACTATGTGATTAATACAGAAGTGTTCACACTGTTTTTGTTATGTATGTATTTTGAGTTTTTATATATTTTTACTTTCTTAGGAAGGCGTATAGTCAAGGGTTGAAGCAGCAGCCAGGGCCCGCTTTTACGTATATTTTTATCACGCGTAATCCTTGAGTTATTAATATTTTAGTAACTTGTCTCTCTCTCTCTTATATAGCTCTAAAACAGGATTTAAATAATTTACAGCTTCCTCATAAAATATTTTTATTGCATGTACAAAAAGTATAAAATTATTATTTGGTTCTAAAACTAGTCATCGTGATGGTGATGATGTCTTATTCCGTATTTATTTTTCATTTCTCGTATAGTCATTTCACCGCTTTTCTTTTCATCTTCTTCTACTAGTCTCGAGGGGATTTTCCTTCTGCCAATTTCTAACCAATCTCCAGCGTTCTCCTTCTTGATTTTCTTCTGATAGACAACACGCCCGTTTCTTGTGACGTAAGAAATAACCGGGGTCAAAACTTGTCTCTTTTTCTTTTTATGACCAAGCCTGAACAATACAAATTGAATTATATTATTTTAAATGTACGTAGACATACTTATAACATATTAAATGTCTTTAATTTTGTAATCCGTCTTTAGAATTTAGCTAGATTTAATAATGAAAAATCCTATTACTACTAAACAAACTTAAATACCTACCTAATTATTTAAATAAAACATTTAATAATAATAATTATCCTAAGTTACATACCTACTCTTACTGTAACTCTCACTCCAATACTTAATTTAATTTCTTACAGTTAATTAAAAAAAAAAACATAATAACCTGTGCTTCGAAGTCCTGAGATGTTCTTTGCTGGACGAAGAACTATCACTATCACTGTTGCTTGTTGATTCTGAATCAGTGTAAACCTTGGGCTTCCTCTTCTTCCTTCTCATATACTTCCTATCAGCGACTTTAGAATGATAAGGCATTACCATCACTGGTAACCGTTGTTGAAAGCCCGGCATTTGCATGGGTGACGGCATCACCATACCTCCCATTGGCGGAGACATACCTGACATCGCTGAGTTTTGGAATAACGATGGAGGTAAAAACTGTGATATCACGCCAGTTACGATATATAAAATGATGTACATCACTATTGAATGTGTAGTCCAGGAGCCAACCATCTGAAAAGTTTAACATAAATTTAAGCAACAGCGCATTTACTATGTCTGGTTCTACGTCACGGATACGTGGTTGTATAAGCATGTGATTACGTGTGATAGTAGGTTAGGTACTCACGGATGCAGCTTTGACTAAAAATGTCGCAATATTTACACATTTTGACATAGCGATCCCGTCATCAACACCAAAATTCGCTTTAATCAATTCTATTAAATATATCACCGTATAATTCATGGAATAATTCCTATTTAGTATAAATTATGAAAAAAAAATTCAAAGTTAGCCCTTGAATGCAATCACACCTGATGGTAAGTGATGATGCAATCTAAGATGGAAGCGAGCTAGCTTGTTAGGGGTAGGATAACCCACACCCATTTGGTTTCTACACGACATTGTACCGGAACGCTAAACCGCTTGGCGGTACCTCTTTGTAACTTGCCGCAGCCGAGGCCTCCCACCAAACCAGAACTAATTCAGGAAATATCAATCGGCCCTGCCGGGATTCGAGCCCCGGGCCTTCGTCTTATAAATACACCACGTACAACATTGTACCACTGCGGCCGTCAGACACAAACTAACCCAAATTTTGTACAATTTTTAGTATACACACAACCTGGTGTGTACTGTAAGTACCTATTGTAAAGTTACAATACAAAATCTGATTAATTTCCCATTTCAAATTAAAAATTCCTATGCACCCTTCCTAATATCCATTCAAAATGGATAACATATAAATTATTGATATTTCTACAAACCTTATTCAGTGTGTCGACATTGACATCGACGACACTCAACTGAATTGCAGCCCAACACACCATTTAGCTTTAAATACTATGAAAATTATTACAATGGTCTTTTGGTATTAGCAAGCCATTGTGATGTAAAGAGCAGGTGCATAATCATATTAACTTCCTCGTAACAGCTACTTTGAGTTTAGTGATATAAGCCTTACCAAAAACATTTAACTACAACATACACTGGTTATTAAGGGCAAAAGATAGTAGCAAATGGAAGGCCTATACCCTTCGAGGGATCCTTATGTCAACAATATCAACATAAAAAAAATTGGTTGTCTGTAAAGTCGGTTTACTGACGATAGTTGAACGTGACAATGTCTTAAAAAAATACTGATGGAATGGTAGCATTTAATTGGTTACTAAAATTTTTAATTTAAGTATATTTTTATAAATATTAATTTAAATTAATAAAATAATTGATTTTGATTTTATAAATTTATATTTTAAATTTATAATAAATATATTAATTTTTAATTTAAAATTAATATATTTAATAATTATATTTAATAGACGGATGTCGAACGCTGCCGAACGCAAAGGCCGATTGTGCTTCTTAGTCGCTCGTTCCGCGCTCTCGCTTGCACTTCAATCCTTACATGGAACGCCTCAAAGCGAGGTAACGACGCATGACGTCATGTTTTTTCGTGCGTGCAGCCGGCTCTATCGAATTATAAGACGTTGTCACGTCAAAAATAATAGTCATTTTACTAACATTAAGTTAATAAAATATGAATACTATTGTTAAGCTTAAGAAGATAAATAAAGGCTTCCTACTTCGTAAACGACCAACATATAAAGTATGAACGAGTAAAGTAGCTACGTAGTTAAAATATGTTTATTTTCTTATAGTTTAGCATTTTATAAAGAAAAACATACTGAAATCGTATGAAAGGGTTCTAATAACAAAATTAAACTGAATGAAACAACCTTGTACTGTCAACACTGAATACTTCAAGTAAGTTACTAAAAAAAAATATTATAGGACAATTACACACATCGCTATATAGCCCCAAAGTAAGCTTAGGTACAAGTAGCGGCACGAAACTCTAGCGCTGACCGTTATTGCGCAGAAGTAAAAATTTAGGTATCATGGGGGAGCTTGAGGAATGAAGGGCGGGCGTGCGTAGCGGTGATTGGCTCCCCAGTCGCTTTCCGTCCCCCGGCACCGAAACGACGCACCACGGACTTCCAATGTACAGTCTCGCTCTGAGTTGCATTGTTATTATTGTTAATTTTCAGTTGGTTTGTTAAATATATTTAAATATATTATTTTTATTATTATTTGTTAAATATATTATATATTTTGTTGTTTTTTTAAGTTTGTTTGTGAATTTAAAGGGAATAATATGCCTAGAAGAAATACCGTTTTGCGACACCAGGCACGGAAAATGGTGTATGACGTGCATTGTTTTTTAAAAAAGGAATCCATTGAATTTATTGATTTTTTAAAACAAATTAAAAGTAAGATTGATGAAGCTACAAATACTTTACTCAATTTTTCGGATAGCAACATTAGAAATTTAAGCCAAATAAAACAAACTGCAGAAGTTATTAAGGCAGAAAATGTGAAATTAAATGAAATAATCAATGATTTAGGGAAAATTCAAAAAAGGACAGCAGAGTCTACACATACGTCAATTGCAACGGTAAGGAACATTTGCACTCAAGCCAATAATTCCGATTTGATCATAGTGTTTAGAACACCTGGTAAAAAACGTTCCAGAACCAAACCGGTCACAAATATCGATAATTTCGATCAAGGCGTAATAAAGAGGTGCATTCATAACTTTCACCAGATAAATAATGAACTTCCCACCGTTAGAAAGATGAAAAAAAAGCTAGAGGAAGACATAAATTTCAAAGGCTCAGAACGTAGTCTTCGAAGAATAATTAAGAATTTGGGGTTTCGGTGGAAAAATACCGAAAACAACCGAACCGAAAGTGTTGATTGAGACTTCAAATATACGTTTCTAACGTATCGAATATTTACGTAAAATAAAGCAATATCGCCAAGAGGGAAGGCCTATTGTTTATACCGACGAATCTTACGTAGATTCTTCGCACTCGTCTTTAAAAGCCTGGACCGATGGTACCACTAAGGGCCTCAAAAAACCTATTTCGAAAGGACAGCGAGTTGTTATTGTTCACGCAGGGTCTGAAACTGGGTTTATACCCAATGCATTGTTAATTTTTAAAGCAGGTACAAAATCCGGTGACTACAAAGACAATATGAATTTCGAGAACTATGAAAAATGGCTCAGAACTCAGTTAATGCCTAATCTATCACCAAATTCCGTCGTAGTAGTGGACAACGCGGCCTATCATAATAAACAGTGGGATCTTGCACCAACCTCTAATACTAAGAAAGCTGATATGCAGGCTTACTGAAAAAGGCATACAGTACGAGAAAACACAATTGAAACCTCAATTATATAATTTAATAAAGGCAAATAAAGGAAAATTTAAAACATTTTGTATTGACCGAATCCTAGCTGAAAAAGGCCATCAAGTGCTGAGACTACCACCATATCACCCAGATCTAAATCCTATCGAAATGGCATGGTCCGATATAAAACAATATGTGGGCAGCAAAAATGTGAAATGGAGTATCACTAAATGTACAGAGCTAATTCAAGAAAAAGTTTTACTGATGGGTGAATGTGATTGGCAAAAGCTATGCAAAAAAGTGAAGGATATAGAAGAGCAATACGCAAAAAGTGACCATGTCGTGGATTTGGTAACAGAAGAGTTTATTATTCGTATTGATGGAGATAGTTCGGAGGAAAGCCTTGGTGAGTCTGATGACGAAGACGCTGCTAGTGCCAACGACAGTAGCAGCTCTGAGGCCGGACCCTCAACAAGCAAAAGACCCTGTGTTTCCATTGAAGGCGTGTTACCATTGCCTGATTCAGATTAGACTAGTCTTATATCTAAAATAAAAATTTACAATATAATAATGTTAAACGCGCACACACACACACACACATACACACACACACACACACACACACACATTAAAACGATGTCGTAACATGATTTGGCTATTAATTAGGTAATTAAAGTAAATATTGTATTGCGTACTGTTAGTCTCGGGCCCTCAGTGTTTATAAAAAAAAACACAACACTGGCTAGAAACTAATTTATTAATTATTTATATTATACTATAATTCTCACAACTTAGACGATTTACTCAAATCACTTTATTCCGCGATTCGCGAGGACCTTCAAAAGGTCTAACGGCGACTTGATGGGCAGGATCTTAGTCTCACTACTAGTCCAGACCGGCGGGCAGAAACCAGGTCCGTAGTCTAGGACAGCAATTTGACTAATTACCAAAACGACTGACTGTTTGAAGCAGAGTTAGGGTTTTTATAGCAAATATATCGCTGACTGGCCACTGACGTCTGTGTCAGTCGATAGTTGCAGGTCAGCGTTATTAATATAGAATTTAGGGATGTAACACCTCCCCTCTTTAAGACGAAACATCATAGAAAATATGATGTGAGTAGGATAAAGTGATTAGAGTATTACAATAGGTAAAGATATAGAATAAAACAGAACTAGAAATAGTATTAGAATAACACATGAATTTTATCGTATCGTAAAGTAGTGAGTAAAATATTTAAGACTTACAATCATACAGAAATAGAAAAACTACAAAATAACATTTTCTTACAATAACAAAGGAAACAGTGTGTTGAAATAGCATCTAGTATATAATAGACTTATGATAATGGTATAAAATATAAATGAAACATGAAATAGTATTTATCATATTAATCTAGGTTTCTCCTTAGGAATGTAGGAGAGTTCTCTGAGCTACTATTGGTTTCGAATGCTCTATTACGTGTTTCGTAATTGGAACTAGTATTAATCGCTCGGATATTATGGTTAGGTTTAGTATAACAGCTATTAAAAATTTGAATACAACAACCAGAACTAGAATCTAAACTATTGTTACGCTTTCTTCGAATACACAATATTTTAAATATTTTAAAGGAAATATAGCTTAATACGATTAAGGATACTAAAGTTGTAAAAACACTAAAATAACTTCCATACTTAATATGATAGGGTTGGTTTTCAATTTTCTCTATTTCGTCGTTAACTTGATTTAATCTATGAGTAACGTAATGTAAAGAATCTAAATTTATATGAGATAGTTTAATTGGTGTTAGATATGGAAGCGAAGAATTAATTTTCTTTCTGGAACAACAATCATCATTTATAATATTAAAATTAGGAGTAGGCATATACAATTCAGTTTCGTATTCTACTGAAGGAGAGAATTGTAAGAGTTTATGAAAAGCTATGCATCCTTTCGGAAGTTTGAGGATTCCTGTTCCAATTATATCATAGTCATTAATAGTATTATTACATTTAACAGAGAACTTAGCTATATTGGATTGAACATTAATCCATTTATTATTACTAATAGTTTGCCAAACGACAATATCGCTAATTATATTTTTATAATCGCATGTGTCCGGTATTTTATTTATGTAAGCACTTAGGATTTGCACTTCACAGGTAGGGTTAGAGACACTAGAATGCACATTGCCTAATCTGCACAGATGGTAGTTATTTGTTGGAATTTTGCAATCACTGATCGAGTCTGTCATTGAATACAGTAATTTATCATCTGTTATTGCGAGGAATTTAGCAGTAGGGCTAATCATCGCAAAGGAATGTGGATTACTGATATCATGGGCAGTAGGAAGAGCATAGACATGGTACAAATTATATTTCTGTAAGAGAACAAGAGGAATCTTAACAACGAATACTAATTTAGTGTCTGTAATGAAACTAGAAATTTGAGATATATCTAAAAGTATATGCATATTTTCTTAATCCAAAGGTAAAGGAAAATTTTGTGGGACTTTATTTTTATTAGAGTTTAATTCATTATAAAGTCGCATTGGGGATAGAATAGAGGAATGGACAATGTTTTGTTTACCAAATAGTATTGCATCAACAATATCCTTGAGGTTAAAATACAAAGTCATTAATGAGCTTTCTAAAGCACTGAAGGTCATTGTAAGATGCGATGAGGCTTCTAATTTATTAGTAGCTTTCATAACACTATCTAGGATTTTGTCTAATTTGTCTATATTATTGTTGAGTATTTGTTCATTTTATGTTTGGGCTCTTATTTGGGGCTGGTTACCCGAGTGGTCCCTGTTAATAGAGGAAAGGGCTCTTATTTGGGGCTGGTTACCCGAGTGGTCCCTGTTAATAGAGGAAAGGGCTCTTATTTGGGGCTGGTTACCCGAGTGGTCCCTGTTAATAGAGGAAAGGGCTCTTATTTGGGGCTGGTTACCCGAGTGGTCCCTGTTAATAGAGGAAAGGGCGCTTATTTGGGGCTGGTTACCCGAGTGGTCCCTGTTAATAGAGGAAAGGGCGCTTATTTGGGGCTGGTTACCCGTGTGGTCCCTGTTAATAGAGATAAGGGCGCTTGCTTGGGGCTGGTTACCCGTGTGGTCCCTGTTAATAGAGATAAGGGCGCTTGCTTGGGGCTGGTTACCCGTGTGGTCCCTGTTAATAGAGGAAATATTATTTTTCTTGGAGTTATTATGAAAGAGTTTGGAGGATTTAGTAGGTTCTATAGACATAGTAGATTAAATCGTGGGTTTGTTAGACACAGAGAAATTAGTATAATCAGTGGACTTAGCAGTGTTAGTTAGCAAGCTATGCATTTGGGGCTGGTTACCCTGTTGGTTAGCTTGTTGTAGAGATACAGTGGGTTTGTTAAAAACAGTGGAATTAGTAAAAACAGTGGAATTAGTATTTTCACGGTCATGAATTTGGGGCTGGATACCCTGTTTGTTGACGCGTGTAGTGAGTGCATTATAATTAATTGAATCGCCTGAGTGATAAAAATAGCATCGCATTGCGTCTTTTTGTGTATTGGATTCAGCGCGACGCAAACACGGAATCCGATTTAGTTTAAAGATTCTTCCTCAAGATTATGCACTTTATTACTTTGAATTTGAGAAAATTGGCGATTGGCATTATTATATTGCCGTTTGCGGCATTGGCTTATATCATGGCCAACAGCCTTACAATAATTGCAGATAATTTCTTTGGAAGGCGGTGTTTGTGAATAATGAGGAGTTATTTGTTTAGTTTGCGTATGGTATGAGTTAGGTTTATAAGGGGCTGTTTTGGTTTGGTTATAACTAGCGGAATGGGAAGTAGGTGAAAATGGCGTTTTATGAGAAGATTGGTAGCGATTTAAATAGCATGATCGGTCTGTATGCCCCGTTTTACCGCATAATCTACATTTCGGCCTATGTTCTACAGGTCCCTTAGATGACTGGGCGAGATTGTAGAATTTTTCCTCTTGAATTGCTAAGTTAATAGCTTCCGCGAGGTTACTAGGATCCCTACACCTAAGAATATTGGAAATATGGTTTGGTAATCCTAATAAAAAGGTGTGCAAGGCTAGGTCTTCTGTGTCGGCGAGTCTACCTTTTATTTCGCCGGGATCTTTCGTAGAATGAGAAATGTCGGTTTGTAATCTTGTTAGAAAAGTTTCTAGGCGCATACTATATTCTAAAATAGTTTCATTGGATTTCATTTTGCAGTTTTGGAGGTCTAAAAGTAGGTGGCTTCGGTGTTTAGTTTCACCAAAATTACATTTTAAAAATTGTTTTAGTTCGGACCAGTTATCGAATACCTTTAATGAACAGGCTATTTCAGCTTTTCCTTCTAATTGTGATAGAATGTATTGGAAAAGGATGTCGACATGTGTGGGGTTTATTAAATTAAGGGCATTTTCGCAATTTCGTATAAAAGATGTTAGTCTGTTTCGGTCACCGTCAAAAGGTTTTATAAACCGGACTAAATCACTAAAATTCATTTTAAGGGATTCTGCGGGAAAAAGTTGGTATGAAGCTGGTGTGTCTTCCCGTTTTGCCATGATTATTAATAATATTTCAATTTACCTATACGCAATAACAGAAAATAAACTAGTATTATAAAGTCAATGACTCGAAAAAAATCACTCACAGCAGTAATAGTAACGGTGTCATTGATGAATCGGCGATTAATACGGCGCAGCGGCGCAGAAGTTGCAACGCCGGGTGAGTCGATCTGGGTCGCGCGTGCAATTCCGCACGCCTCGTCGCGATGAAAGTGATCTGGCAGGAGCCTGGACCGCGTGGCAGCACCTCTCAGCTGGGCAGAGAACCCTCGGGCACGATGGGGTATGGCACGATGTGGTCGGCTTGTCGAAGTTAGCTGGGAGTCTGGCTGTCCCTCGGTCAGAGAGATCGGGAACGGCAGCAGAGCAGGCAGCTTGGCTTGGAGAATTATAGTATCTGGACGTCGTCAGGAGTAGGCGTCCAACAGGAATAAATCCCACTTCTGACACCAAATGTTAGTCTCGGGCCCTCAGTGTTTATAAAAAAAAACACAACACTGGCTAGAAACTAATTTATTAATTATTTATATTATACTATAATTCTCACAACTTAGACGATTTACTCAAATCACTTTATTCCGCGATTCGCGAGGACCTTCAAAAGGTCTAACGGCGACTTGATGGGCAGGATCTTAGTCTCACTACTAGTCCAGACCGGCGGGCAGAAACCAGGTCCGTAGTCTAGGACAGCAATTTGACTAATTACCAAAACGACTGACTGTTTGAAGCAGAGTTAGGGTTTTTATAGCAAATATATCGCTGACTGGCCACTGACGTCTGTGTCAGTCGATAGTTGCAGGTCAGCGTTATTAATATAGAATTTAGGGATGTAACAGTACGCATTGCGTACGCGACGGTACCGATGCGCAGCCATCCCTACTACGTTTCGTTCAGCGCTAGACTTACATGCCGCTAGTTATAGCTTGTGTTATGCGTATTATGATAACTGATGAATATTTTATATATATTTATTATACACAAATACAATATATAGATAAACACCCAGACACTGGAAAACATCCATGCTCATCACACAAACATTTTCCAGTTGTGGAAATCGACCCAGGACGCAGAAGCAGGGTCATTACCCACTGCGCCACTCGGCCGTTTTTTTAAATATTTTTTTTTGATGTAGATGACTCAAGACCGTGGTTAACGAAATTGTTTCTTAGGAGCCTATATTCAGCAGCGGACGTCAATTAGCTGATAATGGTGATCATCATGATGATGAATAAAAAAATATAAATAAATAAAAAAGATAAATTTTTATTAAATTTTCATAATTATCATTTTCTCCTCTACACTATTTTCTAGGTGCTATTACTAAACTTCAATTAAATCTTACAAAAGTAAGATTTACATAAATCCATTACGTGCCCAAATTATCCCTTAGTTTCTAAAGAATAAGTAAATCTTATATAACAATGTATTGAACAATATCGCTCATTGTTCAAAAATTATGTAAAATCTAGTTTCTAACGCAAGTGTTTCCAGTTGTTCTTCTTTTTTTTATTCTACAGTAGTAACATAAATGTTTAAAATCTTGCTTTGGTGTGTCATTTGTCGTTTAAAATTTTAACTTATAGGTTGCTGGTGGAAAGGCTTTTTAGGTACTTTATAATTTTTATTTAAAATTACATGCAATTTTTTATCAAATATAAAAGCATCAACATTATACATTTAATGATGATCTATATTATAATATATAATTTTACTAAACGTTTCTATTGATATAAATTATTTACAGGCAAAATCATGTGGTGTGAGATACTTTTACAAGGATTTATAAGCTTCGCTCTTGCATCAATAGACGCAAAAGATCCCGAGTTGCCGTTATGTCCAACGAACATGCAATATTTCCCTCAAAATTTGCCAATGCATTGCCGGTTGCCAGGAACAATGCCTCCCTTTTCACCTCCCGTGTACCAAAACCCAGAAATAGGTAAGCAACCAATGCCAGTTCCTTTGCCTGGAATGCCTGGTCCTATACCTGGAATGATGCCTGGACCGATGCCCATGTCAATGGTGCCTATGCCTCAAGCACCAGCACACAAATTACCAGTAATCGTTATGCCATTTTATTCACCGGACACATCAGCCAAAAAACCTCAGATATCACATCAAGTCAGACCAAGGAAACGTAAACATCCGAAATGGAAAAGAAGACCACAATACTATACTTCCGACGAAGACAGTACTGACTCATCGACAGAGACAGATGATTCTACCGACACCTCATCAGAACGCGGTTTTTGGAGAGATTCTAGAGTAGCGAGAAGGTCCAACAGTCATCACAAGTCTAAAAGAAAGAAACATCAAGAAAATAAAGAAGTTCTTACACCTATACTTCAGTATGTTACTAAAGATGGATACGTGATCTTTGAAAAACAAATTTCTAAAGGTGAAGCTAAGGATTGGTTAGTGGCTAAAGATAATAATAACAATGAAATAGAATCTTCTCTTAAAAAAGAAGAAGATGCTGAATATAGCCTGAGAGAAGGAGATAAAAAGGATCAATCCAAGATCTTAATAAAAGACGCAGAAGAAATTGAAATTAAAACTGAATTAAATCCACATCAAATGCATAATAAAAAGAATTTAAAACGAAAACCTCTTAGAAAAAAAGCTAAAGCATAAAGCTATTTTATATTTTGTTACCTTTTTACATTTTTAATAAATATTTTGCTATTAACAACGAACATAGTTTTTTAATTTTAAACCTACCAAGTCTATCTGTAGTTATGATTTTGTGATATTCATGTTATTAAAGTTACTTCTGAATAATTTACCTGCTGTACAAATAAAAATTAAACTTTCTTTTATAAATAAAAATAAATATCCTTATTAAAGACGTAGAATTTACGAGCCATTAACTAGTGTACTAAGATAACCGAAATCTTGGTGCACACAGGCTTAAGTGTGTTGATCGATAATTTCATTGATGAAAGGTTCTAATCTTTACTAATATTTAAATGCGAAAGTAAATATGTCTGTTTTTTTACTCAAAAACGTCTAAACTACTAAACCGATTAAAATGAAATTTGGTTTGTATCCTGAGATTGTCCTCCTTACCTCTACTCTCCATAGTTTTGGGGTATGGAGAGTAGAGGTAAGGAGAGTCATCTTATATGGGAGAAAAGTTGAAAAAGTGTCCAGTTGTATGCGTTAAATAACAGTTCAAAAATCCTCCACAATGGCGCTGGTGGATGCACAGGGTATGGTATGAATGTAGCAATCGTAGATGAATTGAAGTATGCCGAGTTAAAAAATTTAATGTCATTATCGACTAAAGTAGTTAATTATTGAGAACTTCAACAACTTACGTTGTACAAAATATTGTGGTAAATATAACCTTACAGAATTATAACCAATTTAAAAAAAAAATGATTTCAAAAGTTTTATTTTGTATTTGGCGCTTCTTTTGAAAGTTACTTTGATGCAACTGTGGCGCCATCCTAATTTAATACATTTTGACGGACACTTTTTATATACACAGATTTTACACGACGACAGACGGTTGTAACATTCATTCAAGTAAATTAATTTATTTGTCAAAAGTATAATTTTTTAAATAGTTACATTCTGGCTCTGCATTCTAGCTGCATAGCATGCACAAAAACCTGTCAGTAGAGATCTTTATGATTATACGTCTGTTAATATGGAATAATGTTCTTTGATTAGGTAATAACTCTTTTTATTGACATTGTTATTTGTGAGTCTTATCTACTAAAATTGATGAAACAAATTCAATAGATTTTTTTTTATATTTGGTTCAAGTTAGCTACTACCTACCAAGATAGCGTTAGGAACAAAATTAATTACCCAATTTATTGATGACTTAAATAATAGTATATTGCAATATTCCTAGAACAATGAAAAAAAATTGTACAACACCTACCCATTTTTTATAGACCCACTATTTCTATAGATTTCTATATATGAAGCTACTCTTAAAAGATAGAGATGTTTCACTGCGGACTTTTTTCAGTGCTAATAAAAGGGAAGAATTCTTCCATACATTGTTTTGTTATAACTCAAAGTGTTTAGACAGCGTTTTTGATGAAAGCACCCAGGCGGCTAAAATTTTTCCAACTCAACCAACAATTATAGTCATACTTGAGGCAATTAACGATCTTTACGATCTTTAAATGTAATTAAAAACAAAAAATTATCTTTGTTTTGCGCTTATTTTGGCACCTTCCTTGTAGGAGAGAGACTTGGAACTTACACTCACCACACTGCTCTAATATGGGTTGAATGATAATGTTTAATTCATTAACGATCACTATTAGATGATAATGATAGTGACACGACCTAACGTGCTCTCCGAAGCACGGGGTGTAACACCATCAACAAATAGTTACAATACAGCATTATTTGTTTTGTAATATCATAATTAGATAAAAGCGTATACAAAATAGCAAGCAACATCTGCTTTAATACGATTTTGCATACGTAAGGAATGATATTTTAAGTTGTATATTTTATGTAAGTGAAATTATGTAAAAGTCTCTAGCAGAATTAATAAATAAATAAATAAATAAACATATGGATTTTGAATAATTTGGCTGGTGAGGGGCTTTGGCCGTGGCTTTTATACCCTACCGACATAGATTGCATTATCACTTACTATCAGGTGTGATTGCATTTAAAGGGTAACTTGTGGTAAAATAAAAAATCCTAACTGTCTGTCTTGCTTTCACTCTACAACTACTGAACCGATTTAAATGAAATTTGGTACACAGTAAGTCTAGAGCCTGAAAAAGGACAGAAAAAAAGGGTTGTAAGGGGTTTAAGGGGGGATGAAATGTTGTATGAAAGTATCGTCATTTCGAAAGCTTAAGACCTATTTCTTAGGCAGTTGATTAGATATTAATAAATATGACATTCAAAGCTTAGAAAAATTAGGCTGCCGTAATAACTAATTCCACGCGGACGAAGTCGCGGGCAAAAGCTAGTATATTTATATAGGTACAAAGGGTATTGTTAAGACCAATAAAATGTAATTCATCATGTTCCTACCTTCAATTTCGTTTAATTCTGTGTTTATTTTGACACTATCTTGCAGGTGAGAGATATGGAGCTTACCACCCACCACGCTGTGCCAATGCGGGTTTGTGAGCTTGTGATGATAAGCAATCACTATTAGATGATGATGATAGTGACAGGACCTGTCGAAGATGTAACACCATCATCGGATAGATGGGTACAACTTAAGTTAAGAATATTGTGATGTGTGATAAAACTTTGTGATAAAGTTTACAAATAACTCTTCAAAAAGCTTAAATTACAAATATGTATGACGACCGTCTTTAGGGATACTGCCACCGGATTTGTAGAGATTCCTTTTTTTTTTTATTAACTACAAGTTGGCCCTTGACTGCTATCACACCTGATGTTAAGTGATGATGCAGTCTAAGATGGAACCGGGCTAACTTGTTAGGAGTAGGATGAAATTCCACACCCCCTTTCGGTTTCTACACGACATCGTACCGGAACGCTAAATCGCTTGGCGGTACGTCTTTGTCTTAGGGTGGTAACTAGCCACGGCGAAAGCCTCCCACCAGCCAAACCAAGACAAATTAAGAAAAATCTCAATCTACCCCGCCGGGAATCGAACCCAGGACCTCTGTTTTATAGATCCATCGCGCAAACCACTGCGCCACGGAGGCAGTCAACTAAAAAGAGCCTGTAAATCAAAACTGCTGTTCCCGTTAGCTTTCTTTACAAATACACACTACCTATTTGAGATATATAGTACCTATACCTACCATAAAAGATTGATAAGTTTTATCGGGCTTTCGAAATCTCATTTTCTTATGGAAATCGCCGCCAGCTACACATTTACAACTTTAGACGCTTACCGTACGGTCGGATTAGTTTATTTTTGCCTCACAATGAACATACGTTGTGTAAGAAATAGGTAAAATGCATATAAACGATCAGCGGTCGAGAAAACACCGCGATAACACAGCAGGACTAAAATGAATTGCGTGAGTTTCTATTTTATAACACTTACGTATTAAACTATTTAGGTACATAAAATAAAATGGTAGTATTAAACAAATGAAATATACAAGTTAAATATTGATTATGGTGGTGAGGTTCCAAAACGTAACTCAAACTATACCAACACCTTCTCAATATTTACTATAGAGCCAAACTCGATTGAGAATGCTTGTCAACAAACAAATTTAAAATGAAGGTAGAAAAGGCTACACATTTTATGCCTAGTAATTTTCAAATTATATTTTGTTAAATTAAATATTATAATATTACTTTGAAAAATCTTATGTAATTGATTTTAAATATATTAATTAGTTTTAAGCTTACTAATCTAATTTATTGTCATGAATTCGTAATTAACTAGATGATTAAAAAAAATAGGTGTAAAATGACTAGTGATTTCTACCTCCATTTTTAACTTGTTTGTTGACAAGAATTCTCAATCGAGTTTGGCTTTAGAATAGTAGAAGAGTCGAGAAATATGTTGTATTTAGCAAGAACATTATATAAAAAATATAATAAAATAGTTCACAATGCAGAAAGTAAATAGTGATATGATCTCAATCAGCACTTTGCTGTACCCATCAGGACAGTGCAAAATGCTATAGCTTATTTTAGAAGGGTAAAGTTCAAAGTCAAGAAAGGGTGTTACGATTTCGATTGAGAATTTTAACAAATATTGAATTAGTAATTTTCTTTCACATTAAAAAAATTACTTATTCAATGAGTGTAATTTCATAATTTAAATTTTCCTTTCCAGAAATTGAAACACATCTGGACAATCATAGCTCTATTATCAGTTGTAATGAAGCCGGTTAACGTTCAATTTGCAGTGCCAATGTTCCCACCGCCCCCGCCACCTATATATGCTGTACCAGCGCCAATGCCAATTATTGGGCCAGCATTGTGTCCAATCCCAGTGCCAGGAGAAATGTTACCGTCAAAAACGACAACTACCACGACAACGACAAGAAAACCTGAGACTATCGCCGTTGCCGTGCCTGTGCCAATGCCAATGCCAATGCCAGTTCCAGTGGGTGTTCCTGTATTTGCGTCTTCCAATTACTGCCAAGGCCCGCCACCAAGACCAAAAGGCTGCCCTCCTTGTCCGCCGTGTGTTTGTAACCCATCTTGTACCCCAGCATTCTACTCATACTGCTCTCCGTGTCATATGAAATGTAGATGTAGAAGTAAGGAGGATACGCCAGAACCATTGCCCAACAGGCCAGCACAAAATCCAGCCTACGGTATGCCTGTCCCAATGCCTGTTATGGGTCCACCACCTGTTGTCGTTGTCCCTTTCCCACCTCCAATACAAGTACCTATTAGACAACCAAAGGTTAGGTACGAAAAACCAAAGAGAGTGCGAAAATATTCATCGTGCTCTGAAGAGTCAACTGATACAAGTAGCAGCTCCGAATCTGACTATATAAGAAGACGAAGGTATAAAAAGAGAAAACGATACGGTTTCCGCAGAAGTCTACGCAGTTCAGACGGCGAAAATGAGTTAGTTAAACCGATGCTTAGCTACATTGCCGATAATGGTGATGTTAAATTTAAGACTAAGATTAGTGAAGATGATGTAGCAGAGCTACTTGGGGAAAGGGAACCGATAAATAAGAAATATCAGACAGTTCATGTAGTAAACGGAGAGGATGAAAATAACAGGCCTAATGTTGTCGTTCTATCTGAAAATACTAAAAGTAGAAAACCTGAGCGATACAAAAAAGTCGTTTTAAGAGGAGGAATATCAAATCATGTTTTAGAAGATGGCAAGAAAGAGTTAATATTCAGACCTCCAGGTGAAAAGAAGATTAGTAATTTGTCAGTATCATTTCAAATAGTTTAATGTTGAATGTAAAGTCCATTTTATAATACTAACTTATAAATCAAATTTTATATTAATATAATTTTTTAATAAGTAAAAACAGGATGTTGACATGACTGGTGTTTTATAGCGTTTTCATTAATATCCATTATTATTGTCCAATTAGGCGCAGTACCTAAGATAGAGTAGGAGTTGCTTGTGGTGTCATTGAGCCTTCTTTTAAAACAATTTATCTTTTATTTGTAGTCATTCCTTTCAGTAGTTAGAGCTCTAACTTCTGAGAGGCTATAGCCATAAGTTGCAGAACTCTATCATGAAGTAAATACCCCAATTTCACCAACAAGTACGTAGCTGTACGACGTTTCTTAACCAAGTCGCAAGATTTTTCCGACTTTTTCCCCCAATCTTACTAAGTTGTTCTGATCTATACTAAAGTCAAACTCGATTGAGAATGCTTGTCAACAAACAAATTAAAAATAATGGCCCAAGAGCCTGCGACGGCCAGACCTTCCTTATTTTATAAAAGTTGAAATTTTCTCTGTACATGCCTCCTATACAGGTAAGAACGACCTGCGACTATGGAGTTTGGGTTGTGGTTACTTGGGCAGGTAACAGGTAGTAAAGATGTATAAAATAGTACTTAAAATTTGTTAGAGTATAAAGCTCAATTTTTTTATATTTTCTTCGGACTAACTGTAGAAATCTCGTCATCCATTGCCGGACACTTATGACAGTTGCTACCCCTTGCCAGACACCCCTAAACTTTGATAAATTACAAGTATACTTTCGTTATAGTATAAAAGCTAAATTTTATATTTGTTACTTGGGGGCCTATAAAAAGATGTTACCTCAATAGCCGGACAGTTTTCATGGTTTTTACATCTCGCCAGACACATCGAAAGTAGGTAGGTGCGAGCACGAATGCTTAGTCGATTACTATTTTTTAAGATATCTAATAAAAAATA
This sequence comes from Mycalesis mineus, assembly GCA_034621355.1. Classification (NCBI taxonomy): domain Eukaryota; kingdom Metazoa; phylum Arthropoda; class Insecta; order Lepidoptera; family Nymphalidae; genus Mycalesis; species Mycalesis mineus. The sequence goes on along the minus strand of CM067890.1, from coordinate 2,313,655 downwards.
ATTTTATTACGTTCATAGCCATGTTATATAAAGTAAAAAATATTAGTTTAACATCATAAAAATATAATAAAAAGTATGATTACAGGTAAAAAAAAAATTTAAACTTGTTTATTAATTTAAACATTGTCGTCGGTGTTTTCATTTTCTTCATCACTATTACTCCAGTCGATGGCATGATCGTCCTCAACATCACCATCATCGTCAGTTTCTGAAAGAAAAATAAGCAAGTTTATTAGTTATGAATAGTTAAAAAAATTTGTATCATAATTTGTCATAATAATTATTGTATACCTGATTGAGTTTTGAGCCAATCACTAACAGAACTCGGTAGTTGATCCCCTTCAAACCATTTGAACTGGTATGTGTCAAAATTTAGCAACTTGTTTCGGTCAAAAGCTTCGTTTACATAGGAGACTGTGTACGAGTCGATGAACACTTGAACTCTAGCGGCATCAACATCAATTACATTAGGGACATTGTAGACATTGCATATAAATATCTGATATTAAAGATGTTTTGTTGATCATTTAAATTTTCAATTAATTCGTTGTTACCGAAGTTCTTGAAAGCTTCCTGGTACTCTCCTTTTCTGAAGAGCGCAGGATTAAATGGCAACCTGTGATGGCATGTAATCCAGGTAAGCTCTGACAAATTAACAGTCCCAACTCTGCAGGTATTTTGGTTAGGTCCTTAAATTATTGCCAGTGCCTGTAAGCATCCAAACAACCGAATCACTTTTAAGGTGATGCATGCTATAGCCGCAATATCGGTATCAGCACTTCTTATTACTATTTCTGCTGGAAAGTTGATGTTACATGCATGATATACTATCTTGGTATCTGCTTCCTCGTGTGCTGACACTCTTCATCAATCCTTGAGACAACTTTATTGGAATTATCAACAGTGAAAGAATGACACTTTCTGTAATTGATGTATATTGTTTTGTTGCCAATAAATGGCACCACTTCATCAGTAGGCCAATGTGAAATAAAAAAATTAATTAACTAAAGCTTCTTTGAAATTTAAATTTTTCAACTCTCGCGAAATCACTTGGTCGAATTTGTTCGGGCCCAGTTATAGAGTATTCCAATTGCGCGGATTCTAACTGTTAGGAATGCTCATAATCTTTGATCGATGGAGTAAAGTACTGATCAAAGATCACATCAATTCTCAAAGCTCGAAATTGAGTAGCCATTTGCAACAATTTTTTTAAAATATTTGAACAGTTGTTACCTCGCGGTCGTATCTACAGTAGACTTTCAATGTGTCTGGCAAGATGTAAAAACCATGAAAACTGTCCGGCTATTGAGGTAACATCTTTTTATAGGCCCCCAAGTAACATATATAAAATTTAGCTTTTATACTATAACGAAAGTATAATTGTAATTTATCAAAGTTTAGGGGTGTCTGGCAAGGGGTAGCAACTGTCATAAGTGTCCGGCAATGGATGACGAGATTTCTACAGTTAGCCCGAAGAAAATATAAAAAAAATGAGCTTTATACTCTAACAAATTTTCAGTACTATTTTATATATCTTTACTACCTGTTACCTGCCCAAGTAACCACAACCCAAACTCTATAGTCGCTGGTCGTTCTTACCTTTATAGGAGACATGTACAGAGAAAATTTCAACTTTTATAAAATAACGAAGGTCTGGCTGTCGTGGGCTCTTGCTCTATAAAGATAGAAATCACTAGTCATTTTACATTTATTTTTTATAATTAACTAGTTAATGACGAATTCATGACAACAAATAAGATTAGTAAGCTTAAAACTAATTAATATAGGTATTCAATATCTTTTATATAAGATTTTACAAAAAAACAAAACATAATTTTGAGTTTATTAGGCATAAAATGTGTTGCATTTTCTACCTTCATTCTAAATTTGTTTGTTGACAAGCATTCTCAGTCGAGTTTGGCTTTCGTATAGGAGAATACTATGGAATGTATAGAGATGGAATTTTATTAAGGCAGACCAATCATAATTAGTAAGACGCGCCACTTGAAAGCTAACCTAAACCTAAAGTCATAAGTCTATATTCATTACTTCTTTATATCTTCGTCTTCATCTCGTTGTAGAAAGGATTTTACTGTTTCGCTCTTTCTTCTCCCTCTTACCCATCCAGCGTACCCAGTTCTATTTGCAAGTGCACCTGCTATTCCTTCTTTAAGGATTTGAAGCCTTGTATCAAGTTCTCTGGCATGCTCATCTTAATTTTACCTACTTCATTAAGACAAGATATACAGTTGCATAAATGGATTTCAAAAAGGTAATCAGTATTGCGCAAAAAAGCAATTAACTGAATTATGGTTAGGGTAAGCGAAATATTGCGATGTCCACGCAACAATGGTACAATTAATACTAACACAATACACAATGAGGCACTCAAAGGTATAAAACACGACAAATATCGCTCCATAATATAGTTCCAAGTGTGAAAAATGCATAGATGTTTCCTCTTACTAATTGTAATAAGCAGAACATTATTTTATGCAAATTATTTGCCGCAAGGACAATCGATGTTAGATGTCCTAATGAGGCACGGTAACCAAATATATAATAATCCTTGGCAGATTGAACAATATGCAAAACAAGGCAGAAGAAGTTTTGAAAATAATTCAACTACGGATTGTTGTACAAATTTTTCGTGTCCAAACCCGTGTCCTCTACCACCATTATTTCCGATGGCGCCACCGTTAATCGTTCCTGCTAGAACGTTCTATGAACCTGTCGTACATAATCACCCACCGTTGGATAAAATAAAAAGGATTATTCAAAGAGATAGAAGAAGAGAGAAGAGAAGGGGAAGAAGACGAAAATATGTTTTTTCTTCATCAAGCTCAAGCAGCAGTGAGTTTTCCAGCAGTAGTACTGAAACTGATGTTTCTAATTGGTACTAATTAATTAAAGGCTTAAGTTAGACTGGCCTCGAAGGCGTCATCAATTAGCAAAATCTTCTATATTTTCGCATTACTAAAGTACAAAGTTGTAGTGTATATTATATATTCAATAATACAAATTAAATTATTGTGAGTATTTTCAATATTATCAAAAACGGCAACTACGCTACCCCATCTCAACCTCCCCTTAACGCGCGCTACGAGCAGTCGCACACGCCGCGTTGGCCGATGCACGAACAAGCGAGTCGTATGGGTTCGAAACTCGACGGATATACTCCGAATATTATAGTTTGTAGTTGAGTTTCAGCCATTACTTACCTAAATTAAATTAATAGTAAATGGAGAGGATAGCCATTACTGAATGATTAATTTAAATTTAGTTACATAGTTTTAAAGACAAAATAAATAAAACAATAATGCTTTCAAATTCATTTATAGTCATAAACCCTCTTGATTCTTACAAATCAAAGTAAAAATAGCTCTTAAACTTATTAAAGCAATTACCTACCTACTTAACATTAACTTAACTAAAAGGACTTGAACATTATATTTACAACCTCGCAAAGTTTTTTAATTCGATTCAACTCAATGTAAATAAAGTAATTCTGAAAGAAGTTAGCGTAAGGGTCTTTTATTTCCTGCTATTACAGATATTTCCTTTATTATCCTAGACATTATTGTTCTTTTATCAACCATACAATGCATTAAATGTAGAAACAGCTGGTAATAGGCTCGGTATCCTTCACAGCTTCTGATTCTATATCAAACTCAGGTTTTCTCGTGCATGGATTACTCCTCCCATTTTTGGGATGGATCAGCTAAATACCAGCTTGCTGCATTGGATTCGGTGGATCGCCGTGATTGAAGGATCATTAGTAACGAGGCGTTATGCAATGCAAAACTGCAAACACTAGATCATCGGCGGAAAGTTGCCTGTCTGTCGGTTTTCAACATAATAAATTTTGAAGAGTGTGCTCTGGAACTTTTCGATCTAGTTCCCTCCTCATATTTCTACCATTGCACTGCTAGGCATCGTAGTAGCACCCATACGTAGTGGATATTCCATAGACGCCAACAAAATGCTTTGATTGTTCTTGATACAAATGATTGCTCTTCCAGCATCGTTTTCCCTAACAACTACAATGTGGGTATCTTCAAGTTAAGAGTGTATAGGCACCTTCCAGGGAAGCCAACGTACCATCAGGTAGCCAAGCACTACCCTATACAGTTAAAAATATATATGTATACTAGCTGACCCGGCAAACGTTGTTTTGCTTAAAAAATAAAAAAAAAATTAGATGAAAATTAGATAGTAGCCGATTCTCAGACCTGCTGAATACGCATACAAAATTTCATCAAAATCGGTCAAGCCGTTTCGGAGGAGTATGGCAACGAAAACTGTGACACGAGAATTTTATATATTATTATTAAGTTATTGCTAGGTAATTCATTTATATATTGACGGCTGAGTGGCGCAGTGGGTAGTGACGCTGCTTCTGCGTCCTAGGCTGTGGGTTCGATTCCCACGTCTGAAAAATGTTTGTGTGATGAGCATGGATTTTTTCCAGTGTCTGGGTGTTTATCTATATATTATAAGTATTTATGTATAATATATATAAAATATTCATCACTTATCATAGTACCCTACAAGCTACCTACGCTTACTTTGGGGCTATATAGCGATGTGTGTAATTGTCCTATATTATTTATATTTAGTAATAAATTAGCAATACCACTTTATTGCTAGTTTATTTAATAAATTAAATAAATTTCTATTTACTATTGAAATATAAAAAGCAGTCTTTATTGAACTAATAATGATCAGAGTCTATAACGCGTATCTGTCCTAAGCTCTTCTCATCCATCAAGGGTTCTTCAATCTGTACGATGTTCAAAGTGTTCTTCTTAGAGATGTGGTACCCGATACCATTGGAGCAGACCACGCTCCAGTATATTGATTTCGCTGCATACATTAAAGCTATCAACCCTAACACGAAGCTGCATATTTCAATGCCGCGTATGATGTAGAATATTCTGAAGTATATGATTTTGAAAACCTCTTTTCCCTCGTCTGGTATGTCCGCTTGCATCTGGAAAATGAAAATAATAAAAATTATCAAGGTTACCTAGGTAGGACCCCAACCCAAAGTAGGTAAGTAATGGGAAATAAATAAAATAAACTACTTAATGCATAATTTTTATAATAAAACAAAGTCCTCCGCCACGACTGTTAGTCTGTCTGTCTGTCTGTCTGTTCGCCATAAACTCAAAGACTACTAAAAGAATTTTCATCACCGATAGATGGAGTGATTCCTGAGGAATTTTAAATAAATAAATAAATATAGGACAATTACACACATCGCTATATAGCCCCAAAGTAAGCTTAGGTAGCTTGTGTTATGGGTACTATGATAACTGATGAATATTTTTATATATATTATAAATAAATACTTATAATATAAAGATAAACACCCAGACACTGGAAAATATCCATGCTCATCACACAAACATTTTTCCAGACGTGGGAATCGAACCCACAGCCTAGGACGCAGAGGCAGGGTTACTACCCAATGCGCCACTCGGCCGTCAATTTAATATACATAATTTGTTAAGATTTTGTAAAAAGTGGCTCTAATATGACGATAATTGTTGAAAGAGTCGCACCGAATGAGAGAACTGAAAACGCTGCCGAATCCATTTGGAATATAACAAAACAATGTATGCTCATCACACAAACATTATTCCAGACGTGGGAATCGAACCCACAGCCTAGGACGCAGAGGCAGGGTTACTACCCACTGCGCCACTCGGCCGTCAATTTTATATACATAATTTGTTAAGATTTTGTAAAAAGTGGCTCTAATATGACGATAATTGTTGAAATAGTCGCACCGAATGAGAGAACTGAAAATGCTGCCGAAACCATTTGGAATATAACAAAACAATGTATGAAAGGATTATTCCTCATTAGGGCTATAAAAAACTCCGCGGCGGCATATACATATATATCATGTAAGGTTAGCTTGCTGTAGTACTTGTTTCCTTGGGATTGCCGGGGGCTGGATGTTCCTTAAACTTGCTGGCAGGCCTGGCACCGACTTCATAGATATGTTTAAGTTAATTAAAGCAACTAAATGATACTGTTATTTCTTACTTTTTAGTGCGTTTTGAGTCGGTTCTTTTTTTTGTACTTACAATTTTGAAATAAGCGATCGGCACCACCATATTAGAGAACGGTCTTGCTTGTAAATTGAATTTGACGTCTCGCAAGTCCACGCTGATTTGGAGGCTGAAGTGCGTTTTCAGAACCGCGCCTATCATCTGAAAAATGTTATACATGAATTTTACCTGAAACTTTCCCAAGGTACTTCATGGCAGGCCGCCAAGCTGTATTTTAGTGTTTCGGCCAGCTTATTGAGGTAGGTAGGATTTGTTGGTACTGGTTAACTTTATTTATTACCCGACTGCGTCAGAAGGAGGGTAATGTTTTTCGAGCTTACGTATGTATGTATGTGGTTATGTATGTGGGTATGTCCATATCTTTGGCACGCGCTACAGCCTAAACGGCTGGACGGAGTTTGACACATGAGGTGTCGTTGAATTTATCAGAATTGTGCTAGTGACATAGGCTATATGAATTTTCAAAATGGCGGCTTAAGTGGAGAAAAAAAGATGGAGCTGTGCATATTTTATTTGTTATCTTAACAATATGAAAACAAAATATCATATGAAAGGTCGTAAAAAGACCATTTCAAAAATATATATATCATATAATGTTTATATTACTGTTTACTGTTGTCCTCGCCTGCAGCACCATAGAGTATTTAAAATGTTATATAGATAGAGTGATACTTGTTTTTCTGTTTTCAGTTCATTAATTCTAAGCAGTCGGGTTATTTGTTTTTATAATAATATTTTTTTTGCTCCTTATTTCTACATCACAACGCAGAAGAACATATAATAGAGACATAAAATGCATTAAGTAGAACTGGTACAAAAGGCGGCCTTATCGCTAAATAGCGATTTCTCTCAGGCAACCTTAGGCTTAGAAAAACATTAGGACACTAGGTTTTTTCGTGTAAATGGAAATAAAAAAGACCAATAAATAAATTATCAAATATTTAAAATTAAAAAAATATAAAAAAAGTAACTCTGCCTATCTGTCCCGTTACGCCGTGAAATAAAATTTGGTACACAGATATTGTAGAGCCTGAAAAAGGACATGGGCAACTCTTAATTTCGAAAAAAGGGTTGTTAGATGTTAAAAGGGGGGATGAAATTTGAATGAAATAATCGTCATTTTTTAAAGCTATAAGCTAAAAACGTATTTTTAGTTACTTTGTAACGTTCTAAAATTATAAGGGGGTTTAAATAATTTAAATATTCCCTACGGAACCTCCTAGAGCCACGCGTCCAGTAGTTGCGATAGCAATTGCGCGTGCGCATCTATAAAAGCGTCGTATTATTCGATAAAAAGAGATGCGTTGTTCGACTACCTGCGGAAGCGGTCAGTGACCCTTATTAAGAATTCGTTTTCGCGGACCCATTCGAGCGCTACGAGTTTACTAGTCGACACTTAGTTTACTTTGCTGCTGCGAATTAAAAATTAATTAGTGAATACCTATTACCCGCTAGGGTAAGTCCCTTAATTAATTATTATTTAATATAGGTAAGTGCATAATTACTGTAAGGCTGTTTAGTGTTCCTGTAGTGTTTGTTCACCGTCGCTGGGCTTGGACAGGTACTACAGGGCAAGATGGAGGGCACCTCTAATGCCTATCCTGCTCTGGGATTCCAGGTTCGTCGTTCTTCTTCTTCTTCTTCATCTATTATCTACTTTGAGCGGATTGCTACCGGCCCCTTGGCAAGAAACGATGGGCACCCTACAGACAGCCTAGCTGGGATCGCTGGATCGTAGCAGAACCGGAGCGTCCCAGGAGTACCTACCAGACCAGTGTCGTATCTACCCTAATCTCATAACGGTGTGGCCAGGTGGAGAAGAAGTAAATGCACTATTGACTCACGACCCCTGAGTTTTCTTTCACCTACCTACCTGTGGTGGGCCCCCCCCGTCACAACTTGATTAGATAATAATAAATATGACATTCAAAGTTTAGAAAAATTAGGCTGCCGTAGTAACTAATTCCAGGCGGACTGAGTGGCGGGCAAATGCTAATATACAATGTAATTTGGTAAGATTCTTACACGGTCAACAACAAACTGGCTTCCGTGTTCCTTCTCGTCTGGGTGAATGCCTTCAATGCGCTCGTACAGCTCAGGGTCTGCGCCCAAGAAGTGGGCTTGAGATAACACCATTGGCAAATCTGAAAGCAAAATAAAGAATAGATACAGGATATCAATCACGTATTATAGAGAGCTTCGTTGGTTAAAATTCAAAATTCTTTTATTTCAAGTACTTGGTTTATACATGCATTTTTGAAACGTCATGTTAGACTATTCGTAGTGACTTTATCACCGGTTTGGAAGGCAGGTCAGGTTCCGTGGTTTGCCTATAATGCATCGGATCAAGAGGTGTTAGGTTCGATTTTGGAGTTGAGCTAAAGAAATATTGAGTTTTCCTTTCTTCCAAAAAAATTCTTAGGCGAATTCTTGAGCTCGAACTGGGATAGTTGATGGTTGATGAAGTAGGCCTGACCCTGTAATGGACCATTAGAATAGCTCGGCTATAATAGAAATTCTGAAAAAAAATACCTTTGCCAGAAATTGTAAATTTTAGGTTATTTTACTTTCCGGATAACAACATAAAGATCAGTTGATATTATTATATCGCTATTAAAGCGGGCAAACGAGCATGCAGGTCACCTGATATTAAGTGATTACCGCCGCCCATGTACATTTGTAACGCCAGAGGCACTTCTTAAGCATTACCGGTCCTTAAAGGTTCACAGCCCCGAGGGGTCCCCTGGCAACCGTTAGGCAAATAATGACAGCTGTCATTATAGCTCCGTCGCTACCCGGGTAGCCGCGGGCCTCAAAGAAGGTTTGAATGTCAGGCCCACAGGGGTTAAGGAAATGGTTAATTCACCCCTCAAATACCCACGTGTTAAAATTCAGGAAACATCGCTACAGGAAGTTGATTTCATGGTTTAAGAGTGCGCGACAGAAAAGATCTGGAAAATCTGAAGGAGGATCATACATAAATAATGAGTGGTATTGCTTGTAAATAAATAAATACTAACTGTATAAACATGGAGATAAATCAGATATGCCATTTCTACATCCGCTCCGACCACAGAGACACTCAGTGGTGGCGCCTGCTCTGAAGGTGTCGTTACTGAAACTGTACACGAAGGCCTGAGGACTGTACTCCGTGGCGGTGGAGCCCGTCAGCTCCAAGTCCAGCATCCGGCAGAAGACGTTGCGGTACACTCGCAGTTTAGTTTTGGTTGTCAAGCCTGGGGGGTAGGCTATCCCTTCATATGTGTCTTCTAAGGTGTTGCAACGAGTACTGTGGGATGTAACAGATTTTTTTATCGAATACAAGTTGGCCGCTGACTGCTATCACACCTGATGTTAAGTGATGATGCAATCTAAGATGGAAGCGGGCTAACTTGTTGGGAGTAGGATGAAATCCACACTCCTTTTTGGTTTCTACACGACATCGTACCGGAACGCTAAATCGCTTGGCGGAACGTCTTTTTTGGCAGAGTGGTAACTAGCCACGGCGAAAGCCTCCCACCAGTCAGACCAAGACAAATTAAGAAAAACCTCAATCTGCCCCGCCGGGAATCGAAGCCAGGACTTCCGTCTTATAAATCCACCCCGCTTACCTTTGCGCCACAGAGGTCGTCAAAAATATAGATTAAAAAACTGCCTCGTTGGACTAATGGTTAGTCTTTATTGCTTATTAATCATTACAACCCTTGACTGCAATCACACCTGATGTTAAGTGATGATGCAATCTAAGATGGGAGCGAGCTAACTTGTTAGGAGTAGGATAGTATTCACATCCCTTCGGTTTCTACACGACGTCGTCGACAATCGCTTAGCGATACGTCTTTAGCGGTAGGATGGTAATTAGGAACGGCCGAAGCATCCCACCAACAAAAATCAGATCATTAGGTCACGTGGCCCTGAGATCCAGAAATATTTAGCTGTTCTCTCTTTGAAGAAATTCTCAATCTCATCCCAAAGCTGGAAAATGGAATCCGTTCCCCGAAAAGCATACGTACGTTAATTCGTTTGATCTATCTATGTATCTATCTAATATATAAAATTCTCGTGTCACAGTTTTCGTTGCCATACTCCTCCGAAACGGCTTGACCGATTTTTACCAAATTTTGTGTGCGTATTCAGCAGGTCTGAGAATCGGCTACTATCTAATTTTCATCTAATTTTTTTTTAATTTTTAATGCAAAACAACGTTTGCCGCGTCAGCTAGTCTATATATGAATATGTATGTTGTCTGTCTATATGACATTTATATGTATAATATTTACCGTTTACTCGGGTTGTCATATTCCCACACATTCAGTCCTTGAGCGCCGTTTAAGCTCTTAATCCTGAACTTGTCCTCACTTGTGATCCCAGCCTCTATACGAGGAATTCTGGACTGGTCGTACAACTGCAAATCAAATAGTTCATTACAATTATTTGTAATAGTTGAGCACCGTAATTAGTCTTATGCTCGAATACTGAAACTTCACTCAAGCTCTTATATCACTGAACATCTCGTCTTCAAATTCGTGTAGGTACTCAACACAGGTCCCATAGTAGGCCGGTAAAGTAGGCGTTAAAAAGTTTGGGATACTTACCCTATCTAAAACCCCCATTTTACTGAAAGTGATCCAGCCAGGTAGGACAGTGTTTCCAAAAGTGATGAGTGGATCCTCGTACCCCCACAGCAGGCTGTGTACGTCCATGTTCATCAGGGCGGTGGAGCGTGAGCGACTAACCAGAATGTTGAAGGCGGTTCTTGTGAAGTACGGGTGGTCTGACAGCATGGATGCCATTGCCTGGAAGATAGTCGCTTGTTTTTATACTTCGCCCACGAGCAAAACAATGTATTGCATCCTTCCCAGAACAGGCTCGTGGGAGGTTTCAGCCGCAGCTAGTTACCACCGTACCAACAAAGACGTGCCGCCAAGGGATCTAGCGTTCCGATACGATGTCGTGTAGAAATCGAAGAGGTGTGGATTTTATCCTCATAACAAATAAACTCGCTTCCATCTTAGATTGCATCGTCAATTCATCACTTACTATAAGGCGTAATTACAGTCGAGGGCTACCTTATAATGAGTAAAAAATAAAAGACTGAAATTCGGTGCGCATGCGTTCGAAATAGCGCGCTTTGCTATAATAGCAACTGTCACACTGTCACAGATTTTATTAACCGAAAGCCTAAATTTTTGTAGCCAATTCCATTGAACTTTAGGAAAATAAATAGCTTAGTGTTGTTTCAAGTTTTATTTTGAGTCAATTACGAAATAAGAGTGGAAAAACTTGTCGATAGCACTCTGCATTGTTAACAGTTCAGATATAGGTATTTTGTTACTTGGAGCATCAATAATTAGCAAGTTATTTTTATAGTTTCTACCTATTAGCAAAGTCTGAAGAATAATTAGACACAGTTTATTAATAAGTAACAATATGATAGGTACTCTGCAACTTGTAGTTGAAATATTGCCGCTTTTAACATTAATGATTTTCAATTTATAGTTGACGAGAAGTCGCTCGCGGTTTCACCCGCGTAACTCCCGTTCCCGTTAAAATTTTGTGATAAAAAGTACCCTATACTAAAGCCAAATTCGATTGAGAATGCTTGTCAATAAACTGATTTAAAATAAAGGTAGAAAATGCAACACATTTTGTGCCTAATAAATTTGAAAGTATGTTTTGTTTTTGTATAAAATCTTATTTAAAAGATATTGAATATATTAATTAGTTTTAAGCTTACTTATCTTATTTATTATCGTGAATTCGTCATTAACAAATTAATTAAAAAAATTAGGTGCAAAATGACTAGTAATTTCTACCTTCATTTTTAATTTGTTTGTTGACAAGCATTCTCAATCGAGTTTGGCTTTAGTATAGGTGTTATTCTGATGTATAAGCTATATTATTGTAAAGTTTCATCAAAATCCAGAGACGAGACGAATATCTTAGCATTCCATGGATTCACCGTGCGGGTGCCGGGTCCATCGCGTGGCTGAGAGAAAAACTCCGAACAGAGCCCGAGACTTGTGACACGGGTGTAGGTTTAAAAGAGTACTCTTAGTGACGTGGGTCAACACTCACCGCCTCTGTTCAAGTTGTTCTCCCTGCCCAGCCAAATTCGGAAGGACCCTACTAGAGCAGCTTTGGACACTCGTTCCAATATGGAGCTTACTGCACTTCTAGTACAGTAAGCTCCATATTGGAACGTAGCTTTTGCGTAAAATAGTAATAAACATCCATACTTACAAACTTTCGCATTTATTGCATTTCTGCGGAATGCTTCAGATTATTTTTGTCTGTCTGCACTATTTATATGTTCCCTTACAACTCCCAAACGGCTTTGCCGATCCCCGATATTATAACACGAAAATGTTTCTAGTGTTAGCATTTTAAAATATTGGAATATGTTACCATAGACAATACTATATGATATTGTCTATGGTAACGTAAGGTAATCTTCTGTCTACTGACAAATGATTCGAAAGGACTCGATTCCAGGCCATAAAATAAAAGACAAGAATTGACATGTTAGAATAGTCGAATAGTGTATGGCACTGTTCTTTTGGTTGTTACAAAGTATGCATATTTTTAGTGTAATATTAATTATTGTAATTGAGTAGTTTTGTAATTCATTTAAAAGAGCATGTGTCGAGTTTTTCTGGCCGCGTCTTTTCTCGTCACGGACTGCTTTTTCGATGCGGCGGTAGATAAAAGATTATGAAAGAATAAAACTATTTTTTAAAGACATCAGAATATTATTTAAAATCCCGCTGCAACCAAGACTAGACAAAAAATTGTTTAGAAAATGCCCTTCCGGTTCAAATTTTCAAATCGAAAGAAGAAAATACCAAGTCAAATTGTGTTCAATATTCGACAGGAATGCAGGAGTTTGAACAGCTGTAAGCCGTTCTCCAGCCCGAGCTTATAATATTAATAGGATCTGCTCGTACCTAATTTTAATGTAGAAGTTCAGCACAAACAGCTTTGTGTGTATTCATTAAAGAACAGTTAGCACAGAAAATACTTATTCTTAAACTACTATAATACTTTTTAACCGACGAAAAAAAACGGAGGAGGTTCTCAATTCGACACGTATATATATTTTTTTTTTATATGTATGACCACGCATAACTTTTTACACAGTTATCCGATTTTGATAATTCTTTTTTTATTAGAAAGGACATATTTCCAAGGTGGTCCCATTGTAATCACGTTAGGGTCGGATGATGATATCCTGGGGAAATTGAAGGAACTCTTCAAATTTTGGAGGCACGCTTACGGCGATTTCGGTTTTTGTCTCAGTATCGGTAGCTTTTTGGCTACTAGTGCCGTATAATATACTATGACAGGAGTTATATATATATATATACTATGAATAGGAGTTGGTGCTAGCCAAAGTTTCTACTTTAAGGACGTTACCTAGAACCCACAAACTGCTTTACTACGTAAAATAAATGTTTCTTAAACTTGGCTGGCACCGACTTCATAGATATGCTTAAGTAAATTAAAGCAACTTAATGACACAGTTATTTTTTACTTTTTAGTGCGTTTTGAGTCGGTTCTATTTTTTCGAATATAATGACGATTTACGACTTTCGGCGCGTAATGTTGGATGGGATCGTTCGCGAAGAAGTGGGACCTGTGTACTACCAGGACCTCGTGAGCTCGGCGGCCAACTTCGGCAAGCTACGGGAGTTCGCGCACCATTGGCATAAGAGGCGGAGCGTCTCGGAGCGATGAACACTGTGCAGAGGTGATGTGGAGCTGCTTCGGACCGCGGCGTCACGAGCGAGTCGCGTTGTGTGCCGTGCATGCCCCAGAAAGGGGAGAGTGTACATTAGGGACAAGGACGAGATGACAAAGAACTTGTAGGGAGTCAAGAAGGCGGCCCGGTGATGAAACGCGAAGAGAAGTGCGGATTCCGGGTTGCCCTCCCGAGATTGGGCCCAAATGACCGAGAGGTTGAAAGGCCCATGGGAGGTGGTGGGTTCTATTTTTTGTTAAAAATTTTTATTTTCTAAAAAGTCCATCTGGTCAGATAGAATAGATATCTAGTTCAATTTATTAGTGCGCGCGACACTATGTAAGTATGTATGCGCGTGTAACAATACAGCTTTAATTTGTGTGGCAGTGACGCTTCCTAGCAACACGAGTCACGCACACAAAGTCACTGTACATATACAAGTGTTGCCCACATAGTACCGCGCACACAAATGTCTTGAACTTTCTATAGGTATTTAGAATAAAGGTAATTTACCAGTAATGCAGAGTTAGGCGTGGTGACGTTAACCAAGTGAGGGTCCCCGATAGAGCCTTCTGGGACGAATTTCGTCCACAATTGAGGCGTGTACCGCATCACGCCCGCCTCCTCGTCCAATTCCAAATGCCCATTTCTTCGGTACTCCCTGAATTGAAGAGTAATTTTACATTACAATACGATTATTCAAATAGTTGCAATAGTTGACTACCGTACTTACTTTTATTAGTACTTATACTAAAGCCAAACTCGATTGAGAATGCTTGTCAACAAACAAATTAAAAATGAAGGTAGAAATCACTAGTCATTTTACACCTATTTTTTTTAATTCATGACAATAAATTAGTTTAGTAGGTAAGCTTAAAACTAATTAATATATTCAATGGCATTTAAATAAGATTTTTTAAAATAACAAAACATAATTTTAAATTTATTAGGCATAAAACATGTGGAATTTTCTACCTCCATTTTACATTTTAGGTTAGTTAGTAGGTAAGGTTACCGCCATGTAGAATGTTGAATCATCTGTCATTGTTCCTATAGTTGCTTCAGTCAATGTTCTTATTGTAAAAAGCTCTAAAAAATCAACATCTTAAGAAACTTTCGCTTCGCTCTTGGATCAAGGGTCGGATACAGAAGGCAGTTGTCCTTCAAACAGCGCGAATTGTGAGGAGGCTCCTCACTTTCAACCTCTGTAGGGGAGACTTAAAGAATAAGAACTTGTAGTCGTAAAAAAAAAGAAGGGATGCTGTATTCTGGTTTGAACGGCGTAGTCGCCGGTGTAATTACTGGCATATAAGGCCTATTAAAGACGCACTTTATAGAACGTGGTCCTTGTTTGGGTCAATCAATTATTACTATAAAATACTTTTTTTACCCGACTGCGTCAGAAGAAGGGTTATGTTTTTCGAGCGTATGTATGTATGTATGTATGTATGTATGTATGTATGTATGTATGTATGTATGTATGAATGTATGTATGAATGTATGTCAATTTTGCTTACATGCTTTATGGTGCTGCCGGCGGGGACTAACGTAGTTTTGGTAGATCTTTCTTTCTCCGCAGAAATTAAGTAATTTGTCCCCGCTTGCATCTCCATAAAGTATTTAGAATTTTATATAGATATAGTGATCCTTGTTTTTCTCTTTTCAGTTCATAACTTCTAGGCAGACGGGTTTTTTGTTTTTATAATAATAATTTTATTTAATAATTACAAGTTAGCTCTGGACTACAATCACTTCTGAATGGAAGCGGGCTAACTTCGTTAAGAAAGTTTTAATTTTAATCGGCCCAGCTGGGAATTGAACCCAGGACCTCCGTCTTATAAATCCACTGCGCTACTAAGACAGTCATAAAGTCTTACCGGTAGATAAAGGGCCCGACTTCTTCCAGCTTCAGCTTTTCATCCTCTCCAGATAAAAACGCATCTCCGTTGGTGACGTTGAAGACGTACACGTGTATGAAAGCTCCAGGGAACTCCTGCAGTAGCATCTTGTGGATTTCCGACCCTTGCGTAATTCTTGTTGTCTGTAACAAGTTGTATAATTAAATAAATTCTTCACTAACTGATTAAAATATAGTCGGTACCTTAAACCAACGAACTTATATGAAACGTGGCGAATGGAAGGATATAGTCTCTGCCCATGTGTATGAATGTATGTATGTGTGTGTGTGTATGTGTGTGTGTGTGTGTGTGTGTGTGTGTGCGTGCGTGCGTGCGTGCGTGCGTGTATGTATGTATGTATGTATGTATGTATGTATGTATGTATGTATGTATGTATGTATGTATGTATGTATGTATGTATGTATGTATGTATGTACGTATGTATGTGTGTGTGTATGTATGTATGTTACATACATACACAACATCACGTGAACATGTGTTGAACGCGTTGAACATTTGAATAATTAACTATCGATTTTGCTTTTAGAAGTTTTTTTCATTACAGTGGCATGAAAAGCTAGATGACTCAAAATTGTTATTACTTTATTATACAGTACAATAAAAGTAATTATGTACGGTGAATAAAATTGTGAGATAAAATTAAAACCCGACCAATATATACAAAGTTAGTTATAGGAGAGGCGCTTAAATCGGGGAGTAGAGGTCTTCTGTCCCTTTCTCGCAAAATGAAAATTTGTTCTGACTTCTATGGCGCTACTCTGTTATGATGAGGTCATCATGACAGAGTATACCCACCTACCTACATACCCGCGCATACCACTGCGCCACGGAGGTCCGTGGCGCAGTGGTATGCGCGGTGGATTTATAAGACGGAGGTCCTAGGTTCGATTCCCAGCGGGGCAGATCGAGACATTTCTTAATTTGTCTTGGTCTGGCTGGTGGGAGGCTTTCCCCGTGGCTAGTTACCACCCTACCGACAAAGACGTACCGCCAAGCGATTTAGCGTTCCGGTACGGTGTCGTGTAGAAACCGAAAGGTGTGTGGGTTTCATCCTACTCCTAACAAGTTAGTCCGCTTCCATCTTAGATTGCATCATCACTTAACATCAGGTGTGACAGCAGTCAAGGGCCAGCTTTATCGATAAAAAAAATGTCTGGACACTAAGGCTGTTTCTGTCTAACAATTCATATTTAAATCTTATAACTTTTGTATAATTTGATCAATTGAATTACGATTTAGCGTCTCGGCACGATGTCGTGTAAAAACCGAAAGAGATGTGGATTTCATCCAACTCCTAACAAGTGAGTCCGCTTCCTACTTAGATTGCGTAATCACTTACCATCTGCTGTGATTGCAGTCAAGGGTTAACTTGTAATGAACAAATAATACTCACATAATTAATGAAAAGTTGTTGAGTGTCAATCAGCAGCGATATCAAAGGTAGAACCAGCAATACAAATCCAACAGCGATCAGTACGTAGATCTTCACTGAAAAAAAAAGAAATTGATATTTTTAATTTTTTCATCATCATGAAGAAGAGGAGAGACAACCGATGGTTTAACATTCTTTCCGAGACACGTGGGTGTAACACTAATAAATTCTAATTGAGTTTACTGAAAATTACTTAGAACAGCATTATTCCACAACGCGACACAGGATTCGAACTCAAGCCTTCGTGATCGAAGCCGTACTTCTGTTGACTAACTTAGATAGGGTAACGCTTTGCATCATTAGTCTTTTCCTTTTTTAACCGACGAAAAAAAACGGAGGAGGTTCTCAATTCGACACGTATATATTTTTTTTATGTATGACCACGCATAACTTTTTACAGAGTTGTCCGATTTTGATAATTCTTTTTTTATTAGAAAGGGCACACTTCAAGGTGGTTTCATTGTCATCATATTAGGATCTGATGATGATATCCTGGGAAAATTTGAGGAACTCTTTAAATTTTATAGGCACCCTAGCAGCGATTTCGGTTTTTTGTGTAAGTATCGGTAGCTTCTTGGCTACAAGTGCCTATAATATAATATGACAGTATTGTACGAGTACGTTACGTGGCGATAAATCACTAAAAAGTAAGAAATAAAATTTTTTAACAAAAAATAGAACCGACTCAAAACGCACTAAAAAGTAAAAAATAACTGTGTCACTTAGTAGCTTTAATTTACTTAAGCATATCTAGGAGTCGGTGCCAGCCAAGGTTTCTACTTTAAGGACATTACCTAGAACCCAAAAACTGCTTTACTACGTTAAATAAATGTTCCTTAAACTTGCTGGCACCGACTTCATAGACATGCTTTTTTATTTTTTGTTAATATACCTACTATACTAGAAGATAATCTATCTCTGTGCCATATTTCATTCAGATACGCTCACAAGTTAAACCTTGGTTGACTAAAAAATAGTAATAAAATAATACTCGTTAAGATTTCTTTAATTTTTTTTCTTTCTGTGTAATTTTCTTGATTTTTTCTCTCATAAGAACCTTCTTCTGACAACAGAAAATCGAACAAAAAACAATTAGCGAAATCGGCCCAGCAGTTCTCAAGATTAGCGCTGAGTAACACATTCAGTGATTCATTTAATAGACCTACTCGTGGGAAATTTTAATTTAAATAGCAGCAAACTTAAACTAGCATACGCCCGTAACTTCATTCGCTAATGTACTTTAAAGATATAGAAAGGACTTCATAGATATGCTTAAGTAAATTAAAGCAACTAAATGACGCAGTTATTTTTTACTTTTTAGTGCGTTTTGAGTCGGTTCTATTTTGTTGCCAAAAAGTGTTATTATAATATTATTTTTTTACTTTAAAAATTTTGTCTGTTTTTTCCGGCTAATCTCAATCAACGTTTAAACCTATTCTATCGAGACTTTCACTCACTAGCTAATGTTATAAGGAATAACTTTTATTATAGTGATTTTATTTTAATTTAATTCAACGCGAACGAAGTAGCAAGCATCATCTAATTTTTTATTTTTATTGACTACAAGTTGGCCCTTGACTGCTATCACACCTGATGTTAAGTGATGTTGCAGTCTAAGATGGAAGCGGGCTAACTTGTTAGGAGTGGGACGAAAATCCACACCCCTTTTGGTTTCTACACGACATCGTACCGGAACGCTAGATCACTTGGCGATACGTCTTTGTCCGTAGGGTGGTAACTAGCCACGGCGAAAGCCTCTCACCAGTTAACTAACTTAACACTTTGTGTGAGTGTGCACACATTGCTACTCGTTACGTAGTAATAGAACTCACATTCTTGCAGGTTTTATTTCACACTTGCACTGTAAGCGTTTGAAAAACAAAAAACGACGAGCCATCGTGGATTGACCAATCTATAATGAGTGCCATTACTAAACGAGCGGTTATAATGTGTTTGAACAACACTTGCAACAATGTTTCGTAATTTAGTACTATATATGTTTATGCTAAGTAAAATCATATTATTATAATAAAAACATACTATTGATGTGACCTCAGTGATTTGCTAGCTAATAATTATGAATAAATGATGATTTAAATTAAAGTTGAATTGTTAGTATAATTACGACCTCTCGAATTAATTTGACGACCTCCGTGGCGCAGTGGTATGCGCGGTGGATTTATAAGACGGAGGTCCTGGGTTCGATTCCCGGCGGGGTAGATTTAGATTTTTCTTAATTTGTCTCGGTCTGGCTGGTGGGAGGCTTTCGCCGTGGCTAGTCCACTACCACTCTTCCGCGAAGCGATTTTGCGTTCCGGTACGATGTCGTGTAGAAACCGAAAAGGGTGTGGATTTCATCCTACTCCTAACAAGTTAACTCGCTTTCATCTTAGATTGTATCATCACTTAACATCAGCTGTGAAAGCAGTCAAGGGCCCGCTTGTCGATAAAAAAATAAAAGAAAACCCCGATAAAAGTTGTAGTTTACCAATTATCTTGGAGCCTAGATTTTAAGCTCTTTGAATTTTTTTGGCTGGCGCGAGGCTTTCGCCGTGGCTAGTTACCACCCTACCGCCAAAGACGTACCGCCAAGCGATTTAGCGTTCCGGCACGATGTCGTGTAGAAACCGAAAGGGATCTAGATTTCTTCCTCCTCCTAACAAGTTAGCCCGTTTCCATATTAGATTGCATCATCACTTGTTCTCTTAGCGACTTTCTGATTGTAAATGTAAATTTTTCCGAGTATACTCATGCCTTTACATTTGATACCCAGATTAAGGGAGTTATGAATTCAAAATTTCTTTCTTCTTTCTTTCTTTCTTTCTATTTGTAGTGACTCTACCACCGGCTCGGAAGGCAGGCCCTGTTGAGAAGAGCCGGCAAGAAACACAACAGTTGCTCTTTTTATAATATTATCAATTTTACAATATTAAGCGTGTGGTTACATACAAGTTTTTCACTTCCTGTGTGAAGTTTAAAGCCGATCCAATTGCCTTTGAACATCTTTGTCATTTAAAAAGAAAATTGTGATCTGCTATTTTGTAACGGCAGCCATTTTGGACCGATTTTCATCAAACAAAGCTATGAAGCACCGTAAGGCAACTTTGAAAGTAACAAACCGCATTGAAATCGGTCCATGTTTTTGAGCGCTAGGATGCTACAAATACACACACAACACGTCTTAAGCTTACATCCGTGCCGCAAGTCTCAGACTCTGTTTTTCTCTCTGCTACACGATGGACCCGGCATCTATACTCGGAATTTTAATTCGATTCCAGATTTGACAATTTCAGTGTTGCAACGTTACGACTAGTAAGAAATAGTGACGTTGCGAAATTATTCGATATGGAAATGGAATATTTCCGGATCGATTCTTCTCGTTTATAATTTTACTCTCGTAAACTAAGTATATCAGAAAATTGAATATTTCTGAACCGATAATTTAGTTTTGACCATTAATTAACCATCTGAAACATTTCTTTTATAATTGTGTGTGAAATAAATAAAAAAATTGATCATGAAGAACATGACAAATAAAACAGATAGATGTATTATGGTAATAATTTATTTTATAAATTGTCGTCGTCATCGCTATCGCTATCGCTGTCACTTTCTGTAACATTTATTATAAATGTGTCTGTGATATTGTCAATTAACATATCTAGGCTACTCATTTTTTCCTCTTCTTTGACAACATGGGATACGCATTTAGACCATTCGGCAGCCGTAATTTTTTGAATGCCTTCCTGAAATAAATTTCTCACGTCTGTTAATTTGAAAGTTTTATTATTTTGAGCTACATGCCCCTTTACCTGCGCCCATATCAATTCGATAGGGTTTAGCTCGCAATGGTAAGGGGGCAGTCTTAAAACCGTGATCCCATGTTGTGCTGCCATTTCATCTACAGCGTACTTAGTAAAAGACTCGTTGTGTGGAATCAGTTCTAATCCGCGTCTTTTTGTGATGTACTTGGCTGAGGATCCATTTTGATGGAAAATCAAAACAAATATATTCACTCAAAGTTCACAAAAAACTATAAACGTAACAACAAACACAACGTAACAACACTTTCACAAAAACTCAACAGAATAACTAAATATCGATTCGCAATGAAATAGGATATTCGTGCAGTCAGACTGGGAGAATGAAGCCGAATGACACGATAAACAAAATGGCGATAGCTGCACGAG
This sequence comes from Mycalesis mineus, assembly GCA_034621355.1. Lineage (NCBI taxonomy): Eukaryota > Metazoa > Arthropoda > Insecta > Lepidoptera > Nymphalidae > Mycalesis > Mycalesis mineus. Next base: position 2,292,290 of record CM067890.1, on the reverse strand, counting down.
CGCGCACGGGTTGCCAATACTGAAAAATATCTAGGCATTATAAGTTTTGTTTTTAATATAAAAACAAAAACATTAACTTTTTATAAAATAAAGCAACGATTACTAATTAATAAATAATTATTTTGAACAATGATGAATTTATTTAAATAAAAATCAATAATTTAGTCTTTAATTGGCACACTGATAGCACACACACTAATTGTTTATCGATTTTTGTGTTCCTCACTACACTATTATATGTGGTATCATTATTTCACAAAATGACAATAGCTAATGTCAAATCTGGAATCGAATTAAAATTCTGACTATACACGGTGAATCCATGGAATGCTAAGATATTCGTCCTGTCTCACATCATAAATCCGAAGTAATTTGGGTTTATCTTAACGGTTCTACGTACCCGTTTCTGTTCGGATTTTTCAACTTTTCCCAGAAAATAACCAACCAAACAATATTTTTCTAAACGGTATTATTATATTACAATTATAATGAACAAATATACCTATTTAATGATTATAAGTTTTTAAACAATGATGTGTAAACAATGATTATAATTAGTGATTACACGTAATCGCTAGACTTATTGACCTCTTTTAGTTTTTGAAGTAATATTTTCGTTTGCGATTTGTTTATATTTTTCAAGTCTATTTTATCAACTCCGAACACTTCGTAAAGTTTATCCCACGACACGCTTGACTGCGGTGGTACGGAGAGACGCGCTGAAATAAAATTATTATTATAAAAACAAAAAACTCGACTGCTTAGAAGTTAAGAACTGAACAAAAAAATAACAAGGATCACTATATCTATATAAAATTCTAAATACTTTATGGTGCTGCAGGCGTGGACAAAATACTTTACTACCTAGGAAAGCAACATCTACCAAAACTATGTTTGTAGTCGCCTGCAACACCATAAAAAATTTAGAATTTTATATAGATATAGTGATCCTTGTTATTCTTTTTTCAGTTCTTAACTTCTAAGCAGTCGAGTTTATTGTTTTTATAATTATAATTTTATTTGAGACTTTTTAGTTTTAATTTGTGATATAGAAATGACACGGTACACTTGGTATACTTTTTGACATTTTTTGTTGAAACCGTAATATAAACATGATATGATATTTATATTTTTTAAATGGTCTTTTTACGACCTTTCATTTGATACCCATATTGCTAAGATAAAAGAATAAAATACACACATCCCCCCTTTTTCCCCCATTTACAGCCGCCATTTTGAAAATTCATATAGCCTTTGTCACTTCCACAATTTTGCCAAAATCAACGACACCTTACATGTCAAAATCCGTTCAGCCGTTTAGCGTGCCGAAGAAATGGACATACATACATACATACGCTCGAAAAACATTACCCTCCTTCTGACGCAGTCGGGTAAAAACCATGCTTTTATGCTTGCTTAAAGTTAGCAAATGCATCTGTTCACATTTGCCAGCAATAAACTGCTTCGTTGGTCTAGTGGTTAGCCTATGTGGCTTCGATCACGAAGTCCTGGGTTCGATCCCTGGGTCGGGTCTTGGAATAATTCTGAGCTTTTTCATTCTTCTATGAAATGTTCAGTACATTCCTAGCCCGGAGTCTGGAAGTTGGCGGTGTTACATCCCCGTGTCTCGGAGAGCACGTTAAGCCGATGGTCCCGGTCATTATAATCAATTTTAATAGGCCTTTAATAGGCTGATAATGATGATGATGATGATGAAGCATGCATGCTTGATGCATACTCATAAATAAGAAAGCTCAAAGCATGTTCACACGCGCTCGCAGCTCGCCCCCTTCCACCCGCGCCTCAGGTAGCATGCGCGAAAACCAAACGTCGGTTGATTTTTGAGCATGCTCTAAATAAGCATGCTCAAAGCATGTTCACACGCGCTCGCAGCTCGCCCCCTTCCACCCGCGCCTCAGGTAGCATGCTCGAAAACCAAACGTCGGTTGATTTTTGAGCATGCTCTAAATAAGCATGCTCAAAGCATGTTCACACGCGCTCGCAGCTCGCCCCCTTCCACCCGCGCCTCAGGTAGCATGCTCGAAAACCCTCTCACCAGTTAACTAACTTAACACTTTGTGTGAGTGTGCACACATTGCTACTCGTTACGTAGTAATAGAACTCACATTCTTGCAGGTTTTATTTCACACTTGCACTGTAAGCGTTTGAAAAACAAAAAACGACGAGCCATCGTGGATTGACCAATCTATAATGAGTGCCATTACTAAACGAGCGGTTATAGTGTGTTTGAACAACACTTGCAACAATGTTTCGTAATTTAGTACTATATATGTTTATGCTAAGTAAAATCATATTATTATAATAAAAACATACTATTGATGTGACCTCAGTGATTTGCTAGCTAATAATTATGAATAAATGATGATTTAAATTAAAGTTGAATTGTTAGTATAATTACGACCTCTCGAATTAATTTGACGACCTCCGTGGCGCAGTGGTATGCGCGGTGGATTTATAAGACGGAGGTCCTGGGTTCGATTCCCGGCGGGGTAGATTTAGATTTTTCTTAATTTGTCTCGGTCTGGCTGGTGGGAGGCTTTCGCCGTGGCTAGTTACCACTCTTCCGCGAAGCGATTTTGCGTTCCGGTACGATGTCGTGTAGAAACCGAAAAGGGTGTGGATTTCATCCTACTCCTAACAAGTTAACTCGCTTTCATCTTAGATTGTATCATCACTTAACATCAGCTGTGAAAGCAGTCAAGGGCCCGCTTGTCGATAAAAAAATAAAAGAAAACCCCGATAAAAGTTGTAGTTTACCAATTATCTTGGAGCCTAGATTTTAAGCTCTTTGAATTTTTTTGGCTGGCGCGAGGCTTTCGCCGTGGCTAGTTACCACCCTACCGCCAAAGACGTACCGCCAAGCGATTTAGCGTTCCGGCACGATGTCGTGTAGAAACCGAAAGGGATCTAGATTTCTTCCTCCTCCTAACAAGTTAGCCCGTTTCCATATTAGATTGCATCATCACTTGTTCTCTTAGCGACTTTCTGATTGTAAATGTAATTTTTTCCGAGTATACTCATGCCTTTACATTTGATACCCAGATTAAGGGAGTTATGAATTCAAAATTCAATTCAAATTCGTTTATTTCAAGTAGGCTTATTTCAAGCACTTCAGAAACGTCAAATTGGACTATTTGTAGTGACTCTACCACCGGCTCGGAAGGCAGGCCCTGTTGAGAAGAGCCGGCAAGAAACACAACAGTTGCTCTTTTTATAATATTATCAATTTTACAATATTAAGCGTGTGGTTACATACAAGTTATTTATTTCACTTCCTGTGTGAAATTTAAAGCCGATCCAATTGCCTTTGAACATTTTTGTCATTTAAAAAGAAAATTGTGATCTGCTATTTTGTAACGGCAGCCATTTTGGACCGATTTTCATCAAACAAAGCTATGAAGCACCGTAAGGCAACTTTGAAAGTAACAAACCGCATTGAAATCGGTCCATGTTTTTGAGCGCTAGGATGCTACAAATACACACACAACACGTCTTAAGCTTACATCCGTGCCGCAAGTCTCAGACTCTGTTTTTCTCTCTGCTACACGATGGACCCGGCATCTATACTCGGAATTTTAATTCGATTCCAGATTTGACAATTTCAGTGTTGCAACGTTACGACTAGTAAGAAATAGTGACGTTGCGAAATTATTCGATATGGAAATGGAATATTTCCGGATCGATTCTTCTCGTTTATAATTTTACTCTCGTAAACTAAGTATATCAGAAAATTGAATATTTCTGAACCGATAATTTAGTTTTGACCATTAATTAACCATCTGAAACATTTCTTTTATAATTGTGTGTGAAATAAATAAAAAAATTGATCATGAAGAACATGACAAATAAAACAGATAGATGTATTATGGTAATAATTTATTTTATAAATTGTCGTCGTCATCGCTATCGCTATCGCTGTCACTTTCTGTAACATTTATTATAAATGTGTCTGTGATATTGTCAATTAACATATCTAGGCTACTCATTTTTTCCTCTTCTTTGACAACATGGGATACGCATTTAGACCATTCGGCAGCCGTAATTTTTTGAATGCCTTCCTGAAATAAATTTCTCACGTCTGTTAATTTGAAAGTTTTATTATTTTGAGCTACATGCCCCTTTACCTGCGCCCATATCAATTCGATAGGGTTTAGCTCGCAATGGTAAGGGGGCAGTCTTAAAACCGTGATCCCATGTTGTGCTGCCATTTCATCTACAGCGTACTTAGTAAAAGACTCGTTGTGTGGAATCAGTTCTAATCCGCGTCTTTTTGTGATGTACTTGGCTGAGGATCCATTTTGATGGAAAATCAAAACAAATATATTCACTCAAAGTTCACAAAAAACTATAAACGTAACAACAAACACAACGTAACAACACTTTCACAAAAACTCAACAGAATAACTAAATATCGATTCGCAATGAAATAGGATATTCGTGCAGTCAGACTGGGAGAATGAAGCCGAATGACACGATAAACAAAATGGCGATAGCTGCACGAGCGCGCACGGGTTGCCAATACTGAAAAATATCTAGGCATTATAAGTTTTGTTTTTAATATAAAAACAAAAACATTAACTTTTTATAAAATAAAGCAACGATTACTAATTAATAAATAATTATTTTGAACAATGATGAATTTATTTAAATAAAAATCAATAATTTAGTCTTTAATTGGCACACTGATAGCACACACACTAATTGTTTATCGATTTTTGTGTTCCTCACTACACTATTATATGTGGTATCATTATTTCACAAAATGACAATAGCTAATGTCAAATCTGGAATCGAATTAAAATTCTGACTATACACGGTGAATCCATGGAATGCTAAGATATTCGTCCTGTCTCACATCATAAATCCGAAGTAATTTGGGTTTATCTTAACGGTTCTACGTACCCGTTTCTGTTCGGATTTTTCAACTTTTCCCAGAAAATAACCAACCAAACAATATTTTTCTAAACGGTATTATTATATTACAATTATAATGAACAAATATACCTATTTAATGATTATAAGTTTTTAAACAATGATGTGTAAACAATGATTATAATTAGTGATTACACGTAATCGCTAGACTTATTGACCTCTTTTAGTTTTTGAAGTAATATTTTCGTTTGCGATTTGTTTATATTTTTCAAGTCTATTTTATCAACTCCGAACACTTCGTAAAGTTTATCCCACGACACGCTTGACTGCGGTGGTACGGAGAGACGCGCTGAAATAAAATTATTATTATAAAAACAAAAAACTCGACTGCTTAGAAGTTAAGAACTGAACAAAAAAATAACAAGGATCACTATATCTATATAAAATTCTAAATACTTTATGGTGCTGCAGGCGTGGACAAAATACTTTACTACCTAGGAAAGCAACATCTACCAAAACTATGTTTGTAGTCGCCTGCAACACCATAAAAAATTTAGAATTTTATATAGATATAGTGATCCTTGTTATTCTTTTTTCAGTTCTTAACTTCTAAGCAGTCGAGTTTATTGTTTTTATAATAATAATTTTATTTGAGACTTTTTAGTTTTAATTTGTGATATAGAAATGACACGGTACACTTGGTATACTTTTTGACATTTTTTGTTGAAACCGTAATATAAACATGATATGATATTTATATTTTTTAAATGGTCTTTTTACGACCTTTCATTTGATACCCATATTGCTAAGATAAAAGAATAAAATACACACATCCCCCCTTTTTCCCCCATTTACAGCCGCCATTTTGAAAATTCATATAGCCTTTGTCACTTCCACAATTTTGCCAAAATCAACGACACCTTACATGTCAAAATCCGTTCAGCCGTTTAGCGTGCCGAAGAAATGGACATACATACATACATACGCTCGAAAAACATTACCCTCCTTCTGACGCAGTCGGGTAAAAACCATGCTTTTATGCTTGCTTAAAGTTAGCAAATGCATCTGTTCACATTTGCCAGCAATAAACTGCTTCGTTGGTCTAGTGGTTAGCCTATGTGGCTTCGATCACGAAGTCCTGGGTTCGATCCCTGGGTCGGGTCTTGGAATAATTCTGAGCTTTTTCATTCTTCTATGAAATGTTCAGTACATTCCTAGCCCGGAGTCTGGAAGTTGGCGGTGTTACATCCCCGTGTCTCGGAGAGCACGTTAAGCCGATGGTCCCGGTCATTATAATCAATTTTAATAGGCCTTTAATAGGCTGATAATGATGATGATGATGATGAAGCATGCATGCTTGATGCATACTCATAAATAAGAAAGCTCAAAGCATGTTCACACGCGCTCGCAGCTCGCCCCCTTCCACCCGCGCCTCAGGTAGCATGCGCGAAAACCAAACGTCGGTTGATTTTTGAGCATGCTCTAAATAAGCATGCTCAAAGCATGTTCACACGCGCTCGCAGCTCGCCCCCTTCCACCCGCGCCTCAGGTAGCATGCTCGAAAACCAAACGTCGGTTGATTTTTGAGCATGCTCTAAATAAGCATGCTCAAAGCATGTTCACACGCGCTCGCAGCTCGCCCCCTTCCACCCGCGCCTCAGGTAGCATGCTCGAAAACCAAACGTCGGTTGATTTTTGAGCATGCTCTAAATAAGCATGCTCAAAGCATGTTCACACGCGCTCGCAGCTCGCCCCCTTCCACCCGCGCCTCAGGTAGCATGCTCGAAAATCAAACGTCGGTTAATTTTTGAGCATGCTCTAAATAAGCATGCTCAAAGCATGTTCACACGCGCTCGCAGCTCGCCCCCTTCCACCCGCGCCTCAGGTAGCATGCTCGAAAATCAAACGTCGGTTAATTTTTGAGCATGCTCTAAATAAGCATGCTCAAAGCATGTTCACACGCGCTCGCAGCTCGCCCCCTTCCACCCGCGCCTCAGGTAGCATGCTCGAAAATAAAACGTCGGTTGATTTTTGAGCATGCTCTAAATAAGCATGCTCAAAACATGACACACGTGCTACTAATGAGCACATGCTCAATAAAAGCATGCGTTTGTGCTTGTTATGAGCACGTCTGTCCGTACCTTTACTTAATGTTTAATAATAATTCCATAAAGTCGAAGGAAAAATGATTTATTTCAAATAGGCTTAGTTAACGAGTCCCTATTGAATGTCGTGTCACTATAATAATAATAATATAATGTAAGGTCGGAAACTTTTTTAAATGTATAGGCTAGAGCTTAACTGCATCACGCTTGATGGTAAGTGATGATGCAGCCTATGGTGGAACGCGCTTGCCTAGAAGATATTCTCTCTAGACTTTAAGGTATCCATATTGTAGGTTGCAAGGAAAGTGGAAGCTGGAAGGACATCATTGGCAGTGCGGTACCGTACCTATAAGAAATGAGGAACCAAACCACCCAATACGCATCCAAGTGATATCGAATACGAAACGGTGTAGATCTCTGAAACTTAATATTATCAAACCCGCCCGCGCCCGCCAAACCGCATTGAATCGGCGTGGTGGATCTAAGTTTCTTAATCTTTCTTCACTTAGGAGGTTCTGGCTGTATAGTAGGCCGAACGATTATGATACTGTATCAATAAAGATTGACTGCCTCGTTGGTCTAGTGGTTAGCCTATGTGTGTCCAATCACGAGGTCCTGGGTTCGATCCCTGGGTCGGGTCATGAAATAATTCTGAGCTTTTTCATTCTTCTATGAAATGTTCAGTTCAAGCATGGAGTCTGGAAGTTAGCGATGTTACACCCCCGTGCCTCAGAGAGCACGTTAAGCCGTCGGTCCCGGTTACTGTCATCAACATCTGCCCATCTGCTAGATATGCTCGCTAACCCGCATTGGAGCAGCGTGGTGGGTGTACGCTCCATATCCCCTCTCCTATAAGGAGGAAGGCCTGGCCCTGTAGAGGGCCGCTAATAGGCTGATAATGATGATGATGATGATGATCAATAAAGAGGTGATTGTGACGTCACTAGAGCTTAAACAAACGCAGAAGCTCTCTGAGGGCGTAGGCAGTAATGCTCAGTTCTCGACCTTATTTGAGTCCTTTAAAATGTTACAGTTTTGAAACAGGTTGACCAGGTAGATGCCTTTGACCGTCTGGGAATAGCTTCTGTTTGCGACTACGCTCCTGTGGCGAGTTGACATACTTGTAAAGTAACGAATACGTGGCTCATTGGTGCTTGGACTGTCCCTCTTCTCCGCTACTGACGCCGCTCGTGCTTAACGTTTTAACTATTTGTTAATTACTCAGCATTTCTTGTACCACTGACACAGATTGATTTGAAACTTTCATACTGACTCATTTCACGATATTCCCTTGAGAACGGGATCTATGCGGGTGAAGCCGCGGTGCACAGTTAGTTATATACCTATAGTTAGGATTACTTACTTGTTACGCCATTTTCCTTATTCTGATCGTTCTTCGTCTTCGGCGTCATAGCTATTCTTTGTCGGCGTCTAAAAGATTTAAATAAATTAATCACTTTATATACTGTCATGTCAATAAATTTTTTTTAAATACATTTAAAGGCCTGGAATCAAGCTTTTTATGGCCTTCATATAATGAATCAATTAAAAATCAAATAAAAATAATATCACAAAAATTCAATATGTAGTTAACTATAGCTATATATATTCAAATTAACTATTTTTAAATTTTTTTATAGTTCCATGGCTTTGGCAAAAAACAGATTTCCTTATTTTCGCCTGACTACTACTGAACAGACCGATATTCGTTTAATTTTCACTAATATATAGAGAGATTTCTGAGAAAGGTAAGGTAGGTAGTATATAATTTGTTAATGGTTTATTGAAAATCAGTTGTAATATAACGATAATTATTGCTGCCTTAGCCCTTTTAGATATAACAAAATAGCTTTGGCCGTGGCTAGTTACCACCCTACCGTCAATCAAATATCTACCGCCAAGCGTTTTGGCGTCCTGGTGCGGTGAAAAGAAGGTGGGTGGATTTCATCTTGCTCCTAACAAGTTTGCCCGTTTCCATCTTAGATTGCATCACCACTTACCATCAGGTGTAATTACAGTCAAGTCAGTAATAAATAAAAAAAATTAAAACTGGAACGGGAAAAACGCCAAAAGATAAAAAACAAGTTGGGTGACGATTACCGTTATAGGCATTAAGTAAGATCAATCTTTTATAATTAAAATCCTTTATTATTTAAATTATATATATTTTATAACTTAAATGTAATAAAAGCTAGATTTAGAATCGTTTTTCCTAGTAGAAAAACAGGTTTTTAAAACTTATTTTTTAATAACTGATTGGTTTAACTGATCAATGCTCCACACGTGCACGCAAGCTTACACGTGCGTGATTTAGAATTTAGAATGTTGGCATCACTTAAATAAATTAATAAAATAAAATAACCTTTTAATTTTTTATTTAATAAAATAAAATTAATGTTAAAATAAAATTTTATAAATTAAAATTAATAAAATAAAATTAACAGATACAAACTAAAGTAACAGATAAAAAGCTAATAAAAATTAAATAACATGGTTTTGTCAGCAAGTTAAAATATCATGTGTTCGGCAATTTAAAAATTATACATATTGTACTTAAGAAGTTTTAATATTAGCGCGAACCCCTCTACCAGTAAACTCTATCTGAGGCTTTTTCCCTCCAAAGTTTTCCCATCGTCCCTTCAATGTCACTCGAATTTCACTCGCTCGAAATATTTGCTCATATTCAAAATTACTTATTTCGAGTAAACTTAGTTTACAAGATTTTTGAAACGTCAAGTTAAACTATTTACTCTGACTCTACCACCGACTCGGAAGGCAGGTTGAATTGAGAAGAACTTGCAATAATGAATTTATTACAGTTACAGTTATATACAGTTTTTCTTTTTTTTTTAAATCATTAAAATCTAGTTTTGTTTAATAATCCGTAAAAAAACGGGATAAAAATTATTCTGATGTATAAAGATATATTATTGTAAAGTGTTATCTAAATTTATTCAATAGTTTTTGCGTGAGAATAAGTTTACAAGCACTTTAGCAAGTTTAGCAGGATGTAACACTTTGAATAAGTTTAAACTTATGCATTGGCAGATTTGACAACCTCCGTGGCGCAGTGGTAGGCGCGGTGGATTTATAAGACGGAGGTCCTGGGTTCGATTCCCGGCGGGGCAGATTGAGATCTTTTTTAATTTGTCTTGGTCTGGCTGGTTTTGGCTGTCGCCGTGGTTAGTTACCACCCTACCGACAAAGACGTATCGCTAAGCGATTTAGCGTTCCGGTACGATATCGTGAAAACCGAAAGGGGTGTGGGTTTTCGTCCCACTCCTGACAAGTTAGCCCGCTTCCATCTTAGACTGCATCATCACTTAACATCAGGTGTGATAGCAGTCAAGAGCCAACTTGTAGTCGATAAAAAAAAAGGTAAATTTACACTCAACTCTACGACAGATTTTCCGAAGTTACCTATGTAAAGATAATGGATGAAAGAAGATTAACAAAATAGATTTAAGAGGCGAGGGTAGATAGAAATGTTGAAAAAGGAAGGCCAGGCGAATGTTCCTGGACCAATTTCAGAACGGTTTAAAGAATGGCCATTTCAAGAGTATCCTAAACTGTCGAACTTGTATTAAAGGATTAATGAGAGTGGAAACAGCTAAGAAAGTATGCAAGGACCGTGGCAAATGGAAGGACGTACTCTGCCTACCCTTCCCCTAGTAGAAAAAGCTAAGAAAGTATACAAGGACTGTGGCAAATAAAAGCCTACCCTACCCCTATGGGAATGAGATACCATATATACAATCGCCAGTTAGAGCCAGCTAGCGCTAGTTATTTACGGTTAAGTCGGTGCGTAACTTAATGTTAAACTGCACTCGGCAATAAAAAGCACTCGAGACTTAATAACATCTAATAAAATGCACTATTAAAACCGTAAAACCAGAGCATGTGCTAAGTGCTTGAATTATGAGTAGGTACTTACTTAACACCGAAGTTTCCTTATCCGGGATGCCCAATGCGATATCGAGATATAATGAATATTTAGTAGTTTTGTATACAGATTTTTGGTATCATTTCGATACCAAAAATTTAACGCACCTACCTATTTATTTCAAGATTTATTTTTGTTTATATTTTTCCACCGAAATGGTAACATAATCTGTGTAAAAGTGAACTCACTTAGATTAAATCTTCAGGGTCTTGTAATATTGAAATAACCGTTTTTTACTACATGCATAATACGAATACGGTAAATAAACCAAAAAAACATTTTATAAATTTTTAACTGTCTGTTTGTTCCGGCTAATCTCTGGAACTACCAGTCGGATTGTAAAGAAACCTATTGTGTATGATATCCAGACGCATACCTATTTATTTAAAGATTTATTTTTATTTATATTTTTCCACCGAAATCATAATCTGTGTAAAAGTGAAATCACTTAGATTAAATTTTCAGGGTCTATTCATATCTGATGGAAATTTTGTGCCGCATATCAGATGCGTAGCATCAGAACACAAACAATTTAATTCAAATTCATTTATTGCAAGTAAACAATTTGGAAACGTCAAATCTGTCAGTACATGGAGTGACTCTATCACCGGTTTAGAAAGAGAATGTTACAATTTGAATTTTATAATCTACAATCTTGGTAATCCTGTCTTGTGTGAAGATATTACTTGCCTATTGCTTCCAAGAACCTAAGTTGTTAACAAGATGATCAATTTTTTAACCGACGAAAAAATACGGAGAAGGTTCTCAATTCGACACGTATATTTTTTCTTTTTTTTTACGTATGACCACGCATAACTTTTTACAGAGTTGTCCGAATTTGATAATTCTTTTTTTATTAGAAAGGGCATACTTCCAAGGTGGTCCCATTGTAATTATGTTAGGATCTGATGATGATATCCTGGGGGAATTAAAGGAACTCTTCAAATTTTGGAGGCACGCTTACAACGATTTCGGTTTTTGTCTCGGTATCGGTAGCTTTTTGGCTACTAGTGCTATATAATAGTACGAGTAGGTTACATGGCGATAAATTACTAAAAAGTAAGAAATAAAATTATTGCATAAAAATACAACCGATTCAAAACGCACAGAAAAGTAAAAAATAACTGTGTCATTTAGTTTCTTCAATTTACTTAAGCATATCTAGGAGTCGGTGCTAGCCAAGGTTTCTACTTTAAGGACGTTACCAAGAACCCACAAACTGCTTTACTACGTAAAATAAATGTTCCTTAAACTTGGCTGGCACCGACTTCATGGATATGCTTAAGTAAATTAAAGCAACTAAATGACACAGTTATTTTTTACTTTTTAGTGCGTTTTGAGTCGGTTCTATTTTTATGTAAAAATTTTTGGTAATACAACATTCACTTTCCACTCTCAACCAATGATGCGTCTAACATACACAGCGTTTGTTCCACGTCCGTCGAAGCAACGTAACATTTGGAACGTTGCATACTTATGTGCATTGTGATTGTAGCGTTTAGACTACACGTAAATTCAGCGGAGACACAGTACACATACTGTGTACAGGCCATTGTAGTTGCTGAACACAGAAACTGAATATACACTCGTAATGTGGCAAGTCTTTAACCGAATGAATCCGTTGATACGCTCGACGAAACCATCAGATGTGTGGAGACCTTTACTTTATGTTTTGACTATTATGGCACTTGTTGTGATAATGCAATTAATTAATTGTTTATTCAACCTTTATTTTGCTAATTTTGCTAATAAATAACTGTAATCTATTTCTGCACCCGTTCAGTCTTTCCAGCGCGATCGAGAACGTTTGCATCACTACATATATATTATAAGATTAAATTCTATGTTTGTTTGTATGTTCTCGATAATAATGTGCCAAACTTTTGTGTAGGTTAATTGGCTGAAACTAAGATGATCGCGATTGACTTAAAGACTACTCAACGGATTTTTATGCGGTTTTCACGAGTAGACAAGATGATTCTTAACTAATGCTTTGATGGCCGCTTGGGACTTTCTTTGAAAACGCTACTTAAACCTTTTGAGGTATAACAAAACAGAATATGGAAGGATTATTACTTTTTGTTAAAACTGCAATAAAGTATATCTTAAGGTTATCTTGCTATACTTTAAGGGAAGGGTTACGTAAATTTTTTCGTGTTCTTTTCCTTGCGGGTGAAGTGGCGGGTGTCAGCTAGTTATTAATAACATTATGTCATTCATAATAATCATTCATACACTTTTGTTTATCAATAACGCTGATCCAAATGCCAAGATCACGATAGTGTTTTTGTATGCTATAGGTTACGCGTGTTATCAACCCGTTCAAGACTGATTAGGCTCCACCAGGTCGGAAAGACCATTGCCAGATTGACGCGCATAAACACAGGGCAATAAGTGACCCGTGAAGGGTTAACTAAGTGTACAGCTTGGTATCACTTTATTGTAACTTTATTTTAATTGAGACAATTAAGCAGATATTTATAAAACCATTGTTGTAAGCAATGGAAAATATTATTGTGTGACCCAACTATAAATAAACACACTTAATAAATAAGACACACTTGCTGACGGCTTATTCTGCTTTTCCACCACATCCATATATACATATAAATAAAATTAAAGTGTCTATTTGTAATATTGAAATAACCGTTTTTTACTACATGCATAATACGAATACGGTACATACACCAAAAAAAAAGACGTGTGGCACTCGGAAAGTCTAAAGCTATTGCATAAAAGTAAGAACATCGGCTACTTGAATTGCGGAACACCGGGTTGATGTTGGCTTTTTTAAATTTTTATTTTTTTAGTTTTATTTTATTTTTTGTAAGGGGTAGTAAGGGGATAAAAACATGCAATTATAAATATATTTTGTAATTTAAATGAAAGCAATGAAGACCTAATAATTTTAGACAATAAATGAGAAATTAATAAACATGACATTCAAAGCTTAGAAAAATTAGGCTGCTGTAATAACTAATTCCACGCGGACGAAGTCGCGGGCAAAAGCTAGTTTTTACATATAAATAAAATTAGAGTGTCTGTTTGTAATATTGAAATTACCGTTTTTACTACATGCATAATACGAATACGGTACATACAACAAAAAAAAAACATTTTATCAATTTTTAACTGTCTGTTTGTTCCGGCTAATCTCTGGAACTACCAGTCGGATTGTAAACAAACCTATTGTGTATGATATCCAGACGCATACGGAGTGACAGTGGTACAGTGAGTACCCTTCTGACAGAATCAAGGCAAAGACGCCATTCATGAAGCTTCTAGTAAAAAGAAGGTCACAAAACACAAGAAAAGTGGTTAAAGGTCATTGAGCTTGAGATAGATTAGATAAAGGGACTAGACGAGGTCGCTAAGGTCGGCGCTATCTTGTGTTTAATGTTCCGCGTCCATCGATTGTATAAACTGTTATTACATTTTTTATATTGTTTTTGATAAATACGTAAGTGATGTAATTATGTATTGAAAGACGTATGACAAAGATACACTTCGTGAAGAATTCATGCTAACAGGCATGCTCCGAAGATGGACAATAAGAGCGACAGACAGAAAAAAGATAGATGCATTTGAGATGTGGTGTTGGAAGAAGGATGCTTCGTATTCCGAGAACGGCCAAAAGAATAAACGTCTCAATCCTGAATCAGCTGCGAATTGACACTAGACTCTCAACTATCTGTTACTAGAGAATTCTAAGTTATTTTGCTGACATTGCCCGCCGCTTTCTTGGTAATCTAGATAAACTAATATAATATAAAAGTGATGGGCAAGGTGGAAGCGAAACGACCACGCGGCCGATCTAGCCGCTGGTCAGACCAGGTGAAGTCGCTTAAGGGCGTTCCCCTTACAACAGCTATCAGAAGAGCAGAGGACCGGACTGAGTGGAAGGAGATTGTAAACACCGTAACAAGGGCACTGTAGTGTGGACATGACCTTCATGAATGAAGAAAGCGACGAAGATGGATCGATGGTGGATTTAAAAGACGGAGGTCCTGGGTTCGATTCCCGGCGGGGCAAAATAAGATTTTTCTTAATTTGTCTTGGTCTGGCTGGTGGGAGGCTTTTCGCCGTGGCTAGTTACCACCCTACCGACAAAGACGTACCGCCAAGCGATTTAGCGTTCTGGTACGATGTCGTGTAGAAACCGAAAGGAATGTGGATTTCATTCTACTCCTAACAAGTTAGCCCGCTTCCATCTTAGATTGCATCATCACTTAACATCATGTGTGATAGCAGTCAAGGGCCAACTTGTAGTCAATAATAAATAAAAAAGTCATAAATTAGTTTCCCCGGTTCTGTGCTTTAGCAGAATACAAGAAATAATTTGTGGGACTGAGCTGCAATGGAGAAACATCCTACAAAAACTCAGTCTAAACTGTATCGGAGAAAACTAGGCTAATCTCTGAAACATCTGGTCCAATTTTGACAGGACTTTCACTCGCAGATAGCTAATTTAAAAAGAGTATCTTTATTAATCCTTAACAAGTTGAAGCGATACTTCATCTTGGGCTACCTTCATTTTAGGCTAAATGAATGCTTAACTGAATCACGGCCGAGTAATCTCAGGAACTACTTTTAGCTCGAATAAAAATTATTTCAGTGTTGTAAGTAATAATAGTAGATTGTTATACAAGAGGCTAAAAAGAAGCATTAGGCGGGGCTAGGGAATGCAATCCCGACTCGAGATTGCAAATTCGAGATCCCGCAGGATTAGAAAAATCAATCCCGCGGGATCCCGTCTTTCCGCGGGATCCCGGGATAGTTTTTCCTTCAGTAGTGGAACACAAGACTCAGGTGACATACTTCCAAATACGCGTGCCAGACCAATATTCCAGTAAGTAGGCTGACTGTTAATAACTGTGTGTACATTAACATTTAAAAAGCGCCGATTCATTCCAGATGTCCATTCATCTAAAGTAAGTGTAAACCTGTAGTCTTCAACTTTAGTAGATCTGCCGTCACTTTCATTTTGAGCTTCATTCCATTATTCATCACAATTTCTATAATTGTGTTTGGCGAAGAAGGTAATTTGTAACCTTTTGCGACAAACAGACTCTTCATGTCCTCAGAAGTACAGAACTATCTGAACGCCAAACCATCTTTGGCTACCATTCGAGAAATCAACAACTCTTTTGTTACGTTAGTATCGGATGGAAAATAATCACTGATTTTCATTTTTTTTCTGTGGTGTTTCGTGTTTTTATGATCTTCTACACATGACGTGTAAACCTTTTGTAGACCCGGATGAGGTTTTGAGAACACTTTACACAAGTTGCATTGAGCAGTCAAATGATTAACTGTTGCACTCCACGTACGCTTGATTTTGATTATTTGTCGACATTTTAAGTATTAACAAACTAACACATATAAGAGTCCAATAGTTTTGTTTATTTAACTCACATAACAATAAAAAATGCGTAATTTACGAAAAAATAAGCACTACAACTGCACAACTAAAACAATGACCAACGTAAACAAACAAATAACTGTCTCTCCGCGGGTGTTTACTTCTTCCTCACTTACTGACACAGTTCTATATTATCCGTTCCACTACTCCCACTCGTCACCTATCGCTAATATTCGGAAATATTCGAAATAGTTATTTAACGATGTTTGGCGTTCCTGTCGCTGGCGGACATGTGTAGCGTCGCTGACTACTGCCGCCCAATCCCGTCAATCTCGAACGGGATCTCGTCATATGATGCGTCGGGATTGATCCCGAAAAATTACCCGAGATCTCGCGAGATCGGGATCCCGCGGGATCGGGATTGCATTCCCTAGGCGGGGCCAATAAAAACCGGGTTATAATGGGTGTTTAGTTCCACGTCACTCTACTTTTCACTACGATTGCAATAAAATAAAATAATTTGAATTTCTCAGAAAATCAGAAAGAATTAACGTTAATTGCTTTTTTCAATTCTTACTACAGACGTTGCTTGCAACTTCACAAAGGATCCTCGCAATCCACAGACAGAATGCCGCTTTCATTTCCATTTTCAAATTTTGACGTGACAACGTCTTATAATTCGATAAAGCCGGCTGCACGCACGAAAAAACATGACGTCATGCGTCGTTACCTCACTTTGAGGCGTTCCATGTAAGGCTTGAAGTGCAAGCGAGAGCGCGGAACGAGCGACAAAGAAGCACAATCGGCGGAGCAGCGTTCGACATCCGTCTATTAAACATTTTAATTTACACTCATTTATTTATTTACAATTATTTTTAAAATTTTTAACAATGCTTATAAAAGTATAAAAAAAACACTATTAAAAATTTATAAAAAAATTCATAAAACATAATTATTAAATATGTTAATTTTAAATTAAAAATTAATATATTTATTATAAATTTAAAATATAAATTTATAAAATCAAATCAATTATTTTATCAATTTAAATTAATATTTATAAAAATATACTTAAATTAAATATTTTAATAACCAATTAAATGCTACCATTCCATCAGTATTTTCCTAAGACATTGTCACGTTCAACTATCGTCAGTAAACCGACTTTACAGACAACCAATTTTTATCAAACATTTAAGACCTTATTTAAGAATGATGGTTCTATTTACGAATAAAACCTTTTTCGTATTACAGTGGGCTGGTAACCTTTTGTCGGTTACCACTCCACTGTAATATAAAAATACAAAAATAATTAAATAAAATTACTTTAGCTCTTAGAGCTTGTATATTTTAATGTGGAACGATAAAATGGTAGACTTCTTGAGTAAGAGTAGTGAAAATTATTTTAGTTTTGGATAGTCAAATAAATGAGGAAGAGTGAAGACTATAGAAAGACTTATCTTTAGGATTTATCCCCTCTCCTAAAAAGAGGGAGGCCTGGCCCTGTAGTGGGCCGATAATAGGCTGATAAAATGATATATAGGTCTTAGGCTAGCATTAGGCTGTATAATTATTACTCGCATGTGCATAATAATTAAACCGCCACCCGCATTACCCCGCCGACATCTTTGCACGTGCATACACCATGTAAATGCAACCACATATGTAAATAGCTCAGAAATAATTATCACTACAATACTCTAATCAAACTTACAATAATCAAATCCTGTTCCTATAGACTTAAAAATATATGTATTAAAGATGAATCTGTTAAAATACAACGCAAAACGAGTTTATTTTTACACGCTTTTTATTAGCTTCACTTGTATGTCAGTCAACTCTCCGTGGGTATTCTGCGCACCTGCGGCCTTCCTTGGTTCTGGTAGCCGTTTCTCAGGCTCCCTCTCCGAAATTGAACTCTGATTCCCCGTATTTATAATATTTATAAATAATTATTTTATTCTCACTAATAAATAAATTACTAGCGACTGTGTGGCCGAGCGGTTTAAGTGCTAAACTGCCCGTACAACAGTCGCTCAGGCGTGGGTTCGAAACCTGGCAGTCGCAGTTTTTCTGCGACTTCCAAGGCTCGCTCCCGTGCCGACTGTACTCTGGCCAGGTTTCTGTGGTTTCCTTGGTCACTGTGCTAAGGGTGGGACACAGGCAAATGCGGGTACAGATTGTAAGTAAAAATAAGAATTGTAAACATCGAATGTGAATTCGACGTCGACGCTTACTATGAAAAATAGTATGAATATTTTTGATAATCAACAAATAATAGTTTAAAAAAACTAAAAAATCACGCTTTTATAAATAAACCAAACTAAAAAGTAAAAAATAAATAATAGTTTAAAAAAACTAAAAACACGCTTTTTATAGAAACACAAACTAAAAAATAGAAAATAAATTTTAATAAATTTAAATTAAGAATAGTGTTAAAATTTTCATTGACTATAAATTAATAATAGTGTAAATAAAAAAAAAATATTTTATTTAAAAAAAAAGCGTGGGGTGCTTTTTAAGATATTACCAAAATGATAATCACTCTACTCATATCTGTCAATAAAATATTTATAACTATATTGACACCATGCACCCCACGCTTTTTTTAAAATAAAATAATTTTTTTTTATTTACACTATTATTAATTTATAGTTAATGAAATTTTTAACACTATTCTTAATTTAAATTTATTAAAATTTATTTTCTATTTTTTAGTTTGGGTTTCTATAAAAAGCGTGTTTTTAGTTTTTTTAAACTATTATTTATTATATTGAGACGAAGCTGACGAACATCTTAGCATTCCATGGATTCATCGTGCGGGTGCCGGGTCCATCGTGTTGCTGAGAGAATAACTCCGAACAGATTCCGAGACTTGAGACACGAGTGAAGATTTAAAAGGGATCCTTTTGTGACGCGCTTCAAATCTCACCTCCTGTGTTCAAGTTATTCTCCCTGCCCAGCCACTTTCGGAAAGATCCAACTAATCCTACTAGAGACAGCTTTGTATACTCGTTCTAATATGGAACTTGCTGCATTTCTAGTAAGGTCTTTTAGCAGGTCATAGAGTTATTCTGCGGGTATATCTCTCGCAACCACTTCTACTGCGTATAACCTAACCACATGGCCATAGTTTAGTTGTTTCATAATATTTATTCACTTTGAATACATGGTCTTTAGGGATGTTTGTGTCCCATGGCACTGTAAGCTTAATAAGTACTACACGTTTGATTTGTCCGGTCTAGATAGCTAAGTCTTCTGGGATTTTATAGTGCTTTTTATACGTGTCCATTAATATAGTCCAATCAGGCGCAGAGCCAATAAAAAGGATTGAGTAAGGCTTACTGCTGGAATTCGTCCTTGAGCCTGCTTGGACGAAGTTAATTTGCTTTTATTTGTCGTCAATCCTTTTTGAGCTTTAAAAACTGTAAGGCTTGTACTTGTACCTTATATTTATCACAACAACCGTAAGATCAAATTATGCAAAATTGAAATTCGTGAAACAAAGTTTTTTATATTTATTTTTTTAACTTTTATATAACTTGTTTAAAATATATTTTAAGGAGTTGAACATCTATATTTCATTATATTTCTTGTGATACCTATATGCTCTGTAACCTAGTATACCTAGCTAGAGGAAAACTGCAGAGTTATCAACTTTACGACCTCTATATGCAGTAGTAAGCGCGCATGGATTTATTAGACGAAGCTCCTGGCTTCGATCACCGGTTAAGCCCATGGAGCTGGCTGGAGTGTTTTTTTTTATAGACTACAAGTTGACCCTTGACTGCTATCACACCGATGTTAAGTGATGCAATCTAAGATGGAAGCGGGCTAACTTGTTAGGAGTACGTACCGGAACGCTAAATCGCTTGGCGGTACGTCTTTGTCGATAGTGTGGTAACTAGCCACGGCAAAAGCCTCCCACCAGCCAGACCAAGACAAATTAAGAAAAATCTCAATCTACCCCGCCGGGAATGGAACCCAGGACCTCTGCCTTATAAATCCATCGCGCATAGATACCACTGCGCCACGGAGGTCGTCAAAATTTGTTTGAGTTGTGAATTTCATGCTACTCCAAACAAATTAGCATCTTCCATCTTAGATGTCATCACTTACCATCCGGTGAGACTGCAGTCAAATACTAACTTGTAATAAATAAAAACCTTGCTTAAACATCACATAACATACTTCCTGAAAACAATCAAATTTTACAACATACTTTTTTAGCTAAAGTAATTAAACATCCATTTATTTTAAATTGCAAAAATTAAACAATAATTAATAAGTATGAATTAATTATTCATAATTATAATCTTCCTTATTTTCCCACATTCTATTTTAATGCCTTTTGTTTCTTTGTTTATTTACTTTAGATTATTTTTTGCGGCATGCGAAAATGATCTAAAGTAAGTAACGCAGTACTTGTATACTGCGTTCTCACTTCCTATGCGTGTGTTGTAAGAATCTATCTATAAACGAAATATCACGAAATCTCTAGAGTTTTCCACTCCATTGACTTAAAATTTTGGGAATTTAGGTTCCTAAGAACAGTATTCCAACTTCATACAAGCGGTCGAAGCGCGAGCTATACCTACGCGCCTCGATCTCGGTATGCGCTCGACATGCAAGACAGCCTCGGCTGTGCCGCAGTTATAAAACTAAATGGAAACACAAAGTAGTACATGTTATTAAAATATTGGAGCCGTAATATTACCGTGGTTTAGTGGTTGGAGCTGTGCACTGAATATGATAGATCAGTCAATTAGCAATACTAGCATTTTATATTATAATATATACAGGTTAAATCACATTGTTAAACTTACGCATCGATACGTACAAGCTATTAGCCTGGGAGATCTTGTCATAAAAACTTGCCTAGTTTTAATTACATTTGGCTTTAAATGTAGTTTTAAGACAACGTCTGACGTTAATGTGTTTTAACTTAAAGAACAAAAAAGCTTTACTAATGCAAAAAATTATTAATATAAAAATAAAATCACGACTGCTTAGAAGTAACGAACTTACTGAAAAGACAAAAACAAGGATCACTATATCTTAATAAAATTTTAAATACTTTATGGTGAAGCAAGCAGACAATAAACGCAGTTTTGATGGATCTTTCTTTGCCTGCATATCCTATATATCTTTAAGATTATTAAATAATTTATTTTGATAAGGATTTAAGTGTAGTTGTATAAATAATGACGTAAACTTAATCATATGAATTAAATGATTTATTACAGAGTCGCGCTTTATAGAAATTTTGTAATATCTCCGAAACTATATAACTAATTAACGTACTGTAAGAGGCAAATCTTATCTCTATAATATCTTTGTGATTATTAAATAATTTATTTTGATAAGGATTTAAGTTTAGTTCTATAAATAATGACTTAAACGTAAGCATGTGAATTAAATGATTTTTTAAAACACAAAAAGTTTTAATATATCTACCAAAACATAAAAGATAGATATATGCTATCGCGGACTTTTTGTAGAACTTTTTAAGATGCATAAAGTTTTCATACAATGTTTTCAATTATATCCAATAGCTAAAGCAGCGCATGTGTTTTAAGCTGATTTAATGAATTTCACAGTTCAACTCGCGCGACAAAAACGGGATAACTCGGGTAATATATACAAAATAAATATAAAATATAGCCTATGACACTCACCGATAACGTAGCATTCTACTGGTGAAAGAATTTTTTAAATCGGATCAGTAGTTATTATATATATTATATTAGCCCCGACGGAACTTTACTTACAAACTTAAAAAACTTTACCTCTTTATAATATTAGTATAGATTTAAAATTCAATATAGATATAGTGATCTTTGTTTTACTGGTTTCAGTTTATTACTTCTAAGCAGTCAGGTTATTTATTTTTATAATAATAATTTTATTTCAATCATTTTAGTTGGTAGTCCACGGATGCCACTACAGAAATGAGAAGCGTGTCAAAGGTCTGGCGCAACACGGTATTTGGCGGAACAGGACAATAAAACCATATTCAGAACCTATTGGCGTAGTGGTATGCGCGGTCGATTCATAAGACGGAGGTCCTGGTTCGATTCCCGGCGGAGCAGATTGGGATTTTTCTTGATTTGTCTTGGTCTGGCTGGTGGGAGGCTTACGCCGTGGCTAGTTACCATCCTACCGACAAAGACGTACCACCGTCGACGTACGTACCGTTTTCATCCTACTCCCAACAAGTTAGCCCGCTTCCATCTTAGATTGCATCATCACTTAACATTAGGTGTGAACAGTCAAGGGCCAACTTGTAGTTGATAAAAAAAGTACATTTTGTGAAGTAAGAACTAGAGCAATAAATATAAATTTAAGCAACACGTGTAATCAAAAAAAATTGTTCAGGCTATGACCGAACCGATGGTAAATAAACTACTAATAGTGTACAATGACGATTAAAAAGTGCTTGCAAAATAAGCCTACTTGAAATAAACGAATATTGAATTTTTGAGTTTCTCAAAATATACTATTTTTCAGAACTTAAGTGTTCCAGTAAACTTGCTAAATGCATGTAATTACACCAGTAAACCATATCTTCAGACTAATAGCACTAAACGGTCACTAAACCTCGATGTCCACACATCACCTCACCTCACGAACTTCATGGAAGGCCAGCTCGGTGTATTGACGGGCAGTGCAAAATGCAGAGTGAGGACCTTTTTGGGATCACATCACAGTTTAACATCCTGCATAGCGAACTTTATAATAGGTATATATTTTTTGTGTGATGTGTCTCCTAAATAAACATTTTTCTTTCTTTCTAAAACACCGCATGCTGATCGGTAGCCAGTGGTGGCGCAAGACCTAAACTTGGTGTCGACAAGATATATTTCGCAAGAAGAATGAAATATAAAAAAAAATTTAATAAAAAATTAAACCGAATTCAAACCCCACTGAAATGTATAAAATAAATGCGTCATTTAGTTACTTTAATTTACGTAACCGTATCTATAAACTCGGTGTCATCCAAGTTTAAGGAAAGTTTATTCAACAAAGTAGCAAAGAACTTTGTGTGAATTAGGTCTCATCTTTAAAGTAGAAAGGTTACAGTTGGCACCGACTTCATAGATATGGTTAAGTTTTTAATTCGCTAAATTTTTTTATTCATTAAAAATAAACTTGTACTTCTTTAGAACATTAAACAAAAATTAAAAATAAATAAAAGAAACATTAAGGTAACAGATTTTTTTTTTCTTTTTTTACTGGACTCCTTATTGTTCAAAATAAGCTCACGTATTTTTTTTTAATTTCTATACTTTTTAAAATGTGGTTTAGGCTACGGCCGAACCGATAGTAATGAAACTACTAATAGTGTACAATGACATTTTAGAAGTGCTTGCAAAATAAGCCTTCTTGAAATAAACGAATATTGAATTTTTGAGTTCCTTAAAAAATACTATTTTTCAGATTTTAACTATTTTTCAGGCTGTGAAGCTTATTTTTGGCTGTGAGGCGCGTGGCCCTTTGCACCGCCCACACATTACGCCACCCCTGTTGGGAGCTGCGCGTTTTTGAGCCAGATCCCAAACGGCAGGATGACGTTTCCGTTCCTTTTTATCCACGTCTGGGACACGAGTGAATTTAAGTACGTTCGTAAAGTACGTTGTACGTACGAGTACTTCCCATTACACACCCTACTACAATTTAAATTGACACGTAGTCTTACTTTGTAAATACGCCTTACATCACAACCCAATTAAAAGTATCCCAACGATCTATTAAAAAATCATTTTTTCAAGAAAAAAAGAACAATAAATTATTACTTACACTTGTCACCTCGTTACAGGAAAATTATGAATTATTAACTCATAAAATTATCAACTAATTAAAACAACATTAACAATTAATTTAACGACTCCTTTTTACAATTGAGTGCCCCTAAACTAATATGAAAACTGTGAAACTTTGTGATCGAAACTATTTACATTCAAGTGTTAATAAGTTCACTCATCACATACACTCGTCACTCTATAACTATATAAACATGAGTGATCACTCTAAAGATCATTAACGTACAGTCGCGCGTTTTCTGTGTAAAGCTTCAATTATACTATGAACTTGGAAACTTGTTTCCATTGGTTAACTGTTTCTACTGAATATTTTAATTTGCCATATTAATTTATAAGTAGTTTTCAATAGTAGCAGTTTCATCTACCATATTAAGTAAACGTGGGTATATCGTTATAAACATTTTGAGTGTAACTATATTTGACTAAGGCTCAATACAAATTGCCAAAAAATTTTTAAATAAAAATAGAACCGATTTAAAACGCACTAAAAAGTAAAAAACACGTTCATTTACTTGCTTACTTTACTTGCATATCTAAGTTGGTCCATCCAAGTTAAGAACATTAGGTTAAGCATTTGTGGGTTTGAACATCCTAAAAGTAAGAAACCTTGGCTGGCACCGACTCCTAGATATGCTTAAGTAAATTAAAGCAACTAAATGACACAGTTATTTTTTTACTTTTTAGTGCGTTTTGAGTCGGTTCTATTTTTTATTTACAAATTTTATTTCTTTCTTTTTAGTGATTTATCGCCACGTATCGTACTCGTACTATACTGTCATAGTATATTATATGGCACTAGTAGCCAAAAAGCTACCGATACCGAGACAAAAATCGAAATCGCTGTAAGCGTGCCTCCAAAATTTGAAGAGTTCCTTCAATTTCCCCAGGATATCCTCATGAGATCCTAACATGATGACAATGGGACCACTTTGGAAGTGTGCCCTTTCTAATAAAAAACGAATTGAGAACCTCCTCCGTTTTTTTTCGTCGGTTAAAAAAGGCGAGGCGTTATAGATACATCCCGCCTCATTCCCCTAGGGGTAGGTAGAGATCACGTCCTTTCTCTTGCCACGATCCTTGCATGTCTCACTCGCTTCTTCCAATTACATAAAACCTTTCATACAAGTACATCAGCTTAAGATACTTTTGACCAGCCTTTAATCAGGATGTCTATTTTGGTCCAGAACATCTGTTTTCTCCAACGTTTATTACTTTATAAATCGGTTTCGTAAGTCTCCTTTTATTTATTCACTCTACATGACCAAATCATCTCAGCATATACTTTTGTACTACATTACTCTCTGCGACGCTTTATCTATACTAATATTATAAAGTGGAAGAGTTTGTGAGTTTGTAAGGGGTAATCTCTGGATTTACTGAAACAATTTTCAAAATTAGTTCACCAATAGAATGCTACGTTATTGTGGAGTGTCATAGGCTATAAAAATTTCCAAAATTATTAATATATAAAGTTGTGTTATAGCTTTGTGATTCTCATCATCTGTATTGATGCTAAAACATCTGTTATATACAAAATATACGGAATCGACGCTTTGCTGGCAGAGGCTCAATTCTATATCCGAATATCCTTAATGACAGGGGAATGGAGATGAATTTGCTTCAGGTAAAAAACATGACGTATCTCGCCTAACAGCTTGTATGACAAGACTTTCGTTATTTTATATAAGCTGAAAATTTGTAAGTTCGCTTATGAATTCCTACCTACAAGATGGCTTAGAGAGATAGCAACTTTCAAGGGTCAACATCCGTATGTTTAAAGCTCCTCAATACATAAAACTTATTTTTTTTATTTAAAAAATATTTCGTAGAATAGAAGAAATGTCATTCTTCCATTAAGAATTAAAAATATTGTAGGAAACAAACTGAAATACTAAAAAAATAAAAAAAATAATTGTGGACGTAATTATACTAGAAATTATTTTTTTTATTTTATTAAAACCACTTTTTGGTTGGTTTGACTTGGTTTTTTGACAGGGGTGAAATTGGGGTTGAAAGTTTATGTGTTCAATCAATCGACTATGTTTATGAAAATGGGTTTAAAAAAATCCTCACCCGGTTTGATCAGATACACACAAATTTCCACTGGCAGCACTAACTAAACGTCCACATACGAGTACATACACACTGTGGGTTTTTTGAACTCTGGCTACTTTTGAAATGTTATCGGTAAACATGTACAAAGAAACATTAATTAATTAATGTTTTATAAGATAAGTCAACAAAACAGGATTTTGTTTGTCGTGAAAACGTGAGCCATTGTAATGTATGTTTTTTTTTATCTACTACAAGTTGGACCTTGACTGCTATCACACCTGATGTTAAGTGATGATGCAATCTAAGATGGTAGCGGGCTAACTTGTTAAGAGTAGGATGAAATCCACACCCCTTTCGGTTTCTACACGACATCGTACCGCTACCTACTTGTTAGTACAACTCAGAAAGCAATGCCTAGAGTGACAACTCGGTGACGCTAAATTAAGTAATAGATATGTTACAACACAATAATTTCTCCAGCACTGCGTCGCCGTCCAGTCCCGTACGCTGTGTGGTGAAAATTTAACAGTCATAACGAAAAATGAGATTATCGTTAAGAAAAGGCTACGTCGCGGACATCCTTACTAATAATGTAATGGCAAAAGTTTGTCTGTATGACTGGATGGATGTTTGTTACTCTTTCACGCAAAAAATTGCTGAATGGATTTTAATGAAACTTTACAATAATATAGTACATAAAACATAGGCCACATTTGATCCCGAACTTCTCACGGGTACATAAACATTCATATAAAATAAATAATAAATAACAAATAAAAAATAAATAAAAAATAAATAACAAATAAAATATAAAACCTCTTTTATTTAAATCGGTTCTCGTGTAAGAACCGTCAATCTCAAAAGCCGTCTGATTTCAATGAGCAATGGAAACGCGCTCTATCATAACAACATAATTTTACAACACAATTTATTTTTTTAATTGATGTTTTTTCATACAATTCATTTTTTTTACAATCAAAGATGCTTCTTGTGTTCATTGCGTAATGCAGTCTGTAAAAACTGCATGTACGAGAAGTCGTAAATCTGTCACATTTGAAGTAATTTTCATATTGATGAGGCAATTATTTGAAAACACATAATTTCTTTTTTCACGCGCAAACAAATTGACTCTTGTGTGAAACTCATTATACGCAGTACCATTGCATTGTATTTTTACTTCTGTTTTGTAACAATATCTATGGAACTACAAAAAAATAATGCATTATACAATAAGGTATTCTTTCCTACTGACTGCTTCATCTAGTGATTAGTCAACGTGGCTTCGACCACGGTCCTGGGTTCGAAACTGTCGGATCACAGAATCATCGTCATTATCAGCCTATTAACGGCCCACTACAGGGCCGGGCCTCCCTCCGTAAAGGAGAGGGGATATAGAATGTACACTCACCACGCTGCTCCAGTGCGGGTTGGCGGGCTTAGGGTGATAATGTTTCATTTATTAACGATCACTATGAGATGTTGATAATAGTGACCGGGACCAACAGCTTAACGTGCTCTCCGAGGCACGTGGGTGTTACACCACCAACTTCCAGACGACACTTGGAATGTACTGAACATTTTATAGTAGAATGAATAAGCTCAGAATTATTCTGACACCCAGGGATCGAACCCAGGACCTCGTGATCGAAGCCATATAGGCTAACCACCAGACCAAAGAGGCAGTCACAGAATAATCACAAAATAATCTTGAGTTTTTTATTCTTCTATGTAATTTTCAGTGCATCAAAATCCGGAGTCGGGAAGTTGGTGCCGTGCTTCAGAGAGCACGTTAAGCCTCTGTCACGCTCATTATAATCAACATCTGATACTGATCGTTATAAATGAAACATTATCACCCTAAGCCCGCCAACCCGCATTGGAGCAGCGTGGTGAGTCTACGCTTCATATACTCTCTCCTATAAGGACCCTGGCCCTGTAGTGGACCGTTAATAGGCTGATAATGATGATGATGATAGTACTACTATGTAACCGTTAGTACTCCTATGATTTTTAACCGACTAAGAAACGGAGGAGGTTCCAATTCAACGTGTATATTTTTTTATGTATATGTAGTAGCCCAATGAGAGAGACGAATATCTTAGCATTCCATGGATTCACCGTGCGGGTGCCGGGTCCGTCGCGTGGCTGAGAGAAAAACTCCGAACAGAGCCCGAGACTTGTGACACGGGTGTAGATTTAAAAGAGATCTCTTAGTGACGCGCGTCAACACTCACCTCCTCTGTTCAAGTTATTCTCCCTGCCCAGCCAAATTCGGAAGGACCCTACTAGAGCAGCATGGGACACTCGTTCCAATATGGAGCTTACTGCACTTCTAGTAAGGCCAAGATCTTTTAGCAGGTTATAGAGAGACTTCGCTGGTATACCTCTCGCGCCCACTTCTACCGCGTATAAACTAACCCCATAGTTTTTAGTTAGTTCATTAGTAAGGTCATAATATTTATTCACTTTGAATACATGGTCTTTAGGAATGTTTGTTTCCCACGGCACTGTAAGCTCAACAAGTACTATACGTTTCATTTGTTCGGAAGATGTCGAAATAGCTAAGCTGAAGCTGATAATCCTTTTTTTAAGTATCATCCTTTTTTTAGTCATCATGTCAGGATCTGACATCGGGATCCTGGGAAAACCGAAGGAACTCTTCAAATTATATAAGCCGAAAGCGTTGTAACACTTGCAGCTATTTCGGCTACAAGTGCCGTATAATATCACTCTTCTAGCTTAATACGAGTAGGTTTTCCAATTCTCGCTGTCCATATATTATAAATCACCAGTAGGATTTAGCCAGCGTTTGCAATGTAAGCGCAAAAAATGTGGTAATTTGCGACATTATATCAGAAACCTCTAAAATTATCAGTTTTTCTCTACTATATTGTGCATGTATTACACACATAAACCTTCCTGTTGAACCACTCTATCTGATAAAAAAAACCGCATGAAAATCCGTTGCGTAGTTTTAAAGATCTAAGCATACATAGGGATAGACAGACAGCGGATAGAGACTGTTTTATACTATGTAGTGATAAATATTATAGGACAATTACACACATCGCTATATAGCCCCAAAGTAAGCGAAGGTAGCTTGTGTTATGGGTACTTTATAATATAATATTTTTATATATATTATACATAAATACTTGTTATATATAGATAAACACCCAGACACTGGAAAACATCCATGCTCATCACACAAACATTTTTCAGATGTGGGTATCGAACCCACAGCCTAGGACGCAGAAGCAGGGTCGCTACATACTGCGCCACTCGGCCGTCGATTGCGAGTATCTTTGATTTTATTGCTCTCTCTTCTCAGTACATCGCACTGGGTTATTATTTTTATGGGTATGAATACAGATAGCTTATTTACCTACTTCATAACAAATTATAAGTAATTGAGTACTCCTTTCGATAACAGGGTGAGTTGATCAGAGAGTGGCTTAAATAGAGGTCAGTGACAACGACATGTTTTATAACTAGCGAGTGTATACAGCGGGTCAGGGAAAAAGAGCACTGGCCAATTAGCTGTTGATAAATGTATTTTTTTATTTTCTACGAGTTAGCCCTTGATTGCATACCTGATGGTAAGTGATGATGCGATGTAAGATGGAAGCGGGCTACACGACATTGTACCGGAACGCTAAATCGCTTGGCGGTACGTCTTTGTCGCTAGGGTGGTAACTAGCCACGGCGAAAGCCTCCCACCAGCCAGACCAAGACAAATTAAGAAAAATCTCAATCTGCCCCGCCGGAATCGAACCCAGGACCTCCGTCTTATAAATCCACCGCGCATACCACTGCGCCACGGAGGTTGTCGAAGGTGGAAGCAGGCTAACTTCTTTGGAGTAGGAAGAAACCCACACCCCTTTCAGTTTCTATACGACATCCTACCGGAGTGATAAATTGCTTGGCGGTGCGTTATTGACGATACACCCTATCGTCAATAAATTAGAAGCTATTATTATTAAATAAAATAGTTCTTTTTTTTGCGTTGGAGATTCAAGTGGCTAGAACGGCGACCCCGTGCCGCAATGATTGTCGCCCTAGGTGGAATGACCATGTAATGCATCGTCCAGGTTGTTAATAAAATTGTGTCGGCAATTATGGACGAGGTTATCAAGACGAGAAACTACCGGAAACATATTATGAAATGGGACTCTCGACAGGGCTCAAGATCGTTGTGCTTGAAAGTCACTAGGTACGACCCAGCGTCAGTTCTTGAAATTAGCAGTGCGTTGCTCTACTGGGATCGAACAATTATCACTGATAGGTATATTGTAGCCAATAGACCTGATATAGTGATAATTGATCGATTAACGCGCCGTGCAATGATTGTTGATATTACTGTTCCACATGACGATAATCTGGTGGAAGCTGAAAAGGAAAAAGTATCAAAATACTTGGACCTTGCTCATGAGATTACCGCCATGTGGAATGTTGATTCAACAATAATTGTGCCTATAGTCGTTTCAGTCAACGGTCTTATAGCGAAAAGCTTTGACGAACAACTTAAAAAGCTTTCGCTTAATTGTTAGATCAAGGGTCGGATACAGAAGGCTAGAAGTACTAAGGTAATTCTTGAAATGGCGCGTATTGTAAGGAGGTTCCTCACTCTGGAGCCCTTTCCACCGGTTACTTGGACCCCCGCAGCAGGCGGATAGGATTTTTTCATAAATTTTTAATAGTTTTTTTTTTATAATTTTATAAGGATTGTTAAATTTTTTTTTAAATAATTGAGTGTAAAAAATTATGATTAAAGAACAATGGCAAGATTATATCTGAGTGATTTCGGAGGCGTCCACGAATGTGACTTATACAAAACTTAGTAATTTAATTCGTTATTATTTTATACTAAATTACTTTTACATGTTAAAGCTGAGATTAAATTATCAAATAAATTTACATTTCTTTGATTGAATACTGGTATAGATGCGCCATTGGCGAATCAGTTTATTATTAGGAGTTTACACGTCGTCTCTACTAGATGGCACTAGCAACTTTGCTTTAGCATATTATATGTATATATTTATGACACAATATTTTATACAAAAATAAAACAAAGTAGTATAGTTATTAACAGCAACACAACCAGAGTCCAGAAAACAAGCAATGTAAGCCAATAAGGCAATCACTACTACTAGTGACATCTAGTCTTGTTTTAGAGCTGCTATTTAGTATTTAGTATGCTATTTGGTTGACACTACTTTCCATACAAAAATGAATTTAGACTTCAAGGTATGGCAGTGTCGCCCCCTTGCGGCAAACTTTTTGTCATAACTTACTGTGCTTGCCTATTCTTATTATATTAATATCGTTTTTTTGTGGCCTCTTCAAACGAAAAATGTTGGTGATTATGTTTATTTAATAGAATCACTATAGTTTTTACATTTTTTTCCTATACAGACGCTTCAAATAGATTTCAGGTAAAATGTTGTATGAGCTCTTGCCATTGTTCTTTAAATTCATTTAGGTACTTGAGCTCGCATGTTATTTTATTTATAAAACTTTATCAATGAATATGTCATTTGTTATCGTATGATGTTTTGTATGAGTTTTTTCTGAACGCTTTTAATTGCGTGTTCCTTCCTCCTATCTCCTTATTATCTCTTAAGCACTCTGTTGAAGGCATGCCTCTCTCATTGGTAACTTATGGGCTATAGTATTTAATCTAGGTAATTAATGCTACCGGGAAAGAGGGCACCCGGCCGTCAAAGACGGAAATGGTTGGACGACATAAAAGAGTGGACTGGGCTCGATTATCCACAGTTGAACTGTCAGTATTCGAGTAGATCAGTATACAATAAGGACAGTCGATAGGAGACGCAGGTGTCAGCAGTAAACGATTGAAGGGGGAGGGATGCGTAAATGCATTTCCCAGCGGAAAAAAAGAAAAAAGGTAAGCGATCGAATTGAAATACCTTTCCTTTTTTTGAAGTCGGTTTGAAATAAAAAATTTTTTTCAAATACCTAAGAGGAAACGAGCGATTATAATCGTTCAACGTAGATCTTTTTATTACCCGACTGCGTCAGAAGGAAGGTAATGTTTTTCGAGCGTCTGTATGTATGTATGCCCATTTCTTCGGCACGCACTACAGCCTAAACGGCTGAACACATAAGGTGTCGTTGAATTCGACAGAATTATGATAGTGAGACAGGCTATAAAAGTTTTCAAAATGGCGGCTGTACATGGAGGGAAAAGGGGGGATGTGCGTATTTTTTCTTATCTTAGCAATGGGTATCAAATGAAGGGTCGTAAAAATACCATTTCAAAAATTTAAATTTCATATAATGTTTATATGTTTTTGGCAGTTTTTACAAAAAACGTCAAAAAGAGTACCAAGTGTACCGTCTCATTTATATACAAAAAATTAAAACTAAAAAGTCTCAAAAAAATTATTATTATAATAACTGGTTAAGTAGTTTTTAGTAGATCTTTCTTTGCCTGTAGTAAAGTATTGCTTGTCCCCGCCTGCAGCACCATAAAGTATTTAGAATTTTATATAGAAAGAGTGATACTTGTTTTCTCCTTTCAGTTCATTACTTCTAAGCAGTCGGGTTTTTTCTTTTTTATTGGATAAAAATATTATTCTCTATGAATGATAGGTACTATAGCAAAATTGCCCTTCCGGCGCCTTAATACCACGTTAAGTTTCTTAATAAGCTTGCGCTTGACCACGTTTCCAGTAGATGGTAAGTGTACGCTTGCGAAGAAAATACTTACCTGTTTAAAGATAGCCAAGTCGTCAGTACACGAAAAACAAAACTCGAAAAAACATTACAAATCCTAGTAGGAGTACACATGAAAATTTTGTACAACTCTTTGTTTCGTAGAGATCGCTTTAGCAATATGATACGGTACAGGCGCTTCTTAAATTTCCCTCTTACAATTCATGTAAAGCCTTTCGTGTTTAAAATAATTTAACGACCTAATCAAACAAGACCAGTTTTGAGCAACGACCTAGTTAAGACATGATTCGAATATTTCGCAGCTTATGCCATCAAATATTCATGCAATTAAGAAATATTTAAAAGTTCTGATCGTTATCGTATTATTAAGGTCCCTATACTACCAGCGTTTTGCGAGCGTCTGCGTTCCTTCAGTTTTTTAACAACCTGTATCTTTTTCTTGCCTCAAAGTAAGAGGTGACTGACGGCCGAGTGGCGCAGTGGGTAGTGAGCCTGCCTCTGCGTCCTAGGCTGTGGGTTCGAAAATGTTTGTGTGATGAGAATGGATATTTTCCAGTGTCTGGGTGTTTATTTATATATTATAAGTATTAATGTATAATATATATATAATATTCATCAGTTATCATAGTACCCATAACACAAGCTACCTACGAGTACGCTTACTATGGGGCTATAAAAAAAGAGGTACAAGTCCTTACCTTATAACAAGCCTCTCTTCTGTATGTAATTTACGACATTTGCAAATATTTATAAAATTTAGATTCGTTATCTTTGATACTATCAGAGTACAGTGCGTAATAATCACTTTCTTGTAATCGATTTGTCCATATAGGATTTTCCCAAAACTGATGACGACAATATATTTTTTTACGTTATTTTCGTCGAATAGTGTTTCTTGTCGGAGTTTATTTTTTCTTTGACTGTAAGCGGAAACGCAACGTTGACGTTGAGTTAACGCGACATCGACGCTGCGCAGATGTTAAAGGAACGCTGACGCTTGCAAAACGCTGGTGGAGTAGGGGCCTCAGTAGTAAAAAACCGGACAAGTGCGAGTCAGACTCACACACCAAGGGTTCCGTAAACACCTGTAGTATATTACTAAAAGATTTTATATGAGTTTCAACTTCTACGAGTTCAGAGTAGGTAATGTATACTTATAATAAATCTGTAGAAGGGTGAATTCAGTATAATGAATATATATTCAAAATTATTATTGCAGGATTTATTTATAAGATTTATTTATAAGACGGAGGTCTTGGGTTCGATTCCCGGCGGAGCAGATTGAGATTTTTCTTAATTTGCCTAGGTCTGGCTGGTGGGAGGCTTTCGCCGTGGCCAGTTACCACCCTACCGACAAAGACGTACCGGTAAGCGATTTAGCGTTCCGGTACGATGTCGTGTAGGAACCGATAGGGGTGTGGATTTCATCCTACTCCTAACAAGTTAGCCCGCTTCCATCTCAGATTGCATCATCACTTAACATCAGGTGTGATAGCAGTCAAGGGCCAACTTGTAGTCGATAAAAAAAAAAGGATGATTGGTGATCGGTACTGATGCCAAAAATGTAATCAGTAATTTTTTTTTGTCTGTCTGGCTATCTGTCTGTCTGTATGTGCACGCATGGATCAAAAACTACTGAAAGAATTTTAACCAAACATGGTAGGATTGTATTTCATACTCCTGGACAGGCTATATAACATTACGCAGAGATGTACAAAATGGTTCTATAAAAACATTTAAATACAAAATGCAAAATACTTTTCAGATTTACTATTTCAAATGCAAAATACTTTTGCGTTTTGTATTTCAAATGCAAAATGCAAAATAGGTATTTTCAAAATGCTTTTTCAAAATAAAATACCTTTTGACCAAATTGTATAATATTTTCATTTATTTTAGAATAGTAACTTTACATAACATTACTAAAATAAGATTAACCTAAGATACTTATAACATTAGTAAATAAGTGTCGAAAGACTCGTCTAAATAGATCCAGCTGTTTCAGAGATTAGCTGGAACAAACATATTGATATAAAAATGATTGTATAATCAGTAGTTCTATAAAGATAATTTGATTTGATTATTTAAATAAAGAACATTTAAAGGGGATTTTAAATTTTATAACTCTATAGGGATGAAATTTTGAAAAATCCTTGAATAACATATTTATTCAGTAGTTCGTAAACAAATTTTCATTAACTTGACTTCAAAAATTAAAGACTTTCTATAGAAACTTTCAACCCCTTCTACTTTCATTTTCGCGACAAAAAGTATCCTATGCAATACCTAAGAAAATATGAACTACATTCGTGCCAAGTTTCAATTTAATACATTCAGTGTTTTAGCGTGAATTGCGGCCGACAAAAATCCGTACAGACAGACAGTCAGACGGACAGTATTGATTCAATGATGGGTTCTGTATTGATTATATAGTGCCCTCTAATAAAAATTTAAAAAATATCTTCAATGTACAGAATTGGACTTGTTACAGTTTTATTATAAGTATAGATTATTACAATTCCCTTTTATTACTAACAATCGGACTAGTAATGTTAGCTAAACTTAATCACAAAGTATTTTGCATTTTGAAATTTATTTTTTAAATGCAAAATACATCTCGAAAGGTATTTGAAATAAAATACAAAATGTTTTTGTTAAAAAGCATTTAAATGCAAAATACAAAATAGGTATTTTGCATTTTGTATTTGCATTTTAAATAGAAGTATTTCAAATAAATCACATCTCTGGCTAAGAAACATAAGCGCCGAGCAGTGGCGATAAATTTGAAGCAAGTCGGATGAAAGTTCAGATCGGAGTCGCTTTCGAGCTCCTATTGTTGAATACGTTAGTGATACATAAAAGATCTTCAAAAGATCTACAAAAAAAACTAAGAAGCATCTATCTCTCATAAATTAGCCACAATAACACCTTTAATCGTTAGGCATTTTTCAAAGTGTATTGAATATATAAATAAAATTATTATTATGAAAACAAAAACCCGACTGCTCAAAAGTAATGAACTGAAAAGAAAAAAACAAGGATCACTATATCTATATAAAATTCTAATTGCTTTACGGTGCTGCAGGCGGGGACAAAATACTTTACTACCTGCAAGAAAGAAAGATCTACCAAAACTAAGTTTGTCCCCGCCTGCAGCAGCAAAACAAAAACCCGACTACTTAAAAGTAATTCTTTTAAGTAGTTGGTTTTTTGTTTTCATAATAGTAATTTTATTTGAGACTTTTTAGTTTTAGTTTGTGGTATAGAAAATAGATGGTACATTTGGTACACTTTTTGACCTCTTCTTCTTAAACAGTTATATAAACATTATATGATATTTATATTTTTGAAATGGTATTTTTACGACCTTTTATTTAATACCCATATTGCTGAGATAAGGAGAAAAAATATACACATCCCCCTTTTTTCCTCCATTTACAGCCGCCATTGAAAAGAGGAATGCCCATTTATGGCCAGCAAACACCCGGTTATTTAGTTTTATTTAAAAAAACCTTCACAATTTTACATTACTTTTAGAAAGATCCATTTATCCAAAAAAGATTGCTATGATTTTGCAGCAAAAATAAATATTTAAATCGATTTTGTCATTATACCTTAAAAACAACATGTATATTTGAACATTTACGAATCAGTGTTGCCAAATACTAAATAGGAAGCGAATTATTTGGTCTAATCGATTTTTAACTAATGAAAATGCATCGATCTATATGTTTCAACAATTCTAATATATTATTTTTATTATTATTTGTAGTTATAACAAAGGTTTTAAATGGTACATGATAATAAGAATGAATTTTTTGTTTTATTATATTATGTTATATTATACATGAGTTATATACCTACCTACTAGCAACATCAACCAAACGGCCTAACCAAAAAAAAATATGACAAAAATACCAATATGGAACATATTTTATATTTTCCATATTGGTATTTAGCATTTAGCATATACAAAAATGAAATAGTTAGTTAATAGATGATAAATAAGTATACAGACAGTTAATTAAAAATCGATTTTATTTATTCGATATATTTTTGTTATATGTGGCAACATCCATTTGACTTGTTAATTACTATTGCTATTATATCATTTTCAAATGTCAACTTACAAAAAAAATCAACTTCTTTCGTATTTCGTAAACGTCATAACGTAGTGGTTATATTCTCTTTGGTATTCGTGGTTCGTGTGCGTTGTTTAAGTTTGATTTTTCTGATTTTGCTATTTAACCGACGATTAAGCATTTAAAATGGATTTCCGGATGATCTGCTAAACGACTAAATGAGTCTTGGTTAATACAAATGTACTCACAATATTTTAAAAATCATTTTAATAAAAATATTTTTTCTTCAAAATCCAATCTTTTTTTAACCCAATTTCCTAACCATTTCCTTATTTATATTTCATATTACCATCCCCACATAGTTTTATATGAGTGTAGTCGTGGCCAAAGTTGCTATAGCTGATGGGCATTGTCCTTTATATAGCCTATGTCACTACCAAAATTTTATCAAACTCAACGACACCTCTCATGTCATCATGAGATGACATATGTCAATCAATCCATTCAGCCGTTTAGGCTGCAGCGCGTGCCGAATAAATGGGCATACACACATACCTCCTTCTGACGCAGTCGGGTAATACCCTCCTTCTGACGCAGTCGCGTAAAAACTATATAGAAATCGGTTTATAAACACATCAGATAGATCAGAAATAAAACATCCTAATCTTACCGCGCCAGTATGGTAGGTACTATTTGATTTTTGTTTAAACGCGCGAAATTTTCCACCGCGGTAGCTATAAATTCACATTATAATTAAGTAGGTGAGAGCATCAGTGATTAATAGCAATGTTGCGTGATTCAACAACAAGATAATAAGTTGATAATCGAATTCTTATACTTTTAATAACTAACACAGGCTAGAGTCGACGGCATGTCAATTTGCGTAATTTACATTTTACATTTTACATTTACATCAAATATTTAGGATATACTATATACTCGTACAAGATACAGATCGCAAAATAACTATATTGGCGAGAGTGGCCTTATAATTTTAAAGCATCGTTCAGATACCAGTTTGTGTTAATTAAGACTTCAACTTTATATCATACTAGCAGTCGCCCGCGACATCGTCCGCGTGAAAACCTCTTAGGTACCCTTTTTATTTTAAAGACAGATTTTCATATAAAGTGTGCTTTTTCCCCGCTACCCCTCTCAATTCAATTTTTTTATAGTTTCAAGCAATATCCTCCGTCCCGTCCCGTGTACTAAAGATCTATATTTTTGTTAAACATTGTACGATATTACAGTACATTAACATTAACAGTATATATTTATAGTAAGCTGATGTGTATAGCTTTTATTAAATAGTCTATTTCACTTTTGAGTCTAGCTTTCATAATAAACAAAATAATTTACAATCCGACACGCAGATGTCGAGATTAAACAAACGAACATACATTTTCGTATATTATATAAATACGGTCTGCCATGCCAAATAAATTGAAAGAAAAGATCAAAGATCAACTTAATTTGAACGATATAGCGGTAGTGTTATTTTTTTAGAAATTTTGTAATATCTCCGAAACTTTATAACGAATTAACATACTGTAAAAGGCAAATCTTATCTCTATAATATCGTTGTTATTATAAATAATATATTAAACTCACCGATAACGTAGCATCCTACTAGCGAAAGAATTTTTAAAATCGGATCAGTAGTTCCGAAAATTAGCCCCGAGAGAACTTTATTTACAAACTTACAAACTTACAAATTTTACCTCTTTATAATATTAGTATAGATGTATAAAAAAATTGGGATTTGTTAAAGATAATCACAAGAAAAAAAAAATTATAATTGACTGAAAATTAGTCGTCTGCAGTAACGTTTCTCTGGTAAAAGGTACAGCAACAATGTTACCAACTTTGTGGATTTTTTACTAAATCTGGCAGTTAAAAACTACCAGTTGTGTTTAAAACTAACAGTCATATTAATATTGTTTGATGTTGATTGTTGATCATTTTCGGCTTTCAATGTTACATGTTGCGTTAATTTAAATAAAACTCAAAGTGCTTTAAACGTTGAAAGTAATTGCCATTTTTGTGATTTTGCCTGTGCCCTCTACAAGCCACTACATGAAATTGTAGTGGCTTGTAAGAGCACAGGAATCAGAGGGTGAAGAAATTTCCACAAATCAACAAACAGAAGTTCAGACCGATCGTTCTACTACTGAAGGCCCACTAGTAGAAACTTCTGGACAAATTGTCATACCTACATTGAGAAGTGTTTTTGTTTTCAAATGATACATACTTGGATTTTCAAAATCAAGAAAATATAGATCACCATCTTTTTAAGTACTGGTATGATATTCAACCAAATACTTATATCATTGGATCGTTCATCTGATTTACTATAATTATAAACAAAATAAAAGAGCTTCTATTATGACAATGTTGTTTTATTTATCAACTGTAATTTTTTTTATAATTTTCAATAGATCTTTACAATTAGTCCTAGATCTATTGATGGTAAGTGAAAAACATCATATAGCATAAATAATGGAAAAATTACGAAATCTGTAAATTTTTAGTTACCATCATATAATAAAAGTATTTTCAATAGTTTACACTTACCCCCTTTTCTCATGAACGCGTAAAGGTATTAAATTGAAATTTATATCAAATACTCGGCTCTATAATACCTTTAAGCTGTAATAAAATTAAACTTCTATGCCAATACAAACAAAAGATATAGCAATATAAGCCGCATATTTAACTTACAACTAGACGCAACCAAATCAAAACCTTACGGGTAGTTCCCGTAAACTTAGAATCTTGAAATTTGGTGCGAAGCAACGTCATTTAGGACAAATAATGGAAAAATTACGATTACTGTATATTTTTCGTTATAAAATTTAATAAAAATATTTTTAACAATTTTAAACTTACCCCTTTTGCTGATGGCCACGTAGGGGTTTTTAATTGAAATTGATATGTTATACTGAAATTTACTGTATAATACCTTTAAGCTGAATATAAATCAAACCTCCATGTCAACACAATGAAAAGATACAGCATAGGCCACATATTTAACTCTCTACTACTCGCAGCTAGTCCTAAAATCTTGAAATTTCGCATGAAGCAATGTTTAGGAATGATTCTGAAAACCTTAAAATTTACGAAACCCTCGGCGCGCGAGTCCGAATCGCACTTGGACGGTTTTTTTA
Organism: Mycalesis mineus; assembly: GCA_034621355.1. Taxonomy (NCBI): domain Eukaryota; kingdom Metazoa; phylum Arthropoda; class Insecta; order Lepidoptera; family Nymphalidae; genus Mycalesis; species Mycalesis mineus. The sequence continues at coordinate 2,252,158 of CM067890.1, read as the reverse complement.
TATACTTCTAAGACAGATAACTCTTGGTGATTCGGCCGTGGCTAGTTACCACCCTACTGACAAAGACGTACCGCCAAGCGATTTAGGGTTTCGATACGATGTCGTGTAGAAACCGAAAGTGGTGTGGATTGCATTCTACTCCTAACAAATTAGCCCGCTTCCACTTCTTAGATTGTGTCATCCATAATTACAACTCCAAAAAGGACAATTATATAGAAGGCCAATTTTAAAATTGATTTGATTGATGATAACGTATGTGATATGAATAAAAATAATACTTTAATATAATATTTTAAAATATTTATTATCATAATAATCGTTATTTACAAAATAATAATCACAATCCTTACAATATTCTATAAAATGCATCAAAAACGACGTACCCAAAACTAAATTCGGTTAATTAGATTGTAGCACCGTACCATCTAGACTGCAATGTCACTCATCAACTTAACCTACGAGTAAGTGGTAACTTGTGATCCAATAAATAATAATAATCGATTTACATTTAGTAAAATATTGCGAAAATAAAATAATTTTATCTATATTTCAGAATAAACATAATACCAAAAATTGCGGAACCGACGGTATTCGAACCCGCGTCTCTGTGGCAATCCATCCAATATTGTAACATGTTCAGTTCATACTGTAGATGGCATCACAGGCCGTATACCTGGATATCAAAAACTAATAATAATATCAAAGGAGAAAAAAGTATCAAAATATGACGGTAATCTCATGAGCAAGGTCCAAGGCTCATGGGATTACCGTCATGTGGAATGTTGATTCAACAATGATTGTACCTATAGTCATTTCGAACGAAACGAACATCTTAAAAAGCTTTCGCTTAAGTGTTGGATCAAGGGTCGGATACAGAAGGCAGTAATTCTTGAAACGGCGCGCATTGTGAGGAGGTTCCTCACTCTGGAGCCCTGACCCCCGGGCCCCGCAGCAGGCGGAATGGATTTTTTTATAAATTTTTAATAGTGTTTTTTTTTATTATTTTATAAGCATTGTTAAAAATTAAAAAATAATTGTAAATAAATAAATGAGTGACAAAAAAACATATCAAAGTACAATTTCGGCACCGACGTCATCGGGATCGTGGCCTAGCGGTTAGGCGCTCTAAGTGCCCGGATTGCCAGAGAGACGCAGGTTCGAATTCCGTCAGTTCCGCAATTTTCGATATTATGTTTATTCTTAAATAAATATAATCCCTCGAGTGTGGTTAACACTTTCAATAAAAACTAAAAAAATAAAATAATTTTATTAACCAACTCAACTTATATGTTTGCTTTACTCTCTTTATCAATTCTTGCTAATATTATATAGGCGAAAGTTTGTATGTTTGGATGCATGTTTGTTACTCTTTCACGCAAAATACTGAATAGATTTTGATGAAACTTCACAATAATATAGCTTACATATCAGGATAACACATAGGACACATTTTAATATCAAATCATTTTAAGTTCAAATTCCCATGGCAACGTGAACGCGGGTGAAATCGCGGTCGTGCTCTAGTATAAACATGATCTAAATGACTTCTTCGCTGTCTGGAGGTAAGAACCACGCCGCAATGACACCGCCTGGAAATAAAACAAAATGTGATAAAAGAAGAAGAAGAAGAAGAAGAAGAAAATCTTTATTGCACACATAATAATAGACATACACACAGTAAACAAAAAATAAAATGAAACAACAAACATGAATGCATGCAAAGGCGGCCTTATTGCTTGGAGCAATCTCTTACAGGCAACCCTTGATGATAGGAACTGTGAAGTGAAAGCGGAAATGGTGCAAGACGGAATAAATATATTTTGATAAATAATATATAATCTCACAAACATAAGTACATATATATATATATATATACACATATACATAAACACTGTGATAAAGTGATATTTAAAAGAAATCAAAAATCTGCATTACCTTTTAACATTAATTATGACTGCCTCGTTGGTCTAGTGGTTAGCCTATGTGGCTTCGATCACGAGTCCTGTCGGTTCGGTCCTGGGTTCAATTCCTGGGTCGGGTCTTTTTCATTCCTCTATGAAATGTTCAGTACATTTCAAGCTCGGAGTCTGGAAGTTGGTGGTGTTACACCCCCGTGCTTCGGAAAGCACGTTAAGCCGTCGGTCCCGGTCACTGTCATCAACATCTGATACTGATCGTTAATAAATGAAATATTGTCACAATAAGCCCGCCAAGCCGCATTGGAGCAGCGTGGTGGGTGTACGCTCCATATCCCCTCTCCTATAAGAAGGGAGGCCTGGCCCTGTAGTGGGCCGTTAATAGGCTGATATTGATGATGATGATTAATTATTAAATATATGCTTTTCGGTACGGCGTTGCCATTCCCACCAGCTCCACCAGTCAGCACCGTGGGGCTCCAACGTCCATTAGCTCTTCGAAGCACATTTCCTAGCCGTTGCCACTTCAGTTCTGCGACTCGCTGAGATATGTCGGTTACTTTGGTACTTCTGCAGATCTCCTTATTTCTGATTCGATCTCGCAAAGACACTCCGCATTTAACTTAACAGTTAGAACGAAGAACTTACTGATGACCAGTCCAGCGGCGCCGTAGAAAGTGGCCGCGCAGTTGTCAGTGATGGCTGCGCTGACCACATTGGTGCCCGTGAACGCGCTCAGCCGAGCCACCATCATACCCAGGCACGCCACCATCCCTCTGTTGACAAATGTTCAACATGCTGTTCATTTGTTCAAATAAATTATATTCCAATCTCTTTGCAAATACGACTGGGAGAGTTAGTACCGACATCTTTCTATTATCTTAACAGTAGGATCCGTATCCTACTATAATAAAATATATATAATAAAACAGTAAAATGGTTTGAGGATCTTTAGGTTATGTTCCAAGTTGACTATTCGAAACTCGTGATTGTCATTGGTTTAGCTACTAGACCAATGACAATCACATGTTTCGAATCTGGAAATAATTATTTATTTTTTATTTTTTTTTACAAAATTTTCTGTACATTCTAAGTTCGAAGTCGGTTCCATCTTACACCCCCTTGCTTCGGAGAGAATCATCGCACATGAAGTTGTCAGCCCTGGTTACTATCATCAACATCTTATAGATATCGTTAATCCTCTGTGGTGCAGTGCTATGCGCTGACAAATCATAAGACGGAAGCAGCCTATTAAGATCTTCTAAATTGATCCAGGTCTTGCTGGTGGGAGACTTCGGCCGTGGCTAGCTACCACTCTACCGACAAAGACGTACCGCTAAGCGATTTAGCGTTCCGGTGCGATGTCTTGTAGAAACCGAAGGGATGTTTTTTTTCTTCCAACTACATCAACAAGTTAGTCCGCGTCTATTTTATATTGCATCAAAACTTAACATCACGTATGATTGCATTCTAGGGCTAAGTTGGAATAAATAAAAACAACTTAATTTGTTTGAAAAATACAGAGATCAAGTTGTCTATCAAATCAAAACTGTACAACACTTGTGTATTACCAGTTCTGACTTATGGCTGCCAAACCTGGGCACTCACTAAAGCTCTAAACAAAAAATTGGAGACATGTCAGTCAGCAATGGAGAGAAGCATGCTGAATATAAAGAGATCAGATAGAATCAGCAACATAGTAATTAGAAAACGCACTAAAATAGAAGATGTAACAAAAAGGATAAGAAAAATCAAGTGGAAATGGACAGGTCATAAAATAAGAGGAATTGAGAAGTGGAACAAAAACATTGTATACTGGTACCCTAGAAATAAAAAAAGGAAACGTGGTAGATAATATCGAAGGAGGGAGGATGATATAAAGACCGTGGCAGGGAAGGCTTGGACAAGAAAAGCGCTGAACCGGTTAGTTTGGAAAGAAATGGAAGAGGCCTTTGCCAAAGTTGGGCAAACAGACGAAGTTGTCGGTGTTACTGACACAACCGAGTCGTTGAATTATTAGTTTGTTACTTACTATGTAAATGTACAAACATTTTATGTCTGAATAAAGGCTATTATTAATTTGTACCTGTAAGAAGTAGGATAGAGTGTCACGAAGTACGAGGAAATGATTCCGAAGACCATTGCAGTTGTGAGGTAGATGTAGAACAGCACCAGCCCAGATAGAGCTTCTCCTGTTAAGTCTATCACGATGGCTGCCACTGCCGCCAGCAGGAGAATTGTCATAGTGAGAGCCTGAAACGAAGAACAAAAAATAAAATACCTAGTTGGTGCCACCCGAGCTTTCTGCCTTTAAAATTTTTACCTAAAACTGCTTTAATGTAACTAAAGACGCAATTATTTTTTACTTTTTAGTGCGTCTTGAAGTCATTTTATTTTTTATTAATTTTTTTTTGTATTTAGTTATTTTACTGCTTCCAGTTCTATCTATATAATTTCATTTTAGCTAGATTATTATCAATCGCTTAATTTTAATTATGACTGAATAAAAAGGATCTCTACCATATATTACAATAACAGAAAAAAATCGCAACATTTTATTGATGCAACGAAAATTTTGTGAACATTACCTTTCGTTTTCCAGCACATTGTGAGATCAAAGCGTTCAGGACGAAGAACGACAGCCCGTGCGCGCAGCCCGCCCAGATGGTGTTGTTTTCTATTCGGCCTGTACATTCCACCTCCTGATGAAAGAACGTGACATGAATGATTGCAGACTCTACCAAAAGGAAGCTGCGCCTGTTCACGTCGTATTCATCTTCTTCAGCCTATTTTAACGACCCACTACAGTGCCAAGCTTGAGTACTTTGAGCAGGAGCTTAAACCCATCTTGCTGCTCAAATGCATGTTGGCGGGGTTATGTTGATAATGTTTCTGCCCTTGTAACAACCACTGTCAGATCACTTGTTCTGCAAGGCAAAGAGGTGAAATACTACCGAATTGTCCACGATCTAAGTGTTTCTACCGAATAGGGGATGTCCCAAAATTGCCCCAGGGTGGTTTTATATGAAAAACACCTAGAGACCTGACAAAATAAACAAAATAAAATAGCTTTAGATTATAATATAAATATTTTTTAAAATAAACCTAAAAAAAGGTATTATTTTTAATTCCTATTGAGTCGTAGTTGATATCGACAGTTGCATACAAAATGTATAAAGAAATGAGTTTTCTTCATAACATTTTGTTTTAGGTAGTTAAGATAACACTAAGTATGACATAATAAAACAATTATTTCACTTTGTGTTCGTTAAATTACCTATAACAATATTTTTTACTAATATACCCTATATTTAGGCAGGTATTTTGGTAAGAGTAAGGTACTGATTATGCAATAACCCCTCTATCTAGGGCCAAATATACTATTTATTATTAAATTAGATAGGATTACCAACACAAAAGTAAAAGTTTCATTGAGATGCATAAACATTTAATTTTTCCAAACGATGTATGGGTGGCGGGCCATCTCCTTTCTTGAAAGGAAGAAAAGCTCAATAGTTAGCTATTACGTAGAAAATCCTTTCCCGGATAATAATAAGTGAGCCTGATTTATTTGGGAAATACGAATGGATTTAATGGTAATTTGAAGTAGCATCGCCAATAAAAATATTTAAACAATAATTAAATAATTTCCCCAGCTAAAATACTTACTACTTTATCAGTAGTGGTGGTGTTGGGACTGCTTGCGAAAACTTCACAAAAGCCCAAACCAACGCTGCTACTGGCGTACGTCGTGAAGAACACGTTGAATATCGTCGGCAGGATGATGGCGAAGCTGTTGTTTCTGAAATTTTAATATAGACTTCACATACATACTGCTTTTGGAGAGAAGGATTTCACGACGTCCTGGTATTATATTATCTTTTGTTTAACTCATACCTGTTTGTAGGAACAGACAATTGTTGCTTATGACAAGACAGGAAAATGTCAAGAATAAAAATAATTAATTTTTTGGGACATTGTAGTTTCAGCCTAATGTATTTTTTGGTTGACTAGCACCTCTTGTTTCGAGGTAATTTTTAGTGGTTACCAAAGAGCATGCTCTATATCTCTCATAGTCAAAACAGATTTTGGGCGGATGAATTAACGTGTTCTCCAGGACGAATAATGGGAATTTTTGTGATGTGAATTGTAATCAATAAAAATCAGTGTCTTGCAGAAAATCTCACGCAGCTTTTATTTGATATTTTATTTCAGGAATATATTCAATATCAAACACCTTCCCTTTTCATTTTTTTTTCCAAAAGCAGCTCTGATAAAGTTTCCACACTCGCCCAAATTCCTTGAGATGGCCGCATTAACCCCAATATTGAATGAATACTAACATTTAAGCCACAATAGCTTCAGTTAAAGGACTCAATTTCGTCAAATAGCGCCTGGGCGCTAAGAGAAACTCACGCGATGTAGGTCACAAAAGTGAGATAGTAGAGTAGCAACGTCCTGCCTAGTAGAGGCGGCTTGAACAGTGGCGCGATCTGTACCCATAGCGAGCGGAGTGTGAGCTCACCCACCGCCTCCTTGCTGTCTTCACCCACAATTTCAGTAACCTGAAAACAGATATAATTTATATTTATTTCGTTATAAATAATCAACCTTTTTGCAAGTCCAGAGGTGACATAATGTTGGGTTTTCTAATATTAAGCTTCTCTATATATTATAAGCTAGCGCTTGACTGTAGTCACGCATGATTGTAATCGAAGTTGCAGCCTGCGGCGGAACGTGCTTGCTTAGAAGATGCCACTCAACTAGAAGAAACCCAAATTGTATGAGGTAGCATACGGAAGCTGGAAGAGCATTGCATATCTTAGCAGTGCGTGAAAGGAACGCCGAACCATAATGCGCATACGCGTCCAAGTGATATCAAGATATCGTCAAAAAACTCTCAGCCCTAAGTTGAGTAATTAGTAGTGTTACCTGGGCCTCGAGTACGTTAAGGTTATAGAAACATACCAAAGCTCGTCAACAAACGCATGGTGAGTCTAGATTCAATATACCCTCGTCTAAAAGGATCTGTCATCTGTAGAGGACCGCTAAAACTGGATAAGGTTAATGATTTTATCCTTACCGGATATTCCCCTTCTCCTCCATTGACCTCGTACATCCGTTTAAGAGCTGCAACGGCTTCTTCGTTCCTGCCGACGCTGGCGAGGAACTTGGGACTCTCTCTGAAGAAGCAGAGCAGTAGAGCGCCAACGCCCAGGGGGAGAGCCATGACCAGAGTCAGGAGACGCCACGGACGGAACGCGATGCCAATTATGTAGAAGGTAAAGTCCAGTTTGGTGATGAAGTAGCCCCATACTGAAATAATAATAGTAATTTTTAACCGACAAAAAAAAGGGAGGAGGAATTTCAGGATAAAATGTGGCCTTTTTGTTATTCTGACAGGTATGTAAGCTGTTTTGTTGTGAAGTTTTATTAAATTCCATTCTGTAGATTTTACGTGAAAGAGTAATAAATAATAAATATCAATCCCTACATACAAACTTTCGCCGAACATAAATATTCATATAATACTGGTTCCATTTTTACACGACGTTTCTTTCCCTCATCTTCTCATGTAAAGCAAGCCACTCCTAACACTTTACGATTAGTTGGAGGGATAGGCCCACTATTAGATAATATTAGCCACCTAAAAAAATGTAAAAATTTTTAACAAAAAATAGAACCGACTCAAAACTCACTAAAAGGTAAAAAAATAACTGGACGGCCGAGTGGCGCAGTGGGTAGTGATGCTTCGGTCTTAGTCTCGGTATTCCCACAACTGGAAAATGTTTGTGTGATGAGCTGACTTTTTCCAGTGTCGGGTGTTTATCTATTTATTATACGTATTTATGTATATTTTATCAGTATCATAGTACCCGTAACACAAGCTACCTAAGCTTACTTTGGGGCTATATAGATGTGTGTAATTGTCCTATAATATTTATTTATTTATTTTATTTAATTACTGTGTCATTTAGTTGCTTTAATTTACTTAAGCATATCTATGAAGTCGGTGCCAGCAAGTTTAAGGAATATTTATTTAACGTTGTAAAGCAGTTTGTGGGTTCTGGGTAATGTCCCTAAAGTTTAAAAAATCTTGGCTGGCACCGACTTCTAGATATGCTTAAGTAAATTAAAGAAACTAAATGACACAGTTATATTTTACTTTTTAGTGCGTTTTGAGTCGGTTCTATTTTTTGTTGAAAAATTTTATTTCTTACTTTTTAGTGATTAATCGTCACGTAACGTACTCGTACTATACTCTCATAGCATATTATACGACACTTGTTGGCAAAAAGCTACCGATACTTACACAAAAACCGAAATCGCTGCAAGTGTGCCTATAAAATTTGAAGAGTTCCTTAAATTTTGCCAGGATATCATCATCAAATCCTAATATGATGACAATGGGAAGTATGCCCTTTCTAATAAAAAAAGAATTATCAAAATCGAACAACTCCGTAAAAAGTTATGCATCATCATCATCATCATCATTATCAGCCAATAGACGTCCACTGCTGGACATAGGCCTTTTTTAGGGACTTCCAAACACAACGATCCTGAGCCGCATGTGCCCAGCGGCTCCCTGCGACCCGTTTGATGTCATCAGTCCACCTGGTGGGGGGTCGACCAACACTGCGCTTTCCGGTGCGGGGTCGCCATTCTAGCACCTTCGGCCCCCAACGTCCATCAGCACCACGTGCCCCGCCCATTGCCACTTCAGTTCTGCGACTCGCTGAGCTATGTCGGTTATTTTGGTTCTTCTGCGGACCATTTCTGATTGATAAAGATGTTGCTCTTTATCGCCCGCTGAGTGACTCTGACTCTTTAAGCCCCAGTTCCGTCTCGGATCCGTATGTCATCACTGGCAACACGCACTGTTCGAAGACCTTCTTCTTCAGGCACTGAGGAATTTTGGACGAAAAGATATCACGCAGTTTCCCGAACACTGCCCAACCGAGTTGGATGCGCGTTGGACCTACCTAACTGGACCATATGCTAGGTATATATTTTTTATTTTAAATAACTGGGTGATGAGCATTACACATGATCTTTGTCTTGCTCATGTTCATTAAGGCCCACCTGTGCGAAACTCGCTGAGGTCATTGAGCATATTATTAATCTTAGAGATTTGCCATTATCACTTCGTCGGCAAACCGCAGTTGGTGAGGTATTCGCCATTGCTGTTAATGCCAAGTCCGTTCCAGTCCAAGAGCTTAAAGACGTCTTCCAATGCGGCGGTAAATAGACGTACCGCCACTCCTCGCAGCAATTGATTGGCGTTCCTGTATACGGACTGACATGGTCGTGTACAGGCACTGCAACGCGAGTACCGGGTATTCGGCATTTCTCCATGACCTTAACAAGCCCAGGTTTCCAAATCAAAGATTTCTCATAGTCCACAAACGCCAAGCAAAGTGGCCGGTTATACTCTTCGGTCTTTTGTATAACCTGTCGCAGCGTATGGATGTGGACTATGGTACTAAAGCCTTGTCGGAAACCAGCTGTTCAGGTGTCATAGCAGTGATGGGACCAACTTGTAATGATTCAGCAGCGAGAAAAAAGGTATGTGATTTTGGAACAGAACAACCACGCTCCTGTTCTTGCCCTCGGAACGACGGAATTGAACAATCGTAAAGGACTCGTTCGGTTTACCACCCGCTTTCAGGCGTTCTGCTGTGATTCCGTCATCACCTGGCGCCTTGTTGTTCTTTAGGTGTTCGAGAGCCATACTAATCTCGTCAAGGCTGACGTCCGGGATATCTTCGATATAGTGTCGGGTCAATTTGGCTCTGGGGTCTTCAGCCAAATTGTCAACAGGCTTTTGAGTTGACGTGTATAACTGTCCAAACTTCACTTCACCCAAGATTGGGTTGAAGAGAGATTACCGTCATCGGTCTTCAGACGCGTCAACTGACTGCGTCCAATAGACAGATCTTTCGCGAACACATTTATGCATGGTCATACATAAAAAAATATATAGGTACGTGTCGAATTGAGAACCTCCTCTGTTTTTTCGTTGGTTAAAAATACAGTAAAATACACCCAAAAAGGTTTGATGTTGAGCAATTCTCAGCCAAAGTTTTGAATCTAGAGCCACGGAGAGCACGTGATTCCAAAACTCAACTAATGCGTATTAATAAGTTTTTATAGCTACGAGTATTTCAACAGCAATTTGTCAAGTATGCTTTTTATGGCAAATTAAACTATTATTCAAATTTATTCATTTACATCACAACGCCTACTAAACATACATCAACACTTTAACGCGTAGATTTTAGCACTGGTTTAGTGCAAATATTTGTTACTAACGGATTCTCGCGACTTTGTCATGGTCTGTCTGTACTAATGCTAATCTCTTGAAATGTTATTTTGAAGTGACAACGTCTTATAATTCGATAGAGCCGGCTGCACGCACGAAAAAACATGACTGATGCGGCGTTACCTCGCTTTGAGGCGTTCCATGTAAGGCTTGAGGAGCAAGCGAGAGCGCGGAACGAGCGACAAAGAAGCACAATCGGCCTTTGCGTCCGGCAGCGTTCGACATCCGTCTATTAAATATAATTATTAACTATATTAATTTTAAATTAAAAATTAATATATATATTATAAATTTATAAAATCAAAATCAATTATTTTATTAATTTAAATTAATATTTATAAAAGATACTTAAATTAAAAATTTTAATAACCAATTAAATGCTACCATTCCATCAGTATTTTCTTAAGATGTTGTCACGTTCAACTATCGTCAGTAAACCGAATTTACAGACAACCAATTTTTTTTTCTGATTGAGTAATTGCTTAGGCTCCATACGGGACCACAGCGGCGTGTGGGCAAGCGCAGATACATCGTGAGACTCGGACCTAGGCGTATAGGGAGTTTTGGAGGTTGTGTGGGTGGCGGTTATATTAAATCAGGCCTGGCGCCTCTTAGACGTGGGTGAGGCCACGTCCGAGTGACTTTACGAAGTTGGGACCTCCTCTTCGCCGGCGAAGACACTGTGCAGGTTGTGTAAATGTGTTTTGGGAGGTTTTGTCCGTTGTTATGTCGTCGTCAGGGTCGTAAAGGACGTTTTTCGGGAAACATTAAATGATTTTGATGCAACAACTGAATGCGACTGTGATTCTAATCCACAAAGATCTAAGATATATTCTTAAATTAAGTATTTTTTTTCATTAATTGACAGCGTTACTATACAAATAATTGTAGCGTCGCAGCGAAGGCATGCCCCACCTGCATTAGGCGTAGATGTTTCTCACAAAAAATACCATTTTTTAATTTAAATATTATTTTGTTAACCCAAAAAAATATAACTAATGATACTTCATTTTAATTGCATACGTATGTTAAATAGCTAATACTAATGGTCGTATTTGTTATCGTAGAGTAGGATTTGTTTTTCAAAGCACTCGAAGCGTAACAAAAACTTGTATGTTCCGTGTACATACATAATATATTAGGTTCCTATTATTTATATTCACGGAAATTAGTAGCACAAAACAAATGTCTTCTAGCATCTTTGTTGTGCCTAAAAACTCATTAATATTAATCATTTTTCTTTCAACAACTATGATTTTGTTCCTTAACCGTGATTTTTGAGGTGTAATCAATGTGTCAAATGAATTTTAGTATTGGTGGTACGAGCTGACTCTCTCGTAATTCGAGATTCGTACGTAGACCAATTCATGAAAATTGTTATCACGTCGCACTTTTGATTATTTTTAATCGACATCTCTTTTTGCACATGTCTTATTTTATTATAACAATTGACGGATCAAGCAGATGACCTACCTGATGGTAAGTGGAATATAAATAGAATAGCACTTTGTAAGTCCCGTCAACGGTGATCTTAATGCTTACAACTTGGAGAAGTATGGACGTAAATTAACGCGTACCCCTTAGGTCATATCCATACTTACCATTGAGATCGTGGGGTTGGCAATGTCTAAGTCATTAGCGCAAGCGTACTTCAAATAAAAGAAATAAAGTACCATAGTAAAGGGTGGGCGTCAACATCAGCGCGCTGGTCATCAGCAGCATGTATTTGGCTCTTGACCTGGAGTTGCAGCATTCACCCAGCAGCGCATACGTCGCTGACTCTGCCGCACTTGACCTGGAACATATTACATGCAATCATCATAATCAGCGCCAGTAGAAAATCCTCTTTCCTTAGAGAAGAAATAATACAGATACCACGCTATTCCAATTTGGGTTACTGAGCTTAGCATACTTAGGACCGCGAGCGAATTTCCAGGTCCAGTCCGGAGAAGGCGAGGACAGTGGCAAATTGCGAGAGTGAGTGCGGGATGGCTTTAGCAAGATTTCCTTTAAGGTGAAGCTCTAATTTTTTTGAACAAAGAGAAGGTTAAAATCTTATTGCATGGCCAAAGATCAGCCCAGAAACTCTTAAATTTGACACCACATAGGCTAAGCACTTGGCCAACAAAACTTTCAATAATATCCATGGAAATACTTACAAAGCAGAACTTATGAAGCGCAACGCTGCCAAAACCTGCCATGTAGGAGCCAAGCTACTCAGGACAGCGCTTGCAAAGCTGCCAGCCATCGCCCAGAGCAGCACCAGCCTCCTACCTCTGGTGTCCGACAGGTAACCCCATGGATAAGACATAACTATAATACCTAAAACAATCATCATTCATCATATTCAGTTATTTTATTTTTAATGGGAGCCAAGCTTCTAAGGATCGCATTAGTTCGAGGACATTCTCAATTTCATATTATGTAGTTAAAACAATGATAAAATTCCATCAACCTGAGGTGTAGATAGCAAACCTCAAGTGCCTTTAATATCGCCGGCAACCTTACCCTTTTAATCGCATTATAGTAATTTTATTTGGCGACAGAAACAATCATGGCAGTAGGACCTTCCTTCACGAACTTCATCATCTAAACCTCTACAACTTCTAAAAATACTTAGTGTAGACATCCAGATCTTTACCATTATCTGTTTATGTAAGAGAAAGTAAGTATAGGATGTCAAGTTCTGTCATATTACGTTAGTGTCACCATTGTAATGGATGAGGTGGGGGAGCATCAGAATAAAATCATGTACGATTGTTCACTGAATTGAATGACCCTGTCAATACCCTACATTTATACTTTGCATAAATACTTCTGTTCATTTAGATTATCCAACTTACCAGCAAAAGGCATAGAAGACAAGACTCCAATCTGCTGCAGACTCAACCCCAAGTCGCAAGTGGCCGCAGTGACTATGATGCCCAGGCCGAAGATGTCGATGCCCATGGCAACGATCACCATGAAACAGGCGAACAGCAACCCATAGTTGTATTTGCCGTGACCTATAAAAGGATTTCATTATAGATCATTACATAAATTGCTTCTTTCCTTCAAATCTCAAAAAACTTCCGCATCTTGGTTTATAAATCAAGGCGTTTCCTTCCATTTAAACTGTGATATACTACTGCTGGAGAACTAGCAGTAATTTTTAAACGACTTCAAAAAAAAAGGCGTTTCTCAATTCGACCGTATATATATATTTTTTTTTTTTTTTTTTTTTTTTTATGTGTGTTCGCGCATAACTTCGTCGTTTATGAACCGATTTTGATAATTCTTTTTTTGTTGGAAAGTAGATAGTCCGGTGGTGGTACCATGATAAGGAAACCAGGATTTGATGATGGAATCCTGGAGAAACCGAGGGGAACTTTCAAAAATTGTAGGGACAACAAGTCTTTGTTAATTTTTCTGATAAGTATTTAAAAGCACTACAATTTGATGAAGGTCTGGAGTCGATCTGATGATGGAGCCGATCTACATATAAGAGAACTCCTTGACGATTTACTGCATTTACCTTGTGTTTGGGCTCGATTAATTTGTCTTGATAAGAACTTTACATTAAGATGGGCTGTGACTGTCATTGAGGGTCTGGTGATGAAGACGAAGTACAGTTAAGGGAGCTCCGTAACGGCTTACAGTAGCTACCTTGTGTTTGGGCTTGATTAATTTGTCTCGTTGAGAAATTTACATTTAGATGGACTGTGACTGTCATTGAGGGTCTGGTGATGAAGACGAAGTACAGTTAAGGGAGCTCTGTAACGGCTTACAGTAGCTACCTTGTGTTTGGGCTTGATTAATTTGTCTCGATGAGAAATTTACATTTAGATGGACTGTGACTGTCATTGAGAGTTTGGTGATGAAGACGAAGTACAGTTAAGGGAGCTCCGTAACGGCTTACAGTAGCTACCTTGTGATTGGGCTTGATTAATTTGTCTCGATGAGAAATTTACATTTAGATGGGCTGTGACTGTCATTGAGGGTCTGGCGATGAAGAAGGACAGCTGAGGGAGCTCTTTAACGGTTAACAGTAGCTACCTTGTGATTGAGCTCGATTAATATATATCAATGAGAAGTTTGTAATGTTATAAATTCCAGTTGGTTTAATGTTAACTAAGTCATGATCTGACGATGAGATCTACGAAAACTCGAGAAAACTCTTCAAACTTTATAGGCACATTTGTAGGGATGTTGGAATGTTATAGCTAGTGAATATTGGTACTTATGATTTAGTTCGAGTAGGTTCTTTAATATTTTCGTTGTTGATAAATCACTAAAAAGTATGAAATAAAGAAATTTTAACCAAAAATAAAAACGCCTTCAAAATGCACTAAAAGTAAATTAAAGTAAGTAAATGACGTAGTTATTTTTTACTTTTTAGTGCATTTTGAAGGCGTTTTTATTTTTTGTTAAAATTTTTGAGGAGATGTTTAAGGCAAACAGATAACTCTACAAAAAAAACTGCAGAACTGTCTGGCCTCAAATATCTGTCTTAAAATGTTTACCAGCTGTTGGACGAGAAGTATTTAACAAGTAACAAGTTATTTGGAAAATTACATTAAAGATTACTCTATCGTTTGAGATTGTCATTTTATCAATTTTTAGTTGATTTCCTAGATGGAACAAGCAGATCGACTACCTGATGTGTGAAAAAGTAATTTCAATATATTGATTTAGTATCTACCTACATAATAGATTATTCAAAAACATTTATAATTATTTAGAAACAAGAATTAGTATAAAAACAAAAACCCGACTGCTTAGAAGTTATGAACTGAAAAAAAAACAAGTATCACTCTATCTATATAAATTTTATATACATTATGGTGCTGCAGGCGGGGAGAAACAATACTTTTTACTACGGGCAAAAAAAGATATAGGTACTTAAACTACGTTTGTTGATACTTGTTTTTTTTCAGTTTATAACTTCTAAGCAGTCGGGTTTTTGTTTTTATAATACTATTTTTTTTACACTTTTTAGTTTTAGTTTGTGGTATAGAAATGAGACAGTACACTTTTTGACATTTTTTTGTTAAAACTGTAACATAAACATAATAATGATATATATATATATATATATATATATATATATATATATATATAGATATATATATATATATATATATATATATATATATATATATATATATATATGTTTGAAATGGCATGTTTGCGACCTTTCATATGATATCCGTATTGTTAAGATAAGAAAAAAATATACACATCCCCCTCTTTTTCCCCACTTACAGCCGCCATTTTGAAAATTTATATAGCCTATGTCACTACCACAAATCTGACGAATTCAACGACACCTCATGTGTCAAAATCCTTCCAGCCGTTTAGGCTGTAGCGCGTGCCAAAGAAATAGACATATATACATACATACCCACATACATACCTACATACATACATACGCTCGAAAAACATTACCCTCCTTCTGACGCAGTCGGGTAAAAAAACCTACATTCCAAAAGTAAAAGCTGTAGCCAAAGTGCAAATAAACACCAATGTGCTAAGTAACAGGTAAAAATGGAAATGAGAAAAATACATAAAACTAAACAAGTATATTCAAAAACTTCAGATCAGCGATCTGAAAGTGGCACATCAAAATTGAGCAAAGTAAACTAAGCATTATAAAGGCGAAAGTTTGTGATAGTATATGTTCGTTACTCTTTCGCGCAAAAGCTATTGAAAGGATTTTGATGAAATTTCACAATAATATAGCTTACATATCAAAATAACATATAGACCACATTCCCACGGAACCGAGAACTAGGTGGGTAAAACCGCAGGGGTCCTCTAGTAATAACTTTATTTTTGAAAAAATTTTTAACAAAAAATAGAACCTACTAAAAATGCACTAAAAAGTAAAAAAAAACTGTGTCATTTAGCTGCTTTAATTTACTTAAGCATATCTATAAAGTCAGTGCCAGCCAAGTTTAAGGAACATTTTTTAACGTAGTAAAGCAGTGTGTGGGTTTTAGGTAATGTCCTTAAAGTAGAAACATTGGCTGGCACCGACTACTTTTTTGTTTTTTTTTGAGTCAGTTCTATTTTTTGTTAAAAATTTTTATTTCTTACTTTTTACACGCTTTATATTAGCTTCACTTGTATGTCAGTATGTCAGTATGTAACTTGTATGTGTGTTCGCGCATAACTTCGTCGTCGTGATTTATCGCAACATAACGTACTCGTACTATACTGTCATAGTATATTATACGGCACTCATATCCAAAAAGCTACCGATACTTACACAAAAACCGAAATCACTGCGTGGTCATACATAAAAAAAATATATATATATACGTGTCGAATTGAGAACCTCCTCCGTTTTTTTCGTCGGTTAAAAAGAGCAACTTTTGAGTTTCTTTTCTGCTCTTCTCAGCAGAATCTGCTTTTTGAGCCGGTGGAAGAGTTACAACAAATTTTACAAACATTTTAAAAGTGCTTATAAACCTGAAAATATATAAGTGCTTATAAACCTCAAAATACGAAATAAAGTAAAACTCAAAATATGAATTTTAAAAGACAAAATAATGTTATTACTGTACACTAAAACTGAGTTCTATCCAGGTCTCAGAAACGTGATCGTTAGTTGTTTAAACCATTACCACCATTTGATAATCCTTTTCAACACTGTATGAGGTCATAACACGTGCAGGTTTTTGGGCATCGTCACGTGACAACGCCTTAAAACGTGTGCACGTGTTACCATGTTACCTATTTTCCTTCAACGTAATGATATGCCAATAAAAAACGAGATTTAATTCTCGATCGCAAATCAATTCACGTGAGAATTATAACACTCTCCGATCCGATATCAATATTTTCGATGTACCTAGCCTGCCGATACGATATATATTAGAAGCGACACAGGAGAACATTTTTTCCCT
Organism: Mycalesis mineus; assembly: GCA_034621355.1. Taxonomy (NCBI): domain Eukaryota; kingdom Metazoa; phylum Arthropoda; class Insecta; order Lepidoptera; family Nymphalidae; genus Mycalesis; species Mycalesis mineus. Next base: position 2,235,029 of record CM067890.1, on the reverse strand, counting down.
TCTACTTCCTAATTTGCGAGGCATTTTGAATTAATGAATAATATATTTATTTATTATTATTTATTGACTGCCTCGTTGGTCTAGTGGTAAGCCTATCTGGCTTCAATCATAAAGTCATGGGTTCGGTTCCTGGCTCGGGTCACGGAGTTTTTCATTCTTCTATGAAACTCTCAGTACATTCCAAGCCCGGAGTCGTGAAAGTCCTGTCATTAACATCTGATAGTGATCGTTAATAAAAGAAACATTATCACCCTAAGCCCCAAACCGCATTGGAACAGCGTGGTGGGTGTACGCTCCATATCCCCTCTCCTATAAGGAGGGAGGCCTGGCCCTGTAGTGGACCATTAATAGGCTGATAATGATAATGATGATGATGATGACATATTTCGTGCAAAACAATTTTAAGGTAGTTCTTCTTCAAATTTGAATGAATGTAACTATATTCTGCGGATATTTCGATATAACATAGGCAACACATTATTAAAATATAAGTGATAGAAAATACAAGATATGAGCCAAACATCCTCACAACTTACTATACATACATATGTACATACATATGTACATACATACATACTACACGCCTACACTAAAGCCAAACTCGATTGAGAATGCTTGTCAACAAAGACATTAAAAATGAAGGTAAAAAATGCAACATATTTTATGCCTAATAAATTTAAAATTATGTTTTGTTTTTTTATAAAATCTTATTTAAAAGATATTGAATATATTAATTAGTCTTAAGCTTACCAATCTAATTTATTGTCAAGAATTCGTCATTAACAAGTTAATTAAAAAAATTATGTGTAAACTGACTAGTGATTTCTACCTTAAATTCTAATTTGTTTATTGACAAGCATTCTCAATCTAGTGTGACATTAGGTTATCTCATCAATGGCACCAAATTATAAAACGAAAAGGTTATTAAAAAATAAAAAAGGGTGCTTCTAATTCAAATCTAACTAGGTCTCTCAGTCATTATTTATTGTCATAGAATATCGGATCGGAAAGTGTAAAGCAGGATTTTTACCAGCTAAGCTTGTTTGGCGGAATATTAAAAAAAACCGGCCAAGTGCGAGCAGGACTAGCGCACCGTGGGTTCCGTAAATTTTAAGGTTTTCGGAATTCGAATTATTCCTTTATATGTTTTTTTTTTATCTAGTTGGCCTACACCTGATGTTAAATGAAGATGCAATCTAAAATGGAAGCGGGCTAACCTGTTAGGACTTGGATGAAATCCACTCCCCTTCCGGTTTCTACACGACATCGTACTGGAACGTCCTGTTAATTAGAATCAATCAATCGCCTAAAATTCAATAAAACATCGTCTAAAAGTCTAAAAATATTCGAAAAATAATTCGAGTTTCTCATTTACTCCATAATATCATGGTAATATCACCGTAAAAAATATCATGCTGTTTGCTTATAATTACAGAAGCAACCAAAATCTTTAGAATACAGCTTTGTTGCTTGGTGACAGCAGTACTATGGCAGTAGCACTACTCCGTAAGAATTCTGCTACAAAATGCTCTACTCTACTACTACTAACACAATTGTTTTTGTTGAATGTTATTATTATGAAATTCTTCACATAGCTCGATAATTTCATCAAGACTATAGTAGTCTATAGAAGTAAACAATGACCTGTAGCAGTATACCTACTGATAAAACAAACGAGACTCATTTACGAAGGTACGAGTATAAGAAGTCATTGACACGTTTATTATGAACACATTAGGGTTGACAGTTTCGATTTTTTCAAAAAAGTGTATCGATCCTTGAAATATAGGTATCATCATCATCATTATCAGCCTATTAATGACCCACTACAGGGTCAGGCCTCCCTCCTTATAGGAGAGGGGATATGGAGTGTACACCCACCACGCTGCTTCAATACGGGTTGGCGGGCTTATGGTGATAATGTTTCATTTATAAACGATTACTATCAGATGTTGATGATAGTGACCGGGACCGACGGCTTAACGTGCTCTCCGATGCACGGGGGTGTAACACCGCCAACTTCCAGACTCCGGGCTTGGAATGTACTGAACATTTCATAGAAGAATGAAAAAGCTCAGAATTATTCCATGACCCAACCCAAGAATCGAACCCAGGACCTCGTGATCGAAGCCACATAGGCTAACCACAAGACCAACGAGGAAGTCTTAAAAATATAAATATGAAATATAAATATGAAATATAAATATGAAATTTAGGTATGCATCGTACGAACATGTTGACGAGCACCCGACCTTCAGTTTGATTGTCGGACCAATACGACACAAGTTTTTTTCATAACCAACTGCTTTTGGACTAGGGATGTGAGTAAACTCCCAAAACTTATCAATAATTTCATCTAATAGTTGTAGCTATTGGCAATTTCTTGGCAGAAATAAATATTCAATATTTTATTGACCTTCCAGTGTAGGAACCCAGGATCTCATCATCGAAAGACACATACTTATCATCGGATCAACTACGCGGTCAATAGAGATAAAGCATTTTTAAAATAAAATAGGTTACATGCTATCTTAAAACCGGGTTATCTAAAAAGCTGTTGAAACATTAGACGTTATTACTTTTGCATTGCTCTTTATACTAGTGTGTGTGTCGTAGCCACATCGTAGATTTGCTCATTTCATGAAATGTTTGAGTTGATCATGAAATGGTCGCGTTTCATGAAATGTTTGTCTGTCTATTGGCCACATCATGACATGGTCTGGGCAGATCAATGATACAAAATCGTTTCTCGATGTGGCCAACTTAACGCGCGACTACTTCATTACTTCATGAAGTGGTCACAATTATTTGATCATATTGTAAACTAGTTACACCCCGACTCAGAGTACCACGACTCGGATAGGTTAGTTATTTTTTTTGGTAAACCACCCATCAATAGGAGCCCCGCGAAGTAGCGCGGGGTGGGGCGTTAAAATATTATGTTTAATTATTATTATGTCATTTATAAATTTATAAATTGCATATAATCTTTGGGCAAACATTACCTAGCCCCTAATTATATGATTCGGCCAAACGTGGATGACAAAATCGTGAAACTTAGACGATTTAACGATCTAGTCAAAATGAATTGGCCACATCATGAAACGCGACCATTTCATGAATTTCTCAAGCATTTCATGAAATGAGCAAATATACGATGTGGCTACGACATATGTATTTGAATTCTAGTGCCCTAATTCTCAAACTAAGGCTAAGCTAAGTAGAAGAAGTGACGGCCGAGTGGTGCACTGGGTAGTGACGCTGCTTCTGTGTCCTAGGCTGTGGGTTCGATTCCCACATCTGGAAAATGTTTGTGTGATAAACATAGATTGTCTTAGTGTTTATCTATATATTATAAGTATATATATATTCATCAGTTATCATAGCACCCATAACACAAGCTACTTACGAGTACGCTTACTTTGGGGCTATATAGCGGTTAAAAAAGCAATAGTTTGTATGTATGGATGGATGGATGTTTGCTATTATTTCACGCAAAAACTACTAGATAGATTTTGATGAAACTTCACTATAATGTAGCTTACATATTAGAAGAACAAAGGCCACATTATATCCAAAGTTATATTTGAGCTCTTTGGAAAAGAGGTTAAATATAAAGGCAATTAAACAAATCATAACAATCAAGACGCTGTTGATAATTATTCTGTATTGGTTCGCAGCAGTACTAATATTACAAATTCAAGGTTTAATTTTATCAAATAAACTATAAGGAAAATCGCATAGCGTAACCGAGAAAACTGTTAGGGTTGTGACTCTATAACTGACGTATTCTCATATTTATAAGATACTAGAGAACGCCCGCGGTTTCACCCGCGTTGTTCTCGCTCCCGTGGGAATTGCGGTGGCCTGTATTATTCTGATATTAAGCTATATCTATTAATGTGAAGTGTCAACAAAATTCAGTAAAGAACAGGTAAAAAATATATGGATGTCTGCCCCAGAGATGTCCAGAGATAATATATATGTCATTAAATAGTACAGATCTTCTATTTAAATACTAATAAAATTAACTTGTAGCTAAGCAGTCGCTGATAAAAGTTATGAAGATTGATAAAAGTGGACTTTTCATACTACGACAACGGTCACGTGATTCAAACACAAAAAATCCATTGAAATTCTTATATTTTTTACATATTTTCAAGTGATTGCTATGAAACATGGGTAGTTGTTTAAAATTAATTTTGTATTTAAATAAAATAGTTAAATATGAGCATACGTTTGGACAGCCTGGGGCAAATTTTGGCAATGTCCTTTTGCGTGAATGAGAGACAAACATCCATCTTTATAATATTAGTAACAATTACTCTATCTATTTTGCTATTTCTTTGTGCGTACGTTTGTCTATTTTTAGTAACACCATCGCCGACATGGAGGGCTAATTTTAATGAGAAAATCACTAAATAATCAACACTTTTAACTAAATTTCAATGTACCACTTTTAGTTGGCATACCTCATCATTTCTTATTTCATTAGACATCCTTCATTTTCATCTATTATCTATCATCTACGTCATCTACTACTATTTACTTATGATTTTAAGAAATATTTATGAAAGTTTAATTAAATTAAATTTAAAGTAATTAGTAACAACCCTATTCGTGACAACTCGACCATAAAATTTCAAGTCTTTTAAACAATTACCTTTAAAATAATGGCTATGTTTGTACCTACCTGTCAGATCCAAGGCCTCCTCGTAACTATAACACTTCGCATCTTTCAAGTCGGTCTGGTGGCTCATTTCTATATCCTTTTCCCGGTACTTTCCTTTGGAGTTTTGAGCCATTTTTATTTTGTGACTATTTTTAAAGTAGTTAGTAATAAATTATATATTTAGTTTTTTTCCTTGCATTTTCAATTTATTTGTTTTTCTAAAAATTTTCTTACTTAACTTAAACAATTTTTACGATACTTGCATTATTATTTATTACCTACTTAAAAACCCGTGCAATTGTTTTTTAAATTTTCCAATGGATGCTGTTATAATTAATCACATTAATTGAATTTTAATCAAAAACAGTTTTGTAAACTCATTAATGAGTCATTAAACTAGCAATGTGGATATACTTAGATTAGATTCGTTTTTAAATTATTATTTTTGTTTTCTATTTAATTAAATTTTATTTATTCATAAGCCACTCACATGATAGGCGTGTTTAGTGATCGAGATGTTAAATTAATATTTATTATACGTTATTATTTTATTTTATTTAATTTAATAAATCACAAGTCGTTTCCACATGACGGCCGCGGGTAGTGATCTTCGCGCAACTGATCGCGATGCTCAATACGAGATAGGATGGGACGGAAGGTCGTTTGCCAGCAACAAAAGATACAGGTTTTGTCTGCATTTTATTACGTTCAAGTCGTTCGGTTTCACGAAATTTTACAAACTGCTTAAGATATTTTTGACGGTCTCCGTGGCGTAGCGGTGGATTTATAATTCCGTAGTTCTAGATTCGATTCTCTGTCATGAATTTCTACATCTACTCGACATCGTATCGGAATTCTAAATTGCTTGTCGGTACGTCTTTGTAGGTAGGGTGGTAACTAGTCACGACCGAGGCCTTTTTTTGTTTATTACCAAGTAATCCCTTGACTGCAATCGCACCTGATGGTAAGTGACGATGCAATCTAAGATGGAAGCGGGTTAACTTGTTATGAAGAGGGGAATATTCACACCCCTTCAGTTTTTACATAACATCGTACGGGAACGCTAAATCGCTTGAGGCTACGTCTTTGTAAGTAGGGTAGAAACACAGCCAAGGTTTCCCACCAGTCAGACTTGGTCCAATTCAGGATTCGAAATCGGCCCTGCCGGGAATCAAATCCAGAAGCTCTTATAAACAAACCACGCATACCGCTGCGCCACGGTGGCCCTCAAACATGCAAACATAGGACATCCTGTATATACTTCAATAGAATCAATGGTTTAACAACACAGACATCATACTAGCTTCAGGCTCTGGCGCTGGCTGAGGCGTTCTTTAAACAAAACTACAACAAAACTACTACAATATTGTAATAAGTTCAGTTCATACTGTAGATGGCATTACAGGCCGTATACCTGAAAAACTAAATATCAAAGCAAAATTTCGGTACCGACGTCATCGGGATCGTGGCCTAGCGGTAAGGCGCTCTAAGTGCCCGGATTACTAAAGAGACGCGGGTTCGAATCACGTCGGCTCCGCATTTTTTGATATTGTGTTTATTCTTATACATAAATATAAAACTACAAACATTATTTTGGCTGGCCTGGCATGGAATTAACCACTTCGTTGGTCCCGTGCTTAGCGTATGCTGTTCCGAATCACGAGTTCCTTTTGAGTACTGGATCAAGCTATGAAATATTCAGCTTTTCTTAAGTGTTGATCATCATCATCATGTTGAGTCACTTAACATCAGGTGACTTGCTATTTAATGCGCAATTAATAAAAATAATGGCTTTTTATTTAATTTATCATACACTTGATACGTATGCTAATGAATATTTTATTAAATTTATAAAAACGTCTCATTGTACCATTTTTTGTGGGTACATAAGTAGATAGGTATGCTTAAGTTCCTTAGGTACATATTTTATCGTATGTACGAGTATGAATCAAGGTTTTGCTTCATATTATTTCGTTATCACCCTATTTAAAAGGCCTACCTCCCTTATAGGTGAAGGGATATGGGTAGGGTTGCCATCTCTAAAATCTGGAAAACAGGACAAGACGCGTGAAAACCCCGGATTTTAGAGTCCGAAAGCCGGACATGTCAACAAGATTTTTTAAACATATTCAATGTAATAAAAAATAGTTGTAAATGTCATAAATCACCTTTTTTTATTTGGAACGGTGAATATACTTGGTTCATCGGTTGATCGTGGTGTGGTGCGAGCATAATGAATGAAATATTCTTTATTGTACACCAAAAACAAAAACAAACAAAGAGAAAATACCTTAAAAACTAATGTACAATTGGCGGTCTTATCGCTAATGAGCGATCTCTTCCAGACAACCAATTATATTTAAGGAAAAGTTGGAGTAGGCTCGGGTGTACGTACACAAAAATAAAGAACGAATTTTACTGAACTAAAATAAAAATTGACTTACATTATATAATTATCTAAATACATACACAAATTCATACATACATACATACATACATACATACATAAATACATACATACATTCATACATAAATACATACATACATACATACATACATACATACACACATACATACATAAATACATGTTTATAGTAAAATAAATAAATAAATGAAAAATAATAGAGACTAGACGAAATCCAGGAGAGAAAGGGAAGAAAGTGAGTACTAGGCTATGGAGGGTAGAAGTGAGCATTCACCAGTCGTTTAAAAGTGACTAGTGATTGCGCACGGCGAATGTCTAGAGGTAAGGAGTTCCAAAGCCGAGCAGCTTTGACAGAGAAGGATTTAGAGTAGAAGGACGAATGATGAGAGGGAATTTTTAGGAGTAGGTTGTCCTCTGATCTAAGAGAGCGACAATGAGTTAGATGGAGGAAGTGGAATCGCTCTTTTAGATATATGGGAGCAGTAGGGTTGAAGAGGACATTATACAATAGGGAAAGAATGTGAGTATTCCTGCGAAGGCGAATCGAAGGCCACTTGAGTTTATCGCGAAACTCGGAAATATGGTCATATTTGCGAAGACCAAATATGAACCTTATACAAATGTTCTGGATGCGCTCAAGTTTATCTAGCAATTCTTCACTCAAATTAAGATAACAAGTGTCAGCGTAATCGAGAATTGGTAAAAGCAGAGATTGTGCAAGCACAATTTTGGTAGATAAAGGAAGAAAATTGCGCAATCTACGCAGAGACCCTATAGATGCATACACCTTCCTACTAACCTCACTGACCTGTGGGGCCCAAGTAAAATATTTGTCAAAAGTGACACCTAGATTTCTAACTGAGTCACAAAATGGCACACGCGTTCCATCAAAAACTACATCAGGAATATTAGCCCAGTCAATGCGTGCAACCAAATTATGACTGCCTATAATTATAGCTTGTGTTTTAGATGGGTTCACTTTTAGGCCGTACGAGCTACTCCACTGCACAACAGAATCTAAATCTTTGTTTAGTAATTCGATCGCACTAGGCAAATCACATAGTTTGGACTGAACATAAATTTGGAGATCATCTGCATACAGGTGATAGAGAGAAGTTAGCTGATGTGTAATAGAACTAATGAAAATGGAAAAAAGAAGAGGAGACAACACGCCACCTTGTGGTACACCGGCAGTTAACGCGCACCAATTGGACACGTTGTCATCAACCCGCACACGTTGTCGGCGACCAAACAAGTAACTGTGAAACCAGTCAATCACTTCAGGAGATATGTTGAGAGAACCTAGTTTAGCTAATAATAAATCAAAATCAACGTTATTAAAAGCATTACTGAAATCTAGTAAGGCCAACACTGTAACACACTGGTTATCCATGCCGTGACGAATATCCTCGGTAATTTTAACTAATGCGGTAGTCGTACTATGACCAGTACGGAAACCGGATTGGAAAGGATTGAAAAGGTTCTGACGGGTCAGGAAAAGGCTGAACTGACGATGGACTATACGCTCAAAAACTTTAGAGAGAAATGGGAGAATGGATATTGGCCTATAGTCCGAAAAACTAGAGGGATTAATTTTTTTGGGAATGGGAACTACTTGAGCTTCCTTCCAAGAAGAAGGAAAGCTTCCGGAGGAAATAGAGAAATTAAATAAGGATTTAATTATAGGAGCTAGGAGGTTAATGATAGGAATGATCATCTTACGACTAATGCAATCCGTACCTACGGCATCAGAATTGACCTCACGAATGCTTCTCACAACATCACTATCAGTGATTTGACAGAAAATGAAAGCAGGATCGTCAGAAGTGGGTAAAGCTAATAATTGATTTTTAGTGTTTAACTTTGTGGCATCATCAATACCACAAGAAGAGGAAAAATGGCTATTAAGCTGATCTAAATTAAAGTTGCAGGAGTGATTATTTTGTCGTGCTTTCCCAACTCCAAGAGACTGAAGAAATTTCCACACTCGACCTGAATCTTCTTCCTCGAGTATGGATTTATGAATGTGGCGTCGTTGCATATCTCTACATAACCTGTTGCAGCGATTCCTAACTTTATGATATTTGTCCTTATTGCGATCGGAATTATTGATTCTGTATTTGGCTTTAGCAGAATTTTTTTTTAACTGTAACGTTCTAATTTCCTGAGTAAGCCAGGGAGCGGGAAGGTGCTTTAGCCGGACAGGGCGAATCGGAGCATGCACGTCATACAGCCGAATAAGGAGTGAGTTAAAGCTCTCAATTCTATTATCGATGTTAGCTCCAGTTAGGACATTCGTCCAATCCAACCCAACAGCATCTTTCCACAGGATATCTATGTCCATACCACCAAAATTGCGCTGCAGAAGAACCCTCGATTTAGCTTTTGGTGGGCGTATTTTATATGACAGATAAACCAAATCGTGGTATGAAAAAGCATCAGCAGGACACTGGCCATGTTTAGCAACATGGTCGGGGGAAGAAACCAACATAATATCAAGAAGAGATGGGCAAGAATTGGGAAAAGAGTGAGTAGCTGAAAGGGGGAGAATATGTAAATTGGCTGCCCTCACTAAAGATTTGAATCGCGTAGAGCGCGAGTCAGTTTTAAGTAGGCATGTATTGAAGTCACCCATAATAATGGTATGTGAATATAAAGGGATAAATCTATCTAAAATAATTTCAAACGTGGGAAAATAGTCAATCGTGAGATTAGGGTTATAATATACGCCAAGTAAAAGTTTAGTGTTAGAAAAAAGTACTTCAATCACTAAATGTTCCGCTCCCGGTGTTGCCTGGGCATCTGACAAAGTAACAATGGAAAATGGTATGTGGGAACGCAAATATATGGCCACACCACCGCCAGTCCGGTGAATGCGATCATTACGTATTAATCGAAATCCCGGAAGAGCGTAGGAAATTGAGGGCAGACACGGTTTAAGCCAAGATTCTGAAATCAGAATGGCATGGATGTTCTTGTTATCAAAAGATGAGAGCATATCTGGATAATGTGCAGGAATACTCTGAGCGTTAATATGAACAATATTAAAATTTTTTATTACATCTGAGAAGTAAGAAGTAAGATTATCAGATAGAGAAGGAAGGCTCAGAAAACTGGAATTACTATGCGTTTCATCAGAGGATGAAAATGAATAGAATGAATCGTCTAGGTTTTCATTTTGAATAGACATATAATGTTATTTATATGATATTATATTTTATATTAAATATATAAAAATAATATAATAAAATGAATTAAATCAAATAAATAAAATAAGTAAACAAAAAAAAAATTTAAAAATATATAATTATATATAAATTATTATTATTATTATTATAGCCTCATTTATTTCCATTTTTACAAGTTTTACAAATTTTTTTTTTTTCTTTTTCATAAATTATTATGGACCCCTTTATGAGTGAAGGCCTCCTCCATTTTCCCCCACAATGGTCTGTCATTCGCTTTGGTGATCCAGTTTGTTCCCGCTTTTCGTACTATAATACCCAATTTTCTCTAGGTCTACCTTTTCTTCTTTTGTTAGGCGGTCCTTGCCAGGTAGTTACTCTATGTGACCATTTTTCTTTATCCATACGTGCAATATGGCCCGCCCACTTCCATTTCAATCTTTGAGAATGTTCCAAAGCGTCTATGATTCCTGTTCTTTTTCTTATGTCTTCATTTCTAATTCTGTTTATTACTTGAGCTTCCTTCCAAGAAGAAGGAAAGCTTCCGGAGGAAATAGAGAAATTAAATAAGGATTTAATTATAGGAGCTAGGAGGTTAATGATGGGAATGATCATCTTACGACTAATGCAATCCGTACCTACGGCATCAGAATTGACCTCACGAATGCATCAGTGATTTGACAGAAAATGAAAGCAGGATCGTCAGAAGTGGGTAAAGCTAATAATTGATTTTTAGTGTTTAACTTTGTGGCATCATCAATACCACAAGAAGAGGAAAAATGGCTATTAAGCTGATCTAAATTAAAGTTGCAGGAGTGATTATTTTGTCGTGCTTTCCCAACTCCAAGAGACTGAAGAAATTTCCACACTCGACCTGAATCTTCTTCCTCGAGTATGGATTTATGAATGTGGCGTCGTTGCATATCTCTACATAACCTGTTGCAGCGATTCCTAACTTTATGATATTTGTCCTTATTGCGATCGGAATTATTGATTCTGTATTTGGCTTTAGCAGAATTTTTTTTTAACTGTAACGTTCTAATTTCCTGAGTAAGCCAGGGAGCGGGAAGGTGCAGCTCTCAATTCTATTATCGATGTTAGCTCCAGTTAGGACATTCGTCCAATCCAACCCAACAGCATCTTTCCACAGGATATCTATGTCCATACCACCAAAATTGCGCTGCAGAAGAACCCTCGATTTAGCTTTTGGTGGGCGTATTTTATATGACAGATAAACCAAATCGTGGTATGAAAAAGCATCAGCAGGACACTGGCCATGTTTAGCAACATGGTCGGGGGAAGAAACCAACATAATATCAAGAAGAGATGGGCAAGAATTGGGAAAAGAGTGAGTAGCTGAAAGGGGGAGAATATGTAAATTGGCTGCCCTCACTAAAGATTTGAATCGCGTAGAGCGCGAGTCAGTTTTAAGTAGGCATGTATTGAAGTCACCCATAATAATGGTATGTGAATATAAAGGGATAAATCTATCTAAAATAATTTCAAACGTGGGAAAATAGTCAATCGTGAGATTAGGGTTATAATATACGCCAAGTAAAAGTTTAGTGTTAGAAAAAAGTACTTCAATCACTAAATGTTCCGCTCCCGGTGTTGCCTGGGCATCTGACAAAGTAACAATGGAAAATGGTATGTGGGAACGCAAATATATGGCCACACCACCGCCAGTCCGGTGAATGCGATCATTACGTATTAATCGAAATCCCGGAAGAGCGTAGGAAATTGAGGGCAGACACGGTTTAAGCCAAGATTCTGAAATCAGAATGGCATGGATGTTCTTGTTATCAAAAGATGAGAGCATATCTGGATAATGTGCAGGAATACTCTGAGCGTTAATATGAACAATATTAAAATTTTTTATTACATCTGAGAAGTAAGAAGTAAGATTATCAGATAGAGAAGGAAGGCTCAGAAAACTGGAATTACTATGCGTTTCATCAGAGGATGAAAATGAATAGAATGAATCGTCTAGGTTTTCATTTTGAATAGACATATAATGTTATTTATATGATATTATATTTTATATTAAATATATAAAAATAATATAATAAAATGAATTAAATCAAATAAATAAAATAAGTAAACAAAAAAAAAATTTATAAATATATAATTATATATAAATATTAAATCAAAAAGCAAGCTTTGTGACGTTTGTTCCCTTACCGGCCAGTTATACATAAATACAACTAATGAAATATGCTAACTAACAAACCTAAATAAAAAGATAAAATTAAAACGACAAAGAAAAAAACAGTAACAAACATCTAAGCACAAAATAAAATGGTAAAAATATATTAGATTTCAGTAATAACGAGACTAAAATATAAATTCCTCTGAGACTGAAAGCTTATATCAACCTGTAATAATGGTAAAATTAGTGTTATTTAGTCTGTGGTACTAAGATGTTAAAGTTGACAAATGACATATTTATATTCGATTAGTGTCAGATGTCAGTTTTAGCATGTAAACAATTGACATTTTATACGAAAATGAAATTCTTAAAGAACCTTCAGAAATAATAAATTAAAAGTTTACCTGCCATAAAATGAGATTCTCACAAATCTAATTACCTAACAGATCTGATAATAATACACCACAACAAAAATAATAGAAATAAAAATTGATATAAGCCTATCATAACGAAACAGCAAAATTAATCATGAATATAACATCTATTTCTTATTGACTCTCGTGCGTGACTTTGCTCGTGAGACCAGTGATTTAGGATTTCCTGGAGCAGCAGAGGGGACAGCAGTAGAAGTTCCCGGCGCGGAGACCGCCACCGTTGGTGCAGAAATATCATCCAGATCCGCAACCGAACGCACCTGGCGCCGGGACCCATCTTGCTGTAACACAAAGATACTCCCATCCTTTGTCCAGCACTTATTTACTCCGACCCGTTGACGAGCTGCTACAAAGACGTCGTGCCTCTCCTTAGTGAGGAACTCTGACAGTGTTAAGCCGGAATTCTTTAAAGCAGTTTTGGCATACCACAGTTGATTTCTAAGTGCCAGATCATGAAACTTGACCAGAACGGCTCTGGGTTTGCCAGTCTTAGGTCGGCCCAAACGATGGCAGCGACTTACACTCTCTGCATTGAATGGTATCTTGAGATGATCGGAGAGTGCTTTAATGGTGATAGTGTCCAACTTCTCAGCTTTAGACTCTGTTATGCCGTGAACCAACAGGATTTTACGTCGACTTCTCATTTCTATATCATCCATGGATCTATAAAGGAGCTGGACTTGCAATTGAAGGCCTTCGAGCGCTGTCAACACAAAACTTCTAAAAGAATGAAATTGAGCTGCAATATTAGAAGTTGGACTAGTAGCTGGTATAGCTTGCTGCAGATGTCTTTGGAATTCTTCCATCCTCTCATTAAAATGTGCACTTAGTTGTGTAACAGATTGCTGAATGGATTCCATATTATAGTGTTAGTGTTTATAGGTTATAGTGATGGGTTAATAAGTTTCTCACTTAGAACAATATTGTGCATAAATCACCTCGGATATAATAAAGGAATAACTATCTGGTAGGTAAAAGAACTTTTAGCACATAACTTCACATATAAATACTGTAAATACTATTAATTTAATTAAAAACTATGGAGAGCAAATTAAATGTGTGTTTACTTTTTGCACGCCTACCCGCATAGTGCGTGTCTCGCGGGCGGCCCAAATTTTTTTATTTATTTATTTTTTAAAACACGATCTACAAATGAAACCTTCCCCGGACGCAACCCGTACGGATGGCAACCCTAGATATGGGGCATCCATCACGCTGCTCCAATGTAGTTTATCACGATGGGTGATAATGTCTGACTTTGTGACGATCACAATTAGACCTTTATGATTCAATGTCCGGGTCCGATGGCTTCACGTTCTTCCTGAAGCCCTGAACACCAACTCTCGATTCAATTCCCAACTCTGGCCTAAAAATTCATGCTGAGAATTTCGTGGAAGAACATAATCAGTACTTAGTCGCTTGACCCTAAACTCGACCCCTGATCTCTTTAACCGAAGTTATCTCGCTATTTGCGCTTGAATTGTAACAGTGTTAGCTAGTTCAATTGAGGACCTTGTCTAGGATTCGAGTCCCAGGTGAAGACAAAAAGACTCTGTAGAAATTTTGAAGGCAAGAACTCTAGACGTTGACAGTGTTGTGCGTTTTAGAGAGTACGCAAATCTATCGAATACTCTGTTAAAGTGACATTGACGCAAACGAAATCTAGGCTAACGTTCGATTTATGTAGATTGATAGACAGATAGCAAAAAGTTGCGAAATATACATAATCATATGCAGCTGAGTTGATTCTAAGCCCGTACTGCTCCTATAAATGGCTGTATTAAGGTATCAATGCTCCTTGTGGTCTAAGATTCCGCTTTTCAATTCAGCACGTAAGTACCTATCTGTTTTTTCAAAAACTCAAAATTCAAAATCAGGCAGATCCTGCGGAGAAGAGCTGGCAAGAAACTCAGCGGTGCTCTTTTTAACTGACGAAAGAAACAGAGGAGGTTCTTAATTCGACACGTTTTTTTTGTATGTCCACGCATAACTTTTTACAGAGTTGTCCGATTTTGATAATTCTTTTTTTATTAGAAAGTGCACACTTCCAAGGTGATCTCATTGTCATCATGTTAGGATCTGATGATGATATCCAGGGGAAAATGAAGGAACTTTTTAAATTTTGGAGGCACGCTTACAGCGACTTCGGTTTTTGTCTCGGTATCGGTAGCTTTTTGGCTACTAGTGTCGTATAATATACTTTGAGAGTATAGTACGAGTACGTTACATGGCGATAAATCACTAAAAAGTAAGAAATGAAAATTTTTAACAAAAAATAGAACCGACTCAAAACGCACCAAAAAGTAATAAATGATAGTTTAAAAAAACTAAAAACACGCTTTTTATAGAAACCCAAACTAAAAAAAGAAAATAATTTTAATAAATTTAAATTAAGAATAGTGTTAAAATTTTCATTAACTATAAATTAATAATAGTGTAAATAAAAAAAATTATTTTATTTTAAAAAAGCGTGGGGTGCATGGTGTCAATATAGTTATAAATATTTTATTGACAGATATGAGTAGAGTGATTATCATTTTGATAATATCTTAAAAAGCACCCCACGCTTTTTTTAAAATAAAATAATTTTTTTTTATTTACACTATTATTAATTTATACTTAATGAAAATTTTAACACTATTCTTAATTTAAATTTATTAAAATTATTTTCTTTTTTTAGTTTGGGTTTCTATAAAAAGCGTGTTTTTAGTTTTTTTAAACTATCATTTATTTTTTACTTTTTAGTTTGGTTTATTTATAAAAGCGTGATTTTTTAGTTTTTTTAAACTATTATTTGTTGATTATCAAAAATATTCATACTATGTTTCATAGTAAGCGTCGACATCGAATTCACATTCGATGTTTACAATTCTTATTTTTATTAACAATCTGTACCCGCATTTGCCTGTGCCCCACCCTTAGCACAGTGACCAAGGAAACCACAGAAACCTGGCCAGAGTACAGTCGGCACGGGAGCGAGCCTTGGAAGTCGCAGAAAAACTGCGACTGCCAGGGCTCGAACCCACGCCTGAGCGACTGTTGTACGGGCAGTTTAGCACTTAAACCGCTCGGCTCGGTAATTTATTTATTAGTGAGAATAAAATAATTATTTAATAAATATTATAAATACGGGGAATCAGAGTTCAATTTCTGAGAGGGAGCCTGAGAAACGGCTACCAGAACCAAGGAAGGCCGCAGGCGCGCAGATTACCCACGGAGACTTACCTGACATACTGACAAACTGACATACAAGTGAAGCTAATAAAAAGCGTGTAAAAAAAAAGTTTGAAGAGTTTCCTCGAGTTTTCGTAGATCTCATCATCAGGTCATGACTTAGTTAACATTAAACCAACTGGAATCTTTCAAACTTCTCATTGAGACATATTAATCGAGCCCAATCACAAGGTAACTACTGTAAACCGTTAAAGAGCTCCCTCAGCTGTCCTTCTTCTTCATCGCCAGACCCTCAATGATAGTCACAGCCCATCTAGATGTAAAGTTCTCATTGAGACAAATTAATCGAGCCCAAACACAAGGTAGTTACTGTAAACCGTTAAAGAGCTCCCTCAGCTGTCCTTCGTCTTCATCGCCAGACCCTTGATGACAGTCACAGCCCATCTAAATGTAAAGTTCTCATTGAGACAAATTAATTGAGCCCAAACACAAGGTAGCTACTGTAAACCGTTAAAGAGCTCCCTTAACTGTCCTTCGTTTTCATCTGCAGACCTTCAATGACAGTCACAGTCCATCTAAATGTAAATTTCTCATCGAGACAAATTAATCAAGCCCAAACAGACGGTAGCTACTGTAAGCCGTTACGGAGCACCCTTAACTGTACTTCGTCTTCATCACCAGACCCTCAATGACAGTCACAGTCCATCTAAATGTAAATTTCTCATCGAGACAAATTAATCAAGCCTAAACACAAGGTAGCTACTGTAAGCTGTTACGGAGCTCCCTTAACTGTACTTTGTCTTCATCACCAGACCCTCAATGACAGTCACAGCCCATCTGAATGTAAAGTTCTTATCAAAACAAATTAATCGAGCCCAAACACAAGGTAAATACAGTAAATCGTCAAGGAATTCTCTTATATGTAGATCGGCTCCATCATCAGATCGACTCCAGACCTTCATCGAATTGTAGTGCTTTTAAATACTTATCGGAAAAACTAACAAACGTACTTGTTGTTCCTACAATTTTTGAAAGTTCCCCTCGGTTTCTCCAGGATCCCATCATCAAATCCTGGTTTCCTTGTCATGGTACTACCACCGGACTATCTACTTTCCAACAAAAAAAGAATTATCAAAATCGGTTCATAAACGACGAAGTTATGCGCGAACACACATACAAGTTACATACTGACATACAAGTGAAGCTAATATAAAGCGTGTAAAAAATAACTGTGTCATTTAGTTGCTTTAATTTACTTAAGCATATCTAGAAGTCGGTGCCAGCCAAGGTTTCTACTTTCAGGTCGTTACCTAGAACCCACAAACTGCTTTACTACGTAAAATAAATGTTCCTTAAACTTGCTGGCACCGACTATGCTTAAGTAAATTAAAGCAACTAAATGACACAGTTATTTTTTACTTTTTAGTGCGTTTTGAGTCGGTTCTATTTTTTGGTATTAAAAATCAATGTTACAATTTGTATTCTAAAAATTACAATTTTGGTTATCCCGTCTTGTGTGTAGAAAGAACAGCTGATTGCGTCCAAGTATCTTTGTCGTTAATAAATTTTGATAAAACTAATCTATATGTACTAATATTATAAATGTGAAAGTAACTCTGTCTGTTTGTTACTCAATCACGCCTAAACTACTGAACCGATTTAAATGAAATTTGGTACAGAGATAGTTTAGAGCCTCAGAAAGGATATAGACATTTTTTAGGATTTCGTAGCTACAAAATGGAAGCCTTATTGATTCGTCATGTCTGTCTGTCCGTCCGTATGTCACAGCCGCTTTATGCCGAAACTATTTTGGTCAATAGATAGTTTAGAGCCTCAGAAAGGATATAGACTACATTTTTTAGGCTGCCGTAGCCAAATGGCAAAAAACGGAACCCTTATAGATACATCATCTCTGTATGTCCGTCCATATGTCACAGCTACTTTGTGCCGAAACTATTAGAACTATATTTATATTTATCATATTTTTGAATTAAATAACAATGTTAAAAAAAATAAATGACAGAAACGAAATTAACTGGACCAATGGAATTTCGTTCCCACCGAGATATAGTTTAGTGAGATTACACTAAATTTTATAATTCTAGATAAAAAAACAATGTAAAAGAAAGAAAAAAACAAAATTCATAAAATATAGATATATTTTTTATTTTATTTGGAAAATCGTCAACTGATACAATAACACCTATGTGGTAATCTATTTATATAGTATGATGTATTTAAGTGAATGCTCAGCTAATTACAAGTTCTCACTACTTTCACAAAAGCGCAGTAGTTCACTTCATACTTACAACAATGTTGATAATCATAATAAATAAATAAATATTATAGGACAATTACACATATTGCTATATAGTCCCAAAGTAAGCGTAGGTAGCTTGTGTTATGGATACTATGATAAGTAACGAATATTTTTATATATATCATACATAAATACTTGTCGGCGCCTGCTTCATCGTACGCGACTAGAAAGAAGTCTGTGATCTGCATGTGCCCTCTTGCGGCATCGCATCGTTCGATACCCCCACTCACCCCACTACTTGAGTTATTCTAACTTGTATAAAAGAAGCGGGTCTACAACTGGTGGGCAGTCTAGGCTCGTGCGTGGCGCGGTGCAGACGTTGTACTTTGCTTATCGCTTAACCTAGACAACTCGGATAATTAATTTGTGCAAACGAATTAATTATTACTCTCAGCTTGAGCCGCGGTGTCTTGGGGTTACATTAATTAACACGAGACGTTACATATCATTGCAATACCATAATTTGCCAGTAGTAATTCACTGTTAATTAAGTTGCTGTTAATTATTCTTTCAGTTATCTATTTGTGGTTTAGTTATAATTACTCTAAATACAAAGGATTACCCTATTATTTTATTCACTATATCTGACCTTTTTTTTTTTTTTATTTCTTTGCGGGGAGGAAAAAATCCCTTCGGACTTCTGCCTGCTGGCAGGGTATGTCCGACTTGCACGGACTAAAACGACCCCCCCTCTGCTCTCCAAGGATGGCACGGAACCGCAATGCATTACTTCATGCCCTCCTCTTAATTATTATCTCTCTTTCTCCGTTCACATTTCTCCATTTCCTCTCTTCTCCTCATTATGTCCCTTAACATTTGGGCGTGTGCGTGCCACTCTTCTGCGCTGCTGAGCATACGCGCAATCAGGTTTTGGGACTCTACGGCGCTGCTCGATCCCTGTGCCACCAGTCTTAAGTCCGCGCATGCCGGACACTCGAAAATAGCATGTCTCGGGGTGTCCTCTTCTCCGCAGTGGTAGCATTTATCTGTTGGAGCTTTCCCAATTGCAAAAAGGTAGGTGTTGAACACCCCGTGACCGCTAAGCGCCTGCGTTACCCATCGGTCTACCTCTCCATGCTTTCTATTAATCCAATTTTTCAGGTTTTTTATCAATTCCCTGGTCCATGCTCCTTTTGCTCCTTCCACCCATTCCTTTTCCCATTCTATTAGAGATTCTTGCCTCAACTCCAGTGGGTTTTGCTCCTTATTTGCAAACATCTGGGCCCGTTCCCTGACCATTTTGTCGATGGGAACGAGACCTGCAATCACGAGCACTGCGTCGGTGGATATCGTGCGATATGCACCGCAGATACCGATCGCTAAGCGTCGCTGTACCCTTTCCAGTTTCTTTCTATATAATTGGACTCTCATTGCACTACTGAATATTGGCGCCCCGTAGAGAACGATAGAGTGGGCCACTGATGCCAGTACCCTTCTCTTGCTCGCTCTAGGCCCTCCTTTAGTCGGCATTAACCGGTACAGTGCCTCCGTCATGTTCTGCGCCTTTTTTGCTATTTCCTCTATATGATTCTTATAGTTAAGGTTCTTGTCTAGCCACAATCCCAGGTATTTAATGTGATCCTTTGGAGTGATTGTGGCGTCCTTAACTATAAATCGGATTGGGTCAAGTTTGCGTCTCCCACTGAAAACTATTGGGAGACGCAAACTTGACCCAATCCGATATCTGACCTACTTTTGACATACTTATAATATATAGATAAATACCCAGACACTGGAAAATATCCATGGTCATCACACAAACATTTTTCTAGACATGGGAATCGATGCAGAAGCAGGGTTACTACCCACTGCGCCACTCGGCCGTCAAAATATACATAATACACATAATGGTAAATTGTATTCATTTAATCACAGTAACTATTAGTGTAAAGCCTATGCTTTACTCGTATCTATATACGAGTACGTCCAAACAAAACATTCATAAACATAATTTTATGTTGCTCTCTTATTATTAACTTAGAACAAATATAATTTTCACTATATTTGCGTTAACTTTCTGCTTTTAATTTGTCTGATGGTAGGAGTGAACTCATGACGATGCCGCCTGAAATAAAACAAAGAGCAATTTCTTTACTATAAAACAATAATACACGAATAAGCCTGCCTCGTTGGTCTAGTAGTTTCCTTATCTGGCTTCGATCACGAGGTCCTGGGTTCGAATCCTGGGTCGGGTCACATAGTAATTTTCAAAAGTTTTTCATTCTTCTATGAAATTCTCAGTATCTGTTTCCTGTAGAGGGCCGTTAATAGTCTTTTTTTATCGACTACAACATGACCCTTGACTGCTATCACACCTGATGTTAAGTGATGATGCAATCTAAGATGGAAGCGAGGTAACTTGTTAGGAGTAGGATGAAATCCACACCCCTATCGGTTTCTACACGACATCGTACTGAACGCTAACCACCTGTGCTACTACTACACTACCACTGTGCTACGGAGGTCGTCAAATCGGCTGATAATGATGATGATGATGAATGTAAAAGTTGTGATCAGTATTCCAGGGCCAGACCGGAAATAGAGTTCAGATCCACCACGCCGCACCAATACCAGTTGAAGACGATAACTGATTACGATGGATAATAGCTGATGCAAAATGTATGTATGTGTGTATATGTGTTTTTATGTCGATAAGTATTTTATGTAAGTATATTTTTATTTTAGACAGTAAGAATCATTCTTTATTTTTCCCAACCGAACCTACTTCAATGTTTACACTTTTCCACTTAAAGATAATTGGTTGTCTGGAAGAGATCGCTTATTAGCGATAACACCGCCAATTGTACATTAGTTTTTAAGATATTGTCTCTTTGTAACTTTGTTTTGTTATTATTTGGTGTACAATAAAGAATATTTCATTCATTCTTTCATTCAAAACAACAGTATGATGTTTTTTCCAAAATATGATGTACTGATTGTATACCAACTTGCCAACTCTAGGCTGAGTATAATACTGACAATTTCTTGTACAATAGAAAAACGTAGTATTTCAGAGTCGAACAAAGAATTCGTTCGATTCCTATATGTCAATTCTTAAAAAAAAACAGTTTTGAAGCCGATGTACCACGATTGCGAAGCGGATGTAAAAGAAATCGGTATTCTCCAATGACATTTTGCCATGTTAAACTGACAGTCGAACTGAAAGTGACACAATAGACGAGATGTTAACGAAATGTTCGTACGATGTATATTTTTTCAAGAATCGACGTACAGGACCTCGTAACCTAAAGTTTACCCACTGGATAAACGAGGCATTTGACATATGAAAGCGAATGGAAAAGGGTAACATCATGCCGACTCCACTTAGGTGGGATAAAGACAAGGATTTTTGATGATGTTTTAACAACACTTACTAAATATATAGGCAGCCCACGCGTAGAAGGAGGTGATGCAGTGGGAACCGATGTAACTGCCGACCAAGTTGGTGCCGACAAGAGAACTCCCTCTAGCGACCATCACTCCCAGACAAGCAGCCATGCCACTGCAAAAATATATTAGATTATAGCAAGTACAGCTAAGCTTTTAGTTTCTAGTACGATGCAGTACAACAGCTATATGTCATAGTTCGTCCTGAAAAATACAACAATGACAATATCTTTACAGCACAGGATCAAGGTATGGGCACAATGCTCCTTCTGCTAGATTTCTCAAGGGCGTTCGATTCTATAAATTCCCATCTGCATCTCTAAACTGTCATATTACGGCTTCGCCAACAGCACATTAAAATGGTTCGGTAGTTATTTTGAAAAACGGGAACAATTCGTCAAAATAGTAGAGATGAATGGTAACCAATGGAACTCTTTAGTCGCACCAGTCCTTAGGGGGGTACCGCGAGGTTCCATCTTAAGTCCCTTATTATTTGCGCTGTACACGACAGACATATCGCGCTCTATCACGCATTGCAAATACCACCTTTATGCTGATGACGTGCAGCTCTACTACTCATTTCGTACAACGTTAAAAATATTACTGCCATACTTGTTTCAGACATCAAGCAGCATTGCGGGTTTACAGTTCGAAGACTAAAGAACCGAGACCGAAGCCTTAAAAGTTAGAAAATTGAGGTGAAATATTGAAAGATTCGATTCGCCAGTCTGAGTTAAGCCCCAAGCTTATTCTGTCGTTTAGTCACTGTGAAGCGATTTGGCAGCTCAACGTACGAGTGTCCTTCAACATTACTAAAAAACATTAGGAAATGGTGATACGAGTTTTCGTAATATAAACTTAAACATAAGTGTGAATATACTACTTACTAGCAAACGCTCCCGGTTTTGGTTTTGTGCTAAATAGTGTGTTACC
This sequence comes from Mycalesis mineus, assembly GCA_034621355.1. NCBI lineage: Eukaryota > Metazoa > Arthropoda > Insecta > Lepidoptera > Nymphalidae > Mycalesis > Mycalesis mineus. Next base: position 2,212,350 of record CM067890.1, on the reverse strand, counting down.
AGTTAAACACACCAAAAAAAAAAAAAATGTATCTACGGTATCTAGTTGGGAAAAATGGGTATTGCAAATAATTGTCAAAAGATAGATAAGTATTTGCCATCGTAGACACTTTTGTAGTCATAAAAATTAGAAAGAATTTATTAACGCAATTGTTTCGTTATATTTCAAATGCATAATAAGCAAAGTTTGCGATGAAAGCTCTCAGGCGGCTTAAATGTTTCCAACTTTTCCAAAAATTATCGTCATATTTCATCAAATTTTCATAAAACCTAGACAAATCATATCATTTATATTTTTTACGACCTCCGTGGCGCAGTGGTGTGCGCGGTGGATTTATAAGACGGATATTTTTCTAATTTGTCTTGGTCTGGTTGGTGGGAAGCTTTCGCCGTGGCTAGTTACCACCCTACCGACAAAGACGTATCGCCAAGCGATTTAGCGTTCCGGTACGATGTCGTGTAGAAACCGAAAGGGGTGTTGATTTCCGTCCCACTCCTAACAAGTTAGCCCGCTTCCATCTTAGACTGCATCATCACTTAACATCAGGTGTGATAGCAGTCAAGGGCCAACTTGTAGTCGATAAAAAATAAACTCTATCTATTGATAAAAACCGCATGACAGCTCGTTCAGTATTCTTTGAGTTTATCGCGGACAAACGCTGCTATTTCAATTAAAAGTATTTAATGAAATAAACTTACCGATATGATGTCGGAAATATATCCACGTAATAAGAGAAAATCAATGCTATACACAGAGAGTTCATGATGAACCCGTTCAACAAGGCTATGCTGACGATTCTGTTGGTAACGGAGGGAATCAGCAGGCCGCAGGTGAACGTGAACAGCATTACGCCGATCATGGTCGTCTTCTTCCACCGGGACAACAGCGACACAACAGTGTTTACACAGATGTATACCACTATTTGAGAAACCCCCATCCAGACTGCCAACTCTTTGACTGTGCCGACGCAAATCTGTAATGTAATGTTATTTTTAACTAAGTATTCTATTAGTATATCCTGTCCTATTCATTATCTATTGCCTGTAAGTACGGCCCTATGTATTTATGTCTGGGAGGTAAGACATATTTAGTAAATTCTAAGCCCGGAGTCGAGAAGTAGGTAAAATATCTTGTTTATCGGAGAGTGCGCTAAGTCATCAGTCGCATTCACTGTCAACATCTGATAGTTATTGTTAATGAACTAATGATTATCACCATGAGCCCACCAACCCGCATTAGAGGGAGGCCTTTTTTTTAAAAAAACATTTCTCTTAGGAGTGGTATCGTAGGAGCCCCCGCATGTGGGACTTGCTGGCCGAGAAGCGACTACAGTATCCACTAAAACCCAGCGTAACATTCCGCGTCTTAAGTGATGTGCCAATCGATCATAGTTAGATAGAGACACTAAATAGGCAAACCTACGTCGTTTTCCCCTTGTCCTTCATCTGTGAATCAGTGAAGCATTCGCTGTTAACTCCCTCTCGGGTGCATAGAGGGAGCCTTAGCCCTGTAGTGATATTTAACTTCTCTATTTCTCACAGAGTTTCGTAAAATTTCAAATTCAACAAAAGCATTATTTGCCTCGTTGGTCTAGTGGTTAGCCTATTGGGCTTCGATCACGAGGTCCTGGGTTCGAATCCTGGGTCGGGTCACGGAATATTTCTGAGCTTTTTCATTCTTCTATGAAATTCTCAGTACATTCCAAGCCCGGAGTCTGGAAGTTGGTGGTGTTACACCCCCGTGCCTCAGATAGCACGTTTAGCCGTCGGTCCCGGTCACTATCATCAACATCTGATAATGATCGTTAATAAATGAAACATTATCACCCTAAGCCCACCAATCCGCATTGGAGCAGCGTGGTGGATATACGCTCCATATCCCCTCTCCTATAAGGAGGGTGGCCTGGCCCTGTAGTGGGCCTTTAATAGGCTGATAATGATGATGATGATGATTATTTTCCTCACTCATACCCCTTCATCTGTGTTCAGTTGATTGGAATTAACAATCATATCACAGACGCCCCCGCCAGTGGTTCCATTCACATCGTATCCAGAGTAGAAAGTGTCCACAACAAATGGTAGCCAGATAAAGAAACCGTTATTCCTGGAACCAAATTACATCCTAACTAATATTATAAAGTCGAAAAGGACATTGCCAAAAATTGTATGGAAGTGTACCCCAGGCTGCCCAGTAATGATATATACGCATTGACATATTAATACTATGGACTTCGGGTCAGCGCTAAAAAGTGTCCGAAACAAAAGAGAACTAAAACGCGAAAAAGATTTCTAATCGCATTCAGTCTCATATTAGCTTACTGAGAGAACACACGTCAATAATGTTTTAGAACAACGACTGCATAGAGTTATTTTGTTGTTTAATATTTGAATTTTTTAATTCCGTCTAATAAAATAAAAAAAAATTTAAAGCTACCTACTCCACACCATTTATGTTGTCCTATTTTCACGAGAAGCCGCCATGTCAAAAAAAGGCTGCCATGGCAACCGTCAGTCAAAGCTGATTACTTATTGCAAGCAGTTAGACCGTTGCAAATTAGAATGTATAACAATAATATAAGAGATATATTACAATGTTTTAGTTTGTTTATATTGCAAGCAATTAGACGTTGAAGTAATAACAATAATATAAGAGATATATTACAATGTTTTAGTTTGTTTATAAAAATACAAACACATTCTAGTATATATAAGACATCTCGGGATATTTTTGTCGTGAATTTTGCAATACACCCGAAGTCCATAGTACTAACTATTAATATGTCAGTGTATATACGTCATTAAATAGTGCAGATTTTCTATTTACAGAAAAACAAGGTTGTATGTAGCTATGCAGTCGCAGGAAAAAGTTAGGAAGTTTGAAAAAGTTGACTTTTCATACTACAACGACGGTCACGTGATTCACAGACACAAAAAAACGATTGAAATTTTTATTTTTTTGATATATTTTCAAGTGATTGCTATGAAACATAAATTAGTTAAATATGAGCATAAGTTTGGACAGCCTGGGGCAAATTTCCTTTGTGAGTTGGTATGTTTGTTAGTTCTTCACGACTAAACGGCTGGAGTGATTTTAATAAAATTTGGTATGGAGTTAGCTGACACCCTGGATTAACACATAGGCTACTTTTTATTCCGAATTTCTTACGGTTAAAAATTTTTATTAAATTTTGAGTTGGTTCTATTTTTTGTTAATAATTTTTTTTGATACTTTTTAGTGATTTATCGCCACGTAACGTACGCGTACTATTCTGTCATAGTATATTATACGGCACTTGTAGCCAAAAAGCTACCGATACTTACACAAAAACCGAAATCGCTGCAAGTGTGCCTATAAAATTTGAAGAGTTCCTTCAATTTTCCCAGGATATCATCAGATCCTAACATGATGACAATGGGACCACCTTGGAAGTGTGTCCTTTCTAATAAAAAAAGAATTATCAAAATCGGACAACTCTGTAAAAAGTTATGCGTGGTCATACATAAAAAAAAAAGAAAAAAATTTTCAACAAAAAATATAACCGACTCAAAACGCAGTAAAAAGTAAAGAATTAATTATGTCATTTAGTTGCTTTAATTTACTTAAGCATATGTATGAAGTCAGTGCCAGCCAAAAAAAAAATATATACGTGTCGAATTAAGAACCTCCTCCGTTTTTTTTTCGTCGGTTAAAAACAGAAATTTCATCTTTTGTATTAGCTGATTTTTCTGGATCATAATACGATTATAGTAGCACTTTAAAATACAGATCCTAAGTGGAGACAGAAAACGTCGATGTTAAGAGACAATCACCTTGCAGTTCTTTATGAAGGAAAAATTATAAATCCTTAATAATATTGTAAAGGCGAAAGTTTGTATGTGTGGATGGATGTTTGTCTCTTTCACGCAAAAACTAATGAATGGAATTTGATGAAACTTCACAATAATATAGCTTAATATCAGAATAACACACAGATTACATTCTATCCTGAAATTTCCACAGGAACTACGCAGGCGAACCCGCGGGCATCCCCTAGTTATTTTATACTTACGAACAATAAATGCATGCAGTGATGTAAAACAACTGTATAGTTCTCCATACATAAGGTGGTTTAAACAGAGGCAACGTTTGATCCTTTATAGACTGCCAAAGCGGGACATTCTTCATCCTCAATGTTGCAGTTTCTTGTAGCACTATCCTTCTCACCTGTTTAAATATTTTTAAAAATTAAAACATTACTGTACTAACAAAATTCTACATTAATTTCATGACATACATCATGCAAACAAAATCATACTAGGTACTATTTTAAAGTCAAAAGTTTCTAAGTTACACACATATACATAATATGTGTTAATATAATTAATAACAAATATTAATTGATAAAATATCTATGTATTATTTTTATAATATTTCGTTGGTCACATTAGAATTAAAATACGGAATGGATTAAAAGTATTTCTTTATTTTTCACCTAAGATCACCGATTACCTATATTTATAAGGACTCTTAATTTTTTATGTTACTAGCTGTACCCGGCAAACGTTTTGCCATGCATATTATTTCTAGGAATTTTTTTTATATAGGGGTTGATCGTGTAGGGGTGAAAATTTAGGGCTGTATTATTTTAAATGCCACATTATAAAAAAATTGTCCAAAAACTTAAAATACAATGTTAGGGGTGGACAACCGTTATCACAGGTACCTATGAAAAATAGATAGTAGCCGATTCTCAGACTTACTGAATATGCATATATGTTTTCATAAAAATCGCTCAAGCCGTTTCGAACGAGTACGGTAACTAACACTGTGACCCAAGAATTTTATATATAAGATTATTGGAAGACAAAAAGCTTGAATCCTTTTTTTCGCAAATATTCATAGTTAAATTATAACATCAATAAAAGTAAAATACTCACTGGATAGCTCGAATCAGTACCGTTGTTTATCTTGGATATTTTCTTAAGAACATTCAAAGCCTTCTCCTCTTGATCAATGCTCAGCAAGAACTTTGGACTTTCGAAAACTAAACCAAGTAATGCTGCGGATATTCCGAGCGGTACAGCAAAGACAAGCATCAGCAACCTCCAGTTGCTAAATGTAATGAAGCCAAGATCCATGGAAACTTGCAGATTCAGAATAAAATATCCAATACCTGAAAAGAGGAAAATCAGTTACAATGCCGTCTTCAAATGCCTTTATTTATGCAAAATTAGAATCGGAAAAATAGTAAACATTAACTTGGCTACTGGTACAGTTGTTACCCAGTTATGTTTATGGTCTTTACACCCTTTGCACCCTCAATCTCGAATCCAGAGGGAGGAGGGCCATGTTTAGCCCTCTACCCTGCAGCCTTTAGTTTGCTCCCCTCCATCAGACGCGGTCTGCGCCAGTAAACTGTGATGCGCCATGCCTGTCTCCATTTTAATGTTGAATTAATGAAAACTAGGATTTTCGAGTGCGACCATTGAGCCCCGTCTTGTACCAAAGTATATAGATACTGTCACTAGCATAGACAATACACTTATACCTGTATATCTAAGATAATACTTATGTATATAGAATTATCTTTAACACTTAATGTGAATAAATTTATTTTCTTTCTGCTTTCTTTCTTTTTTCTTTACTTGACTGATGGGTAGCAATGATGAGGTAATGGATGGGACGGGCTCGCGTAGAAGATGCTTATTCACTCTTGACTTAAAGGTAGTATTGACTTAAAGATATTATTTAAATTAAAAGTGACAGAAGGAACAGATCGTCAAATTTATAATCTTAAGAGCTATTTAGCTTTTAGGATTATAAATATTAAAGCGAAACAATATAATACCACAGAAAACATAAATTAGTAATAATACTTAGATTTTTAAGCATTATTTATACATAATTTTTTTATTTTTATAAAAACACTTCTTAAAACTGTGCATTTAACAATACATTTGAAAGCATTATTTTTATAGCAGCATTTACAAAATAAGTACCTGTTTTTATAAGCAAAATCATCAATCACCTTTAACAGGCAAATTATATTTCAATGAGCTGATAAACGTCATAATAATAAGAGCTTTATACTTTTTATAGCTTTAAATAACAGTGCATTGCTCTACTGGGATCGAACGATTATTACTGACAGGTATATTATACTGTTCCTCATGACGATAACCTCGTGAAAGCCGAAAAGGAAAAAGTATCAAAGTACTTGGACCTTGCTCACGAGATTACCGCCATGTGGAATGTTGAGTCAACTATTATTGTTCCGATAGTCGTTTCAGTCCACGGTCTTTTTGCGAAAAGCTTCGATCAACACCTTAAGAAGCTTTCGCTTAATTGTTGGATCAAGGGTCGGATACAGAGGGCAGTAGTCCTTGAAACGGCGCGTATTGTGAGGAGGTTCCTCACTCTGGAGCCCTGACCACCAGTTGCTTGGGCCCGCAAAGGCCCCGGAAACGTAGGAGAAGATTTTTTTTATAAATTTTTAATAGTGTTTTTATATATATGTTTGTATTACTTATAACATTGTTAAAATTTTTTAAAAAATATGTAAATAAAGATAAATGAGAGAAAAAAAAGAGCTTTAAGTGCTTGTAATTACACCGACAAACCATACACTTCATTGAATTTACCGCAATGACAACGTCGAATACACTATGTTTTATTTTCTCCTGTTCAGCAGCGAAAGAGAGGAAATAAGAAAGAAGCTAGGACAGGAATTGAGGGTAGAAAATTTAATGGAATGTAAATATGTTGGAATCGGTTAAGAAATGGAAACTTATTGGGAGTTTTCTGAACTACATAATCAAGATCATGGAGAAGGAACTTTCATCTTTCTCCATGATCTTGCCAAAGGATGAAAGACGACGTAGGTCAAGCGATTTAGCGTTCCGGTACGATGTCGTGTAGAAACCGAAAGGGGTGTGGATTTTCATCCTACTCCTAACAAGTTAGCCCGCTTTCATCTTAGATTTCATCATTACTTAACATCAGGTGTAATAGCAGTCAAGGGCCAACTTGTAGTCAGTAAAAAAAAAAGATCCTTGACGGCCTCCGTAGCGCAGTGGTATGCGCGGCAGATTTATAAAACGGAGGTCCTGGGTTCGATTCCCGGCGGGGCAGTTTGAGATTTTTCTTAATTTGTCTTGGTCTGGCTGGTGGGAGGCTTTCGCCGTGACTAGTTACCTACCCTACCCTACCCTACCGACAAATACGTACCGCCAAGTGATTTAGCGTTCCGGTACGATGTCGTGTAGAAACCAAATAGGGTGTGGATTTCATCCAACTCCTAACAAGTTAGCCTGCTTCCATCTTAGATTAAATCACCACTTAACATCAGGTGTGATACAAGTCAAGGGTCAACTTTTTTTTTCCTTGATGTTGTCCAGAAAACTTCCAAACGGTTCCCAAACTTTGGTAGTATGCCGAATGGTAGGAATACCAACGTTTTGAAGGTAGGTAGGGTTTTTAGTCGGTAAGCGTCCGTCACTACCCAGGGTGTACATGAGGATATGGAGCTCAAGACCACGCTGCTCCAATGCGAGTTATAGGGTTAAGGTTATAATGTTTGATAATTTAACGATCACAATCAGATGTTAATAATAAAGTCCGAGACCGACGGCTTAAAATGCTATTATATTAAGTACGGGGGTATACAATTTAACAACTCTGAAATAATTAACTGATAATTAAGAAGGCACTTGATGAAGGTAAACTCTGTGAAAATTCATAGTCCGACCCAAAACTCAAACCCCGAACCTTATGATTTAAAGCTACAAGGGTTAACCACTAGGCCAACGGCAGTCAAACTTTACCTGTATACACTCCATATATAGCAATCAGTGAAGTGGTTACAATGATCATGACTGGAGACCTCACTCTCGGACCGCATGACTCTCCCATCAACGTGAACCCTAACGACTGAGTTCCACTGGATCTAAAACAATCACAACCAAAATGAAACATTAATTTCTTTATTTGTATATAAACGTCAACCGTTATTCACAAATCTAACAAAGCACACCTCAAACTACTAACCGCGATCGTGTTTTTTAAAATAAGATACTTATGGTCTCACTACGACAAAGCTACTCATGAAAAGTTTGCATGATATAAGCAATTCTAAAAACGTTTACAGTATGGACTGTGCAAATAAATACAAAGTACGATGTGTAGAAAAATTAACAACACGACAAATTCTACATACCGGCATATTTAGCGGAACTTCGACTTTGTAACGCGGGCCAATGGAGTAAGGTAATGTTTAGTGATGAGTGCAGAATTCTCTTAAATCAAATTGACGGCAGGCAAAGAATATACAGACGCAAAGGAGAACGATATATTCAGACAAATTTTGAAACTACAGTTGCACACGGTGGTGGATCAATAATGGTGTGGGCGGGCATTTGTTTGGGAGCTCGCACAGACTTAGGAGTGATTGACGAAGGGAATCCGACTGACAGACCGCTATATCAGAGAAGTTTTAAAAGAAAATGTCGTACCGTTTGCCCCATATATCGGTGACGATTTTGTTGTTATGCAGGATAATGCTCGGCCGCATACCGCTCGGGTACCTCAAGCTTAATCATCATCTCAAGTTTATCTTAATGATATGAATATCATTGTTATGGAGTGGCTGGCGAGATCACCGGACATGAACCCAATAGAGCACGTTTGGGACTTGCTGGTTAAGTCCAGAATTTCAGCTCCTGCCTACGTGGGTGAAATGCGAATCTCCGTAGTTGAGGAATGACGGAGACTATCCCAGGCGACCATCGAAAACACCATTAGTAGATTTTAAAATAAAACCATATTTTTTTTAACTATGGACCTTTTTATGTTCCGCTAAATATGCCGGTGTGTTTATTAATATAACACACATAAACAGCTGAAAAGTATTTGTTAACGGTAAGGGGCAATTTTTTCAAGTCAGGGTAACAAGTGAAAATTTCGTATTTATAAATAATATTTTTTTTAATTGAAAGTAGACAGAACTAGTTGTTACTTACAAACTACAGCTTCCGAATTTCAACATAGCAAGAACAATCCAGTTTGGTGAGAAAGCGCTAAGTGTAGACAAAATGAAACTTCCCCATAGTGAGAATATTAATGATTTGCGACGACCCTGAGTATCTGCGGCGAATCCCCACGGCCAAGCCATGGCGATGGACCCTAAGGAAAGAAAATCTATTTAAGTTTGCCATTAAACATAAATATGTAGGAAATCAAGATATAATTCATTTCAAGTTAAAGCGACATCTATGAACTAAGATATTGTATCATAAAGCAACCTCTATCGGCACACACGGGTATTGCATCATTGTTGTAATTGTAGTTTGTATTGTAATTCAGTTACTCAATTGACTCTTTTTGATTTGTTGATGCAAACCTGGATAGAGTTGGAGGGGCGGTATTGGCAATTCATGCAGTGACAACATAAATAATTAATTAAAAAATTTTACAATTTCAATATAATTGTGGTCAATTTATCTACAGGCGTAGATAGTGAACCAGTTATCTGATTGTGGGTAAAGTACGAAAGCTCATATCACATGTTCCAGTGATTACGTACGACGGAAATGTAGCCCAGAATATAACATTGTAACTATGATCAACTTGACGTACCAGCTAAAGGCATCGATAGTAGAACAGTCTTTTGGTAGTGAGTAAGGTTCATATCACAAGCTCCGGTGAGTACGACGGACATGCCGAACATATCCAGACCAAGCCCCTGGAAAGCCAAAACGATAAACGCCATCAAACCGTATGTGTACCAACCGCGACCTGAAAATTTTGAAGTCATTTTATCAATATGTTTACGTTAATAATGCATTTATTTTGCTATTTTCCGCGAAAAGCCGACGAATTCAAACGACAAAGTTACCCAGATACGAGACGAATGTCTTAGTATTCCGTGAATCCACCGTGCGGGTACGGGATCCATCGCGTGGCTGAGAGAAAAACTCTGAACAGAGCTCGAGACTTGTGACACGGGTGTAGGTTTAAAAGAGTACTCTTAGTGATGGCCGCCGAAACTCACCTCCTCTGTTCAAGTTATTCTCCCTGCCCAGCCAAATTCGGAAGGACTCTACTAGAGCAGCTTTGGACACTCGTTCCAATATGAAGCTTACTGCACTTCTAGTAAGGCCAAGGTCTTTTAGCAGGTTATAGAGAGATTTTGCTGGTATACCTCTCGCACCAACTTCTACCGCGTATAAACTAACCACATAACCATTTTTGGTTAGTTCATTAGTAAGGTCATAATATTTATTCACTTTGTGTACATGGTCTTTTGGGATGTTTGTTTCCCACGGCACTGTAAGCTCAACAAGTACTAAACGTTTGATTTGTTTGGAAAAAAGAAATATGTCCGGTCTAGATGTCGAAATAGCTAAGTCCTCTGGGATTTTATAGGGCTTTTCATACGTGTCCATTGGTATAGTCTAATCAGGTGCAGAGCTTAGAATCGAATAAGGCTCGCTGGTGGAATTTGTACTTGAGCCTGCTTTAACGAAGTTAACTGAAAAACTGTCCACGTATCTACGTATTACCTTCAGGAGATATTGATTCTGCAATGTGCAAGGCAACAAGGTTGTTCGTGGCGGTTCCTCGATTAGGATCCAGCTAAAAATCATTGCTGTATGCTATTTTTTCAAAAGTTTGTAGCTATATGCTGAGCTGTGTTCTTTTTCTGGGTTATGCCACACATCATAGAGCATTGTCCTAGTGACTAGTAAACAAGTTGTGATGTGTGGCATCATTACATTAATAAATATGTTTTCTTCCTTCTTCTTTCTTTCTTCAGTAGCGAAAAAGATTTTGTCGCATATATTCAAAATAAATAAATTATATTATTAAATCGACGGGTGCAAAGTAAAAAAAGTTAACTGCAATTTTGAGATTTTTTGATTACTACAATAGCTAACTAAAAATATCATGTTCTACAACTTCGTAAAAAATAAATCCTAAATATCGCCATATTTCTTGAACTTTTGTCACGTTAAAGAAGACAACTACTCCTGTTTTATAATTTGCACGACGTAGATGCGTTTATCTACCGTTGGGCGTTTTTACGCAGGGCGTGCGGCGGGCGCGCGGTCTGTCATATTGTGTCATCAGTCAGATGACATGTATTTCGCCGGCCGGCAGGAATATTTACTTGTTTTGGTTTGTTACGTGTAAAAGTTTGTGTGATAGTATTACCATAATAATAAACAATTTCATTATATCACAATAGACATGCAAAGACGTAAATTGTTAGTGAATTTGGCAAAAACAAAATGGCAATGTGATATTATATACCGAAAAAGCTATTAAAACTTAAGGATAACAACCATGGCACTGGTTCTGGTACGTATTTTTTATTGAAATAGTGTAATGTTATTGTTTTTTTAATGTTGAGTATTGTTTGATTGTTGCCTTCATGCTCATTCATTATCATCATATTATTTTTTTACTAAACGACGTATAAACGATCATCTGCCGTATAGCTTTTTCTACTTTGTGATCTTACATGTAGATGTCTCAATTTTCGTAAGTAAAATAATATTTGTTTTCGGTTATTGAGTACTCTGCTTTCGTTACTTCTTATTTTAGCTAAATTAATTAACTAATATTAATTGATTAAATATTAATAGGAAATTAAAATTTATTCATTTTAATTTCCTACTAATATTTTACAATTGTTTCATGTTCAGCAAGCCAGAAATCACCATTTAAAGAAGAAAGCTTACAAAACATAAGCAATGGATTTTTTTAAAAGAACACTGTGTTGGACGATGAAGTTATTAAACTTTTTTTAAAGAGCTTGATGTGTTCGCAATGAAGACAAATGAGTATCGGTTAATTTCGCAAGTTAAGTCTCCATTTTCTGCATCACACTTTAGGCCAGTCTTACCTGTTCACTCTCAATCTACTTCACAATATCTATACTAAAAGAAAATTATCTGATACACCAACCCCCTCAGAATATAATTCATTTACTTGAAGCCCGCCACGTCCATTATCTATTAGAGTTAAATCAAAATATCTGTTCACTAAACTCAGACAGGCTCAGACAGCAGGCGAGTATGTTACTTTCAAACTGTCAATCTCCAATAAACAACATCAGTCATACTTCGTCGGCAGTGGAGGCTTCAAGTGAATGTTCTACGCCTTTGTCATTAAACGGCAGTTTAATATTGATAGATACAAGAAAAAGCGTGGATCTGTGACAAAACATATAAACAATTCATGGTGCATTAACCTTACAAAATCATGATAGAAGAAAACGCAAACTCAGGACGTAACTCGAACACAATGGATATGGATCAGAATGGATCAAAATCCACCAGAGGTACAGGAGCAGGTGCATACTGCCAGGAACTGAACATAAAGATCATGCAAGCACTCGGTAAGCACAACTCGAGTCTTCCAGGCCGAATGCGTTGGAAACACAACAGCAACAATATGGCTATAGCTAGCAGAATGGTAACAAATTTCATATTATCATACATACTGACAGCCAAGCAGTATTAAAAGCTCTAGCAAAATCCCCAACTGCTTCAGGGCTACTGTTCAACTGTCACTGCGCCCTTGTAGCACTTGCGACAGGTAACACAGTGACTTTAAAATAGTTGAGAAGTCACAGTGAAATAACGGGAAGTGATATGGCAGACAAGTTATCAAAATGGGCTGCAACACTGAAAGTAGTAGTCCCACAACTAATAGTGCCCATGTTGTTTAGTGAATACAATTCATGGCTACACAAACAAACTGCAAATGCCCATGCAAAGCTATGGGCCACCTTAAAAGAGTGCAACCAGATAAAGGAGATACTTACCAAACTTAAACTCAATTGTAACAAATAAACTCATGCGCTTGAATCGTATGAAGTTGAGAACAGTAGTAGGACCACTGCATGCTAAACAAATACCTTTCAATTTTAGGTATGACAGACAGTTCTCTACGTAAAGCCTGCATGGAGGAAAACGAGACACCGATACATGTTATGCTTAGATGCAGTGGTGTATCACAGCAACAGTCAGCCTACATTGGTTCCTCAGCGACACTACACGATTCAATCGATGACCTGGGTGACCTGCTAAGCTTCTGGAGCTAGCTCGGCTGGTTGGAATAAACCATAGGGGACCTACACCGGAGGAATCATGCACAACAGCCAACATCAGGGCCAAGTCCGCAAAAGCCCAGGAAGGAGAAGAAGATACCTTAGAGGATTTATTTTTGTTAAAATACAGAATTATTGACATGATTGTGATTATAACTAGATCAACGAAATTACTGTATTATTGATTATTGTGACTGATGTTTATTATTTTCAAGTATTAAAACATTAGTTTGTTGATTTCATATGAATTGTTTTTTATAAAAAGTTTATAATTTTATTGTAAGATTTTCAACGAAAGTACGTAATTACCTGAAAAAAAAAATCAATAGGTTTTTTATTCCAAAAAAAGTTTTTATAAGATTACTTTATTGCTAAAATAAATAAATAATGTCTTAGCAAATATTTCATTTAACTTCCTTATAAATCGTATTCCTTTCTCAAACATTGTAACGTAGAAAATTATATCTGCAAAATTATGTTCTGAACTTGGTGTATTTAGAATTTAACACAGCCTTAAAATAATTTTAGCAATATGGAAAGTTTTACTTGTTGTATTTACTGAAATATATGGAATATACTTTATTAAATCTGGATTTTTGCAAATTCCATGTACAAACGACCAAGTGGTAGTTAACATAGTTGTGACATTTTTGAGCACAATGTAGAAACAGACAACTGCAATATCTCTTAAATTAAAGTTAATTAAAAGAAATCAAAGGTGCATGTAAATGTCTTATGAAACAATAAAGCAGTGACGAAAATTTCAAAAAACTTGGTTTTAAATTAACAAAATGGGAGCACTTTTTCCTATTCTTCGCTCTCCTGAAAAATGCCTGTTTTGTATATAGCTCTTTTTACTTTGCACCCGTCGAAATATTCATGATAAACTTCCGCAAAGTAACACCTGCTTGTTTTTAATAATAATTTTATCAATTTTGTTTATAATACGAGAACCATCCAAGATCTTTGTGATAAACTAAAAATTTGTCAGCCTACGCTACACATAATTGTGTATAGCAGAGGTTAGTAACATAGATAATTATGGAATTTCGTCATGGTCAACTGCGTCCACCAACCTTGTGGTGGATTTAGGGAGGTCCAAACCACAGTGGGCGATGCGCTGAAATAAACCACGTAGTAATTCTTGATTGGAGCGGAGATGCTTGCGCTTCAAACGGCGAGAATGGAGTGAGTGCAAATTTTTTTTTTCTGATTGTGTAGTTGTCGTAGGCTCCATAAGAGACCACTGCGGCGTCACCGGGGGGGTTGGGCGAGCGCAGAAGCATCGCCGGAGGATAAGTGCAAAATTAGTGGGAAACCGGGTTTTATAGCTTTACAAGCGCTCGCATTCTCTAATGTACATTATAACATTACAGGTAAAAGAGACAAACTTATAAGTAAGAGAGAGATGGGTATATACAATAGAGCGAGAGGTGTGCTAGATAAGGATAGCAATATACTAGTCTGTACATGGTTATGCTGCAGGTATCACCTAAAGATATTAAGTACAAACTTAAAAAAAAAACGTTTATTTACAACTTATGATAAGTAGTAACCTAAGGGCTTACCATACTATTTATTGTATGATTGGTAAGCATTTATGTTATCTTACTAATATATACAATTATACTAACTTATGCCATAATAACTGTGTCATGTAGTTGCTTCAATTTACTTAAGCATATCTATGAAGTCGGTGCCAGCCAAGTTTAAGGAACATTTATTTTACGTAGTAAAGCAGTTTGTGGGTTCTAGGTAACGTCCTTAAAGTAGAAACCTTGGCTGAAACCGACTCCTAGATATGCTTAAGTAAATTAAAGCAACTAAATGACACAGTTATTTTTACTTTTAAGTGCGTTTTGAGTCGGTTCTATTTTTATTAAAAATTTTATTTCTTACTTTTTAGTGATTTGTCGCCACGTAACGTACTGTCATAGTATATTATACGGCACTAGTAGCCAAAAACCTACCGATACCGAGACAAAACCGAAATCGCTGTAAGCGTACCTCCAAAATTTGAAGAGTTCCTTCAATTTCCGCAGGATATCATCATCAGATCCAATATGATGACAATGGGACCACCTTAGAAGTATACCCTTTTTAATAAAAAAAGGATTATCAAAAATATATATGTATGCGTGGAAAATTGAGAACCTCCACCGTTTTTTTTCGTCGGTTAACAATCTTTAACAAACCTGATGCCTGCGTGTTTAACCTCCTATGCCGGTTAATACATCGGCAACCATGCGGTTTAAACCGGAACACAGCAATGCTATTAGCGGCCGAAAGGAGTATAGTCGTAGTATTACCCCGGATGAGCTCCGTCAAGCTCTACTCCTCTTTAAAACAAGATTTTATAGTAATAATTGACAGCCCAAGAATATGGTCTACCTGATAATAAGTGGAAATTGCCTATCATCCCCTATAAACAGAGCAGCACTTTACAAGTAACAAATCCTATAAATTATCGCTCTGTAAGGTAAACGTCCCAATAGTCGTCAGTTTCTGAACTTCGCTACCTTTGCAGCCTTGCCAGATTACTACTAGTCGTAGTAGAGAAAAACTAATTACATGACAAGAGAGCAAATTTAATAATTTTTTTTAGAAATATAATTTTGGTATTAATTAGTTAATATAATGTAACTAAATATTTAAATAATTTCAAAATGAGCGATTTGTACCAGTATCCGTCGGGTTTGTCCTAATTATCGTCAAAATGTCCCAGAACTCGTCAATTTTCAAAAAGAATTTGAACTTTATTGACTTAGACATAAAGTTTATTTTATTAATTATTTTTTTAGTTCAATACATATGATATGATTGTTTTGATATTAGCACTCCAGCTTTGAAAATCTGTAGTCATAATGGGGGAATAGTATGCAGTCGATCTGGTGGTACTTGTTAATGGTAAATTTCCGAGCACCGTGTCTTGCCAATCGATCGAACTATAACCAAATCCTACAAAGATTTTGCAATGTAACGTACTAGTTATGGGAAGAGACAAAATCAAACATAATAAGATTGACTGTGAGTTGGTATGTTTTATCGAGGTCGATGCTAATTTGTTTGTGAAGCATTTGTTATAGGCAACATTAGTTGATCCAGTTCCCATCCGTTCATAACGCACAATAAGAAGCTGCCCTCCGAAACAAAGTTATTAAACTAATATTAATAAATATTATAAATCCCGTATTTATATATATATATAGAATCAGAGTTTAATTTCGGAGAGGGAGCCTGAGAAACGGCTACCAGAACCAAGGAAGGCCGCAGGCGCGCAGATTACCCACGGAGAGTTACATACTGACATACTGACATACAAGTGAAGCTAATAAAAAGCGTGTAAAATCAGCAACGGACTCGAACCTAAACGTGAACATGTGTGACCAAGCGTGGAACACTGCATGTAACAAAAAGATCCAAATGCAGGACACTCGAAGAAAACTTTTAACGCTGCCTCCAAATCCTACAAAAGTACTATTGCCAGGGCAAAGTGTAAGTTCATCAACGAATTGGTCAGAGGTTGTTTAAAATGCCACCTGGATCTCGTGCTTTTTGGTCTCTTTCCAAAGCCATTCAAGGCAACTTCTGCCGTTCTTCTTTTCCATCACTCTGTAAATTAGACGATACACTGGCCTATTCTACTAAAGAGAAAGCAGAAATTCTTGGTACTCACTTTGACAATAATTCTACGCTTGATGATCGGGGAAATACAACGCCTACCATCCCGCGGTGTAATAGCTCTTTGCGTGACATGATTTTCACCCAGCGTGAAGTGCACAAAGCGCTTTTGTCCCTAGACATCAACAAGGCAAGTGGGCCGGATGGTATCCCAGCGGTTGTGTTGAGAACTTGTGCACCAGAACAGACCCCAGTCCTGACACGTCTGTTTCAATTCAACTATCCTACTCCTCCAGTACTGTTTCGACTACTTGGAAGACTGCCTTGGTACACCCAGTACCCAAAAAAGGCGAAAAGTCGATTCCATCCAACTATAGGCCTATTTCTATAAACTCCCTGCACTCCAAAGTGATGGAACAAATTATCAACGCGCAACTTCTTGGGTACCTAGAAGAACGTCAACTCCTCAGCGATTCTCAATATGGCTTTCGCCATGGCCGATCAGCTGGCGGCCTCCTAGTTTACCTCACTCACCGTTGGGCACAAGCCTTAGAGAGTAAAAGAGAAGCTCTCGCGGCGGGCTTAGATATTGCGAAGAAGTTTGATCGAGTATGGCATAAGGCACTTCTGCGATTGGATCGCCAGCTTTCTAAATGAACGGAGCATTAAATTCGTAGTCGACGGTTTGTGCTCCCTTCTCAAATCAATTAACACTGGTGTTCCACAAAGTTCTGTGCTGTCGCCCACGTTATTCATACTGCACATAAATGACATGATTTCCAGCAACAACATGCGTTGCTATACGAATCATAGCACGGGCGACGCCCTTTACAATGATCGCGTACAGCTTTCTCTTAAACAGCTGGAGGAGTGTAGGTCCAGACTTGTGTCTGAAATTGAGACTTCCCTGAATCATCGTTACTTTCAGCCTCAACATAGGGTCTTGCCGTATAAAGTACGTCCGCACATGGAGTACTGCTCACATCTATGGGCTGGAGCACCTTAATACCAACTTCTTCCACTTGATCGCATTCAAAGGCGGGCAGTTCGCTTTGTTGACAATTCCAAACTCACCAGCAAGTTGGAGACCTTAGAACACCGTAGGGACGTTAGCTCTCTATGTGTGTTCTATCGTCTTTATTATGGCGAGTGGTCTGAGGAGCTGTTCGAAATTATACTACCCTCTTCTCTCAGCGGAACTTGCGGCGTAGAAACCAGTTTCACCTACACCATCTCGATGGCTGGCTATCTACAACCTCTAGATTTTCTAGATCGTTTCTGCCGCGCATATGCAGACTCTGGAACCAACTTCCTGCTGCGGTATTTTCTGCCAACTATATTATAGGGGTATTTAAGGGGCAAATAAATCAATTCCTCAAAGGCTGGCAACGCATTACCAGTACCGCTGGTGTTGCAAATGTACATAGGCAGTGGTAATCATCATCAGATGAACCGCAGGTGAGCTGGTTTGCCCGCTTTACTAGCGATGAAAAAAATACGTATCTAACAATATGTTTAAACAAAGCAGCATAACGAGCTAGTAAAGCTGATATTTATATATAACACGTTAACTTAAAATCATATTTAACTTCAATTTTGACTTATGTTAAAAATGAAGGCATTGTAACTATCAAGCGGATATATTATCATCTTTATATTTAAAGCTAAGTTAAAGACTTAACACTACCAGGCCGTGCCTAATGCAACTTTCACCCTTATCCCTACGCAATAAAGCTGAAACTAGAAACTGTGTCAGATTTACGTTCATTTGCTGTGTATGTCCCAGTAGTCGTCAAAATTTTGACGAGTTCTGGGTCAAGTCGGGAATTCAAAGTACGAGTAGACGTCACACGCCCAATATAAAAATAAAAAGAAATATAACATGGTTTTTTTAATTATTTCGATAGAAAATTAAATTGACTCTTCTACAAAAGAATTGGATATATCAAAAGTTGACAACAAATGTTACAAAAGTTACATCGTATACAAGCATGGAGAGCTGCGATTCAGTGCCTAAACTTGTAAAAAAATACAAATATTCAAAAACGCAAACTTTCGTTTATTGTTTCTCAAACACCAATAAAGTGTTGATTAAAACTTTGCATAAAAATTATCGTGTATAATACCACAAATACGTTAGCATAAAAAAAATTTACTTAGTTATTATAAGAAATAAATAACAGGCCTTTTTCCATATTATGACGGCTATTGGGACACTGTCGACTTTACCAGCGTTTACCTTATTCATTAACCTGAGGTGTTCCATCCAGCACGACCCGCATATCGAAGGCCTGGACTCGGTGATTACCAACTTAGCATCCGGAGTCTTCGCCCCCATCCAGACGTCACAGTTCCCGCACGTGTATGACATTGCACCGTGGCACGCTCGTCCACCGGACAGATTCGGCCTGCCCCAGGATCTGCTGCCAGCCAAGCCCCCCTAATGACTTTATTGTGAGGCGCCGGTAACCACTGGACCAAGCAAGATGGACACAAAGAAAAGGAACCTCCTCAAAACCTCCCCTCCGGAAGAAATCCATTGACCCCGTCATTGTAATGAGGCGCGGAAGCCACCGCATGCAGAAGACAGAAAATCTTGAACATGCTTCCTCCAGACCCTTGCGGGCCTGTGAGAAGGGCCCGATACATCAACCTCTAGGTAGGTAGGTATTGAACCTCTTATACTTGCAATTAAACACCGGCAAGCATTAGAACGGAACACAGTAATGCTATTGGTGGCCGATATAAGCATGGCGCTAATATTCACCCGTAATAATGTTCTTACAAAAAGATCTACTACTACAAAATATCGTAGGTTAATCGGCAATGTGCTTTGATATTCACGCATTAGGTATATATTTTTCTACTTACCAGCCAAATCTAAAGCTTCATCGAAAGTATAAACCACATCTTCTTTTATATCTCCTTTATTGAAACCACCGTTTTCCAATCCATTGCCGTTTCTGTCCAAAAACTCAACTTTGTTCACGCTATATTTTCCTGACACGGACATTTCGCTTCACACGACGCTATCAGGCCGAGGCTTTGCAAATATATGCAAAGTAGCATCGTTCGACCGACATTTTTTTTCCTTCAGACGTACATTTTGCTCATCAAATTAATGCTTGGTTATTTTACTGTCTGTTTTTTCTTAAGTTTAATAAATATTCTATTTAAGCAGATATAACAGCTTTGTTTTTAAAACGATTAATTTAATTTTTACTGCCTCGTAAAACCTAGAGGCCGGCGGTTCTATTTTATTTCAATGGGTTCCATGTTAGGTAAACGCCTATATTTATCGACTACAGTTTGGCCCTTGACTGCTATCACTCCTGATGTTAAGTGATGATGCAATCTAAGATGGAATCAGGCTAACTTGTTGGGAGTAGGATGAATTCCACACCCCTATTGGTTTCTACACGACATCGTACTTAGTAGACCAGCTACGGGTGCCAACTCTCACATTGCAGGCAATATTCTATTTGCACTAAACGTTTTGTAAGTTAAGTATATAAATTTTCAAAATGGCGGCTGTAAGTAAGGGAAAAAGAACGGGATATGTATATTTTTTTCTTATCTTAACAATACAGGTATCATATGAAAGGTCGTAAAATGACCATTTCAAATATATATATATCACATATATTACTGTTTTAACAAAAAAATTACATAAAGTGTAACGTCTTATTTCTATACCACAATTTAAAACTAATAGTCTCAGAAAAATATTACAATAAAACAAAATACCCGATTGCTTAGAACTAATGAACTGAAAAGAGAAAAACAAGTTGGTGTCACTCTATCTATATAAAATTTTAAATGCCTTATGGTGCTGCAGGCGGGAACAAACGTAGTTTTAGTAGATCTTTCTTTGCCCTTCATTAATATGTCAATGTTGCCCTTAGTAAAAAGTATTGTTTGTTCCCGCCTGCAGCACCATAAAGTAAATAAAATTTTATATAGATAGAGTGATAACTACTTGTTAAAGTATAGCTACGATAACAAGCTAATGAGCCTCGAAATTATTTAAAGTACAATGAAAACTGTTAAATACCAATAACTGGATAAATAAAGTTCATTCGGTTAACCCACGATTCTATTTAACTACGAGTAGTAGTATTTTTTTGATCCACGATGTTTTTTTTTGGTTATTGAAAAATAACTTAAAATAATTGTTCTTTTTATATATAGTTGTAATAGTCATAATAATAATTTTTAATGTTTTTTTAATATATTTTGTAACCGGTCAAGGTGCAAGGGGCAGCCGGATTCCGCTTTCATGTACGAAAAAGATCATTCAATCTAGTAGTCTAGGTTGATTTCAGTTCATCATTTTTCAAATTTATACGCATTCATTCTCATAACCACTTGTTACTGTTATACTGTGTAAATGAAACCGGTTCGCCAATTTTCGTGACATTTGAGTAGTGCGATGATAAGCTCAAAACTGAAATTACGTTGCTGTTTTTTTTTTATATAAGCAATACTAATATTATAAATGCGAAAGTAACTTTGTCTGTTTGTTACTCAATCAAACTACTGAACCGATTTAAATAAAATTTGGTAGGTACTGAGATATTTCAGAGCCCGAAAAAGGTCATAGCCTAAATTTTCCGCGCTAGTGTAAGTTGACTCTAATGTTAGAAAAAAATAAAACAATGTGTATAATATAAAAGTGATGTTTGTCAGTCATTAATACTTTTATAAAACCATTTAGGCCTAAATTACCATATAAATATATAATTGTAGGGCGTATTTAGTATGCATGTAATCGTTCTTTGATAAACGTTCCAGACATAATCGGGTCGCTTTAAAAAGCTAGAGGCAGTAAAGGCAAGAAAACATTTTGTAAAAGCAGAAAATTCGTCAGTTCATGCTTATCAAATTATGAGTGTGTACGATTCTTCCACGTGTAGGATTGTGAACTCTAGTGAGTAGTAGATAGGTAAGGTTACTTGCGCAAGTGCCCACGATGTCTTGTCTCGCGCCAGACGTTGAGAAACAGCGTGACCCTGTATATTTAGTAACGAGCGTGCGGGTCGCCTGATGTTAAGCGATTACTGCCGCCTATAAACATTTGGGACACCAAAAGCATTGCTAGAGCGTTGGCGGCCTTTGAGGAAAGAGTTAATATGCTCCTTAAATATTTAAAAATTCCCAGGAAAAACCCGAGTGGGAAGTTGATAGTCTCGTTGGTTCCCACAATATAGGCTCAGTATGGTAAATTTCCAAAAAGTTAAGTTTAGCTTCGGTTATATCCATATAACATCTAATGCAACTAAATGTCCGTACAGTTCCAAAGCTACACTCGCATTGCTTCCTAAGGGTAAGCGAGGCCCATTGAATCGCGGTAACAAACCCGAGTCAGAATGCAGGGCCCACGAGTGACTGCAAGATAGGACGAATGTGTACATTCTCGAAGAGTACGCAGCCGGCATAAGGCATACCAACGTATAGCTTTCTATAGTTACTACTATCATGTTTAAAAGGAGGAGTACACATTTTTCTACTTCGTTTACTTCAGTGTCACACACAAACGTTTCTATCATATGTAATTAAAACCAAAGCGAAGTATCTATAAATATATGCAATGGGTAAAATATTGTACATATGGTATTCCAAATCAATTGGGTCATCATCATTATCGTCAGCCACCGCATCCACTGTTGGACATAAGCCTTCTTTAAGCAGCACCAATTCACTCTATTACAGCTTTTTGGATGCAACTGGAGCCAGCCACGGTCATGATGTCGTCGCTCCATCTATTTAGGGATTACACTCTTTAGACGCTACATCTACTCCAGGACCTTCTAACACCAACAATATCAGTCGTTCGAGAGACATGACCAGCCCACTGCCATTCCAAATTCTAGCTCTGAGAGCTATATCGGTTACTTTAGTTCTTAGATGAGTCACTTCGTTCCGGATTTCATACTTTAAAGAAAATCCAAGCATAGCTCCATCGCTGAGTAACTTGAGTAGACTTGTCAATGTCCACGTTTCAGCATAGGTCATGACAGATAGGACGCATTGGATGAAGACTTTAGTCTTCACACATTATGGAATAGGCGACGAGACCCAGCGAAGTTTGTCAAAATCTGCCCCTAATAAACTAGGTGTTTGCATATAAATAAAGTAAAGTAAACAACATGAACGGTGCTTATAGTAGCTAATTTATTTATCACGATACAGATACAAATAACATAACAAGACGTCACTGCGGCCGCTCCGGCCGCGTGCTCTTCGGCAGTATGATGCACAGCAGCCCGCTCGCTACAACAAACACAACATTAATAATAACAATATAAACTCTTTGTTACACCAATAAACAAGACATGACAAAAAAAAATTATGATTAGAAACAATGATGTAACGACGGCCTTATCAATAACAGGGGTGTGGATCTCTTAACAAGTTAGCCCGACAGCTCATCACTTAACACCAGGTGTGATAGTAGTCAAGGGCCATAAAAAAAAAACAATGGTGGACGGATGCCTAAGGAAATTTGACAAAGAGAAAACAGGTGGTTGGTACACAAATAAAAGTATAACATTGTCAACGTTTCGTCATCATATCAGCTTACTTTAACGGTCCACAATAGGGACTAACGAGAATCTTTGTAGCAGCCCTTTGCTACAAAGATTTGCTACATTTTGAGCTTAGCCCTTTATTTAGCTTATACAACGTCTAAAAAATCACTACCAAATGACTCGGACTCCCACCTTATAGGAGAAGTAATTTGAAGCTTGGATATATATAACACCATCATCATCATTCAATCATCAGCAGTCTATTTTAAACGACAAACTACCCCACTTTATAGTAAATCATATAGAACTTTGTCACGCTGCTCTAATGCGGTTTAGGTGACTTGTAACGATTTCTGTCGCACGTGCCAATACCCTGCCATATAATAATCTGCTACAAACTACCCTACAAAGCTCGGAATTATTGTTACTGTGGTTTATTTATGGAACGCATATTCAGTAATCTATCAATTCAGCGTATACTTTATATGAGAAATACTCACTGATGAGCAGCGATCCGAACATGTATATAGGCACGATGCAGTGCTCGTCGACGAGCGCGCCGAACACAACGTTGCCGACGATGGCGCCGATGCGCCCGCACATCACCGTCACCGCCATCGCCGTGGCGCTGTCAAAGAAAGAGACAAATACCTTAGCATTCCATGGATTCACCGTGCGGTTGCCGCGTCCTTGTGTTAGTTAGTACTGCCGTAATATCGCACAGCGCCTAATTGCCTCAACTGGTGACAGAAAGGCTGGCTGGTTTTTTGGGCAAAGGATTATCCTGACTATCTAACGTGGAAATGCAGCCAGTATTCTGTTCACAATTCTACGTTGGCATGAATTGTATAGTTAGTAGGATTTGCGAGAGCCTTTACTGAGAGTTCTGTCATTTTTATTTCCATAGTCAAGCAGCATTGCTGTGTTTAGGGCTGAAGGGTATGGTTGCCCATGTCATTATAGGCGCATAAAATTTATGTTACAGGCAATGCCGTAACTAGGGCAGTGGCATTGGTGTTCAAGCACAGGTACAGACTCCGCAGGGGCGCAAAAATGATCAGACTAGGAATATACCTCACATTTATTGTCAGTTACAACTGAATAACAGAGGTCATTTCGACATAATAATAATGTACCGCAGGCAATGCACAGGACGCATAAACGGCTTATTATGGCACTGTCTGTAGGATATCGGATGTGGGTATGACATGTTACAATGTGTTTCTTACAGGTGACTTGTACCTAACGATCCTGCAAAGTGTTGCCTTGTACTTGGTAGGAAATCTTTACATAATCTTGGAAGTGGTTACAAATCAGATAAGAACGAATAGCAGTTAAGAATAAATCAATTTAAGTTTTAACATGATAGAGGTTAACAACGCTAGTTTGCAAATGGGTAAAAAAAGTACTCACGCAACTTTGGTTGGGAAGATCTCACAAATAACACAGAACAGCACAGCCTCTGTGCAGCTGACGATGGCCTCGAACACACACGACAGCACTAAGTTCTGTAAGGACGACTCCACTAGGTTCAACCCTAACGCTGCCAGACCAGAGATTATCAACATCCCCACTGCAAAGATAATAATATATTATTTTAACATATAGTAATGGGTAGTTTAGTTAAATTCCATGTACTTTAAGCATTCTCCAGACTAAATTAGTGCCATGGCAATATAAGATTAACCATTTATATAGCAAGTAATTTAAATTAAAAAGGAGAACAGCAATATGATGTCTTTGAACTACCACCTGCTGGTTTCGTCAACCAATACTGTATAAACAAAATTGCAAATTGCCCGTCTAAATTTATCTAGCACCTGAAATTAATTACGCTTAGTTTTGACCTATTTAAGAATAAACATAATATCAAAATAATTGCGGAACCGACGGGATTCTAACCCGCGTCTCTCTGGTAATCCAGGCAGTTAGAGCGCTTTACCGGTAGGCCACGGTCCTGATGACGTCTGTACCAAAATTGTGCTTTGATATTATGTTTTTGATATCCTGTAATAGGCCTGTAATGACATCTACAGTATTGTAACATGGGCATGGTACAACAGTTTGAATCCCGTCGGTTCCGCAATTTTTGATATTATGTTTATTCTTAAATATAAATAATCCCTTAAGTGTTGGTAACACTTTTCAATAAAAACTAAACAGTTTTGACCTGTTTTCTTAATGCCTATCAGAAACGCAAGATAGAACCAATCTTACATGTCCAAGGGATATCAAGTACGTAAAGTCAGATTCCTGCGATAGTAAAATTCAGGTTAATTGCTAAGCAAGACACGTAAGAACTACGTCTATTAGAAAGCAACCTGTTAATTTGTAAAAGGTCGATTGGTGAAATTAAAGTGAACTATGTTGTTTATAAGACCTTTTTTTTTTATCGCAAAGTTGGCCCTTGACTGCTATTACGCCTGATGTTAAGTGATAATGCAGTCTTAGAAGTGGGACGAAAATCCACAGCCCTTTCGGTTTCTACACGACATCGTACCGGAACGCTAAATCGCTTGGCGATACGTCTTTGTCGGTAGAAAGCAAGCTGTCAATTTGTAAAAGGTCGATTGGTGAAATTAAACTGAACTGTGTTGTTTATAAGACATTAAAGAAGAATGTGCAGTGTACACAACTCACCAAGCATAATCTTCTTCCCAATCTTATTGATAGTGAGACCGACCAACAGCGCGGTGGGCACGCAGCTCAGAGCTACCACCAGCGTGTGGATGAACACTCTGTCGTCTATCACTTGAGGACATTCTTGTTTACCCTGAAACAAACATTCCGTAGGAAATTTAAGCTAGCTTAGTTTTCTAGTAGGTAGGCTTAGTTTACAAGTAATTCTGGAACACTGATGATTATAATTACTCAAAAACTACTCAAGTCTGGGGATTAGAAACTAGACTTTGATGGTTAGTCCTCTGGTGAGCTTTCCAGTGACTAATGTACCCTATTTTAGCCTTAAAGGTGTAGCACGTAGGGCACAAGTTAGCACACCATCACTATAGTTGTATGGGACTGCAGTAGGAGGACCAAGCTTAAGATCATCTCGCTTCCGATCCAAGTCGAGTCGTCGTTGTTGTTCGAACTCTTTTGTCTTATCCTTGATCATTTTCCTTAGTAGAGACTATACTGCCAACAACTTGATTCTATAAACTAAGTTCATAATGAAATAATCTATTAAATATGTTTTATAAACTACTAGATATTTCTATTATATGAGTGTTCAAAAAAGATAACTAAAAAGTAATTTATTTATCAAAAGTAAAATTAGCCAGATTTTTATATACGACTAATATTCTTTTTCCCTTTAAGCTTAATAAAAAGTTCATTCTAGAACGTTAATAGCTTAAAGACAATGGGACAGAGCTCTTCCGGTGAAATACTACCACCTTGCTGCCAAACAGTTTCAGTTCAGCTTCAGCCTAAAGGGCATCGTTGCTATTGTAATTCAGGCGTATGTTGTTGGACGTTTTCCTTGCGTGCTCTGCGAAGAGTTCTTTTTTTCTTTCTCTTTTTTTGGAATGGTTTTTCTCTCATCATCAGGTTCAAAAGCAACTTACCAACAGTTCACTCCTCGTGACATTAGCAGACACCTCGCAGACCCCGGCCGACACCCCGGGGAACAGAGACGAGAACTGACTGAATCTCTCGAAGAGATCCGGGAACCACATCATTAGTGTGTAGTAACTGAAGACAAAATATGTTCCTTATTATTTACTACAAAATGATGAGTACTTAAAATTAAAGGGTTTTCTTTTCGAGCTTGATTACGTAAATTATAAGGAAACAAAATACGTTTTTTTTACTTGACATTAAATCAGTAGGTTATGTAGTGTAACGAACGACTAAATCAGTAAAAACAGTTAATTATAGTTCAGTCTTTAACTATTCCATTGCAAATTATAGTTAACAACGACTAAAGGTTTTAGAACCTATCAGATGAATTTGTAATGTCCCAATGAATGGCTTTACTTTTGGAGACGGAATATTAAGGCACCACTGGTACGTACATAGAACGTTTTAAAAGAGAAAGAAATCAATGGAAGCCTTACAGTATAAAATTATTATTATAAAAACAAAAACCCGACTGCTTAGAAGTTAAGAACTGAAAAGAGAAAAACAAGGATCACTATATCTAAATAAAATTTTAAATATTTTATGTTGCTGCAGGCGTGGACAAAATACTTTTGGAAAGAATGATCTACCAAAACTACGTTTGTCCCCGCCTACGACACCATAAAGTATTTAGAATTGTATACTTATAGATATAGTGATCCTTGTTTTTCTCTTTTCAGTTCTTAACTTCTAAGCAGTCGGGTTTTTGTTTTTATAATAATAATTTTATTTGAGATTTTTTAGTTTTAATTTGTGGTATACAAATGAGACGGTACACTTTTTGACATTTTTTGTTAAAACAGTAATATAAACATGATATAATATTTATATTTTTGAAATGATTTTTTTACGATTTTTCATTTGATATCCATATTGCTAAGATAAAAGAAAAATATACACACTTTCCCCCTTTTTCCCTCATTAACAGCCGCCATTTTGAAAATGCATATAGCCTATGTCACTTCCACAATTCTGCCAAAGTCAACGACACCTCACATGTCCAAATCCGTTCAGCCGTTTAGGCTGTAGCGCGTGCCGAAGAAATGGGCATACATACATACGCTCGAAAAAATTATCCTCCTTCTGACGCAGTCGGGTAATAAAAATAGAAGTTCTTACTTTGACCTAAATGTTTGTACGCATTTGTCCGATTATTTCGCCTTTGACTAAATCAATTTTTCAATTTTCACACAATTAGTTATATCATTTAGGAGATGGGTCTGGTATTTTTAACTGACTTCAAAAAGAGGTTCTCAATTTGACTTACATGTATGTAATTATGTATGTTATTCTTTGAAGGCAGTTCGTGTTTCTATGGAAACAATTATTCTGGCTTTTTATTCTAGGAAATTTCCTATAGGGTCTGAGAAGGAAATAAAAATATATTCTCTAAGGGTGTCTCCTTAAACACTTTAACTTTAGGTCTTGAGGGATGTTTAGACTTGTATTAGGTACATGAATATATCAGTGTCTTACCTAAACATTAGCCCAAAATCTACGAAGCAGCAAAGCACTAGCAGACCAATGTACGGTGGGGTGACCAGCATCTTCTTCCTGAACCAGAAGGCCTGCCACCTCTGGCTCCAGGTGAGAGGAGACTTGGTCTCGTTGCCATTGTTGTCTGCTGCTACCACTTCTTCTTCTTCACCTTCGTCTCCAGCACTTATCATAGATTCTACCTGCAAGTTGGAAGATTAGATGATGTTGTTGAGTCTGTCTTTTTGGTCCTGGGATTAGCTTGTGGATTTCGGTTTTTGAGTCCCTGGCTTGGAGCCCCAGATCACACTGTGTATGGGTTTTTCTTTCTTTCACAAAATATTCGGTAACATACAACAAGAATAGAAAATAGTGAGTCGGAAAGCACGTTTATCCACCATCCGTCGGGTCTGATATCTTTCATGATCATCTTTGGTCATTAAATTCTTTTTAAATGTTTCCTTATTTAAATAAAAAAACCTCCAAAAGAGATCGATTTAGCGAACAACCTACCCGCATGTTTAATGTGATTTAAAATGCGATTCACGTCAAAACAACATTTTTCCTTCAATCAACATCTATACATACAAGTGCATAAGCGAAATAACACTGACTGACTTATTAACTCATCACGAGATGTATAAAATAACACTCTTAGTATAGTTACTCATTACATGATGTAAATGCTCACATTAATCGAATTTGTCGACATACCAACGGCTACGCGATCTACCACTACGCGCTTCAAACCACTAGGCACAGCTAGTTCTATTTAATTGCAACGTAAGCCGAATACGCTCAGTTGTAATAAATTAATAAAAAAGCGACTTACTGGAAAATCTTTCTCAGATAGCCTGGTGTTAACAACGAATATCCTCTGCAGAACATGCAACGCCTGTTCAGTCTTGTCGGCGTGGAGCAAGTAGCGCGGACTCTCCGGGAAGGGCAGTAGCAGTAGCACCACCAGTAGACTGGGAATACCGCAGGCGAATACGAACACTCGCCATGAAGTGTACTGGAAGTCTGCGCCGGGGGCTGTGAGATTGAAGCGCGGGTCTTGGATGATGAGCCACGCAATACCTGGAGAACAAATACGATTATCATTACACGTAAGTAGGTCTGTAAGAGGTATCTATTTTTTCATTACAAATTAGCCCATGACTGCAATCACACCTGATGGTGAGTGATGGTGTAATTTAAGATAAAAGTATATTAATTTGTTAGGAGTAGGATGAAATCTACACCCCTCCAGTTTCTACACGACATCGTACTGGAACATTAAATCGCTAGGCGGTAGGTTTATCGGCACTTCGGCAAGGTGGTAACTACCCACGGTCGAAGCCTGCCACTAACCAGACCAATTTAGAAAATCTCAACCTGCCTAATCTTCCCAATTTGGGCAATGGAACCCACGACCTCCGTCTTATAAATCCACCGCATATATTAGGTACTGCGTCACAAAGGCCGTCAACCAACATTATGCCCAACAGTGGATATATCTCGGCTAATAACGATCACAATGATAAATTTCTATGCAACATAGTGATCTTTTATATAAAATAAAATTAGATAAACTTAGCTAGCTATTAATATTAAATTATCTGCTAAAAATGATTTAGATATATTAAAAATCTTACCCGGTAATAAAATAGTTCCAAAAGTCCAGAACACTTCCAGCCTGCACAGCATCACGTCTCGATGCCGTAATGAGAGGAAATCACCGAAGTACGGGAACACCAGACCTGTGGCTCCGATTATACCGAAGCCTGAGAAAAATCTGCAAATAAATTAGGTTAAATATTAATATTTTACTATTATATTTCGTCCTTATGTTCTAATCTAGGGTATTAGTGTATTCAATATCTGAAGAATATAAAAACATCGACCAATTAAAAAAAATAGTTTTTACTAGTTAATGACTTTTTTGTGGAAAGGCTATATGTAGCTATGCAAAGTGTCATGCTGAACTGTTGAGTAGTTAACAAACAATTTGGCATTGTATTATTTATTAGGTTACTTAAATTAGAAAATAAGGGAGCTTTCACTTTACGTCTTATGTCATTGTATCGTATATAATGATTAAACTTATTGTGATTTCATTTTTGTAAGCAAAACAGGTTCTGCCCAACAAATGTACTCTATAAATATTATTAATAATGAGACATACCTGCAAGCAAGGAACGCAGGAAAAGATTGCATAAGACTAGACAAAAAGGCTGCAAGAGCATCAAGCAGCAGTGCGCCGATGATCGCCTTCCTGCGACCACGCGCGTCCGCTAGGTTACCCCAAAAGTAGGAACCCACGCACATTCCTGGAAACAAAAACAAAACTTGATAAAAGTTATTGAATCTAATATATCGTTATCAGTTCGAAGGTTCACTGCGTAAGAAATTTTCCTCTTGAACTTTTCAGTTTCCTATTGGTGTTATACGGGATTATTACCCACTAAAATCTCTTTGTTAGCCATTCTCTCATCCTCTTCAGGGGGGCCTAAAGAGTTTAAGTAAGTAAGAGAGTAAAAATTGCAGTACGTCCTAAAACATACCGCTGCACTGCATCTTTTGCACAAATTGCTTGAGGGGTACATTTCGGTAGAACAGAATTATCTGATAAATGATTCCAGAATAGTATTTCTTTCAATCTATCGATACCAAGAAATCTTGGAATTGAATCTTTCAAGGTGTGACGTACAATTTGGACAATCTGAAGAGCTTACCAATAAGCGGCGTAGCGGTAAGCCTCCCCTTATCACTAGAGCTGAGATTAAAGTCGCACTCGGCGGCTGGCAGCACGAAGCTGAGTGTGGTGTCATGTCTGAACAATCTGAAGAGCTTACCAATAAGCGGCGTAGCAGTAAGCCTCCTCTTATCACTAGAGCTGAGATTAAAGTCGCAGTCGGCGGCAGGCAGCACGAAGCTGAGTGTGGTGTCATGTCTGAACAATCTGAAGAGCTTACCAATAAGCGGCGTAGCGGTAAGCCTCCCCTTATCACTAGAGCTGAGATTAAAGTCGCACTCGGCGGCGGGCAGCACGAAGCTGAGTGTGGTGTCATGTCTGAACAATCTGAAGAGCTTACCAATAAGCGGCGTAGCGGTAAGCCTCCCCTTATCACTAGAGCTGAGATTAAAGTCGCACTCGGCGGCGGGCAGCACGAAGCTGAGTGTGGTGGTACTGAGCGCGCAGACGGCGTACACCGCGCCGCAAGACATTAGCAGGAGCCATTGGAAACACCCGTAACCTAGAAACAAATAAATAAGAGCAATAAATAAATGTGAAAACAATGTACCATCTTCGACAGTATCGGACAACGGCAGGATGTTGTTGCGGCTCCCTCGCTATTTATTGCAATGCATCCACAATGTTTGCAGAAGCTCGAGTAGATTGTTTCTATACGACAGTGTGGAACCGAGGCACGGCGCTGGTCTGGAAAGTGCGGGGGAGCACCAACAGGTGGGTTATGCATTTAAACATTAGGTTCAACGTGTTAATGATCCGGTTCCTGAATGAAATGCATGCAGAGGGATTTTTGTCATGTTTTTGTCACTTTGAGAGGTAACAAGTTTAAAAAGCACAAACTTTCAGCACTTTTATTGAAGTAAAATTTCTTTATCGGGGTTGGAAAAAAATTTTACAGAATCATTTTTCCGTTATCTGTCAAGATCCTTTTGGAAGTGAAGTGAAAATATATATATATATGTTATATTGAAGTGATCAGCAAAATCAAAGGGTCTATTAATTTAATTCCAGTGAATTGTAAAAAAACTATTTAGTAATTTACATTCTCTTTTTCTCATACTTGTAATCATGGTATTAATTTTTCCAGATATTTAAAATTTAACCTCAGATTATAATTGTATTTTCAACACAATCAAAGGTATGTAATTAGGTATCACTTTTTTCTGAATACTTAAATTTTGCTAAGTTAGTTAGTTAGTAGTTTCAACCTTCGGTGTACGAGTCCACGCACTTGAACGGTTTTTTCACTATAGTATGCACAAATATGTCTTCATACGTGATGATGCAATCTTAGATGGAAACGAGCTGTTAGGAGTCACACGAAAATCACCCCTTTCGGTTTCTACACGACATCGTACCCGAACACTAAATCGCTTCGCGGTACGTCTTTGCCGGCAGGATGGTAACTAGCCACGGTCAATGCCTACCACAAGCTAGACCAGGACCAATTTCAGAAATCTCAATCAGCCCAACCGGGAATCAAACCGTTTTATAAATCTACTGCGCCACGGAAGTTGTCAAACACCATAACAGTTGCCAGCTTAGTGCGTAACTTCCTACTTATTGGAGAGACTAAGTCTCCAATAAGTAGAGAGGCGTGGCCTTGTAATGGTCCGTTATAAATATCCAATTATTAATAATGATAAAACATTGTATACACAGAGGTCACTTCCTCTCATTTTATATTTATTTATTGACAAACGCTCATGAAACGTATTGAGAGCACTTGTTGTTAACGAGGCTCAATGATGCACTTTGCATGTCCACCGTTACCTTCGGCTAATGTAGCGATTGAAGCCATCAGTGGGAAATCAAGTGGTGAGGTCAGTTACAATGCCGTGAAGGTTGTGACTAATTAAAATAATACAGTTGGTAATGCTTTGGTTTTCATTAGAGAGGTCTCAGGTTCAATTTGTAGTCCGGGCCAATAGGGCCAATTCCTTAAATACCAGACAATTCCAGGACTGTTTTCTGGTTTATGGGTTTGCCTATGTGAATTCTATCACCCAGGACGGGTTCGAATCCTGGGTTGGGTCACAGAAAAATCTATGAAATTTTAAGTACATTCCAAGCTTAGTCTAGAAGTTGGTGAACGAATTCCGCCAGCCCGTTGAATCAGTTCCCTTTCTTATTACCCGACTGCGTCAGAAGGAGAGTAATGTTTTTCGAGCGTATGTATGTATGTATGTGGGTATGTGGTTATGTATGTATGTATGTCCATTTCTTTGGCATGCGCTACTGCTGGACGAATTTTGACACACGTTGAATTTGTCAGAATTGTGGTAGTGACATATAAATTTATATATACAAAATGGCGGCTGTAAGTGGGGACAAACGTAGTTTTAGTAGATCTTTCTTTGCCCGTAGTAAAAAGTATTGTTTGTCCCCGCCTGCAGCACCATAAAGTATATAAAATGTTATATAGATAGAGTGATACTTGTTTTGCTCTTATAATCGCATTAATATTAAGCAGACGGGTTTTTGTTTTTGACGTGACAACGTCTTATAATTCGATAGAGCCGGCTGCACGCACGAAAAAACATGACTCATGCGGCGTTACCTCGCTTTGAGGCGTTCCATGTAAGGCTTGAAGTGCAAGCGAGAGCGCGGAACGCCAAAGAAGCACAATCGGCCTTTGCGTTCGGCAGCGTTCGACATCCGTCTATTAAATATAATTATTAAATATATTAATTTTAAATTAAAAATTAATATATTTATTATAAATTTATAAAATCAAAATCAATTATTTTATTAATTTAAATTAATATTTATAAAAATATACTTAAATTAAAAATTTTAATAACCAATTAAATGCTACCATTGATTAGTTTTTTTTACAGACGTTATCACGTTCAACTATCGTCAGTAAACCGACTTTACAGACAACCAATTTTTTATAATAATATTTTTAAAAGAAATAGGCCTTGCATGTAGTCATTCGAATAGACTCATAATGATAATATTATAATAATTAAATTAAATTAAATTATATTATAATTAATCTATTTAAAACAATTCTATGTCCAGAAGTCAATCGGCTGATAATGATGATGATATGAAAGGATAAAATATATTTGTTTGAAACAATATTCTAAAAGTTATAACCTCTTCGCTTAAACCATATTATTGCTCAACTTCCGTTTCACTCAAGAAAGTACGCACGAACAATTTCATATTAATTTTCATGGAAATTACAATTTTACCGTAACACAGTAAATCTCACACATGGATGGTTTAACACCATAGTTAATTAAAATATCTTCCAAGTGGGTGAGCGTGGGGGTTGGATATAACTGAACGATTCGTCAACCCGTATCGAGGTCACACATTAACCCCTAAAGTTTTATAATAGCAAATATTGGAGCATATGTACAGGCTGTTCTCGGTTCCAAATATTTCATCATCATCATCCTATTAACGGCCCACTACAGGGCCAGGCCTCCCTCCTTATAGGAGAGGGGATATGGAGCGTACACCCACCACGCTGCTCCAATGCGGTTGGCGGGCTTAGGGTGATAATGTTTCATTTATTAACGATCACTATCTGATGTTGATGATAGTGACCGGGACCGACAGATTAACGTGCTCTCCGAGGCACGGGGGTGTAACACTACCAACTTCCAAACTCCGGGCTTGGAATGTACTGAACATTTTATAGAAGAATGAAAAAGCTCAGAATTATTCCATGACCCGACCCAGGAATCGAACCCAGGACCTCGTGATCGAAGCCACAAAGGCTAACCACTAGACCAGCGAGGCAGTTTCCATATTTACTAAGCGGTAAACCCCTTACAGAGACGTTACGTTTACTTCTATATAAATCAGTTTGACGCTTTCAAAGCCGCTGCTCTTGTCTTAGTACACCCTTCTCCCCTCCCCCAGTAACGCTGTTCTGATACCTTTAAAACATATAGAGAAAAGCATATTGCAAAATTAAAATTCGATTATTTTAATAAGGTTTACTGTTTAAATTCATCTGTTTGTAATGACTCTGCTATCGGTTCGGCAGTCCCATATGCTAAGAAGAGATAAGAAACTCAACAATTATACTTCTATTTTTTATAAAATCATACTTTATAAAATAACGATTATTATTGTTTTCAATTGCAATGTTCCCAAAATAATTTAAAACAAAAACTTGTACAATGATTCTGATCAAACTATCATTAGCTTATCCTATAAGGAGGGAGGCCTGGCCCTGTAGTGGGCCGTTAATTGGCTGATAATGATGATGATGATCATTAGCTTACTAGTAACCCCGAAAGTCCTGATAGAAAACACTACACATTGAATTTTTAAAGCATATTCAGATATCGTTTCCTCACGATGATACTAATAGTTCACGGAAAAAGCTAATGAAGCTGATAATGACGAAGTACACGTGATGCTGAGGAGAAGGATCAAAAAGGTGAAATCAAATTTTAAAGTAACTCATATTAGTATGTACAATAATATTGTTTTACAACCATCCTTTGTTGTATGTGCGTATATCTACCGTATAAATATTGTCATGCAAAAAGAGGGATAGAATCACAAAATACATTCAATAAATTACTGCCAGTAAAAAAAAATTCTATTGCTTTAATCCCCCAACGCCCTTCTATCATAGCGCATCCGCGCTACCAGGCATCGCAGTGATCTAATGTTACGTAGACCATATTCCTTGGACTAAACGGTTGGACTCCTTATTCCTCATACGTACTGCTAAAAGTTGAAGTACCCTTCCAGCCTCTGTTTTCCCTACCACCTATAATATGCATATGATAAAAAATATGGAGTGAATAGGCATCTTCTAGGCAAGCGCGTACCACTGTAGGCTGCCTCATCGCTTACAATCAGGTGCGATTGCAGTCAAAAAAAGGTAATAGTATAAGGCCTATCGTAGTAAACTTTAACAGGGAATTTATGATAAGAAAAACATGAGATGGCAATGGTGACGACTGATATAACAGAACGAAAATTCTAAAGGTAGGATCTTTGGATTTTTTAAGATGTATTAAGATGTAATTATAGAAAATATGTTTTACCGAAAATAGAAACAAAAATTTTATAGTAAATGCATTTTTACGTATAAAAATGCGTTGTCAATTTATAACAGTGATACCAGTGCTCTTATTATTTGAATAGACGTATACCCATCATGTATAAAGTGTAGTTATAATGCACTGCTCGACCCCTAGGCGCCTCCGCCGAATTAATTGGATCGGGCGTTTCGTCACCAAATCCTGTTAGTTTTAGCCTTAAACCATAAACCCAGACCGGTGGGGATTACCCGGGTAGTGTTACATTACACCGTAACTATACCCCAACACGGTAATAGTACCGTGGTAATCATGTTGATTGATTATGGCTACATATAAACATATTTATCTAATTCATTAATTCTTTCAGTCATTCATTCATTCATTCAGGTCATCAGTAAGTAATACTTCTTTAATGCGATGGAGTTTAAGTCTTCTAAGTTCGCAACAGATCATCAATGACGTCATCGTCCATCGTCTTTGATGCGTCGGGGTGTAATGCGTCCGGAAACGTCTTGTGCACGTCACGGCATACCTGCTGATCATCGATAGCTTGTGTCTGTTATGCGAACGGAATTCCAGGTATCTATATAACGCTTTTGCTTGTCACTACATATCTGCTGTTCGCAGCAAGTCAGTATATCTTGTTTTTGATGCGACGGAATTCCAGTCGTCTGCACGTGTGTTTATGCAAGTGTTAGCTGGTCATCAGTAACACTGGCCTGACAAGCGGCGGAATCCCAGTCGTCCGTCGCTCGTCAGCGATACGTGGCGACCACGTGACTGTTGTTTTTTCCGCCGCGATGCTAAGATTAGCGTGTGCTTGGCGTCAGCTGTCTCTGTATTTACAAACAGCGCGTCTCTAATAACACGCGGTGCGAGTCTCAGGTGGTAGCGACAGCTATATACCAGGGCTACATTTTAAACTAACGGTTCTCCGATTTATTAAATTCCCTGAATTCCAAACAAGGTCCCGGGAGAGTCAGGTCTCACACATTCTATAGGCACCAAGTAGGTCATTCCACGACCTTCTCATGGCCCTACCGACCTCACGGTCATGCAGGCCAAACCAACAATAGGGCGACCTGGAATCTTCCTGCCTCCCCACAAATTATTTACCTCTCTTCTTGTCCCTATGATACAATCTCTCCTTTCTAGTGCAAGCACATTACTCCAACGTTGCGACACCTTCTTCCTCCGAGGCTCTGTCACTGGTACCATTGCGCTTAAAAGTAAAATAATTAGCTGTAACTACTCACTTATTCACACAAAGGTTAACCACACCAAACTCATTGTGCACTCTGATGACGCTGCTGCGGTTCTATTAATGAGCCTACAGCAAATATACAATCAAAATTTACTATTTCCCTTTCAATTTCCTTCCCTTCCTCTTATTTGGAAATTGGTTGAAAAAACATATATTCAAGGCTGATTTCTGTTCTACCTATACCAAAGCCAAACTCCATTGAGAATGGTTGTCAACAAACAAATTTAAAATGAAGGTAGAAAATGCAACACATTTTATGCCTAATAAATTTAGAATTATGTTTTGTTTTTTTATAAAATCTTGTTTAAAAGATATTGAATATATTAATTAGCTTTAAGCTTACTAATCTAATTTATTATCATAAATAAGTTACCTAAAAAAATTAGGAGTAAAATGACTAGTGATTTCTACCTTCAGTTTTAATTTGTTTGTTGACAAGCATTCTTAATCGAATTTGGCTTTAATATAGTTATATTATGGAAACAAATAAAAAGAATTATTGCAGTTTGTGTAAAAAATTAACGACAATTAATGTATTGGCGACTGTCATTGATTAAGTACAGACAAAAATATGAAAAATTCAGCCAAAGAAAAAAAAAATGTAGTTATATCGATTGATTCACGTTGTAACTTTGGTACGTTTTGATTGATCTTCTTTGGCTTTGACTTTGAAATAATTCAGTTCCGCTCTGCTCATGGCATGTCCCACGCGTTGATAAGCTGCCAAAAAATTGATCACCGCCGTCACTCGCGACCTAGCGTACGTAACAACGCGACGCTAGATAACGAGCGCTACCCGCAACAAGGTTTCAGCGCCTATTTATACTCCGCGTTATTCGATTTAAACGGACATTGTCCTAAATCGCGACTCTGGAAACAATTTGATGTAAACTTACGCAAATAAATTTCAACGGGATCGCGAAAGTTTCGTGTTTTCTAACCGGGCCAAGCTAAATTAAATGAGATTAGTTTATGTAGTTGTCAAACAGAATAACAGAGTTTTGAAAAAGTAATCATTTGTAATGTAACTGAATTAATACCTACGTATATGAAATATATATATAGAGTTGTATATATCCGATTGCTTTGTTTATTAAACAACAGAATGTGTTTAATTTTTGAAAATGTTAAATGTTAATGTTGTTAATGTTGTCGGACTCTCATTTCAGTTATATTTGATGTATACGGACAATATCATAATCAAGACTGTCACTACATTGCTACATATAATAAAAAAATTCCTGCCGCGTGTGTCTGTCTGTCTATTCACGACAAACTCAAAGATTACTAAACAAATTTTCATGCTGTTTTCACCAATAGATTGAATAATTGCTGAGAAAGGTTTAAGTATGTTATTACACGCGGTTTTGTATAAATTGCCTCAGATATGATGATAATGATAGTTGGAAGAATCGCACCGCCTGGGAAAGTTAATTGAAATCGCTGCCTTTGAGATATATCAAAACAATTTATAGAAGAATTGTTCCTCTATATTAGGACTACGAAATATCAACGATGGCATTCTTTCTATATAAATACTAGCTGTATCCGGCAAACGTTGTTTTTCCATGTATATTATTTCTAAAAACATTTTTTTTTATATAGGGGTTGATCGTGTAGGGGTGAAAATTTAGGTATTTTAATTTACTAAAAATTAAAATAAAATGTTAGGGGTGGACAACCCTTATCACTTAGGGGTATGAAAAATAGATAGTAGCCGATTCTCAGACTTACTGAATACGCATATAAAATTTCATAAAAATCGGTCAAGCCGTTTCGGAGGAGTATGGTAACTAACACTGTGACCCGAGAATTTTATATGTAAGAAGAGTAACATAATTTTTTGCCACGGCAAAATCGCGGACAGTGCAATTTGTGTTTTGGCGTTTTCTTTGATGTCACGCTTGGTGTACCCTAAACTTTACTCCAAGTAACGGGTGTATTCGTACTACAGATTAGAAGTACAGTTCCGTAATATCATACCCAGTTATATCCTGTTTATGTCTTGCAGGCCATTAAAACGTTACGACCCATTAAAATATTACTGCCACCATCTGATGATCTGATGGACTCATCTCTGACGTTGGGGGAGGAATATTCCCAAGTGGCACGTATTTATTTATTGAGTAGAAGTAGCTATCTGCTTGCGGTAGTTTACTACCAACAGTGGGACGGTGCTGTAAATGTAACAAAAAATCTCTCCAAACACTGTTTTATACTATTTATTGATGAAACAAACAGATAAATGGAACAGATAATTCATTTTATTAACCGACCAAAAAATAAAGGAGGAGGTTCTCAATTCGACACGTATATTTTTTTTTTATGTATGACCACGTATAACTTTTTACAGAGTAGTCCGATTTTGATACTTTTTTTATAGTAGAAAGGGCACATTTGCAATATGGTCCCATAGTCATCATGTTAGGATCTTATGATGATATACTGGGAAAATTGAAGGAACTCTTCAAATTTTATAGGCACACTTTCGGTTTTTGTGTAAGTATCGGTAGCTTTTTGGCTACTAGTGGCCTATAATATACTATGAGAGTATTGTATGAGTAGGTTACGTGTCGATATCACTAAAAATTAAGAAAAAAAAAATTTTAACAACAAATACAACCGACTCAAAACGCACTAAAAAGTAAAAAATAACTGCGTCATTTAGTTGCTTTAATTTACTTAAGCATATCTATAAGTCGGTGCCAGCCAAGGTTTCGGACCTTTAAGGACGTTACCTAGAACCCACAAACTACTTTACTACGTTAAATAAATGTTTCTTAAACTTGGCTGGCACCGACTTAATAGATATGCTTGTTTACTTTTTTACTTTTTAGTGCGTTTTGAGTCGGTTCTATTTTTGTTAAAAATGTTTTACTACAATATCACCTTGTAGTGTAATGATGCAATCTAAGATGGACGTGGACTAACTTGTTAAGAGTAGGATGAAATCCACAACCCTTTTCGGTTTCTACAGGACATCGGATCGGAACGCTGAATCACTGGGCGGTGCGTTTTTGCCGGTAGGGTGGTAACTAACTACGACATAAGCCTCCCACCTACCGAACCTAAACAGGCACAAGAACAAAGACGTACAAAGACGCATGCAAAGAACACGTTCTGCAAAGTGCCTTTAACTTGAG
The DNA here is from genome assembly GCA_034621355.1 of Mycalesis mineus. Taxonomy (NCBI): domain Eukaryota; kingdom Metazoa; phylum Arthropoda; class Insecta; order Lepidoptera; family Nymphalidae; genus Mycalesis; species Mycalesis mineus. The sequence continues at coordinate 2,171,841 of CM067890.1, read as the reverse complement.
GTGTAGGTGTCAAGCTCCATGTACCTGTGATCACAATCTTAAGATCGCACAATGGCATATTATTCGACCGTATTCACCCTTAAATTGAACTTCTATATATTCTGTGGTTATAATAATTAACACCTTTTAATGAATTTCATTAATCTTTATTTCAGAAATTAAACATCGACAGTAGAGTTTTCAATTTACTTCTATCTCCTTTTCAATAATTTGAATTGTTGAACTCGAAACTCACACAGTCGAGTTTTTAAAACAGCATTACAGATTCGTCGGTGCTGCGCGGAGAAAAGCAAAATAAAGAAAATAAATTAGTTTTTTGGTTCACAGCTTTATGGTGTACTCGTGGAAAAAGTTGAGGAAACTACATATTAATTATTTTGTTATTGGGAAGTAGGTGCGCTAGATATTATGATTAAACGCAGACGTGATCCGATTTATTATGGGTGGGTCTTCATTGAGGGCGATTTTATATCATGATACTTTTGAAAAATAAACATGGTGATTTTATGAAACCACGATGGAAGGGAAACTTTTGTAAGCATACATTTTTTTTATCCTTTACAAATACGCCCTGGCCTGCAATTAAACCTGATACCACTTCCATCTTGCATATGGATGGATGGAAGTTTGTTACTATTTCACGCAAAAAGTACTGAAAGGAGTTTGATAAGACTTCACAATAACATAACTTACATATCAGAATAACACATAAGCCACATTTTATGCTGGCACCGACTTTTAAATATGCTTAAGTAAATTAAAGCAACTAAATGACATAATTATTTTTTACTTTTTAGTGTGTTTTGAACCGGTTCTATTTTTTGTTAAAAATTTTTATTTTTTACTTTTTAGTGATTTATCGCCACGTAACGTACTCGTACTATACTGTATTAGTATATTATATAGCACTAGTAGCCAAATAGTTACCGGCACTGAGACAAAAACCGAAATCGCTGTAAGCGTGCCTCCAAAATTTGAATAGTTCCTTTAATTTCCCCAGGGTATCATCCAATTCTAACATGATTACAATGGGACCACCTTGGAAGTATGCCCTTTCTAATAAATAATAATTATCAAAATCGGACAACTCTGTAAAAAGTATGCGTGGTCATACATAAAAAAAATATATATACGAGTCGAATTGAGAACCTCCTCCGTTTTTTTTCGTCGGTTAAAAACGAAAGTTTGTTTCACCACAACTATTAACCCAGTTTGGCTGAAATTTAGAATAGAAATAGATTATATGAGCTACTTTTTACTTTGATATCCCCACGGGAAAGGGAAACCGCGGGGCAATGCTAGCCGTCATTATAATGATGGCATTTCAACATTAAAGTCATTGTCTTAATTTGAACTTAATGTATAAACTCCCCGAGGCGGGTCTGTTATCATCCGTCGGCGATTACCTCCGGTCATTAAATTGCACCTGCCCTTGGAGGCAACCTTGTGACGTCACGGCGCCGCCCTTCATTAGCTAAAAGCCGCCATTGCCTTGCCGCCCTAAACTGGGAACTGAATTACTGTGTCGCCGTGTAACTCGACGAAGGTAATCTATTGTTAGAAGATACTCTTACTATGGGTACGAGTGGTTGCTTTGGTACGTTTCCATACTATCACGTGCGTATGTTTTATAGTTACGATTGACGGACTAAAATAATAGTCGAACAATAATATTTATACAATACAAGACAATACTGTAATACATTATTTTGGTCTATCTCGTAGGGTACAGCCAACGTTTGCAAAAAAACGTGTTTCCCACTATATTATGCATGTATTATACATATAAACCTTCCTTAAGAATCACTATATCTATTAAAAAAAACCGCATCAAAATCGGTTACGTAGTTTTAAAGATTTAAGCATAAATAGGGACAGACAAATGAAAGCGACTTTGTTTTATACTATGTAATGATAATGCACGGACAGTGTGTCACGACAGTATCTATGCATCTATGAGAATAAAAGCCATAAAACCAACATGGTTTCCATGGCGTATCGACGGGCAATGAATGCAAGAGGGTTGATATCGAACGCCGCGGGTTTCCCTGCTGTGGAAAGTCCCAACTGTAGCGTGCCTAGATTTATTAAAAACGCAATTCTAGATTATTAAACTATTCAGAACCTGAATGTATTAAACAGTAGTATAAAGGTAAAGTTTGCCGTATCAAATTGTTGTTCTTAGTTTTATTTTGTATTTATCGTATTAACTCAGATCAAGATCAGCCCGTCTGATGTTAGGTATATAATTATCACCTTTAACAGAACACTATGCAGGACATAAAAGAAACATGTTCTTCAATATACTGTCATGTGCCTGTCAACCTGAGACACAGAGATAAATAAATAAAATAATAAACGAAATGTAATAAATTTCATATTTAATTTGATTAATAAATTTCATGCGCCTGAAACTGCAATAGCAACCATTTTATTAACCCACGAAAAAAAACGGAGGAGGTTCTCAATTTGACACGTATTTTTTTTTTATGTAAGACCACGCATAACTTTTTACAGAGTTGTCCGATTTTGATAATTATTTTTTTATTAGAAAACACTTCCAATGTAGTCCCATAGTTTTCATGTTAGGATCTGATGATGATATCCTGGGAAAATTTAAGGAACTCTTCAAATTTTATAGGCACACTTGCAGCGATTTCGGTTTTTGTGTAAGTATCGGTTGCTTTTTGGCTACTAGTGCCGTATAATATACTATGAGAGTATAGTACGAGTAGGTTACGTGTCGATAAATCACTAAAAAGTAAGACAGAAAAAATTTTAGCAAATAAAAGAACCGACTCAAAAGGCACTAAAAAATAAAAAATATCTGTGTCATTTAGTTGCTTTAATTTACTTAAGCATATCTAGGCGTCGGTGCTAGCCAAAGTTTCTACTTTAAGGAACCCACAAACTGCTTTACTACACATTAAACTTGGCTGGCAACGACTTCATGGATATGCTTTAATAAATTAAAGCAAGTAAATGTCACAGTTATTTTTTAATTTTAGTGCGTTTTGAGTCAGTTCTATTTTTTGTGAAAAAAATTTTTACTTTTAATTATATTTTTTTAAATTTTAATAATAATTTAATTATAAAAATTATCAAAATCGGGCAACTCTGTAAAAAGTTATGCGTGGTCATAAAAAAAAATATACGTGTCGAATTGAGAACCTCCTCTGTTTTTTTTTTGTCCTTTAAAAAACGAGTATTTTTCACCATATAAAATTATAAAATCAAGTGCGTTATCGATTTCTTCCAACAAAGTCTCATTTATTTAACAAACTATCTTGTATTGTAGACGTGTCTGCAAATAAAGATATCTCACATTCCGAAGTTTTCTTAATAACACGCAATATCACAAAAATAAAGGAGTTCATCGACCGATCTAGATCACAACCTACACTAATGTTTATGTGTGTCATCGGCGAAATAAATCCGTAATTTACACAAAGTTATTTTAATACACGTAATCTTCGTATCTATACCTATCATAATATATCTGTGACTGAAATGTTGCTGTTTGAGATATTTATGAGCCTCATAATAATTTTAGAGATGATTTTCTGAAAAAAACTAAGCAAACTCTTTGGAAACTCTTTTAGTCTAGTTAATATATGGCTACGGTTAAAGGAAGTTTTGAGTTCAAGGCTGGGGTCGAGCTATGAAAATATTCAGTTGCTTTTTCGTGTAATAAATTGTCAGTAAAATAATTCTATACTAATGCCAAACTCGATTGAGAATGCTTGTCAACAAACAAATTTAAAATGAAGGCAGAAATTTAAATTACTAGTCATTTTGCAACATTTTTTTTAATTATATGTTAATGATGAATGACAATAAATTGGACAAGTAAGCTTAAAACTAATAAATATATTCAATATCTTTTAAACAAGATTTTATCATCATCATCATCATCATTATCAGCCAATGGACGTCCACTGTTGAACATAGGCCTTTTTTAGGGACTTCCAAACACAACGATCCTGAGCCGCATGTGCCCAGCGGCTCCCTGCGACCCGTTTGATGTCATCAGTCCACCTGGTGGGGGGTCGACCAACACTGCGCTTTCCGGTGCGGGGTCGCCATTCTAGCACCTTCGGCCCCCAACGTCCATCAGCTGTTCGAACCACGTGCCCCGCCCATTGCCACTTCAGTTCTGCGACTCGCTGAGCTATGTCGGTTATTTTGGTTCTTCTGCGGATCTCCTCATTTCTGATTCGATCACGCAGAGATACTCCGAGCATTGCTCTTTCCATCGCCCGCTGAGTGACTCTGAGCCTTCTTATGAAGCCCGCAGTTAGCGACCAAGTCTCGGATCCGTATGTCATCACTGGCAACACGCACTGTTCAAAGACCTTCGTCTTCAGGCACTGAGGAATTTTGGACGAAAAGATGTCACGCAGTTTCCCGAACGCTGCCCAACCGAGTTGGATTCGGCGGTTCGCCTCTTTCTCGAAATTGGACCTACCTAACTGGACCATATGCCCTAGGTATATATACTCGTCTACAATTTCGAGTGCAGAATTTTCAACAATAACTGGGTGGAGCGAAACATGAGCATTACACATGATCTTTGTCTTGCTCATGTTCATTTTAAGGCCCACCTGTTGAGAAACTCTGCTGAGGTCATTGAGCATATTATTAAGGTCATCTAGAGATTCTGCCATTATCACTACATCGTCGGCAAACCGCAGTTGAGTGAGGTACTCGCCATTGATGTTGATGCCAAGTCCGTTCCAGTCCAAGAGCTTAAAGACGTCTTCCAAAGCGGCGGTAAATAGCTTCGGGGAGATAACATCTCCCTGTCGCACTCCTCGCTGCAATTGGATTGGCCTCGTAGTCTCATCCTGTATACGGACTGACATGTTGGCGTTTTCGTACAGGCACTGCAACGCTTGGATGTACCGGTAGTCGATTCGGCACCTCTGTAATGACCTTAACACAGCCCAGGTTTCCACCGAATCAAAGGCTTTCTCATAGTCCACAAACGCCAAGCAAAGTGGCCGGTTATACTCTTCGGTCTTTTGTATAACCTGCCGCAGCGTATGGATGTGGTCTATGGTACTAAAGCCTTGTCGGAAACCGGCTTGTTCGGGAGGCTGGAAGTCGTCAAACCTACGAGCGAGACGATTCGTGATGACTCTGGAGAACAACTTGTAGACATGACTCAGCAGCGAGATTGGTCTGTAATTCTTCAGCAAGGTATTGTCACCCTTTTTGAAGAACAGAACAACCACGCTCCTGTGCCACGCCTCAGGCGTCTTGCCCTCGTGGATGACGGAATTGAACAATCGCTGAAGGACTTTAAGTATCGGTTTACCACCCGCTTTCAGGAGTTCTGCCGTGATTCCGTCATCACCTGGCGCCTTGTTGTTCTTTAGGTGTTCGAGAGCCATACTAATCTCGTCTAGGCTGACGTCCGGGATATCTTCGGTATAGTGTCGGGTCAATTTGGCTCTGGGGTCTTTGGCCAAATTGTCAACAGGCTTTTGAGTTGAAGTGTATAACTGTCCATAGAACTTCTCGACCTCACCCAAGATCTCGGGCTTAGAAGAAATGAGATTACCGTCATCGGTCTTTAAACGCGTCAACTGACTGCGTCCAATAGACAGTTCTTTCGCGAACACTTTCGAGCCACGGTTGTGTTTTATTGTATCAATGATACGCTCGGTGTTGTAACGGCGCAAGTCACATTTCTGCGACTTAGAGATCTGTCTATTGATACGACGGTAGTTCAGAGCGTCCCCTGAAGACTGTAATCGCATTCCTTGTCTTTCTTCCATAAGCTTGAGTGTTTGGTCAGAGAATTTCTTGTTGGTTTTTGCGCGGTGGGTCTTATAGAACTTAGACCCAACCGAATGGACAGTTTCCACTAGCCTGTTATTCAGATCGTCCACGTCAACACAATTTGCTAGGCCATCGAAACGGTTCTGAAGTTCCAGTTGAAAGCTTTCGGGGTTTTGGATGTGAGCACGAGTAGGTCGGAGCGTTGACTTCACCAGTCGGTACCGTTCAAGCTGAACATTGATATTCAACGTGCCTCTTACCAGTCGGTGATCACTGCCGGTTTTGACCCTATTGATCACAGAGACATCGTTGAATATATGCCGTCTGGTCGACAAGATGAAGTCAATCTCATTTCTCGTGGAACCATCGGGGCTCAACCAGGTCCATTTCCTGTGTGGTGGCTTCTTGAAGAAGGAGTTCATCATAAAGAGGCCCTCCTTCTCCATGAAGTCAGCCAACATTTGGCCCCTGAGGTTCCGTTGCCCATATCCAAATTGCCCCACTCTCAACTCTGAACCAGTTCTCTCGCCCAGCTTTGCATTAAAATCCCCCATGACAACATTGTAGTAGGAGTTCGAAGCATGCAGGGCTTTTGATATATCCTCATACAATACCTCTACCTCCTCGTCTGGTTGTGCCGAGGTCGGTGCGTAAACCTGTATAACCTTCAACGAATACCGTTTGGTAATTCGGAGGACAAGGAACGCTACCCTGCTCGACACACTCTCGACTCGTACAACATTATTAACGAGGGACTTGTGAACGATGAACCCAACACCACCTTGGGACAGATGTTCGCCCTCCCGGTAGTATAGTAAGTTGCCGGATTTCAGGATTATCGAGTCCTCGCCCTCTCGTCGGACTTCAGACAATCCTATAATGCTCCAGCGCAGCTTACTTAATACTTCTTCCAGTTCGATTAACTTTTCGTCAGTCCTCAAAGTGCGTGCGTTAAATGTCGCCAGGTCCAGTCGTCGGGGTTGGCAGCGGAATCTCTGCCGGAGATTCTTGACACCCCTTGCCCCGCCGTTACCATGACCGCTGCCAGAGCCAGGAATAGCGGAGCTGCCGGGGACTAGGGGCTGTTGCTTTTGACTTCCTCCCATAAAAAGAAATGCCCTATAGTGACCACGCTGGGCAGGCGGGTTGGTCACCGCAGAGCTGGACTATTCGAACCAGTGTCACTGCTGCCTGACACTGGCCTCATTTTGTAGTCCAGCCTATTTGGAATGGTTATACCGCCATTCATCGGTCGCCAGAGCCTCGTCGGTCCATCTGCAGGGTGCACCGCGAGCAGGTGAGGTTGACATTTGGGGAGGCCGACTGGAACTATCATCCCCCTTACACCCCCAAGATTTTATAAAAAAACAAATCATATTTTTTTAATTAGGCATAAAATGTATTCAATTTTCTACCTTCATTTTAAATTTGTTTGTTGACAAGCATTCTCAATCGAGTTTGGCTTTAGTATAAGTCCAAAAATTCTTATAATGGAAAGCTTTTCGTGCTTCACCTCGTACGCCGAAAAGGATGTTAAGCCGTCGGTCCCTAACTTTACAAAATTTAACATTTTCACCTCAAGCTGCTAATGCTAACCCGCATTAGAGCAGCGTGGTGGATATAAACTCCATATCTGATATAACTGATGATATTTTCACTTAGTAACTTGGAACTTGGTGTAATGGATCGAAAGCAACTATTTTATATTTATAGAGATTATAATAAGCCTTTCCATTAGTAGATAAAAAGGCTCTAAAGGTTACAAATAATAAAATTAATGAATGTACTTGATGTAATCGATATTTATAATCTCTCGAATAATTATTTGATACGTCATTACCTATCATATAAGTAGAACCAGGCAGTCTGCCATTTTTTCACGACCTGATAAAATATTTTTTCTCGTAAATATACCCGTACACTTCTAGGAACAATCAGATGTAACATTTATTTCATTGCTTTGAGCGTCAACAGCTCCACTGTTAAAAAGCCGATTTCAAATCCGAAAGATCTTGAACTCCGTGGCGCAGTGGTATGCGCGGTGGATTTATAAGACAGAGGTCCTGGGTTCGATTCCCGGCGGGGCAGATTGAGATTTTTCTTAATTTGTCTTGGTCTGGCTGGTGGGAGGCTTTCGCCGTGGCTAGTTACCACCCTGAGACATACCGCCAAGCGATTTAGCGTTCTGGTACGATGCCGCGTAGAAACCGAAAGGTGTGTGGATTTTGTCCTCCTCCTAACAAGTTAGCCCGCTTCCATCTCAGATTGCATCATCACTTAACTTCAGGTGCGATAGCAATCAAGGGACAACTTGTAGTTAATAAAAAAAATACCAAGTCTTTGAAATAGGACAGTAGATAGAAGTAGGCGTTATATGTGGAAGTTCATTATAAATAGTTGAAAATGTATTTATTTTCGCGATAAACCTACGAAGAGACATAGTTGCCCAAATTCTACAGAAATTACGTACATTTCACTATTTTTTTTATTTTTTTTTTATTATATCCCGTAATTCCTACGTCAACGATAATTACGCGGGTGAAACCGCGGGCATGCTCTATTGGTATAAAGGTAAAAGCTTGTGTGTATGGATGGACGGATGTTTGTTACTTCACGCAAAAAGTACTAAATGGATTTTGATGAAACTGCACAACAATATAACTTACATATCCGAATAACACATGTTGGCAGCATTGTATACTCTGTTTGAAAAGACTATAGACAATATAGTGGCCTTATTTGCTGGATTGTGGTACCGCGTTTAAACTATAGATAATAGACTAGGGGCGGTACTCGTTGAACAAAAATGGCGGGCGGTAGGCTATAAAATATGCCCCTATGGAATATTGTGATTATTCACCTTAGTGTCCGAATCTTGTGCAGTCACACTGCTTGACTATTGTAAGAATCTGTGCGCGTAATGTTTAATTAAGTAATTACTGTAATAATGTTTCATTTTGATCATATTTGATGTCTTTGTAAATAAATTGTTATTAAGTTTGTTTTTCGGTGTTTTAAGTTGTATTCCCTTCTGGCTGTTTATTAACACACGTAGGCCACATTTTATCTCGACTTTCTCACGGGAATGAGAACTACAGTGAATCGTGGGTGTCCTCTAGTCAAAAATAACTGACTCTGCATTCCGTGTAATTGATAACCACAATGCAATCGTAAACATGACTGCCTCGTTGGTTTAGTGGTAAGCCTATGTGGCTTCGACCACGAGGTCCTGGGTTCAATTCTTGAGTCGGATTACGGAATAATTCTGAGCTTTTTCATTCTTCTATAAAATGTTCAGTACATTCCAAGCCCGGAATCTGGAAGTTGGCGGTGTTACACCCCCGTGCCTCGGAGAGCACGTTAAGCCGTCGGTCCCGGTCACTATTATCAACATCTGATAGTGATCTAAATGAAACATTATCACCCTAAGCCCGCCAACCCGCATTGGAGCAGCGTGGTGGGTGTACGCTCCATATCCCCTCTCCTATAAGGAGGGAGACCTCGCCCTGTAGAAGCCTTTAATAGGCTGATAATGATGACAATGCAATCGTAAACATTATGAGATATCACCATTGTGTTGCACTGGACAACGTCTCTCGCCTCGCTCGACGTTTGCTTATAATAAAGTTTGTGAAAAACAAGACGCTTGTTATAGCTTGAGTTACAACTGCTGCTTACAGCTGTTGTTTCTCGAGTTGGCCTTTAAAGTGACATTCCAATTTATTTTAAAGCAGCGACCCGCCCCGGCTTCGCGCGGGTGCAATGGTGGTACTAAAGTATGTCCCTGCATTTTGAATCTTATATATCTTGGAAAATATTCACTTAAATTACATGCTGTAAAGGGCAATAGTGATCTATATTGAATGTACAAAGTATTTAAGATACTTTATTGGACAAGGATTAATGCAGTTTTGCTTAAAATCGCTTCGTAAATATGAGTAAGCCATTACTTTTGGTTGAAAGTAAAAGATAAAAAATGGTTATTGTGGGTTATCCCTAAGAGATAGACATATACCATTGTTTTGTTGAGCTTTTTAAGGTGTGCAATACCGTGGAACATTATTTTGCTATATCTCGTCAGTTTGCTATAGTCGTCGTCTAGCCAGCGTTTGCAATGTAAGTGCTAAAATGCGTTAATATACGATATCACATCAGAAACCTCTAAAATTATCAGTGTTTTGTTATGCATGTATTATACACATAAACTTTCCTCTTGAACAACTCTATCTGATAAAAGAATCGCATGAAAATCGGATGCGTAGTTTTAAAGATTTACGCATACATAGGGACAGACATAAAAAGCGATTTTGTTTTATACTGTATAATGACGCGGGTAGATATAATTGTGATTTTGGGTAGTTTTTTTTTGGGTTTGAATATCATATATTGACTGTATAATTAGTAAATTCATTATTAAGATCAAAAAACGAAAGAAGGCTCAAGATTATTCAGCAGGTGATAGAAAGAGCAATGCTCGAAGTATCTCAGCGTGATCGAAACTGAAATAAAATCCGCAGAAGAACCAAAGTAACCGACATAGCTCAGTGAGTCGCAGAACCGAAGTGGCAATAGGCGTGGCACGTGGTTCTACCTTTCATCATCATCATTATCCGCCTATTAACAGTCACTACACGGCCAGGCCTCCCTCCTTATAGGAGAGGGGATATGAAACGTAGAGCCACCACGCTGCTCCAACGTGGGTTGGTGGGCTTAGGGTTATAATGTTTCATTTATTAACGATCATTATCAGATGTTAATGACAGTGACCGGGACCGACGGCTTAACGTGCTCTCCGAGGCACGGGGGTGAAACACCACCAACTTCCCGACTCCGGGCTTTGGAATGTACTGCGAATTTCATAGAAGAAAGAAAAACTCAGAATTATTCCTTGACCCGACCCAGGATTGGAACCCAGGACCTGGTGATCGAAGCCAGATAGGCTTACCACTAGACTAACGAGGCAGGGTCTACCTTCTGGCTATTCATAAAGGTATATTCCCAGCATTCACCATAATGATGGTATACATAAAAAATATTATTATAAAAACAAAAACCCGACTGCTTAGAATTAATGAATTAAAAAGAGAAAAACAAGTGTCACTCTGTCTATATAAAATTTTATGTACTTTATGTATTGTAAAGAAAAAAATATACACATCCCCCTCTTTTTCCCTACTTACAGCCGCCATTTTGAAAATTTATGTAGCCTATGTCACTACCACAATTCTTACAAATTCAACTACACCTCATGTGTCAAAATCCGTCCAGCCGTTTAGGCTGTAGCGCGTGCCAAAGAAATGGACATACATACATACGCTCGGAAAACATTACCCACCTTCTGACGCAGTCGGGTAAAAACATCGAAATATAAAACCCTACAATAATTCTAAAACCAACGGTTGTAATTTGTTATCCATTAGCCATCGTTAACTAAACGACTTGTCTTTCAGTGGCGATTCAAATGTTTTTATTATCAACAAAGAAGCTGAATCGGCCGCGAGACGCTACCCAGTGCTGCCCAGTGCATATTGTTTACCTTCTTCTGATACCGAAATAGATACATTTATTTTTCTCTCGCATTGAATATATACGAAATTAGATACAAAACCAACTTTGATACGAGAACAAAGGATAAGACCATTGATGTATGTACGTACGTGTAACGTACTTATACATGAATGGATATGAACGGCAAAGCATCAAATGCGCTGACGTCATCAAGCCGGACGCTGAAATTTCAGCTTATTGTCGTAGTATTTTATCTACACTTAACATACGCTCGCGGTTTCACCCACGTGGAACTATTTCCCGTGGGAATTCCAGATTAAAACGTAGTCTATGTGTTAATCCAGAGTGTCAACTAACTTCATACCAAATTTTATTAAAATCGCTCCAGTCGTTTAGTCGTGAAGTTGCAACAAACATACTCACTAACAAACTTTTGCTTTTACAATAGTAGTATGATAGTAGTATAATAGTGGTATGATAGTAGTATGATGGTAGTATGATAGTAGTATGATGGTAGTATGATAGTAGTCTTATAGTAGTATGATAGTCTTATGATAACTGATTAATATCACACCGTACGTCCTTAGATCATCACCATCATTATCAGCCTATTAGCGGCCTACAAAAGGACCAGGCCTCCTTTCTAGAGAGGGAATATGGATTGTAGACCCACCACGCTGTGATAATGTTTCATGAGAACTCATCATCATCATCATTATCAGCCCATTAAGTGCCCACTACAGGGCCAGGCCTCCCTCCTTATAGGAGAAAGGGATACAGAGCGTAAACCCACCACGCTGCTCCAATGCGGGTTAGCGGGCTTAGGGTGATAATGTTTAATTTATTAACGATCACTATCAGATGTTGATGATAGTACCTGGGCGGTATTAACGGCCTAACGGGCTCTCCGAGGCATGTGGTGTAACACCACCAACTTCCAAACTCCGGGCTTGGAATGTACTGAACATTTCATAGAAGAATGAAAAAGCTCAGAATTATTCCAAGACCAGACCCAGGAATCGAACCCAGGACCCACATAGCCACATAGACTAACCACTAGACCTACGAGGCAGTTTGTATTCTCATATGTAAGCTATATTATTGTAAAGTTTCATCCAAATCCCTTAAGTAGTTTTTGCGTGAAAAAGTAAAACAATATTCCTTTTAAATTTTTGTCTTAATTATAAGGACACGGCAAACTAACAGCGCAAGTGAAATAAGAGCTTGCAGCAAACAGTAAAACAATTTACGAGAGACCTACGTACGTCAAATAGTCCACTCGATATTTGCAAAGATATAAAGAAAGCCATTAAAAATAATGGAAACAAGCGTAGTAGAAATTAACTCGCCCAATGCCAAAGACATAAAGCGGGTGATGTCGCAGGCATAACACTGTTTAGTGTTTACGATCGGCCGTTATGTGCTAGCCTAGGTTACAGCTTTTACTTTGATATTGTATTGCTACGGGCTTTAGGGAATTAAATAAGGGAGTTTCATTTTGAGATTCTACTTTGTATGTTTGTAATAATGATTAATGATTTTCTTTTCTTTACTTTCTCTGTTCTGTCGTTTAAAAAAATTAGGGAATTTTACTCATGTCATAATATAGGTTTTTTTTATCGAGTACAACTTGGCCCTTGACTGCTATCACACCTTATGTTAAGATGATGCAATCTAAGATGGAAGCGGGCTAACTTGTTAGGAGTAGGTCGAAATCCACACCCCTTTTTGTTTCTACTCAACATCGTACCGGAACGCTAAATCGCTTGACGGTAGGTCTTTGACGGTAGTGTGGTAACTAGCTACGGCGAAAGCCTCCCACCAGCCAGACCAAGACAAATTAAGAAAAATCTCAATCTGCCCCGCCGGGAATCGAACCCAGGACCTCCATCTTATAAATCCACCACGCATACCACTGCGCCACGGAGGTCGTCAAAAATATAGGTGTTTTAAACTATTTAAATACATTTCTGCTACTTGATTTGATAACCAACAGAGCTCAGACGACTTCATGCTCTTGTGACGTCACACAGACGGTACCGCTAATGTAGAACAGAAATTGGGTAAAATACCTACCCTGTTATTGCGACAACTGGCTTTTATCTGATAACAGCATAATATATTTATTTAGACTAGTTAAGTGCCTTTGGTTTGATCCGTGTAATTCTTGTTCCCGTAGGATCCCGTTTTTAAAAAGGGTTTTTAAATAAGTAAATATACTAAATCGTTAGATCGTATACTTAGTTGCATATAATACTCTCGGCATAATTTGTAGGTACATTGCATTGTTATTCATCATTAATTACTTCTAATGTTTTAATCACTTTTAAGCTCATTTGTCATTTAAAACAAGATGGCCGCATGCCGTGCTATAAATATAACTTTCCCACCAAAACATCGTGTCACGTGCGAGGAAAAAAGCGAGATTATTTTCGCACTTGAAATTTTATTGTTTCTTTTGATGATCAGTTGAAAAATGAAACGGTGGCACCATTTGTTGTTGTAAAAATGCTTGTAAATCTTAATTCACATCTAAGAGGTTCCTGTTATTTTAGTTTGATCTTTGTGGTTTAAGTTATGAATTACTAGAGGATGCCCGCGGTTTCACTTGCGTAGTTCTCGTTCTCGTGGGAATTTCAGGATAAAATTTGGCCTATGTGTTATTGTGATATGTAAGCTATATTATTGTGAATTTTCATCAAAATCCATTCAGTATTTTTGGCGTGAAACAGTAGCAAACATCTATCCATACATACAAACTTTCGCTTTTATAATATTAGTAAGGATTGTAATACGTAAATCATATCATTAAACTAGATAGTTCTGTGTCCCTCCGCTGTAAGTTAGACGTAAGCATTTTTAGACCGTGCTGCGTCACGGTCAGCCATTAAAGTCAGAATGTGACACAGAAGAGTCTTTTATTTCTCAGTTTTTAAGTCAGATTATTAACATTTAATCATCAAACGCTCCCGAAACCAAAAGTAAATTTGTATATTTCTCACGACTTTGTCGTTATTTTTGGACCACAGAATTAGACTTTTTTTCGAATGAAATTATTATTCACTACTTTTATCCTGATTATTCAAACCCCTTCAGGTTTAATTTTTGCAACAAAAACCTACTTAGTACCTACGTTCTTTTTTTTCACTTTATTTTTTCAATTAGTATTGTTTGTAGTAGGTGCCTATGTAGTGGTCATTTTTTATTAATTTAATAAATAAATTATAGAATTAAATTATTAATTCTATTTAATATAGTAGGTATTTCATATAAACAGGAACACGATGGAATAGATTATCAAGAATGTAATACGATTAAATAATCTTTATTGTGTGTATTAACATGAGTCACAGTGTACAAATACACTTAACTTAAAACACCTTGAGTTTAAAGGTAATATTTTCTCTTTATTGTAATCTATAAGTTAATAATTCTACAATCAAAATATAAGATGATAACTTGTTTAGTAGAAGTATCTAGATTTATACCCAAAAGGCCAGAACTCAAGACATAAAGCCAATAAAAAAGTAAATGTTTATGATGTTGTAAGTTCAAAGGTAACTCACCAGCGTGATGGAGCGCGGTTTCGAAGGGCGCCCTCTGCAGTCGCTCCTTGCTCTCTGCCAACAAACATAAATAGATTACACCGCTGCCAAATATCGGTTCACCACACAACAAAGTTCGAGTATTCAATCGAACGAGTACTACAGTATAAACAATAATACTTTATACTCGTACCGTTTACCAAAACCACTTCTTTGTACCTATTTATCTATGATTTTATTATTTACATTTTTTTAAATTTACAACAATGCTTATGCATATTATGAAAAAAAACTTTTTATAAAATAATCCAGTTCGTTTGCTGCGGGACTCGAGGGCACAAAAAGCCGGTGGTCAAGGCTCCAGAGAAAGAAACGTCCCCAAAATATGCGCCGTCTCAAGAATTACCGTCTTCTGTATCTGACCCTTGATCCAACAATGAAGATGTTAATCGAAGCTTTTCGCTACAAGACCATTGAATGAAACGACTATAGGAACAATAATTGTCGACTCAACATTTCATCGCGGTAATCTCGTGACGAAGGTCCACATATTTTGCAACTTTTTCCTTTTTTTATTAATGTGTATGGAATAACTTAATTGGTGTAAAAGAAGATGTAGTAACTAAAATAGAGAAAGGGATGCTTAGATGATTTGCGCATGTAGAGAGAATAGATGAAAGAAGATTAACAAAAGAGATTTATGAGGCGAGAGTGAATGGAAATGTTGGAAGGGGAAGGCCTAGGCGAATGTTCAGGACATTTTAAATAATGGCCAGGTCAACAGTACCCTAAACCGACGATCTTGTTTAAAAGGACTAATGAGAGAAGAAGAAGCTAAGGAAGTATGCAAGGACGTGGCAAATGGAAGGATGTGGTCTCTGCCTACCCCTATGGGAACGAGGCGTGATGCTATGTATTGTGTATGTAATAAGTTATAATACTTTACACTCGTTAATACTCGTACTATTCGAAGTTAAGACTTTTAACTTATTCTGTTTTGGCTCATTAAATACAAGATCAAGTCAATCAACCGTAAACATTAAAGCAATTTGATTTATTTTCAAAGGACAAGATTATTGGCCTATGTATGTCATTATTTTACAATCCTTATTAATTCTTTTTAGTTTTATTGAAAAGTGTTTCGGATTATTTATATTTAAAAAAGTATCGGCGTCAGCGGACACCGTAGCCTGGTGGATAAGGCGCTCGTCAAGGCCCAGTTAGCCACAGAGAGACGCGGGTTCTAATCCCGTCGGTTCCGCAATTTTTGATATTATGTTTATTCTTAAGTATCCTTAATAACATTATAAAATTGTTTGTATTAATTATTTTAAATTATATAGTTTAGTAAATAAGTTTAAGTCGATACAGTGCACCTTATATTCGATAAATACAAAGAAACAATCAAGTCCACATATATCATCTATATTTTAAAAAAACAACCTGTATGATGGCAATTATTGCGACACATTTTGAAATATTACAAGAATAATAATAACAAAATGTTATTTTAACTCGACAAAGGTAATTCTTACAAATTATCTATTTTCTCGATCGAATACCTGTAGCGTAAATCTGATAAACGGATTAGTTGTCAATAATATCGTAATACCTTCATTCCTGTATAAATAATCCTAATAGGCTTAATTACTATTTTAACAAAAAATACTCTATTTTTATCCATTTGTCGTCGTCTTTTGCTTATATTATGTGTTAGTCATACAAAATGATGTGTTTGTTGATAAATATTTGTCCTGATTGACTAACTGACTGGCTTATCAACACAGAGGAAAACAACGGGATCACTAGGTGGTAAAGTGCTAGATACATGGGGCATTTGTAACTCTCGTTTAAGCTTTAATTAAAAGGTTAAAAAAAAGGAGGTTCTCAATTATATATTACACGTATATATTTTTTTTATGTATGACCACGCATAACTTTTCACAGAGTTGTCCGATTTTGATAATTCTTCTTTTATTCGAAAGGGCCTTTATGATGATCCCATAGTCATCATGTTAGGATATGATGATGATATCCTGGGAAAATTTAAGGAACTCTTCAAATTATATAGGCACACTTGCAGCGATTTAGGTTTTAGTGTAAGTTTCGGTAGCTTTTTGGCTACAAGTGCCGTATAATACTATGACAGAATAGTACGAGTAACAAACATCCATGCATCGAAAAATTAGAAGTTTATAAAAATAGCACTGTCCAAAACGTTGAAAAGTAGTGTGATTTTTTGCTTTAATTACTAAGCATGTTGTTTGCTCCAAAGTTATATCATTGAGGACGTTACCTAGAAAGAACCCACAAACTGCTTTACTACGTTTAATAAATGTTCCTTAAACTTCAAAACTAATTAACTGTGAAATTATTCTTAGGCATCTTCGATTTCTACGAATACTGTATGGACGTACCATCGAATAATCATGCAAGTTTTCTGTAAATATCTTTTTTTCTTTTCATAGACACCAGATTTTGTATGAGTTTCCAGGTAAAAACAATTGAAAAGCGAGCAAATGTATCGAAAAAAACCTGTGGTTCAGTGAACTGGCAGGTGTACAAATGAACGTCGCCATTGACAAAGAGCACCGCTCAGAAATAGATCGGCCTAGAACTGCGTGCTTCGTGTCTTGTAGCACCGCGCGACCTAGCAGGATGTTTACGTGACCAATTGCCTCACCTGTATACATAAATTTTAAACAGATAGCTCATACATTTTTGTGAAATTGGGAATCTTTATCTTACTTGTAGTACATGAAACGAAAGCGTATACTGTATAAGCTAGCGCTTGGCAAGCGAAGATGCAGCCTACGGTGGTACGCTCTTGTCTAGATGGTGCCTATTCACTCTTGACTTGAATATACCCACATTGTAGGTGGTAGAGATAGCGAGAGCTGGAAGGGCATTCCATCATATCACAGTTCGAATCTTGAGTGGATTAACATAATTTAAGGACTTAAAAAAGGAATTCTACCTAGTTCTAAAATTGAACTCCTTGAATTAATGAGCTTTTGAGATATTACTGACTTACCTATAAACCTTATACATTTTTGTGAAATAGGAAAATAAGGTATCTATACGTAAATATATAAAAACTAGCAGATCTGGTACTAACTTTACCAAATTTATTTTTCCTTATGAAAATGCCTAAATTCACTTTTTCTTATTCAAGCTTTTCTTATTCTTTCTATATAGCAAATCGTGCGTTGATCCGTTCATACTTTCTGAATTACTAACTTGTGATGTAGTTAACATCACTTAGTTTTAAACATGTATGACTAGTAAACGCCCGTGGTTTCACCCGTGTTGTTCCCTTACGGATGTTATTAATCCAATTTGAAACGTCCCCAATTAAAATCTCTGAAATAATAATTATTTACAATATACCTATATATTTTGTGTTTGTACTTGTACCTACCTAAAGAAATAAATTTCTCAAACATTCAGCGTATTTCCAAATGTAACAATGTGAAAACCTGAACTAATTTATTCACCGAATGGAATTTTAATCAAAATATGCGTAGGCGACGCGACGCGTTAATGCGCAAAAAGCTCGCATACGTATAAACAAACTAACGTTTCGTTTCAAAGGAAAACAAACCGAAACTCAATTAATGTATACTTTGCAATAAAAGAGAGTTTGTGACGTGTAACTAGACCAGTATATCTCAAAGTGGGCAGTAAAAAATTTGAGAACCTCTGACCTCTGACGACAAGTACTCGTGCTGAAGTTACAACTCGCTGAATTGACGACGAATAGAGACGAATTCGATAGACACATGTCACCCTAAGCCCGCCAACCCGCATCGGAGCAGCGTGGTGGGTGTACGCTACATATCCCCTCTCCTGTAAAGCCTGGCCTTGTAGTGTGCCGTTAATAGGCTGATAATAATGATGTTGTCAAGTAATAAAAACAGAATAGGAGGACAGGACCGATAGCTTAACATTTTCTAATGGGTCTTTAACACCATAAGTTAATAACTCAGAAAGCATTACAAACGCCATCGGTTGCATTGTGAATGGTTGCAATTTCTGATCTGATTGCTAATTCCTTTGGAAATCATAATTATATTAATACATAGAGGAATATTCGCCCAACGAAAAATCTCTTTAAATAAAAAAAAATTGTGCGTGTACTAGCGTACACTCGTAAGAAGTGAAACTAACTAACTAACTTATCAACATTCAAGTATTAGAAAAAAATGATACCATAATTACACCCACGTGTTAGTGTATTGAAAAATACAATCAAAAACTGAGGTTAATTTTAAATAACGTGGAAAAATAAGTACCATAATTACACCTAAGTATTAGAAAAAGAGATGTAATTACTTACGCCGCAAAATACATTGGAGACATTTACCAATCCTTAATCCGCTGGAGAAAGTATACTTCGAATCACGCGTGGTAGGGATAAGAAAAAGATGGCGCGTAACGGAAAAATGTGACACGTAACGAAAAAATGTTACACTAAATTTTTTTGCCAACCCCGATAAAAAAGTTTCACTTCAATAGTTCCCAACCTTTTTTATCGACAATTTCTTGAAGGAAAGAAATCTTTAATATGTATTTCGTAGCCCAACTGAAACCCAAGACCCCGGTTTAAAGCCACATGAGCTTACCACTACTCCGAGGCAAGCAAGATTAGTTAATAACAAACATCTCCTCTTTCCATACTTTCTCATTGAGAGATAGTTTAGGTTTAATAAGATCTACTTATAGAAGTGTTGAATAGAAAATATCAGATTTCTCCAAGACAATATCATGGTGGCATTGTAAACTGTCGGAGCGACGTTGTTATGTCTACAGCTAATGGACCGTCTGCAGCTCTTTGTTCAATCACTCGATCGATAATAGCCTAAACAAAGTGCTCATTGAATGTGGTTTCTTTGTAACATACTACGGCTCCCATTTCACTGCCGACCTTGACTTTATCACCAATATTTATTTTAATAGTCAAGTGGTTATCATATTTATCTTAAAAAATAAAAATAAAAATTGTTTATTTTCATGAAGTCCTAGTAGATTACATAATTATAAGCTGCCAGATCTACATCAGTAAGTTAATTTACATTATCATTGTTGTAGATCAGTCATATTTGTTAATATCTAATCAACGCAGTGATTATAAGATCATACAACATTTCATCCCCCCTTTAACCCCTTACAAACTTTTTTTCGCAATTAAAAGTAGGTCCTGGGTTCGGTTCCCGACTGGACTGATTAACATTTTCTAAATTGGACCCAGTCTGACTCGTGGGTGGCTTCGGCGACTTCGTGTTCCGGTACGATAACGAGTAGAAACCGAAAGGAGTGTTGATTTTGTCCTTAATACTTCCTCCGACTTCCATCAGATGTGATTGCGGTCAAGGTCTAATGCGTAATGAATTAAAAAAAATAAAAATTAAAACATCCAACTGCCTCGAAAAGCCATCGTATCCGGTCAATATCATTACATCTGATAGCCATTATTAAACACGTCATTACAACCTACCCACCCATACGACGGACGGGCGGAGCCATGGCTCTTTAGTAGGCCATCAAATAGACTATTGTTTATATAGCGCAAATCAAAGCGAAAGAAGTGCAAAATTTGAGTTAGGGACTTCCCGATTTGAATCCAAGCATGAGCTATCGAGATATTTCTGAAATGAGCTCATTTTAATCAGCGGCTCGATTAGCGTTGATTGGTGTTGATGCGGCGGTCAAAGGATTGTGGGAGACATCAGATAATACCGCTCTCATATAAGCCACATTCTCGAGAGATAAGGTTGGCGCACACGGGCCCTAACACTGCGAGCCAATTTTGCAGAGATTAGCTAGACTATATTTTAATCCTTAGTCCACTCTGAGCACAAGGTATAGTGCAGTGAACTAAAACGTATCCCAAGGACTATTTTATAGAAGAAGTCACGGAAATAATAAGAAGTTGAACTTACTGTTAAACGTGGCAACATCCTCTTATTCATATGTGCAATTTTTAGAAGCTGGTAAGCAGTTTTACAAAAGCTACATAAATGTTTTGAAACATGGCGGGTTTGAGAGGAAGCAGGTCTCATAGGACTAAGAAACTGGCCTCAATTATCCAATATTATAAAGAGCAGTTTTACGTTTCACTAGACACCACTATAGTTTATTTCTCTAATGGTGTCTGGCAAAGGGTTACCTTTAAAGCCACAGATAGTATCGGCTTTATAGAAATAATTCATAAAAATCAATTGTTTTTGATGTCATTGATTGCTCCAATTTGGACACAAAAATATTTTTTTATTCATCATAATTATCAGCCTATTTTAACGGCCTACTAACAAACTTCTCTCTCTTCATTAGAGAAGGCTTAAAGCCACCGCGCTGCTGGTGGGTTGTAGGTCGTCGGTCGGCAGGGGAGAATATTTAGATTGTAACGATTAATATCACATATATATCTTCAAGCTCGTATGCGCCCAGCCTTAATACTCGTAATTTTTGAGCAAGAGTGACACGCAATCTTCTTTAGCAAGCAGCAGTTTAATTGGCCATCAACGATTCCAGAACATACTTACTACGAACGTACGTAGTTAGTTGATACTGGTTCATTCCGACTATTGTAAATTGAGCGTCAGGCTAAACGAAATTCATCATTCAACAGCCATTTAACGACCCACTACAGGGCCATGTCTCCCTTCTAGAAGGGACACGAAGTTACTTGCCTAAATTAGATAAATATTTGTCTTTAGGTAGCAGGCGTGGGCTACCTGAAAACGTCAGCCTTGTGGATCCCGAGTCCTGACTCGTATTTAAATTGAAATATCTGGAAATCCTTCCGGATATTCCAAATTTTGGTTTTCAAGGCTCGGTCAATAGCGCAGTCACTTCCTCAGTAATAGGATTTTATATGGAAGTACCTTGGAAAGTCTAACTTAAAGTCGTGTACATATAGTTTTCTGAACAATCTCCTTTCTGGAATTTCAAATTGTTTACTATATAATAAATAATAGTATATAATGCCACAGTTAATATATGTCTTTTGTCAGCAACTCAGCGTTAAGTGGCTAAGGTAAGATTTCCCTGAAAGACATTTTATAAATGCTGAAAAACTTGGTTATTCACAACAAAGTGTTTCTTAGAGGCTTTCATAGAAAGTCATTTCAAAAATCATCTATAAATAAACTGTAGTATTGAGACAAAATTATTTTTTTTTATTCTTTAATTCTTCTCTGTAATTCTTAATCTTTCTTGACAGACGTCACTGTTATATTACGGTAGACTGTATATTAGTATCCATAGTAGTATCCCAGTACAGACTACAACACAATTAGGTTACGGGTATGTGGTTATGGGGATGTGCCGCCGGTGACGTCACCACCACCCCCTGGAGAGACGTCTGGCCAGTAATAGCCCACTTTCAATAATAAAATTCCACAATCAATACAATATACCTAATGAATTAATGTACTTGTTTTATTAGATTTTTATTGGTTTGATGAATTAAGCTAAAAATATGGTATCTAAATTTGAAAATCGCATGAAAATTTTTTTCCGAAATAAAAAAAATATCCTACCTACCCTTTTTTGTGGGGAAATCCGAGATTGAAAGGCTAGCTAAATTGATTATCTACATAGAAAATAAAACTATTTCTTAAGAAATAAATTATGAGAATTGACTGCGTGTTAAATAATTTTACATCTTATACATAGATTTCATATATTGGTAATAAACTCTATGTATAGTGCCATCATGAAGTTGACAATTAAAATCATCGATAATTAAATAAAAATCATTGATAATCATCAGCTAATACTAAAAAATTAAAATTAGTCATACTTGATTTAAAAAGATTCAAGACATTTTAAAGAATGACCAGGTCAAGAGTATACTAAACAGACGAACTTGTATGAAAGGATTAATGAGAAATAAGCTAAAGAAGTATGTAGGGACCACGACAAATGAAAGGACGTAGTCCCTACCTACCCCTATAGGAATGAGGCGGGATGTTAAGTATGTAGCCATTTAAAAAGATACTGGTCAAGCTAATAAATAAAATGACAACCTAAAACTAGAAACGAATTAACGGATAACATAATATGGCTCGATTGAACCGATAACCAAATATAACGAGATAGTTACATGATTAATACAAAATGTTTACATATACGAAAGCTTTACACACACTTTACACACAAGGTCTATTAGATACACGACAGATAAGATATGTGTTAAAAAATACCTGTAAACCTAATTAACTTATCGACTATCGATGATTCTACAGTACGTCACTAATCCAAGGTGAATGCCACTGTATGTGAACGATATTGAAACGGTTGTATCTTGTCCAAAAGTTTTATCAATTTAATAAGCTGCTCTAATACTGAATTTCATTCTTATTCTTCTAGTGCCATCTCCTATCGGAGGTTAGCTATCATTATGGTTATTTTTACTTTATTGCCAGCTGCTCGGAACAGTGATCTTAAGTTCTTGAGCCATGATATGCGCCTACGACCGGGTCTACGTTTACCATTTATTTTGCCCTGGATAATAAGCTGGAGCGTATCATATTTTGAGTTTCTCATGGCCCAGGTTTTCGAGCTTTCTTTTTTGTATGCACTGCAGAATCTCTTTGGGCTTTCCCATTCTCTGCAGCACAAAGGTATTGCGAATGCGATCCTTCCATGATATTCGCAGCATCCGCCTATATACCCACATCTCGAATGCTTCAAGTTAGTGGCCATGCTTCAACACCGTATAGTAACACGGAGAAAACATAACACCGCGCTACTCGCATTCGTAGGGATATTTTTAATTTTGGGTCCAACAGGACTTTCTTTAACTTAGTGTAAGCATTCCTTGCTTTGAATTTCATGATGCACATTAAGGAGGTTGGCGATCATTAAGGCTATATTAACATTATGGGCTGTATATGTACCACTTTAAGACCGCGCATAACCTTTATCCATTGATGTATTATTCGTCAAAGTATTTAACTAAACCACAGATCATTATCGGCCTATTAACGGCCCTCTACAGGGCAGCTTAGACCAACCACGCTGCTCCAAATCACTATCACTATTGGATGTTGATGACAGTGACCGGGACAGACAGCTTAACATGCTCTCCGAGGTACAAGGCTGTAACACCACAAACAAAATACTAGCTTGCTGCGTTGAATTCGGTGGACAGCCGCGCTAGAAGAATCATTGGTAACGAGGCGTTATGCAAAGCAAAATTGCAAACACTTGACAGTTGCCTGTTTGTCGGTTTTCTACAGAATATATTTTGGAGAATGTGCACAGGAACTTTTTGATCTAGTTCCGCCCTTGCCCTTTTACCATAGAACGGCTATCTATCGACTACGTGTAGGTACAACGATGTACCTACACTCGTAGATGATCTTCCAGCTCACATTTATCTTACCACCTACAATGAGGATATCTTGTACAAAACGTTTGGCAACGGTTCCTCGTTCTGACTTCGCTAACTTTACTGCGAAAATATGAACCTTCCAGCTCAGACACAGGGCGTTTACTTAACGTAACCATTCCTGACAATGATGTCAAAGGTAGGTAGACACAGACTAACCACTACACCAACAAGGCAGCACCATAGATATCGCTACCTTTTTTCGTAGTAATGAAATGAAATGAAACCATAGACAAAAGCTTACATCAATAAATACGCGATAAAGCCAGGGTCGGCGCATCACGCGGACGATAACTGGATTTATCCAGACGCAACACGCACAAAAGCTTTTTTATCTACTTAATATCACCCTATGAGGATTCCATAGCGCATATTGAATTTTTGCTACGCTCAGCTTATTTTGGGCTTCATATCTTGATATATGACAGCCCAATGGGATTTGTTATTTAAAGAGCTTTTATAGCATAGGAAAAAACCATTGTTATTTGATTTTGATCACCAGTCAAATGTATCCTTCCGATGTGATTATACCTATTAGACCAGTGCATTTAATTTTTGATTGTTATGATATTCTCCTCATTTTCTGAAGGGTTTCATTTTTCTGCGATTTTCTTGTACTTTTTGTTAATTTTAAGGCTAATTGCACTGGAGTATTTGTTCATACGATCTTCAATCCCTCGAGTTTAATACTTTTTCTGGTAGAAACAATGGCAATTGACAATTTATATCCAAAAGGTAGATTTTTTTTTTTATCAACTACAAGTTGGCCCTTGACTGCTCACACCTGATGTTAAGTGATGATGCAGTCTAAGATGGAAGCGGGCTAACTTGTTAGGAATGGGACGAAAATCCACACCCCTTTCGGTTTCTACACGACATCGTACCGGAACGCTAAATCGCTTGGCGGTGCGTCTTTGTCAGTAGGGTGCTAAATAGCCACGGCGAAAGCCTCCCACCAGTCAGACCAAGACAAATTGAGAAAAAACTCAATCTGCCCCGCCGGGAATCGAACCCAGGACCTCTGTCTTATAAATCCATCACTCATACCACTGCGCCACGGAGGTGCGTTTGAAGCCCAGACTTAGTCATTTTTTATACCAATCATGATAGACCTAGCAGATCTCAGGCCTAACGCATGGATAGAGATGCCGGTGCTACACAAAGTGTGCAATTGAATCAAGCTTATCAAGTTTTCAGTTTGATTTATTTATAAATTTCTACAGAACACCCGCGGTTTTACCCTTGTAGTTCTAGTTCACGTGGGAACTTAGGAATAAAATTTGCCCCATGTGTTAAGCCAGGGAGTCAGGTAACTTTGTGCTAAATTTTATTAAAATCGTTTTAGCCGTTTAATCTTGAAGAAGTAACAAACATAAACACTCACAATATTTTGCCTTTATAATACTGTTATTTTAAAATTTCTGTTAATTTAAATTCCGAGAATTTTTCGGTGTGTACAAAAACCTGGTTAAAAATCGATCACCTGTAAAATTTGTATAGTGAAATGTAGCAAAGTTTTATTATATTAGTAAAAATTTAGTTTTCAGAATAATCAGTGTAAATAAACAATGTTACGTATTGTTGTGACATATTAAGTATTATTTACCAATTCAAATGTAAATAGTTGTGAGGCAATCCAACAAGTGACAACTTATTACACCTTGTCCTTCTAACTGATCCATATTAGGAACGCGTGAAAAGATTCCAAATGGAATTTATATACTCTTAATGACGAGTGCAATGTTTGGAAATGTATGTTTGTTTATTTCGTTTAGAACTTACCCAAATAAGTCTGTGACGGTATAGGCCTGTACTGACATAGGTCAGTTCTTTGGAATTTTTGGTTAGATGGTATGTTCTAATGTAGACTATGGTTTTCGGTTCAAATAGTATTCTATAACTCGCTTTCAGAAAAGTCACCGATTTCGTATGTCGTTGAATGAGTTGCAGTACTGCCTGCCCCGTTTGTTCAGTGGTTAGTCTGTGTCAAATTGGTTGCAAGGGTTGTTGAGTTCATGACCTGGGTCAGACTATATTCTTGTAATATTGAGCTTTATATTTCCGGGAGATTTATAGTAAAAGTAACTAAAATATAAAAAAATGCTCGTAATTTGTCGTGTGCAGTGTTGGTGTTGGGGGGTCAAAGCCTATATCTCCCCTCCTTCAAGGAGGGAGACCTAGATCGTTAAAATAGGATGATTATGATGTTAAATAGAAATTATGTTTTTTATCATTTAATGTAATTACTGTCCTTATTTATATCAATAGTCAAACATGCGTCATTTTCCGAAAGACACCGAATTACCCAAAAACTTAATCGATGGTATGTATGTTAAATAATGGCTTTCCATTCAAATCAAGTCAGCCACGTGTTTTTTCATCCATTAACTATATCCTATCTCAATTATTATCTATTAAACACGCGATGTCTGAACACGTTACTAATAATCGTTAATCCTCATACAACACTGAAACTTTTGTCGTCACATCGAAGCTGTCACTTCGCTGCCTATCAGCGCTCCAAAATGATTGATTTAACAGTTTACAGATAACGTTCGATAAACGTCGCAGCTACTAGTAGTGGGTGATTCACTATGTTCTAGTACATTCACCTTCGTTCAGAAGCTGTACAAGCTTTAATGGCGGATTAGAACCTTTTAATAAATAAATAAATATTATAAAATAAGAAACACTTCTCCATTTAGCTTCTGTAGTTGGCGAGCTTGGCATGAAGACGTTTGACACTGTTAGATGTGACCACGGACTCCAAGGCACAGTAAATTCAGAAAAATCATCATCGTCATTTTCAGCCTGTTAAAGGCCAGGCCTCCCTCCATGTAGGAGAGGAGATATGGCGACCAAGACCACGCTCCTCCAATGCAGTTAGGGTAATAATGTTTCATACATTAACTATCACTATCAGATGTTGATGATAGTGACCGGGATCAACGGTTTAACGTGCTCTCCGAAGCATGGGGGTGTAACACCACCAACTTCTTAACTCCGTGCTTGGAATGCACTGAAAATTTTCATAGAGTAATGAAAAAGTCAGAATTATTCTGTGACTATGATTCGAACCCGGGACTTCGCGATCGAAGCCACATAGGTTAACCCAAACAAACGAGGCAATCATCCGTGCTTTTGTAGTTTGGTGTGTTACGTAAGACGGCGCGCTCGATTCAGGAAAATGTTGTTTGACGACCTCCGTGGCGCAGTGGTATGCGCGGTGGATTTATAAGACGGAGGTTCTGGGTTCGATTCCCGGCGGGGCAGATTGAGATTTTTCTTAATTTGTCTTGGTCTGGCTGGTGGGAGGCTTTCGCCGTGGCTAGTTACCACCCTACCGACAAAGACGTATCGCTAAGCGGTTTAGCGTTCCGGTACGATGTCGTGTAGAAACCGAAAGGGATGTGAATTTTCGTCCCACTCCTAACAAGGTAGCCCACTTCCATCTTAGATTGCATCATCACTGTGATAGCAGTCAATCAAATTTATCAGGTGTGATAGCAGTCAAGGACTAACTTGTAGTCAATAAAAAAATGTAAACTATTAATTAATTTTCAGCCAAAACAAACTATTCAACCTCTTGACCTCGATACACTATCAGCAATTGACAAAAATATTTGTAACTGTTCAGGTAATGAGCAACTCTCTAATAATGTCTCGAAATTACTAACAAAACATGCCAATGCTTTAAACTAGTGGACGCCCGCGGTTTCTCCCGCGTAGTTCCCATTCCCGTAAATATTTCAGGATACAAAGTAGCCTATGTCTTATTCTGATGTACAAGCTATATTATTGTAAAGTTTCATCAAAATCCATTCACCACTTTTTGCGTGAAACTTATGGGTTTATAATTTTAGTAATGATTAAAACACTCCTGTGTGTACTTAAATTATCCCTTTATTATTTTTTCGTCAGAATTCCCGGGGCACCCGAGTGCCGTTTTCTGGTATATTTCACGTGTTATGAACATTTTAAATCACATTTCTTTTTATTCTAAGAAACTCTGTATAACCTTAAATATTAATCAAATGTAATTGTTAATATATGAGTTATATTAACAATAAAGAGAAAAACCCTTTTTGCTAAAGGTCTTGATGCCATTGTAGTCGGTCCTTGACCTCTAACATAAATTTCAGTCGGAAGGTAACATTGTTTGTACTAAATCGACTAAAATATGATCCTTTGTTTACGTGAATGAAATCACTCTCAAACATAATATGTAGCATAAAACATCACGGAGTAGCGGTTTGCCTTCTGCACGCTGAGGTCGAACGGATTTTAATGCGGTTTTTATTAATTGATACAATTCTTCAATTAAAATATAGTTATCATACGTAAAGTTTAGAAAAACGTGGGCATTCGCTAATACAATCACTTAGGTTTCAGACAGGATCTGACTCAATATTTAAATATTATCAACCTTTATGAAACGCCTACAATATAGCCAGGACTCCTTGTTTGAGCATTTAGGAGATTTAACTCCCCACAGGCGTGCAATGTAGTTGCCTTGGAGTTTAACTTTGTAAATAACTGTTAATAATATGACTGCAACTAAAGCATTTTAATATCTTCGAGGCACGGAGTGTGTCACCAACTTTCGAACTAAACTGCTACTGATTAATAAAAAACAAAATTTCAATATTTCATAACCAGGTTACGAACCTAAAACCTATCGAACAGAAGCCACATAAGCTAACCACTAGACCAACGAGGCAGTCTTCATAAAACATATTTAAGATAAATCAATAAAATTGGGTCAATCAACTTTCTCAGACGTAAATATGGCCGTTATCTGCTTAGGTATAATTATAATTATGTCAAATCGTATAATAATTATTATAATGTCATTTTCATCCAAACGTTAACTCGCTTTTGGGTCACATTCGTTATTATCTTTGCTTTTCGAGGTATAAAGTATTTAAAGAGCCAAAGTAAAATACATATTTTTTTAAGAATGTTTTTACGCTATAGGTTACGGCTTGTCTGCTATCACGCTTGATGGCAAGCGATGATGCAGACTACGGTGGAACGCGCTTGCCTAGAAGATGCCTATTCACTCTTGATCTGAAGATGGCCATATTGTAGGTGGTAGGGACAACGGAAGTTGGAAGAGCTAGCAGGCTTGTCTGTCAAGGGATGTCGAATACGTAATAATGGTATAGATCTCTGCGATGCCTGGCAGTACTACAATATGATAGAACGGTGTTGGGGGAACGCGATCAAACGGTTTCTGAACGCACTCTCCGAAATGTAGGTATCTTGTAGAAAACAGACAAACAGGCAAAAATCTATTTTTCAAAATTCATTATTTCAGTTCATACTGTAGATGGCATTACAGGCCGTATACCTGGATATCAAAAAAAAAAACAATATCAAAAGCACAATTTCGGCACTGACGTCATCGGGATCGTGGCCTAGCGGTAAGGCGCTCTAAGTGCCCGGATTGCCAGAGAGAGATTTTTGATATTATGTTTATTCTTAAATATAAATGTTATTTGAAATTAAAGAATATTATCGTTTTACTATTTTCCTGTTCATAAAAACATCTGCTAACTTAGACTCTAATAATTATGAAGTGCTAATAATACGATACGTCATAATATAAGTACGTACTTATTTCTACGATTTACTTTATCTTACAAAAATACCTTGCGTACTTAGTCCTGCTTATAGCCTTTCTTATCTTATCTAATATCCGCGTAGGGCCTAGGCGGATGGACTTTAACCTTTCTAAAAGTTGAACTTACAAAATATTATATTTCTTAATAGAAAAATAAAAAAATAAAAGAAATATGATTTTAATAAAAAACAGCAATAAAAAACTAGAACAATTACCTATATAGATACATATTATTTAATGCCAAAACTT
Organism: Mycalesis mineus; assembly: GCA_034621355.1. Lineage (NCBI taxonomy): Eukaryota > Metazoa > Arthropoda > Insecta > Lepidoptera > Nymphalidae > Mycalesis > Mycalesis mineus. The sequence goes on along the minus strand of CM067890.1, from coordinate 2,141,726 downwards.
AATGACAAAGTATGCTTAACAATAAAAATTAACAAAAGTAGTATATCCTTTGACAGGAGTCAGGACTGTCCTAATTTTTTGGAATTTATCCTGTTCTTTACTTTTTTGGAAAGCAATTATTTATTTATCGATTATACAAAGCATAAAATATGTAAATCGCATAAATGTGTAGTTTTCCTCCAAAATACTCGTAAAGTAACTTGGTTTCAATCAAATTAAGTTGAAAATACAGATAAAAATAGATTAATTACAGATAAAAGGGCATTTAATAGATTAGATAGGTAATCCACGGGCGCATGGCAGCAAGGTTTGTATAATTAAATGCTTTGGATATGTCACTTACATACTTGGTGCCGTCTGTATCTGTGCGCTTATCGCTTCGGATTGGCTAATCGTCATAAAATTCAATTGTTTCAATGATTTACGATATTCGGCAATAATTATAAACTAATCAAAATGTTGATTATTTATGGCCGGTAAAAGAAACCAATTTAGGTATAATCTATACAAATAAATTAAATTGAAGAGTTTGTTTTTAATTGCAAATTATAAAATAAATCTATACTAATATTATAAAGCTGAAAAGTTTGTTTGTTTGTCGAACGCGCTAATCACAGGAACTACTCATTCGAATTGAAACATTTTTTTTGTGTTGAATAGACCATTTATCGAGGAAGGCTAGGCTATAAAACATCACGCTGCAACGCGCAACTATAAGGAGCGAAGAAATAATGGAAAATGTGAAAAAAAACGAGGAAAATTATTCATCCTTGAGGGCTTCTGTTGCGTGCGCTGCGAAAACGGTTCAAGATACCAAAAATATATGTATGAAAGAATTATTCCTCTTGAAATGATCTATAAAAATGTCACGACAGTATATGTCTATCTTTTAAGATTAACTCGCTAGAACTGTTTTTATGGTAATCAAATTTGGTCGAAATTAATGCATTTGTTAAGAGTTATAAATATATGTATATTGTTAATGTTAATGTACAGTAATATCGTACAATGATTAATAAAAATTTAGATCTTTAGTATTTTACACGGGACGGGACGGAGGATATTGGTTGACGAGAAACTATAAAAAAATTAAATTGAGAGGGGTAGCGGGGAAAGAGCACACTTTATATGAAAATCTGTCTTTAAAAATAAAAGGGAACCTAAGAGGTTTTCACGCAGACGAAGTCGCGGGCAACTGCTAGTAAATATTATAAGATAATACAAATAAAAATGAGGTATAGACGGTACTTAACAAAAAAAATCTATTTACAATTTTTGTCTTTCTATTTGTTCGGCCCATCTCTGAATACTACCTGTCGGATTGTAAAAAATCCTTTTGTGTATGAAAACCATGACGGGCGTTCACTAGTTTATATATATCATACAAAGTTATTAAATATTTAATAGACATGTAGAATAGTTTGGGCACTTCTTTTTTGTGTCTTGATAGCCGAAATCTTGAACATTTATCTGTGGCGATATACTTTTTTTACAGAGATGTGATTTATCTATTTAAAATGACAAATTTTTAATACAAAGTTTTTACCTTGGAATAAAATAATTTATGTAGGAATTTTAAACTTAAAACACGTATTGCATCAAATAGTTTGTGGCACTTATTGAAATAATTTAATGAAAATTTGTATAAGAACTACTGAATAAATATGTTATTCAAGGATTTTTCAAAATTTCATCCCTGTAGGGTTATATAGGGGTGAAGTCTGTATGTAAAATTCCTTTTAAATGTTTTTAATTTAAATATTCAAATCTTTATAGAACTACTGATTAACAACACCACAAAATGCGTTTAGAAAACGGCTAGTCGACACTTATTTACTAATGTTATAAGTAACTTAGGGTAATCTTATTTTAGTAATGTTATAAGTGACGTAAGTAAATGTATTTTATTTTGAAAAAGCATTTTGAAAATGTGACCAATTATCTATTTTGCATTTGAAATACAATTCTTTTTATTATCATTCCTTTTATTACCTTAGTTTTCAATACCCAAATAACATAATTCTCAAAAAACCTAGGCCTGGCGCAGCGAAAAGAATCTTAGTTATAATGAGTAAATGGCTATTGCTATTTGAATTTTGATAGAGGTTATAACTGAAATTAATTGGATGATGGTTCCCTTACGGACCAAAGTTCCTGAAAATACCAATTCGAACCAATTCCATGTGCGTAGGATTTATATTGAAATGTATCTTTCAGTTCTTCTCAATGAAGACAATAGACCTTTGCCTAGTTGTGGAACAGTAACATGTTATTTTTATTGTAAACGTTAATGGAACATCAATAAGCGATATTAATATCAACACATTACGCTCGTAAAGAGACTCGCGACTAAGAAATCAATCAAACGATTATAGGGTTGCCATTGCTTTTGAGTTTTAGTTACCTTGGACATTTTTTGAAGGTAAACCTTGCAACTTTAAATGCCTAAGCGAAACTAGCTTAGACAGATGGTTATAACCATATTGAGGGTGAAAAGTTTTTAGCACTCACTGAACCACATTGATGAAAAAATATACTTAACAGTTAAGATTTAAACATGTTTAAAGTGACACAGCTCCCAAAACATGAGCAATAGCTTTTTCGATTCGATAAATGTATGATTTTTTTACGTACATATAGTATATAAAAAATAGAAAATATTAGTAGTATCAGTTCATTCATTCTACAGGTAAGTACAAACCTAAAAAAGGCAATACTAGAAGAGTAAGTAACTATAAACTATCTATCACACAAAATTCTGAAAGAGTATTGATGTAATTTCTATACAAGACATTTTAATGATTGATTTGCCTACGACACAATGATTAGCTCTAAGTTATGCTATCGTAATGTATAATTTTAATAAATAAAATTATTAAGCTATTGCATAGCTTCTATCGCGGGCCTTGAGCGTGAAGACCGAATACAGAAATTCCGTAACGAAAAAACCTAACACCCCCTGAGTATCAAAAACATAGTATCAAAAGCACAATTTCGGCAACGACGTCATCGGGGAACGTGGCTTAGCGGTAAGGCGCTCTGAGTGCCCGGATTGCCAGAGAGAGCTTTAGTTTAGAACTTAGAGCGCCTTACCGCTAGGCCACGGTCCCGATGACGTCGGTAGGTAAACATAAGTTGATAAAAAATGCTATGCAATAGCTTTACCGTGGCAGTCTCCAAGTGCCACACGCCTTTTTTTTGTATATTCCAGTAATTATCAAAAAAATACTCGAAAATGAACTCGTAACAAACGATGTAACGTCAACGCGGGCGATCTCGATATTGCTACCTAAACCTAAGTAAGCTTTGTGTATTGCACTCGCAGACTTTTTGTAGTCCGATAAAGAAGAACAATCATATCTACATTGTTTTGTTATTTACAAAAGCTCGACAAATTATTTATATACACCTTCCTAAAAACGCATGTAGTTATAAAGTAGTTTTGGAGTTTATCACGTGGCAGATTTTATAATAATTAATGATTTAAGCAACAGCCCTAGCCACAGTGTTTCATTGGACATCTGCGGCACTGCACTCCTGACTCGGCACGATAACTGCACCGGTAATGATGATATATTGACAAACAAGTAGACTTTTTATACTCATTAGTTCGGCAGCACGAGGATGCTACAGGTCAATTTATCTTAACTACAATGTACTTAAGTATCTGCCACTGTTTTCAGTTGTGGTAATACATAAAAATATACCATATAAAGATGGAACTTGACACGTATTTACTTTTTAGTAATTATGAAAAAAGACCGACTACGCGTGCAAAACTGCGAAGCACTGGCTTAGTTTAATATAATTACTTATCCAAAACTGAGAACAGTCGAGAAAAGAAGACTAATGGATCACAGAAATACTATTTTATCCCTTCTATCGATTGAGGATGCAACCTAAGCTGGTAGCGGGCTAACTTGTTTGGAGTACGATAATATCCTCACCCCTTCGGTTTCCACACGACATTCTACCGGAACGCTTTATCGTTTGGTGGCACGTCTTTGTCGATGGGCTGTTAACTAGCCACGGCCGAGTCGTCCCACTAGCCAGACCTAAACAAGTTTAGAAAATCTCAAACGGCCCTGCCGGAAACCCTGAACTGAGCATGAGTTTTAGCCGTTTATATAAATATATATATATAAATAAATAAATATCATAGTAAGCGTAGGTAGCCTGTGTTATGGGTACTATGATAAGTGATGAATATTTTTATATATATTATACATAAATACTTACAATATATAGATAAACACCCAGAACTGGAAAACATCCATGCTCCTCACACAAACATTTTTCCAAATCTGGGAATCGAACCTACAGCCTAGAACGCAGAAGCAGGGTTACTACCCACTGCGCCACTCGGCCGTCAAATATATACATATATATCTATATATATCTCAATATTTATTTGATGGTCAACCTAATGGTAGTTAAAAACATAGATACACTTTTCGAGGTACGCCATCTATCGACTTAGAACGCTCAACATTTTATAACCTTTACCGAATCCGCAAACTGTGCAAAAACATAAAATATATAACAATAGAATTATTACAGGAAACTCGTAACAAGGACAATTTTGTTTATCTAAATTTTTGCTTAAAAAAACACTTCTAGTAAAAGTAAAAGTAATCGAATCTGACTGTACACATAATGAGCTTGTTGTTGCAAAAAGTACAGTGAGCTTCAATAAAGGCACGTACCGATCAATAGTAACGGAAATTACACAGGAACGTGACTAATGTCACTGCAGTGATCTCAATTCTCAACCAATGCCGGGTTTTACGTAAACCAGCTGACTCGACAGACGTTGTCCTGCCTGACCTATTATGTAGAAAATTAAATAACAAATTTTAACAAAAAATAGAACGGTACAAATATCTATAAAGTCGGTGCCAGCAAGTTTAAGGAAAGTTTATTTAACGCAGTAAAGCAGTTTGTGGGTTCTAGGTAATGTCCTTAAAGTAGAAACCTTGGCTGGCACCGACTCCTACATATGCTTAAGTAAATTGAAGCAACTAAATGACACAGTTATTTTTTACTTTACGTAACATACTCGTATTATACTGTCATACTATATTGTACGGCACTTGTAGCCAAAAAGCTACCGATACGTACTTACACATAAACCGAAATCACTGCAATGCCTGTGTGCCTATAAAATTTGAAGAGTTCCTTCAATTTTCCCAGGATATCATCATCAGATCCTAACATGATGACAATGGGACCATTTCGGAAGTGTGCCTTTCTAATAAAAAAAGAATTATCAAAATCGGACAACACTGTAAAAAGTTATGCGTATCGAATTGTGAACCTCCTCCGCTTTTTTCATCGTTTGAAAAAAATAGAATATTTGAACAATTTTATTTTTATTAAACAATCTCTGTATTACTTTTATTATAATTCCTGTATTGGCATTTTGGCTTAAAATAAATTGGTAATTGAATTTATTTATTTGAGTTTGGTATAAACAAACAGCAAATAATTTTATATAGGTCTCAGAAAGATACCTCGTAGAAACAGGTTCACTGAACCACTGCAGCTTCAGACCACGATGACCTGAATTCGAGTCCTTGAAAGCGTTAAAACAACAACCTCCTAGTTGTTAGAAAATCAAACTCAATAAAATAGAAAGACTTCATATGTAACTACACCCAAAGTCAAAAACATAATAATTTATCTACGTAAAATATCATATCTTAAAGTTTTCTAGCGAATATAAGTCAACTGAGGAGAGAACAGCCAAAGGTATGCCATGACAGCGTACACAAGCCATTATGGCACTAGTTGTAAGTTTTTCAAAATGCGTATTTCTGAGGATTCAATCTGCAGGGCTTGCAATGCGGACACAGACGCCTTGAAACACATTATGTGCGAGTGTGACGAATTGGCTCGAAAGCGAATGCATCTCCTGGGGGTGGCATATCTACTACCAGGGAATTATTGTGCCTCGAACCTAAAAGCAACCATCCAACTATTAGAGTGAATGTTTTAACTGATATAGGGGAAGTAAGGGCGAGTAAAAACGATCCAAAGGGTTGAAGTACATCCGCTATGGCAGGTCTCACCATACCAATAATAATAATAGGTAAAATATCAGAGAAGATTAAAGTATTTATTGTATTTTACCTCGTAGGTACCTACATATTTTTCTATTATTTCCAGTTAAATTTTAATCCTTTAAAGATAAGATAAAAGGTACGCACTAAATCCGTGCAGGTTTCCGGTATTTTCATGGAAATAAGTTGCTAGTATATTGATAACTATTTGTTTCATATCAGACACATCAGTATCTTTTTGTTAATCTTTTTATTTTTCATTTAATCTCGTTTAATACGGGTCAATAACAATTCAATCATATCCAAAATGTTAAATCATATACTGAACTTCAACAGACTTCAGAAAAGTGATGAGTTTTTTAATTTGGTACTCTTGTTGTAACAGATAATTATCATCTGTAGTGACAGTTACGAAGCTAAACATAAAACCCTTTGGACTTTTTGACCTAAAAATCCTATCTATTTTCAGAACGACGGTGTTCCTGCCATTTCTCCTACCATGTTGTAGTCTTCATCCCTTTCCTTGATCTTGATTGAAAGGTAAGATTTTACACCCGATTCCAACATAATATGAATCAGGTCACATCATTAAAATTCAAAAAATTTTTTGATTGTTTTTTTTTAAAGTAAAAGACATTAATTAAAACATTCAGACATAGTAGAATATGGACAGAAGTAATTTTCACTATACCTAATAAAATTCTTAGATTAACTTCATATTACTTCACATCGGCTTTAATACAAGGAACGAAGACACAACAAAGGAAGTAAGAACAGAAATCGAGGAAGGAAAGTTTAAACAATGTGTTGGAGTTAATTGAGAAACGGAAGTTCATTGGGAGTTTTCTGTAACACATAATCAAGACGAAGAAGAAGGACAGATGTGAACTAGATCTTGACGTTGGTGGTAGGCTGAATGGTAGGAACAATAACGTTTTGAAGATAGATGTAGTTTTTCGCCGGTAGAAGTCCGGCACTATCCCCTAATTTTCCCCCTAACGGAAAATAAAGGTTTGATACAAAGAAAACCATATCATAAACTACACAGTCATGTCAAACTCACAGCACTTCTCTTTTTTACAAATATTAATTAAAGGCGTGCAAAAAGAAAACGGCAGCAAAACGTATTTTTCACGATGACGTCATCCGACAGTCGGTTTTCCTAAAATAACATGTCTGAAACCTTAAGCAGCGGAAAATCGGACTGAAACCTGTTGATATAGCGAACCGGTACGCCTTGATAGCGGACGAAAATTGCAAAGACGGGTACTCGTACAAAACACAAAAAATTATTATGTATTTTAATAAATAATTATTGAAACTTGTTTTTTTTTTAATTTAAATTTAATTTTGAGTCTGTTGTGAATTTCTAGTAATATTTGTAAATTTTATTTACATATTTGATTGTAAAAGAATTTTATCCGATTATTTATAATCCTATTCGATTTAAGGCAATTATAATTAACGGCTAATATTTTTTAATTATCAATCGTTGACGCAACATAAAACATGATAATTAAAAAAAATAAAATTTAATTGTAAAAAAAATACATACCTGCGTGTTCTTCCATATTAAAATCTATCAAATTGAATGTACACTAAACACAAAAAAGTCAAAGCACTAACTTAGACTAACTTAGATTCTAATATCACACGAAATTTAATTAAATTAAATTAGAAAAATAATTTCAATAATAATCACAATTATATTTTTATTAAAATTCACTTGTGAAATTGTCCCACTTTTCACACAAATAGTCTATTTTATCCCATTTGTGGATATTTTTAAATAGTTTTTTCTTTACTTCAGTTTGACCCGTGTTCGGAAGGTAGGCGGCATTGGGCGGGCGAGTGTACGTAGTGCAGTGACGACGTTCGAGCAAGGACTGGCGGCTAGGGAGGCAGCAGTTATCGATACTAATTATATCGACGGATGGACGCGCAATTAATTTCGCACTGTTTTCAAGTCTGAACTCTGAAAGAATGCGCGCTTCGGTTTTGTTAGCGTAATCTCGGTATGAGTAAGCAGTTTTTACATGTTTTTAAATTTGCGTGTATTTTTTTGATGTTTTTATGTAGTGATTCATTTATAATGTATTGTTATTTTGTTTTGTTGAAAGAGACTTCTTCTTAGAAAATTCAAAACTTAGCTTTGAAAGAATAATTGCGCGCCTCGATTTTGTAAACAAAATCTCGATTTGAATAAATTTATTTAACATAGATCTTTAAACCAGCCATCCTATTTGCTTGAGGTAGGCTTAGGCTGATAATATTTTTGACACATGAACTGATGAACGTCCACTGCTGAGCTACGCCTGATGTACCAGCGGATCTCGGCGACCTGTTTAATGTTGTCAGGCCACCAAGTGCTCGACCAACAGTGTGCTTTCTGATGCAGAGTCGATACTTCTTGAGACCCTAACGTCCATTGGGTGTCCAGAACGAAAACTATCAGATATTATTTAGATAATAACTTACTTGTATGATGCAGGGAGCTTTTTATTTACAGATGGCTCAGGTCAGAGGCTTATGGAAAATCCTTACAGGGTCTTATTGGACAGTTTTTTTATTTTAGCCCTTGACTGCAATTACTCCTGATGGTAAATGATGATGCAATATAAGATGAATGTTGGCTAACTTGTTAGGAGTAGGATTATATCCACACCCCTTCGGTTTCTACACGACATGGTACCGGAATGCTAAACCATACTTACAAAGACGTACCGCCGTCTTACTGTAAATACTGTAATGGTTTCTTTTGACGGCCTCCGTAGCGCAGTGGTGTGCGCTGTGGATTTACAAGACGGTGGTCCTGGGTTCGATTCCCGGCAAGGCAGATTGAGATTTTTCTTAATTTGTCTTGGTCTGGCTGGTGGGAGGCTTTCGCCGTGGCTAGTTACCACCCTACCGACAAAGACGTACCGCCAAGCGATTTAACGTTGGCGGTATGACGTCTGTAGAAAGGTGTGGCAATCGTTTCATCTTAGATTGCATCATCACTTAACATCAGGTGTGATAGCAGTCAAGGGCCAACTTGTAGTTGATAAAAAAAAAATTAGGTTTGGAGGTATGGTAACTAGCCACAGCAGAGGCCTTACGTCAGCCAAAAAGTTCATGGGCTAATTATAATTGTAATAATGAAATAATTTATAACACTGAAATAAAAGTTTAACACAAATTAAAAATTAGAAATTACCTTCATTTTTAATTGATTAATTAGGTCTTTACTATAACAATTATTGAGGTGCACTTGTCTTGATAGCGGCGCTGTTGTGTTGTGTACAACAGTGCACATTGTATCGCCTTGAATAGTCTGAGTGGCAGGCCGAATGCAGAACACAATATCTTGGAATTCCGCAATTAGGAAGGACAGACACAATTTCATGCGAATTATACGGCTAATCAAACTCTCAAATGAAATCTCTTTGCTGGCCACAATTCATTCGCTTGTTAGTAACACTTGATTTTAGAATTTGCAAATTAAAAAAAAACTGTCAAGTGCGAGAATATTTTTAAATATTTATTTAAATTATACGAGTACATAACTGGCTGATTAATCTTAGATTTGATTGGCATAAATTCAATTGCCAAATGTTGAAATTGTTTAAGTAGATCTCTTCTACTAATATTAAGAGAGGAATAATGAAAGATTGTGTATTATTTAATTTTGTTAAAATTGAACAAGCAGCATATCTTGGGAATTGTAAGAGTAATTTGATAGATTTAGGAATGTTTTATTGCCTTAGTTAGGTTTTATTGCAAAAATGGTTGCAGAAAAATTTGAAAATTGAATTGAAATTGTACGAGTCAAGACTTTTCTTACTGCGTCATTAGTTAACTGAGTAGCTGTATCTTCTGTGGGGCAAGTGTGAGTAAAAATGTAGTCACTCAAAACGTCAAACTATATAGCAAAAAAAGCGTTTACTCTCGCTATAACTAGATGGCGCTACTAAAATTCCATACAAATTTGCGTTACGTTTTTACGCAGTCGCTCGGTAACAATCTCACACTCGGCACTCAGATCATGAAGTATAAGTCCTGGTCTATAACCATTTGATAATTTGTTTCAAAATGATCTAGCAATCACGCCGAACCCGGTGCGACGCCTAGTGGAAGTGTTATGCTTTTATACGTATTATGGTTTTAAATAGGTTTTCTATTTAAAGGTCATTTGCTTTTCAATTAGTAGTACAATAACAATAAAGGATCCTGAGTAGTAGATACCTGTTTAACAAAAATAAAAATATGCGACCAGATAACCCAGTTTTTGAATGACAATGGATAATATAATTTTCAAGTGTAACTACCTACCACGTACTCGTACCGATAAGTTAATTAACATTCGTTGTTGGCATTTTTCGAATATTAATAACCGACTCTAAGAAGAAGGTTTTCGAACCGTATATTGCGTTGCGTCATCAACCGCCGATGGATGTCCACTGCTAGATATCTAAGTTCTTTAATCTCTCTGTAGTAATCTAGAATTGAAATAAAAATCTAATGAAAATATTGTCTAAAACTTGTTACGTAACCAGATATCCTAATATCATAGCATATGTGGCTTGGGATTAAGTGGTCCTCGTTTTGAGTTTGAGTTCTGGGTCAGGGCATAGACGTATATAACAAAATAAAAGTTTAAGGGGTCTGGACCCTCTTAGCACAGAATTTAGAGATAAAAATCGAGGATTTTTCGCCGGATGGGTATTAGACAAAATAATATAACGTTTACGCAAATATAAGATTTTCTTTAAGAATTCCATATTTTCCAGAGGCTAAGGTCAAAGTCTTAGTATCAATTTTGGACCCTTGGAAACCACGACAAAGCTAAATATCATTTTTTGACACTTTAATTAGAATTCTCAATATAAATTCTCACTCCCGAGCTGGGAATTTGAGTTTTTGAACACTTGGATTGGAATTCTCAATGTAAATTCTCACTCCAGAGTTAGGAATTTGAGTTTTTGGACACTTGGATTGGAATTCTCAATGTAAATTCTCACTCCAGAGTTGGGAATACGAGTTTTTGGACACTTGGATTGGAATTCTCAATGTAAATTCACACTCCAGAGTTGGTAATGCGAGTTTTGGGACACTTGGATTGGAATTCTCAATGTAAATTCTCACACCAAAGTTGGGAATTTGAGTTACATCGAAGAGTAAGTTAAGTCACTAGTCCCAATCGTTATCATTAACATTTAATAGTAATCGTTACTAGAATAAAAAAACGGCCTTATAAATTTAAGCTCAAAATTGCCTATCATAAACAAAGTTTGTTTAAATAATAATGGAACTTGATATCACAATACGTTTTTTAAAATACAAAAGTTACGTTTTTTAATTACATTAACGTCACGCCTCATTCCCATAGGGGTAGGCAGAGACCACGTGCTTCCACTTGCCACGATCCGTGCACATCTCTCTCGTTTCTTCCAATTTCATTAAGCCTTTCATACAAGTCCGTCGGTTTTGGGGTGCTTTTAACCTGGCCTTTAATCAGAATTTCCTGGATTTGATCTAGGGATTTCGCCTTGGTCTTCCCCGTCCAACATTCCATTCACTCTCGCTTTATAAATCCTTGATAATTTATTCTTAGGTTATTACTATTTTAGTTAAATTAGGTTTTGAGGAAAATAAGATCATATTATAATATTTAAGGACCTATCACTACTATAAGTTAGGTAAACAAGGATATTATGTTAAATTTTCATTAATTATTCATATTATTGTAGAAACATTTAACCTGAAAACACAAGGAAAATAATTTGACCACATTACCGCAAGTATGCATGTGAAAGCCATTCATTCATTCTATGTATTTTGTTTTTTTGACATTTTTGTGGTTTTTTATGATGGGTTTTATGGCAGGATAATACTTGTTTTCTAACTGACTTTTTAACTTAAAATTAGGAAATTCTTAATTAGACCCGAAGGATATTATGCACAACTAGAGGACGCCCGTGGTTTCACCCGCGTTGTTCTCGTTCCCGTGGGAATTTTGGGATAAAATGTGACCTATGTGTTATTCTGATGTGTAACTATATTATTGTATAGTTTCATCAAAATCCATTTAGTAGTTTTTGCGTGAAAGAGTTACAAACTTATAAACTTTCCATCCATCCATCCATACTTATAAACTTTCGCCTTTATAATATTAGTAAAGATACTTCTTTTATAGACTGAGTTACTCGCTAATCCTGTTTAATGTGAAAAATATATAAAATGTTAAAATATTTAATTTTATAGTTTAATTTATAACTCTCTGAAATTAAATGAAATACAGTTTTTGAATGAAACAAACCTTACAGTAGTCAAAAAAGAAATGTTTTGTAACTATTTTTGGTATAATTTTATCGATATTTCCTCATTAGTACGTGTCCAGGTGTACAGCCCTGGTCGATAGTTGCGAATACGATGATACTCGGTTCCGATACGCTCTGGAGTGCTTCAATCAGCGGCGACAGCGAAGTGACAGGTAATCGATCGGTAATGAGGGTAGGAACACTATTTGAATATATGTATACCCCAGTAGGTTATACTCGTACATACATTGGTCCAATTGTTGAATCTATGTGGCTGCGAAGCTCGAGTTGCTGGCTTTGAATCCTGTTCTTGCTCCGAGAAGCACGGATCCGAGATGTTGGTGGTGCTAAACCACGGAGAGCACTTCAAACCGTAGTTCCTGGTCACTGTAACCAACAATATGGAATGGAAAAGACAAAAACCAATATGGTTATATAACAATACGACGTTCGTTCAAGAGGGTTTAACCTCCAGGACATCGTTGAAGTAAGCTTCTTTTAAGGATTAAGGAAGATCAAAGTATTGATTTGTCTCTGTTATCTGCTCTGCTGCTGCAGCCATTGCAACACCTTGGAATCCCTACGACTATCAACTTTTTAAACTGTGTGTGTCCCTTGTGCTTCCCTTTGTCACTTTGCTTTGCAGTTTGCTAAATACGAAATTTGGTTACACTGGTAACTTTATTATTTTTGATTAACGCCTGAGATACTCCAAGCATAGCTCACTCTATCATGCGTAAATCTGCTTTGTTATAAGAACCATCCTCTGCTGCGCGATTCTTATGAAGCCCATAGTTAAAGATACGCAAAGATGCTCCGTACCATAATGGCCCGGAGAGAAAAAAAGGAAGAAGAATAAAAGAAAGCGCGGGAGAAATAATAACAGCGAGGCCAGCACGAATTAATGCAAGGCGGTACCGTGCTGACCTATTATGCGGAAATCTGCTTTGTTATAGATAATTCACCCATTAAAAAAAAAAAAAAATAGTTAAAACACCATAGCCTTTCAGCAATCCTTCATTTATTTCATATGGTCGGGGTCCTGCCTATTGGTCGTCTTTTCTAGTCAGCTGATTGTTTTGAGCGACCCCTTGGACGTTTTCCGTAATAATATGCCTATATAATATAGTGGCGGCTAAGTAGGCCTGAGTTGTCAAACTCATAAAGCAGATGGACAAAGCCAAGGCCGGCTAATGGCGCGCTGAGTCAACACTCGTGTTTACCCCGCCCTGCCCGTATTTACTCCCGTCCCCCGTCCACTTCCCACCACCTGGTCAAGGATGTACGAGTAGGTGAGCGTAATTAGTTAATTTTTATATTTACGTCTAGTTAACGTTAATCTATGTGTAAGAAAAATAAATTTTAAATTGTACTTCATATTCTTTAAAAAGTAGGCATATAATAATATATAAAATAGCAGTGCGTTGCTCTACTGGGATCAAATAATTATCACTGATAGGTATATTGTAGCCAATAGACCTGATATAGTGATAATTGATCGATTAACTCGCCGTGCAATGATTGTTGATATTACTGTTCCACATGACGATAATCTGGTGAAAGCCGAAAAGGAAAAAGTATCAAAATACTTGGACCTTGCTCATGAGATTACCGTCATGTGGAATGTTGATTCAACAATTATTGTTCCTATAGTCGTTTCAGTCAACGGTCTTATAGCAAAAAGTTTTGACGAACACCTTAAAAAGCTTTCGCTTAATTGTTGGATCAAGGTTCGGATACAGAAGGCAGTAGTCCTTGAAACGGCGCGTATTGTGAGGAGGTTCCTCACTCTGGAGTCCTGACCACCGGTTGCTTGGGCTCGCAAAGGCCCCGCAAGTGGAGGAGCAGATTTTTATTATAAATTTTTAATAGTGTTTTTTTTATATATTTTTGTATGGTTAAAATTAAAAAAAAATATGTAAATAAAAATAAATGAGAATAAAATTATAATATCGAAATTCCTATTCAAATCAATGCAACATTTTTCTTTAAATCACCTATTGAAATCCTTGCTATATCCATACAACATACAATTATACATATATTTAAGACAAGCAAGTCTTATAACTCATATGTATGATGTACCTACCTACCTAATTCCTAAAATATTTTTATGCAGTTTTTCACAAGCAAGTATTAGCATTTTTGCAATCAGACTTAATGAGAAATAAAAATTTTTAACAAAAAATAGAACCGACTCAAAACGCACTAAAAAGTAAAAAATAACTGTCATTTAGTAGCTTTAATTTACTTAAGCATATCTATGAAGTCGGTGCCAGCCAAGTTTAAGGAACATTTATTTTACGTAGTAAAGCAGTTTGTGGGTTCTAGGTAACCTCCTTGAAAGTAGAAACCTTGGCTGGCACCGACTCCTAGATATGCTTAAGTAAATTAAAGCAACTAAATGACAGTTATTTTTTACTTTTTAGTGCGTTTTGAGTCGGTTCTATTTTTTGTTAAAAATTTTTATTGCTTACTTTTTAGTGATTTATCGCCACATACCGTACTCGTACTATACTGTCATAGTATATTATATGGCGCTAGTAGCCAAAAAGCTACCGATACCGAGACAAAAACCGAAATCGCTGGTAGCGTGCCTCCAAAATTTGAAGAGTTCCTCCAATTTCCTCAGGATATCATAATCAGATCCTAACATGAGGACAATGGGACCACCTTGGATGTATGCTCTTTCTATTAAAAAAATAATTATCAAAATCGGACAACACTGTAAAAAGTTATGCGTGGTCATACATAAAAAAAAAAAAAAAAAAAAAACCGACAAAATGTAGTCCAATAGTAATACGTATTATAAATACAGGCTGTTGTAGATAGAAGTGGTGCTGAAACTTTCTCTTTTTTCAATTTCATCTTTTGATATCGCATCATTTTTGGAAAAAAAAATCTTAAACGGCAATTTAATACTGACTGCCTCGTTGGTCTAGTGGTTAGCCTATTTGTCTCGATCACGAGGTCCTGGGTTCGAGTCCCGGGTCGGGTCACAGAATAATTCTGAGTTTTTTCATTCTTCTATGAAATTCTCAGTACATTCCAAGCCCAGAGTCGGGAAGTTAGTGGTGTTACAACCCCCGTGCCACGGAGAGCACGTTAAGCCGTCGGTCCCGGTTATTGTCATCAACATCTGATAGTGATCGTTAATAAATGAAACATCACCCTAAACCCGCTAACCCGCATTGGAGCAGCATGGTGGGTGTACGCTCCATATCCCCTCTCCTATAAAGAGGGAGGCCTGGCCCTGTAGTGGGCCGTTAGTAGGCTGATAATGATGAATTTAATATTTATTTTATTACAGCTTTTTGTTATCATCAAAATAAATTATAACGGCTGGAACAACAATAGGAAACAAGCGCGCTGTTTAGAGCGCATATGTTTAAAGCGAGCTTTCGAACAATTACAGAAATAGTTGTTCCTTCCCAATTAGTAATACATCCGGAAAGGGAAGCGTTCAATAAACACTACGCAAAATAAAGCAGTAAATAAATAACAACTACGTTATTAGTAACTCAATTGTGAATAAACTGCGAGGTTTACCGACTTATAATTTCAACATGTAAAAGTGCTTCTATAAAAGTGTATGCTTTTAGCTTCTAAAATATCATTTTTATAATTAACTAAAATAATCTGATTTAATGATAACTAACACTTAAAAATAGTTTACAATTTTTAATTAACATCCCTTGAATATTCGAAAAAGTTACATGTAAAAGAGATATTCTAAATTGTATGCAGTTTATCTGCCTGTGGGTATGCTTTGCTTATATGACGTGGGATAACTGATCAAGGCTATATTTTTTTACTTTTAAGACAAATATTGCATATGTGAGCCTAAGATACGCCTTCAGACATATCTTGTTTAGAGATAAAAAATTCTAACAAAAAATAGAACCGACTCAAAAAGCACTAAAAAGAAAAAAATAACTGTGTCATTTAGTTGCTTTCATTTTCTTAAGCATATCCGGATCTATTTTTTGTTAAAAAATTTTATTTCTTACTTTTGTGATTTATCGCCATGTAAAGAACTCGTACTATACTATCATAGTATATTATACGGCACTAGTAGCCAGAAAGCTACCGATGCTACACAACAAAAGCCGAAATCGCTGCAAGCGTGCCTATAAAACTTTAAGAGTTCCTTAAATTTTCCTAGGATATCATCATCAGATCCTAACATGATGACTATAAGACCATCTTGGAAGTGTCCCATCTAATAAAAGAAGAATTACCAAAATCGGACAACTCTGTAAAAAGTTATGCGTGGTCATACATAAAAAAAGAAACAAATATATACGTGTCGAATTGAGAACCTCCTTCGTTTTTTCCGTCGGTTAAAAAGTACACATACTCCCAATAATCAAAAATATTCTTCTTTCTTTCGTTGCGTTAGATTAGAGGGAAAGTAATATTTTCGATCGCCGATAGGTGCTTTTAGTCATTCTTTTAGACGAGACATATCTAAATGCGCCACATACCTACTGGTCCAAAATGAAACAGCACACCTACACGTTTAATATCCTTTACCTTTACCTAAACTACGCGTAGTATACTTTAATACGTCATTTACAATAATTATAATTAATCACTTACAATTAATCCAGTGATCAACGTAGGTAGGTGGGTATTTAGCCCAAAGAATACGTCTTGCAATTCAGAGGGGAAATAGCACCCGTATGTTGGGCACCTTGCCTTTGGGTGAACAATTAGATAGCTTATTATTTTTGTAAATATATTGTTTTATCACTTACAAAGCTAATATTACTAACATCTTCTTAGGCCTGTGTGTACCAAGATTTCAGTTATCATAACCAACGGTTAACATAAGCTAACTATAAATTTACTGTTCACGACAATCCGTACGCCGGCTAAGGACGTAAGTTCGGTTAAGATAACCGCCCGGTTTACGTCCTTAAAACAGGCGTACGGGTTGTCGTTAACAGTAAATTTTAGTAACAGTAAATTTCTTGGACCAAATTCAGGACGTTTTAAATAATGGCCAGGTCAAGAGTACCCTAAACTGAGGAACTTGTAAGTGGAGGGATGTGGTCTCTGCCTACGTCTACGGAAATAAGACATGATGTTATGTATGTATCTATGTCTTCTTGAGTGAAGGTGAAAACTGATCCGATTGCCGCAAAGCATCTTTGTCATTAAGAAATTCATTAATCGTGTAGTCACCTCGACGAATAAATATGTGTTGACATATTGTTTAAAATTAACATTTTTGGGCGAATCAAAACTTGAAGATGACTTTTAATCGACGAAAAAAGACGGAGAAGGTTCTCAATTGCTTAAGTAAATTAAATTAACTAAATGACACAGTTATTTTTTACTTTTTAGTGCGTTTTGAGTAGGTTCTATTTTTATTTAAAAATTTTTGTTGTTGCAAGTTGTTAACAATGTTACAAGTTGTATGGTACAATTTTGGTTATCTCGTTTCTTTCTATACACAAAAAGCCGATTGCTTCCAACAATTAAAATTATCGTTAAAATAAACTATTCATTTTAGACAAATTGCTTCTAATGACCAATATACTTACGATACTAGCAGACTCTTTATCAAATTAAATTATTTTTTTTTATCAAATAAAATAAAATGAACAACTTTGTTCATTTTGTTTAGGCTTTTATTACAATATAAAACCCCTTTTAAAAAATCAATGATCTAGCTAATGACGCTACTATCGGTAAGAAAAGCAAATCTGAAGAATGATGACTAGCCATCATGTATGTATGTCAGTAGATACCATCGGTTCAATAAGCAGAAATCTGCTTTTCGAACCAACTTGCAACCGATTGCAGCAGAATTGCTAAGAGAAGAGAAGAGAGAGTACTGAAGAACCTGCTAGAAGCTAACGAAAAGCAGATTCTGCTGAGAAGAGCCTGCAGGAAACTCACGAAAAGCAGATTCTGCTGAGAAGAGCCTGCCAGAAACTCACGAAAAGCAGATTCTGCTGAGAAGAGCCTGCAAGAAACTCACGAAAAGCAGATTCTGCTGAGAAGAGCCTGCCAGAAACTCACGAAAAGCAGATTCTGCTGAGAAGAGCCTGCAAGAAACTCACGAAAAGCAGATTCTGCTGAGAAGAGCCTGCAAGAAACTCACGAAAAGCAGATTCTGCTGAGAAGAGCCTGCCAGAAACTCAGCAGATACTTTTTCTTCTTTTTATTCAGTACAATTTAGCCCCTAACTACAATCTCTAGTGGTAACTAGCACACCCGAAGCCCCATCAGTCAGACCTGTAACAATTAAGAAAAGGAAGAGAGAAATTAAGAAAATCTCAATCGGCATCCGTCGGACCTCCGTCTATTGAATCCACCGCGCATACAACTGCGCCATGGAGGTTAGAGATACCTATTCTTTTAAAATAAATGTAGTTTATCAAATACGTCATATTTTATCTGTCGTGTGTGCAGAAAAAAGCAGAGTTGGTTGGTCATAAGATTGTATTCCATTCCAATATTTATAAACCTTGGAGAAATGTGACATAAACATTTAAAAAATTAGTTCAAATGCGAATTCAAAACTTTCTTCGGCTTTAGATTATGGTTTGGTATCTCATTGCGATAACAATGAAACAATGACAGATCCCACCGTCAATGTACAAGTATATCAGTGATAGGAATTTTTCTATTTAAAAATAATTGTTGGACTTTGCTCTGTCGCACACAACGATATATGGAGCGACCAAAGTCCGAATTGTATATTAGGGTTGGCATATATTGGTTAGTGGAAATTCTTGATATACGTCAACATTATCTAGCCAATTATTTACTCTTACTTTGTGCATTACTGAAAATCTTCGCAATATAAGCCGATAGAATTCTACTACAACACATTTGTCCATCTGCTTATATGTCTTTGTAAAGACTTTCATTTACCACGGTCCTGAGCAGCCTACATCGAGTGACTTCTACTCGTATTGGTCCTCACGTACTTTTTCTTCTGTGCCTCTCCAACTAGCGAAGGTTGGCAGTTAACTTCGTAAACTCCTCTCTATCTTTCGCAAGGCGAAATAATTGTGCTGCACTCGCGATTCCAGGTCACTCTTTGATCTTCTTCAAACAAAACTTTCTGCGACCGACGCGTCTTCTACCGGGAACTTTTCACATCAAAATTACTTGTAAGAGCTCGTATCTCTGTTTAACGTGCCCCAGATAAGAGACTTTTCTCATACAAGTAACAATTAATTTAATCTAATTTAATCAAGAAAACAATGCGTTTTTTTTCTTTACCAGTATTTACTAGTATCAATTCAGATTTGAGAAGTTTTTAGTTTACGTTGCCTCAGAGGATCACGCAAGTTATATTACTCAAACTGCCAACATAAAATTAAGTTTCAAGATTTTGCTACACCTCAAATAACCCTTTCCTAATGACACCCTTTATATAAAGACCCATTAAACTGATTTAAATTTTTACAAAGAAAAATAAAATGATATCTTCATATTGGCACCCCTTGAGGCGAGAGAGTGAAATCTGTAATGAAGCCCAACTAATACTGATGAAGTTCTGAAGTCATGGATCACGCCGCTTTCACGTGAACACCAGTCTAATACAATATGCTGAGTTTATTAAGATACTTGTATAGATGTTCATAAATGACTGAAGCAGACGGCAAAGTGCTCTACTAATTATGAGTTCACCTAACACCAAAATTTAATCTCTCTCTCTCTCTCTCTCTCAAGGGTCTCTTGATCCAAATTCGCATAGACTAACTGGAATAAATACTGGACCAAAAAACTAAATTTTATGTTAATAGCACAATATATTTCTATGGCACACTACGTATAGGTGTAGTTCCTTTATTGAAACAAAAACTTAAACCTACACAAAAGTCTTCTGAAAATTGACTCGTGTCACATAATATTCCTCACATAATAATTTATAGTGCCCTTTGTAAATAGGTGTTTACAAATTAATTAATTATTATAACAATTAATTGAGTGACGGCGCGCTGCAAGATTCGGGGGCATCGCTCGTCGTACAAAGGCTAAGCAAGGTCGCTGGTCAATACTCCGCTATCTCCAACAATAACATGTCAGTGTTGGTCACGGACGAAATCTGTGCACTGTTATGCAGTTTCGGATAATAGAGTACTCTTAGCAAATAGATAAATTATTTTATTCTTTATCCTCGCTAATATTGCAAACGGCGAAAGTTTGTACGTATGGATTGATGTTTTTTACTCTTTCATGCAAAAACTGAATGAAATTTGATGAAACTTCTCAATAATATAGCTTACATATTAGAATAAAACATAGGCCTCATTTTATACCGAAATTCCCATGGGAACGTGAACTACGCGGATAAAACGACGTAAAGGCAAGACCTATGCATTAAAGAATATTTCCTAACATATATATATATATATATATATATATATATATATGTTATATTGAAGGGATCAGCAAAATCAAAGGGTTTATTTTAATTCTAATTCCAGTGAATTTCTAAAACAAGTAAGTAATTACATCTCTTTTTCTAATACTTAGGTGTAATTATGGTATTTATTTTTCCGCGTTATTTAAAATTATCCTCAGTTTTTGATTGTATTTTTCAATACTATCACGTGGGTGTAATTATGGTATCAATTTTTGTCTAATACTTGAATGTTGTTAGTTAGTTAGTTTCACTTCTTACGAGTGTACGCTAGTACACGCACACGTTTTTATTGAAGTGTATTCTTGTACTGAGTCCGTCTTGTTCACCATGGAGCTAATGTTCTGCATATTTTAATTATACTGTTTTATTAGCAATGTTTTCCATTTCTCCCTCGCCTCATCAATGTCTTTCGTTAATCTTCTTTCATCCATTCTTTCTGCAGGCTCAAACCATCTAAGCATCCCCTTCTTAATTTTAGTCACTACATCTTCTTTCACACCACACTGTTCTCTATAGAAGTATAATAACGATAATAATAATGCCTCGCCCGCTGGCTTTTCTTCTTTCTAACGCGTTTTCAGATCTCCAAGACAACTGAATGTACCTATTTATAAAAGCGATTGTCAAAGGAGTTTGAGTCAAGGTCGCTGGTCAATGCACCGCTATCTCTAATAATAAAATGTCAACGTTGGTCACGGACAGAAATGTATTGCAGAGTGTTTGCAGGTTCGGAAAGAGATTTTTTGACAGCACAGATATTGACGTGACTACGTCTTATAATTCGATAGAGCCGGCTGCACGCACGAAAAAACATGACAACGTCATGCGTCGTTACCTCGCTTTGAGGCGTTCCATGTAAGCCTTGAAGTGCAAGCGAGAGCGCGCGAGTGACAAAGAAGCACAATCGGCCTTTGCCTTCGGCAGCGTTCGACATGCGTCTATTAAATATAATTATTAAATATATTAATTTTAAATTAAAAATTAATATATTTATAAATTAATATATTTATTATAAATTTATAAAATCAAAATCAATTATTTTATTAATTTAAATTAATATTTATAAAAATATACTTAAATTAAAAATTTTAATAACCAATTGAATGTTACCATTCCATCAGTATTTTCTTCAGACGTTGTCACGTTCAACTATCGTCAGGAAACCGTCTTTACAGACAACCAATTTTTTTAATTAAGTTTAATCATCATCATCATTAACAGTCGATGGACGTCCACTGCTGCACATATGCCTTTTTAGGGTCTTCCAAACACAACGATCCTGAGCCGCCTGTGACCAGCGGCTCCCTGCGACACGTGTTGCACTGCTTGGGGTGGAAGGAAGAGGCTAGTACCAGTCGCTGTGCACCCTGCAGACGGACCGACGAGGTTTTGGCGACCGAAGAATGGCGGTATAACCATACCGAATAGGTTAAACTATAAAATGAGGCCAACCCGCCTGTGATTTGTAATCACTATCGAGCAATTTTTTTGGGAGATAGCCTAATTTTTAACCGACGAAAAAAAGCAGAGGAGGTTCTCAATTCGACACGTATATATTTTTTTTTTTATGTATGACCACGCATAACTTTTTACACAGTTGTCCGATTTTGATAATTCTTTTTTTATTAGAAAGGGCATACTTCCAAGGTGGTCCCATTCTCATCATGTTAGGATCTGATGATGGTATCCTGGGGAAATTTAAGGATCTCTTCAAATTTTGGAGGCACGCTTACAGCGATTTCGGTTTCTGACTCAGTATCGGTATCTTTTTGGCTACAAGTGCCGTATAATATACTATGACAGTATAGTACGAGTATGTTACGTGGCGATAAATCACTAAAAAGTAAGAAATAAAAATTTTTAAATAAAAATAGAACCGACTCAAAACGCACTAAAAAGTAAAAACTAACTGTTAACCGTTAAAAAAATAACTGTTAATAAACGTTTTAAGTCGGTTCTATTTTTTGTTAAAAATTTTTATTATATTACATATTTATTAACGGCTTCATTAATCCAGTCCACAAAATTCATGAGTCCATGTCGTCTGGCTTTGAATGAATACTGAGTTTATCTTTCTCCGAACCCAGGAATATGTGATCGAAAGCCACATGGGATATCCACTGGGCCAACGAGACAGTTACCTTACAATCGAACTACTCCAATATTTACGGTTGCATCTTCTTTCATCACAATATTGCATGGTAGCGATGTAAAAATAGTAATACAAACAATTTGCAGTCAACAAAATATAATTAATCATTTGTATTTGTACTCTTAACAAGATCACGCTCGATAAATAAATAATGTAACAACAAACAAATTATTACGTACGGCAAAGTACTATTACATTCATATAAAATGTTAGGGTATCCATACGACCAAATGTTTTTGGTATAATCTCAATTTGGTTCAGACAAAAGAAGGTGAATAGAAAGGGAAGGGAAGGGAGAATAACAGGAACAGAGGAGGTGAGTGTTGACGCGCTTCACTAAAGGTACCCTTAAACCTACACCCGTGTCACAAGTCTCGGGCTCTGTTCGGAGTTTTGTCTCAGCCACGCGATGGACCCGGCGTCCGCACGATGAATCTATCCAATCCTAAAATATTTGTCTCATTATTTATAATTTATTAAGGATTCAGAATGAATTTTTTGTTTTCAACAAAATTAATGAGAATTTATGGCATTGTTTCCATTGTATCCGTCTTCCAATAACCATTTTGGTCCATATTTATCTTAGATATCAGGTGGTGGAAAACTGAACAGATATTGTTTGCAGTGGGTACACACACACTGATCCGAACGCAAACACAGAAGATAGCCTGCCTTCGTTCTATATAACATGGTATCAAACACATTACCTCATTCCTACTACCGATTTTAAGAATGCCAGTGGTTTATATAATCCAAAGGATTTACCACATGGACGTTCGGTACAAAATTTTGGAATTTTTGAAAATTTTTAAAAGTTAAAATTAAAAAATGGGTGTGTCAAAGACCGACGTCGAAGCACGGGCAGTTAGGGACGAGATTCCTCATGACCACTTGTACAAGGTTACGGGGCTGTCTGCTACGAATTTGGAGAAGTTAGCTCAAGGTAAGAACTTTGCCTTTTTTTTGAAATCGCAGGGATGTTTTTCTTGTTGTCACCACGGTTTCACCTGTGGTTGCCGTGCGTTTTGGAACATTGGAATATTAAGTAGGTTATGTTTTAAACCAGGAAACAATCTACGTCAATTGCAAATTGCAGCCGAAACTGGTCTATAGCTGGTCTGGTCTTAACAAACATTAACACACATATTTATATTAAGTGTAATTTTTCATGCACTTTTCTGACGCAATCGTACCTATTATTTTGTAATCTACTTAGAAAGAAAGAAAATTTTAGGATGTTTAAAAATTTTCGAAAGTTAAAATTTAAAAACAATGGTTGTGTCAAAGACCGACGTCGAAGCACGGGCAGTTAGGGACGAGATTCCTCATGACCACTTGTACAAGGTTACGGGGCTGTCTGCAACAAATTTGGAGAAGTTAGCTCAAGGTAAGAACTTTGCCTTTTTTTGTGCGTATTGGAACATTGGAATATTAAATAGGTTATGTTTTAAACTAGGGAACAATCTACGTCAATTGCAAATTGAAGCCGAAATTGGTCTATACCTGGTCTGGTCTTAACAAACATTAACACACATATTTATATTAAGTGTAATTTTTCATGCACTTTTCTGACGCAATGGTACCTATTATTGTGTAATCTACTTAGAAAGAAAGAAAATTTTAGGATTTTTAATAATTTTCGAAAGTTAAAATTTAAAAACAATGGTTGTGTCAAAGACCGACGTCGAAGCACGGGCAGTTAGGGACGAGATTCCTCATGACCACTTGTACAAGGTTACGGGGCTGTCTGCAACAAATTTGGAGAAGTTAGCTTAAGGTAAGAACTTTGCCCTTTTTTTGAAATCGCAGGGCTGTTTTTCTTGTTGTCGCCACGGTTTCACCCGTAGTTGGCGTTCGTGTGGGAACATTGGAATATTAAGTAGCCTATGTTTTAAACCAGGGAACAATCTACGTCAATTGCAAATTGCAGCCGAAACTGGTCTATAGCTGGTCTGGTCTTAACAAACATTAACTAACACACATATTTGTATTAAGTGTAATTTTTCATGCACTTCTGTCGCAATCGTACCTATTATTTTGTAATCTACTTAGAGAAGAAGAAAATTATTGTATTTATATCATATTTGTAGATCATATCATTCTAGCATCTTTAAAATCAGTTTAGCAAAGTTTCTCATAGTTGTTGTTCCCGAGGGTATTGATTGAACTGAACTGATTGGGAACTGATTTCGGCATTCTCCTATGTGTTAATCCAGGTTGTGAGATAACTCCGTTCCAAATTTATTTTTGACGGCCGAGTGGCGCAGTGGGTTGTAACCTTGATTCTGCGTCCTAGGCTGTGGGTTTGATTCCCACGTCTGGAAAAATATTTGTGTGATAGATTATTGATTTTTTCCAGTGTCTGGGTGTTTATCTACATATTATAAGTATTTATGTATATATATATATATATATATATATATATATATATATATATATATATATATGGCCTCAGCTTGTATGCGTTGCGTGTAATTGTCATATAATATTTATTATTATTTATTTATATTATCAAAATCGCTCCAGTCGTTAAAAATTAAAGATCGAGAAAAAGTATCGTCGATCGTTTAGTCAAGAAAAAGTAACAAACTCACACACTAACAAACTTTCGCCTTTATATTGGTACTATGATCATTTCATCCGTTTCCGAAATATCAGGTTTTGGTTTTCTTTACAAAATTGATCACGGATGACATTGGAGGTAAGTATTTCACCTTCAACTGAAATGCATCTAAAATATTATTATTAGGCTGCCTTACAGTTATTAATAAACTCTGCACCTTGAGCTGATTTCTCCAAATTCATTATAAACTAAGCGGCCATTTTGTTTACCGGGAAGCTGATCACGGGAGAATGGGACAAAGTACCTACCTATGTGACAGTATAACAAATTATTGTAATTTCTTTTATAATAAAGATTTATAGTTTTGACGGCCTCAGTTTCGCAGTGGTATGCGTCGTAGATTTAAAAAGACAGAGGCCCTGGGTTCGATTCCCGGCGAGGCCGATTGAGATGATAGTAGTCGGGACCCGACTTAAAGTGCCCTCCGTGGCATGGCAGTGTAACACGACCAAGTTCCCGACTCCGCACTTGGAATGTACTGAAATTTTCATACAAGAATGAAAAACTCAAAATTATTCCATGACCCGACCCAGGATTCGAACCTAGATCAACAAGGTAGTCTCTCTGTACTAATTTAATTTGATGAAAGATATCAATGTATTTGTGTACTCAGCGCCAGTCAGTTTGCTCTTCCGACATCTACAACAAATATCATTCAATCAATTTGCACAACTAAACCTTCCTCATGAATCACTTCGTGTATTGATGTGTATCATGTCTCGTATGAATGGTTTATGATTTTATCGCTTTCAGACAAACAGGCAGACAGATGTTCCTTTGTTTTATATTCACGATATCTGGTGATAAACATAAAGATTACCCTTAAGCCTACATCCGTGACGCAAGTCTCGGGCTTTGATCGTTGTTTTTCTCTCTGCAACATGATGGACCCGAAATCCGCACGGTGAATCCATGGAATGCTAAGATATTAGTCTCATTTGAAACCTTTTGTATGGAAATGAGGCTGGCCTACTTTAAGGGATCTTTTCTAGAAATTACCTAATATGTGTTTAATGGTAAGAAGTCCCACATAACCCACTCTCAAAAGGATTAGTATTACGATAAGGCAGTAGATCTTTTCCACACAGACACAGCTCCTCCCTGGTTATTAATGCCACCAAACAGCTTTCTTTAGTTTAATCTAGGTCATTGGGCATGGATGGCAGAGTAATTACAGCGACACCTAGGTCTCAATTCGATTCAATTTCATGGACGCAGGGTATGACTATGTAGGGCATGCTCTTTGCATACCCTACGAAGTGATCTTCCATTTACTATAAATGGGCAAACTGCATAGTCTACTTTAAAATACCTTCAGACGTATGGTTATTTAGTAAATTCAAAGTTCCAAGCCGTGCATCAAACGTTTCCAATAATAACGTTATCGAACGTTCAAAACAAAATACGTCTCAAGCCAGTCTGGTTTTATCCGCAAAGCTGGATTCCAGCCAAGTGCCAAGTAACGGCGCGGTCCTCGCCGTGGGTAATGTCACTGCGGAGTTTATGGGTCGTAACGCAACGTATTTGTGGAACATCACCTTGGGAAGATCGAGATGCTCCTGAACACTTGAACCACTATTATCGCAATTTTTTGTACGCCGGTTTTTGACGTCCTTCGTGATGCATTTATAAGACGCAGATCCTGGGTTCGATTCCTGGATGGGCCGATTGAGATTTTTCTTAACAGTTGCAGCGGCTGGTAGGAGTTACTACCCTAGCGACAAAGACGTACTGCCAAGCGATATTATGTAGAAACTGAAAGGGGTGTGCATTTTATCCTACTCTTAAGAAGTTAGCCCGCTTCCATCTTAGATTACGTCAACACTAACCATCGAGTGTGATTGTAGTCAAAAGCTAATTTGTATTGAATAATAAAAAAAATTTAACAAAAAATTGAACCGACTCAAAACGCACTAAAAAGTAAGAAATAACTGTGTCATTACTTGCTTTAATTTATCATATCTTAAACCAACTAATGACGCAGTTATTTCATACATTTTAGTGCGTTTTGAGTCGGTTCTATTTTTTTTTTTAAATTTTTATTTCTTACTTTTTAGTGATTTATCGACACGTAACATACTCGTACTATACTCTCATAGTTGATATATTATACGGCACTAGTAGCCAAAAAGCTACCGATATTTACACAAAAACCGAAATCGCTGCAAGTGTGCCTATAACATTTGAAGATTTTCTTCAATTTTCCCAGGATATCATCATCAGATCCTAACATGATTATCTACATGACAAATAGAATATGACAAAAAGAATTATCAAAATCGGACAACTCTGTAAACAGTTATGCGTGGTCATACATAAAAAAACAATATACATATACGTGTCGAATTGAGAACCTCCTCCGTTTTTTTTCGTTGGTTAAAAAATAACTATCAGGTGTTTTTGCCAAAATAGTATATACCTTCTATCCGAAACTTACTCGGAAAAAGTTCAGTGCTATAATATTCTTTTAAGAAATTGTCTATTATAGTTGGAAAGTTGGTGATGTTATCCTGTAAAAGCACTTTAAGCTATCGGTCCTTGTAATACCGATTACTATTGACATTGACACCTGACAGTGATGTTTACAGAGTCTAACATTGACCCTAACCCGCGAATCTGCGTTGGCTCAGCATGATGGCTGTTCCACCCATATCAAAAATAGTGTCATATTTTGATGTCAAAATTTTTTTTCAGAACCTGGGGCTGATTTCGAGACAGCTATCGCAGCGACGGGCTACGGCTGGTTCAACATAGCCCTGATGCTATGCACCCTGCCCGCCTTCTGGAGTGCGGTGTCCGTAACCAGCGCGCCTTCCTTCATCTTCACGCAAGCGCAATGCGACCTGGAACTGCGCCTGCTGGATATGGGGACCATCAATGCCATGACTTATATGGGTAATCCATTGAACTTTGACAACATGTCTAACTTAATCAGTATTATCTTGGTTTACAGCTGAAAGATTTGATTTGATTGATTTTGATTTTCCCTATACAGGATTAACTTCCTAGAAAGCTCAGGATCACTCGATATGGAGCTATGCTACGACTCTGGCCTCATAAACGAATCGGAAATAACGAGCTCCGCTGTAGAACTAAAGTAATTGACATAGCTCAACGAATCGCAAAGCTTCGTTAGGACACGTAGTTGGAAAAGATATCAGGGTTTATAATTCTAGAATAGCGACTCGCATTGGAAAATGTAGTGTAGTGTTGGGTCCCTTACTAAATGAACAGGATCACTCGATATGGAGCTATGCTACGACTATGGCTTCATAACCGAATTGGGAATGACGAGCTCCGCTGTAGAACTAAAGTAATTGACATAGCTCAACGAATCGTAAAGCTTCGTTTGGACACGTAGATCGTAAAGACACCAGGATTTAAAATTCTAGAATAGCGACTCGCATTGGAAAATGTAGTGTAGTGTTTGGTCCCTTACTAAATGACCAGACAAGATCAAACGGGTTGTAGGGAGCTGCTGGATGCAAGCTGCTGAATAATTATTCTATTATCTCATATATTATTATTCTCAAATGCAAAACTACTTTTTAACCGACGAAAAAAACGAAGGAGGTTCTCAATTAGACACGTATTTTTTTTTATGTATGACCACGATAAGCTTTTTACAGAGTTGTCCGATTTTGATAATTCTTTGTTTATTAGGAAGAGCACACTTCCAATATGGTCTTATAGTCATCATGTCAGGATCTGATGATGATATCCTTGGAAAATTGAATTAAGTTTTGAGTCGGTTCTATTTTTGTTAAAAAAAAATTATAATGAAAGACGGTATGATAAGAGTGTATAAGTAGTAAAGATGAATCAGCACTCGCACACAAAGCTGGACTTTACAAACCGTACGACCTTACGTAAATAAATGGACGATAGTAAAATGATAATTTCAAGATAGTTTGAGATACTTATTACAGCATTATTACGCCGTAAAAATACAAATATTTAATTTGTGCACGTGTGTGTAAAAGGTTTACTTTGTTAATTCTGAAATGTGCTAACAAACAGACACAGCCGAGAGTCATTGTTTTGTACTTGACTTGACTTACTCGTTCTGTTTGTTACAAAGTATGCGGCTAATTAAGAAATATTATGACATAGTCATAATTAAATGCAAGTCGATAATGATTAAATGATTCAAGAAAATAAATATAAGTAGGTGTTCAGCTTCATCATTAGTTGCCTATTAATGACTTACTGACTGACTTACAAGGCCAAGACTCCCAACTTGTAGATAGGTAGAGAGATAGAGAGTAGATTACGCTGCTTTAATGCAGAATTATTCATTAACGAGCACTATCAGATGATATTGATAGTGTCTGAGGCCAACGACTTAAAGTTCTCCCCGAGACACAGGGGTTGGCACCACTATCTTCACGAATCCATTCTTTGAATCTACAAATAATTTCTTCCAAGAAAGAAAAACTTACAACTGTGCCAAAACTTGACCTAGGATTCGAACCCAGGACCTTGTGATTGAAGCCATATAACCTAACCACTAGACCAAAGAAGCAATCATCAAGTAGACATGAAAACTCTTAATTTTACTTAATTTTAAATGTAGACGCCAAGAAAAATTTAGTAATTTGTCACGTCTAATAAGCGCTCATACAGAGTCATCATTTTTCAGGAATGATATCGTCAGCTATGATTTGGGGTTTTCTGTCGGACACCCTCGGGCGGAGGTGCATCCTTGTGTGGGGTTTCTTCTGCTCCGGGCTGGTGGAAGTGGCAGCTGCCTTCAGCCAGAACTACACCATGCTGCTTATCACGCGTTTCTGCAGTGGATTCCTGTAAGTTATCAATGAAAGGCAGTATGCCTGTATACTTATATAAGAGTTGATTAATCATCATAATTAATATAAGATCATCATAATTACAAGTCGATGGACGTCCACTGTTGTGCACTAGCCTCTTGTATCTAAGGATTCCACACAAGGTCTTCGTCCGCCTGAATACATTAAAATTATAAACCTATTTTTAGTAGTCAAAAGCACAGGCCTCCTCCCCTACAAGGGAAAGGACATAAAGGGGGAAAAACTTACACCCACCAATGTGCCACAATGCAAATAGACGTAACGTGATTGTGGTCATCATGTTACTGTGTAAACATCACTATCAGACTGTGATGACCGTGACATAACACCTTCACCGTGATATAACATCACCAAATTGCTGTTAAGATTTTTTCAGAAGTAACAATAATCAAATACACAACAATTCTTACCATAAATTCCTTAATGACCGCATCTGTAACACTGTATTAATTATTCCTTCAAAAGTATAGAATTAATTGTTTTTTAGATTTAACGGCCCATTCGCTGTTCTGATCTCCTACCTAGCAGAAATGCACCGCACGGATCTTCGTGCAAGAGTTCTGCTACTCACAGGCCTGTTCTTTACCATCGCCAATACCACGCTGCCTCTCCTCGCATGGGCCATCATCACTAAGGATCTCGACTTTAACTTTTTTAATGATAGTGTAGGTAAGTTACACATGATCAAGATGTACCTATATACTTACATACACCTCATTCCTATAGGGGTAAGCAAAGACCACGTTCTTCCACCTACAACGATCCTTGCATATGTATCCATGTAGTGTACTTTAATAATCTTATGGCTTTATCATGCCTGATAAAAAGACCGAGCCTGAAGAAATGGTCTATTCCATATTTCCTAGAAGATGTTTCAATAATACATGGCTGGAGTAAATTACAGCACGTAGCCATATTGCGATCTTCTTAACTAGTATAGGCATTCCACCTTTGCTGATCGAAATAAAAACGCAGAAGAAAAACGTTTGGTGTGGATCACTATTATGTCAACTTGTCCTCGATCACAGTTCTTACAGTTCTATTGTAAAAATGAAATATACGTAATATCCTTCAGAGAAATATTTAAATTTTTTAATTAAAATTTAATTGGCAGACGCCGAGGCAGAAGCTATTGTACTGTCAAAGGGCACATAAACATCCTATTCTACCTAATTCACGTAGTCCAACTGGGACAAAAATCTTACACCGGAATTGGAACTAATAATCTAGTCGAAAAACTAGGGCTAGCAGATTTTATTATACTGCGCGACAAGCTTTTACCGAGTTGGTTAGTTAATTAATATTAAGATTTTTTGTTCTTTTTACAGTTATCCACAGTTGGAACTTATTCCTCCTGGCTGCGGCAATGGTTCCCCTTATTACGGGCGTGGTTTTCCTCTTCCTGCCAGAGAGCCCCAAGTTCCTGATGTCTCGGGGGCGCAACGAGGAAGCCCTGATGGGGTTCCGCTGGATTTACGCCTTGAATACTGGCAACCCACCGGAAACCTATCCAGTAAGACTTTGATCTTTCAATTTCCAGTATCGTTGACATAATCTATTCATGTCACTTCGCCCGCCAAACCGAAGCAGCGTAGTACAACTAAGCGCCAAAGGCTATAGAAAAGAGAGGCATAAGCCCAGCGGACTCTCAATAATAATTTGATATTGTTGATGTTGACTGCCTCGTTGGTCTAGCAGTTAACCTGGGTCAGGTCACGGACGGGGTAGAAGAAGGCATCACTATGCCCAGCATAGGTGACGTCGTACCAAGATGGACGTATAGAGAAATATGCACGAAAGCGTCAAGACGTCAGAGTAGCTTGCGAACGCGATCCTGTGGCGATCTTCCGAATGACGCAGTCGGGTCCGCTGAGTTTTAGTGGGTATTCCGGATCTCTGGTGAGTCCCACATACCCTTCCTGCGCAGAAGGGATGCGTAAACGCATTTTCCAGCATTAAGGGTCGGATCACGGAATAATTCGGAGTTTTTATTTTTCGATGAAAATTTCAGCACATTCCAAGTCCGGAGTCGGGAAGTTAGTATTACATCCCCGTGCCTCAGAGAGCACGTTATGCCGTCGGTCCCGGCCACTATAATCAGTATCTAATAGTGATCGTTAATAAATAAAATATTATTACCCTAAGCGCGCCAAACTGCATTGGAGCAGCGTGGTGGGTGAACGCTCCATATTACCTCTCCTATAAGGAGGGAGGCCTGGCGTGCTTCGTAGGCTGATAATGATGATGATGATTGTTGATAATGACGATAGAATATTGACCAATGCGTCCATAATTGGGTACATTACATTATGTGTACCTACATAATCATAGTAATCACATCAGAATATTCGTGGCAGATAACAAAACTAGAAGAAGAAAAGACGAAGAAGCGCGGCCGCGGTGCAGAAGCCCTGCGAGGAGGATTCTCACAGCTGGCGCCTCTGTTCAAGCCGCCCCACATCGCGTGGCTGGTGCTCATATGTGTCACTCATATGGGGTGCATGTTTGGGTGAGTGTTCTTCATCATTAAAAACCTAGTTTCACGGCCAGGCTTACCTCCTTACAGAAAAGAGAATATGGGCCCCAAATTCACTACGCATCAAAGCGGGTTGATAGGCTAATAATGTTTTAGAACGGTATCTACTAAATGTTTGTTTGTGTGAAATCAACAACTGCCTAACTCCGGCACGACCATCTCCTACTTCAGGGCCGTTACATCAAGCTAATAATGATAACAACAATAAGCTAAGAAACACTAAAAATCCTTTGCTTCATTCAAAAAGGTACATCTGTCTTGCCAGATCAAACACCATCCGCCTGTGGTACCCTCAGCTCGCAGC
Source organism: Mycalesis mineus (assembly GCA_034621355.1). Lineage (NCBI taxonomy): Eukaryota > Metazoa > Arthropoda > Insecta > Lepidoptera > Nymphalidae > Mycalesis > Mycalesis mineus. The sequence continues at coordinate 2,108,526 of CM067890.1, read as the reverse complement.
CATGATAGGGTCAGAAGGCAACGAGACGCTGTGCTCAGCGATCGCGCCTGGCCCCGTGGTTGAGGAGATAGACTGCACGCCGATACAGACAGACATGCTGACGTATCTGCAAAGCGCGATAGTGGGCGCTGGCTCCGTGCTGACCTACGGGATTGGGGGGGCTTTGATTAATAAGTAAGTACCCTAATGTTTAATCAATGTTTAGCAATTTATATTCATATTTATTAAGCCCTTCCATAAGCAACATGAGTTTTTAACGATATTTTGTTGTTGTATTTAGCCATTTTGTTTAAAAGAAAGTCTAATTCATTTCTTATTTTGTAGTTTTTGAGTTTGTATCCTTTTTACCTACATTTTTCCAACACTATTTCAGTTTTGTAAGAACTTAAAAGCCTGCGAAATCAGGACTTTTCAGCTCAGAGACTGCCTGGAAAATTCTGAATTACTCCAATGAAAGACTAATGGACCAGTTGGTCTAGGTATTTGGTTAATAAAAATATTTCCCAGATGCGGCAAGAGGTGGGTAGCGGGCGTGTGCGGCGTGCTGAGCGCGGCTTTCATCGTGGTGCTGCCGTTCACTGGCAGCCAGGCGCTGGTGCTCGTCGCCATGTTCACCAGCGGCATGGCGCTCACTTCACTGTGCGGCGCCACACTGTCCAGCATTGCTGTCGATCTGTTCCCCACTTCACTCAGGTTAGCAGAGTATATTACAGTCTATTATATCCCAGCTACATCAATAATATTTTTTATTGGTCAGTCAATGATCACAATTAAAAATTGTAGCCATTTACTGGAACTGACTTATTGATCTAGTAACTGACCTATTCATCGGTTGATCAATAATTAAAATGTTGAAAATACACTTAAGTGCTTATCATGTAATTGTCTAACTAAAAAGCTGTCCACAAAGTTCCTTTAAGGAATTAGTAGTTTGCATTGCATTTCATTGTCATGCAATTGTTTTTAACGTTTCCGTTTGCACAGGGTGATGGCGATGGCCACGTTCCTCATGACCGGGCGCGTGGGCACCATCCTGGGGACGGTGATATTCCCCGCGCTCATGCAATTCGGCTGCCTGCCGCCCTTCATGACAATCGCTGTAGTTTTAATGTGTAAGTTAAGCTCTTAGTTTATTCTATAATAGCAGTCGCTCGCGACTTCATCTACGTAGAACACGCTTAAGTACCCTTATAATTCTAAGCATAACTTCATATAAAATTTCCCCTCCTATTTATCCCTCCCCCGTTCAGCTTAAAAATCAACTATTGTTACTCCCTTTAGAGTAAAGTTTTTACAAACTCTAAATTGCGTAGGTATTTAGGTATGTAAATCTAATCAAAAGCCTAAAGAATAAATTTCATGCTGCTATCTTCATAAAATGACTTATTTCCATACGTACTTAACATCCCTTATATCCATTCTTCTTTCGCTTTAAACTACATATTCTATGTCAGATTCTCAGGCCCAGCCGGGACTCGAACCCAGAGCGTCCGACATATTATAAATACAATACTATAGCTACGCCACGGAGACCACCAAACCTTTTAAATCTCGTCTAATGGAGGGACTAACTGTTTTAGATTACCTATACAAATTGGCGATAAAAACTTGATCTTTGTTGAGTAATGTGGGATGTAGGTGTTAAAACAAAACAAAGTTGGTCTCAAAGTCCTTAATCGTCGTTCAGACCAGTATTCATGGACGAAACTTTTTTAGAGAAATACAAAACGCGCCCTCTAGTAATATACCAAGGAACTTGATTTAATTACAGTGTACGGATAAAAAACATGCAGTAGTAGTTTTCAAGCTCTCTACGTGGTACAGTCATTTATTGATAGATGGCGCTTATTTTTAGTACACGTGGGTATTTCTTGTTTTAATAATTTGTTTATTATTTTTATTATCTTTTTTGTTTTCAGTATGCGGGCTGGCCTGCTTCTTTTTACCAAATACTACACTAAAAAAGTTGGAGTAAATCTATCTTTGATCATTTTATGTGAAACCAGTTATGATCAGGATTTTGTGTTAAAGAGATCATCTAAGGAAACTACCGCCATTCTTATACCTATATCTGCCACCCGACAGTATTGTTTAGACCTGAAGTATAAGGTTGTCGGTGGCATCACAGGCTCATGAGGCTTAACACCAGTCTCAGATAGACGATGGCAAGTGCGAGTTTTTCACCGAGCGACTGCGTAAAAACGTAACCACTCGATTATATTGAAAAAAGCGTTCACTCTCGCTATAACTAGATGGCGCTGCTTCAATACATAAATTTGCGTTACGTTTTTACGCAGTCGATCGGAACAAACTCACATTAGACACACAGGAGGCCATCTTCTTTCCAAATATATTTTTGCTGTGAACTTATTTGACTATGTCTAAATCTCCTAGTAATATGTGACATCTTGTTTTTTACTTTTAATAAATAAAGGAATAAAAGGAAACAAGTGGATTAAAAATATTCTTTTTTGTTTATTATAATTTATCATACCCTAATCTCATTCATCTCAGTCAGACTCATAACTTAATAAATCGGCGAATCATGGTTGCTATTTACAATATTATGTATACTGTGAGACATATTTTAATATCGTAATAAATATAATTTTGGCTTATGAGAGAATTCAGCCGTGGCTAGTTACCACTCTGTCAGTAAGTACTATACCAACATATACTTTTAATACAAAAATAATTTAATCACATTGAAGTCGCCATTTTTTTTATACATTAGAAGTTAGCCCATTACTGCTATCACACCTGATGGTAAGTGATGATGCAGTCTAAGATGGAAGCGGGCTAACTTGTTAGGAGTAGGATGAAATCCACACCCCTTTCGGTTTCTATACATCTTACTGGAACGCTATATCGCTTGGCGGTACGTGTTTGTCAGTTGGGTGGTAACTACCCGCGGCCAAAGCCTCCCACCAACCAAAACCTATATACGGATATTATTATTTTTTTACATTATTAAAATATGTCACATTTAGTAATATTTAAGGCGCTAAGTCAGTCTATGTTATGACTAAACAGCGATTTGCGTTACTTTAAATAAATTATGCAACTCTGTGTTACTTAGTTTAATAATTAACATCTGTGACGGATTATGCTGAGTTAGGCACATGTGCACATAAAGCTCACAGATTACACCTTTATTTTGTAAAAAAATCCAATTATGTAAAGTTTAGCGATTCACTAACTCGGTCGCCTTCAGAGAATGAAAGCCATTGAACGTTTGACATTTAATGGTTTTCATAGAGATAATATATTATTTTTTTCTCAGTTTACAGAGTGTTTCGAAATAAAACTATTTTATGAAATTAAACATTTGATTTTAAAATTTTAGGATTCGTTTTATTTCTTAAGTGAAATTATATTTTTACGTAATTGGATTTTTTTATTTCTAACACACAATGCCATTTGATTTTAATAAACTTTCACAATCGTGAAACTCGCTTTACCTTCCTCAGAACGCCTTTTTAGAAATCCCATTTACAAATATTCATTGCAAGAACAGAAATTCAGGATAAACATTATATAATTTAATTAAATATTTTCAATATGAAAATGATTTGATGAAACAAAATTAAAATAATTGATTATTTGAAAATTATAATTACAATGTATATTTCTGATTTATACAATAAACTCAAAGACTGGCCTTAGTTCACCAAATCGCCCAAAAGACAAAGCAAGATTGATTTAAAGACTAGATTGTATTATCTTATTGTCAACTCCCCCTACTTTGTCGAAGCTATACACTCTTAAATTCGAGCTTTAATAATAAAAACATAATTTGTATAATATGATAATTATTAATGTATATAACTTACTCGTATAGTTCAGTGAAATTGACTGATATACCCTATTTTGGATTACATTATTTGAATACAACGCAAGGCACAATGTTTATAACGTGTTTCTTACAGGGTGACCGGGCTTTAATTAATAATTACATTTATTTTGCAATGAAATTCACATGAGTGAAATTCATTTTTTGGAATGAACTTCACTTATGTAAATTGAAAAAATAAAATACACTTATGATTTCAGGTAAATAAATGAAATGTTATTGAATTCTAAATAAATGACACACATACAATAATTTTACAAATAAGAATAAAAATATCATCTATCAATTACTAAGAAATACAATTCTCGATCTTTCTCTTTGATTGTTTTCTTTCTTTTTTTTTGACCTACATATCTCCGGGCACCCCATACACTACGATACTATCATATTATCTTTAACTCGATTGCACTATTTTTCATACGCATCCAACTAATTGCAGATCTTTAAAACACCCACTAGGTAATCTATCTACGTCTCCCGGTGCTGTTCTCATCGAATTTGAGATTTAGATAACCACCATTAAATGAAAAATCGGTTAAAATGCTTTTCGCACAGCCTTAAACGCGTCAATGAACCCACTCGCTACGACTTACTTGCGTCAATATGTTTGTTGTACTATTTTCTATTTGGCTCAATGAAGTTTTAGTCTAACTATGAGATTTATTCAAAAAATTTATATTTTAAAAATAAATAAACAAGATCAATGGACAGATTTGAATGCGAATTTTTGTTTTATCAACTTTAAATTTAAAAATATTTCTTAATTTTGTTTTAGTAATACATAATTGGAATATTGTTTTTAGATTACTTCAAAAAATTCTGTCGATTAGAAAATAGTGCACCAAAACATTATTTGTACAAAAAAATAAATTTTAACTTAGTCTTAAATATTTTACATGCTAAGGTAAGGCATATTTTATAATTATAAATTAATTAATTACAAATATCTATAGTACATATAATATAAACTTTTATATACACAGTCTCGCGTAACTTAAAGCCGAGTTCTATACATATTTTTTACATTTAAAATTGTACAATTTAATTGTAATGGTACATCTGGGACGACTAATTTACACGCCTACTCCATTCAAACAAAACTATTTGAACAAAAAAGATAATTTACATTGTGTTTTATGTCACACGAAATTTTAAATTCAAATTTTATGTAAAATTCAAAATTTAATTTTCAATAAGTATGCTTACAAAAAATTTACATTGAAATGTTGTAAGAAAATTGGACGTTTCAAAGTAAATCTTTTATAAACAAAAAATAATAATCCGTAAAAAATTATGATCAGAGAACCACTACTCCGCGTCAAAATTGGCTATTCCAATCTTAGCGAGCAAGTCTAAAACTAAACCAATTTTGATTAAGTTTTTTGATTGTCAAAGATTCGTTTTTAGCTTTGTCGAACCTTATTTCAATTCTCCGAACACAATAGTTAAGTTCCCGGATATAAAGACAAGATTTAATATACATATAAATAAATATTCAATTTATAATATTTACATCAACAATTATTTTTTATTTAAAATAAATATAACCGATTATACAGGTTTGGTCTAATAATTTGATAACAGTTAGTCATTATTTATTACATTTAAATGTCGTCACTGTGGATTTTGGCGCATTTAAAAATGTGTATTTCACTATTTTGAATTTAAAATGTAAGTGAAACATTGAAATTCAAAATTGTGAACTTGAATTCATAAGTTCACATTTAATTTATTTTTGTAGTTTGATTTAATTCCAAAAATATATGCGATTGTTATATAACATTCTGAACAGTTTTTGAGATAAGTTTTATGAGAAAGCAATATGCAAGAACCACAGAAATGACACTCAAATCATTTACGAGATTATTTTAAAACAAAGAGAATAAACAATAGAACCACTACAACAATTGTGGTTATACAGTCCACGTGATAGCCAGTGGTATACGTGACTTGAAAAATGTTCACAAAATGCCAACGATTTAGTTCTCCAAAGGATAGTTCATAGTAAAAATAATGCTGATCGATTTTCAAGTTTAGTTTTCAACGGAAAAATCTCCTCTGAATTAATATTTAATTTAATGTTAGATTTTGCCAATATTTTTGTTATGTAGTAATAACTCTATAGTTGATATTGTACTAAGAAGTTCTAATATATATAAATGGTTTTTTTTTAAAACCGCAATACAGACTATCCTTTGTAGAACTTATCTGTCACTTAAAAAAAAATAGTCCACCAAAACAAATCGAGGTCCATTAACCATTAAAAAAATTCACTTTGGTCCGTTTCCATTTCATCATATCACAAACCCGTTTTATTTAGTCTTAGCGTCAGCTCGGGGGCGCTAGTAGAACTTCGAGCCAACAGGGACAGGCTGTGACGTCACGCCTCGAGTATTTAGGGCCCCAGCCTTTCGCGAACGATATCCTCACCGACCGGGGATCGACGGGCCCCACGTGGGGTAGAGACACCGCCGGCGGGGGTGAGGAAGGATCGAAGATGCACAGACAGTGGCCTGGCGCAACCCTCCACACCAGGAGAGCCTTTGCTGCAGCAGCGTCCAGCGCCGGGGAGCTGACGAACACTGGTTCTTGACTTCTGTTGTATAGCCAGACGCCGTCGGATTCTAGGGACAGGGTGACACCTAGGCCGATCTTCGCTCGTGTTTTCCGCACCTAGAATGATGGAAATAAAAACTGTTAATGATAATAATTAATCTATATTAATAATTTCTTTAAGGGGTACAGTAGACTCGATTGAAACCTTGGATAAATAAACATGAAAAAATATTGATTTCGAGTCGACAACATATATCCGTAAAATTCGGATTAAGAAGAATTTCGTTACCTTATAATGACACTGACAAATAAACCGTAGTTGCTATCCAAACAAACTGCAGTCGCCATCTTAGATACGCCTCGCCAACCAAACATCATGTGTCAAACGAAACGTCTTGCCGGAAACATTGAGGGAATCTAGTGTTGTCCGAAGCAGACAAAGACAGAGCAATAGGTAGGAAAATTTGTATTAAGGTCTGTGATAGAAAAATAGAAGGGCAAGCGGTATTCACGCGGACGAAGTCGCGGGCGACTGCTAGTAAATAAATATTTTTAACTTTACGTACCTACATGACATTTTTAAGTAATTCCTAAGTAGCAAATGGGATCTACGCAGGTGACATATTATTAGGAGCAGCCAGCACGTATACTACACATAAAAGGCCCCAAGTATACACTCGTATGTGAGTAGGTATAAACCAGTCTATTAGTAAATTATTAGCGTATAGCTCGCGTAGGTATGTGGGCACGTATCTAAAGTTATCGTACGGGGTTATCTGTATGCCGATTGCCGCTCGCCGCTAAATCAATTTACATACTCGCAGATGCAACAACGTTCCGTTCTGCTCAAACCAACGCTGATTTATTTCGGCCTGTTCTCTTCATTTTACACAATAATATCCCGAGAAAGACTTTCCTGAATCCACACAAAATAACAGCACGAGAAACCGTTTTAACTCTACAGGAACTGCAATTAGAAACCATTCGTCACCCTCCATATTCGCTAGACCTTGCTCCAACGGACTACCATTTTTTTCGTGATTTGGACAATTTTCTACGTGATAAAAAGTTTTCTACTCAGGAGGCAGTGCAAAATGCTTTCACACAGTTTGTCGAAACTAGATCACCAGAGTTCTATCGCAAAGGCATAAATGAGCTTCCTATTAGATGGCAGCAATGTATAGTTAATAATGGTAATTAGTTTGATTAAATAAATATGTTAAATTTAAAATTTTAAAAAATGTATTTGAGAATACTTTCCTATGATAAGAAACCTATGATTGAGATTTGAAAGCTTATTGCGTATGGTTTCATCATATTAGGTATTAATGCCACAGAAAAAAGTAACTCTTTGGATTAAGATTTTTAAAATGCTTCATGTTACAAAAGACGGTACGGTGAGAGCAATCCAGCAATTGCCTGGAAAATGCCTATTCACTCTTGATTTGAAGATACCCACATTTACCCAAGAAAACATGCGCTAAAGTAAAAGGTCATTCCACATCTTCGCAGTACGAATCAGGAACCAGGAACAAAACAGCCGTATCAACAGCGTAATAAATTATTGCCTATTAACTCTTGACTCAAAGATACCCACGATGTAGGTGGTAGGGAAGGCAGACGACAATAGTACATTCCATATCTTCACATAAACAGGAACGAGTTGAACCATTTCATTCCTCGCTCGTGATTCCTATCAGGAGCGTTATAATTATAGCAAAAAGATCTGATACAGTGAACATCGTTGTACGAAAGGATCGACTGATAATGCAGATTGTACGGAGTGCAAACACAGTCGTCATGCTGGTGCTCACGTAGGCAGGGGCCAGTTGATGCGATTCGAGGCACGTACTGCGAATTTGCGAATTTGGCAGTGTTGCGCTAACGGCCTAGCTGTGCGAGCAGGTTTATTGAGTGTCGGCTGGACGGAATTACAATATTTGTACTCTGGAACATCGTAAACAAAGAGACTAACTTAGCATTCCATGGATTCACTGAGTACAATTCAATCACACCTGATGGCGAGAAATGAAGCTACTATTTAGTCTCAGTATGGGATGTAAACTATGGAATACCCCTCCCTGCTTAATGCTTACATACCTATGTATTAACAGAGCGTACTGAATTAAGCGAAGAACCCAACCGTTTACCGTACGAGTCCAAGAGATAACAAAGGAATACGGGATACGAGTTCTGACACCTGTTCTACTTGTACGTACAGGCTGTGCCTGGCAGCGCACGTGTTCCTCTTCCCCTGAACACACAATAACGCGCAAGGGCAATAGTCGGGTTTATCCTAAGCGTCATGTCCTCACCTGTTCAACTTGCGGCTCCTTGGTGTCGAGCGCATCGACGCACAGGCCGTGCCTGCCGGCGCACGTGTCCCCCCCTCCCCCGAACACGTCAACAGCGCGCACGCGCACGCTGAACTGGCGTCCAACGCGCTGCGTCAGCTCCCAGTACGCTAGTCTGCACCACTCGGTCTCCCAGCTTTGCCGCTCTGAAACAATTAAACATTCACATTTAGACCTAAGTTCCTCGAAAGCTAAAAACAAAAAACCACCCATCAGGCTGACAATATCAAAGGATTATATAGACTTGAAGGCAGCTGGATTCAAGACCGTATCTAGTGACGGTCTTACCTCTAAACGCAGTCGCTGGGTTACTCTATATTATTCCGCGTTAGCCAGCGAGTCCCACATCCTATGTGCCTATTATCGACCTACTGTAGGGTCAGCCCTCCCTCCCTATAGGAGAGGCGAGTCCCACATACCCCCGTTAAGAACGCGAGTATCATTTCATTTCATCTTTGTTTCCAAAAAGAAAGGAAAGGAGGAAACATGATTTTGTCAATGCATTTTTCAGCGTTAAAAAAACGGCTCAAGACCTCTGTGTTTGATAATCTTTCCTGCAGATGAAGTTAATGGATTAATGATTATTTGGACCTCCAAATTTCGTTTCGATCATAGATAAGTATTTATAGACGTACGAAATTTAACCAAGACTACGTTAGTTAAATTCCTCGTGGTATTTTCACTGGGTTACATCACGCCGGGCGGCGCGGCGTTGGCTCGCGGCGGCGCGTCACTGACGGACTGTCAGCCCGACTTCAGCGCCGGCCAAATTTTCACGTTTCCCGGAAAATTTCATAGCTAACCCTATACATTATCATACCTAATCATTTAAAATTAAGTATAGTGCCCAAATAATACTATCAGTGAACCTTGGTAGGATCCTAAGGCAATTCTACGACGTCGTAGCTAGGAGGAAATTGACTTCGTTGTTTTTTAAGGAATACTCTGGCTAGCCTATCCTACGAACTCTGACAAAGACTGCACAGTTCTTCCACCTATCGGGATGTGTAAATGCACGTCGCATTGACAGTTCCCACGCATATAAATATCGGTCATCGGTCAGTACTTACGACTCTATTTCAAGATTCCTATCGTATGAAATAGAAATAACTGTCAATTAATTAGCACTTTGCCCTAGCTTTGAATATTAAAAGCATACGATTGTAACCCAACTATATTAATAATATGAAACTGAAAAGTTTGTTTGTTTGAACGCGCTAGTCTCAAAACTACTCCATTTATCGCGGAAGGCTTTAGGCTATACAACATAACGCTGCAACCAATAGCAGTAAAGAATCAGTGGAAAATGTGGAAAAACACGGTAAAAATTATTCATCTTTGAGAGATATTATACATAATATATCTGATGGGCTTCACGGAAGACCAGCGCGGTGTCGTAAATGGCACTGCAAAATGCCGAGTGAGGTCCTGTTTGGGATCACATGAGGGGTGCCAAACCATAACGTTTTAAGTGCCACACGTACTGAAATACGTTTTATTGCAGTAAAACGTTGTATGTGCCGGCGTTTACTTGCAGTTATGAGTTGACGGGTATCTATCGCCATCTAGCTTAAAATTTGTAAAATAGCATACCATAACGTTTTAAGTGCCCACATTTCTCGCGTGCGATCGTGATTTTGCAATCATTGAAAAAGCGAAAAGCGTGCAAAGCCATTGATTCCAAAAGACCTTATTGAAATTATTACAAACGCTTGCAAAAAAAATCCATTCGTGGTAGTGGATAATAAAACCTTTTTTGGTTGGATGAATCTAGCTAAAAATATGATTAATACCAAAAAGCTACAGATATCTTCGGCAACGATGATTCGCCTTACATCTGAAAATTTTGGTGTCATTTTTACAAAGAAAAGCTATGGAGAATTTGCACCTTGGATATCGACTCCAGCGCTTAAGCCTGGAATTACTAAGGCGAGTTTTGAGAAACTACGAATTGACATGATCGAGACACCTGTATCTTTATCTGCCGAGAAAAAGAAAGACATTAGTGCCATGTTGCCGTATTTAGCCGGAGACAGCAAATTGTTTTATGAAAACATTTTCAAATAAAGATATTTAAAGTTGAGTAATATGCAAGTAATAAAACACTTACAACGTTATGACTTGCATAAATAATGGCACTTAAAACGTTTTGTTCTTTTATTTTTTTTCAGAATTTAATTAATATTATTTCCTTGTTTTGAAAGAATACAAAAGTTGTGTTAAATTATGAGTAATAAATGATAATTCGATAATACATTCTTTTTTTATGGAAATGCTTTTTCTTTTTCCAAAAAAAATGTTTTTTTTATCTCCTGAAAATTTAACTTTCTGGCACTTGAAACGTTATGGTTTGGCACCCCTCACATCACTTTCACATTCTGCATTTTATTGTATTTGCTTGTATTTTATTTGTATTAGTGGTGTTTTCCCTAAATAAATATTTTTCTTTCTTTCTTTCTTATAATAAGTTATTAGAAGGTACTTAGGATATGTTTATTGTAGTAATCCTATTTAGGTTTAATTCCACGCGGTCGAAATCGCTAGCATCCGTTAATTTGGAATTAATTGTTAAAAAAAACTGTTCCACAAATTACCCTCTGCATAAGGATTTCTTTATATCATAATTTTTGATTAATATAATCAGATAGTTTGTATAGCAGTAGGTATGGATAAAAAATTAATATTTTTACGATGTATACGGTACTTAATAAAACCTGACTGCCAGCTTTTTGATTGTCATTAAATATTAATTAACTACTATAACGAAAGCGGGAAAAACTGCGATGATCTCACGACTGAACGGCTAAATTTAATAAATTAGGCTCTCTCTACCCAGCAAGCATTGGATCAGCGTGGAAGGTTTAAGTTCCTTATCCGCTCTGCTATAAAGTGGGAGCCTTGGCCACAAGGTCCAGAGGGTCGTAAAATAGGTTATTACAAAGTGAAACCTCTACTTAAAATGCCTTTAATCATATAAAATTAATGCTGATATCTCCATCGTACATAGCTAGAAACCTAAACCCTAAATCATCTTTCTGATTGAAATACCGCATCCAAATCGATCTACCCGTTTATGTATGATGCCGCAGACAGAATTTGGCACCAATTAAATTCAATTTAGGTACATTTTCCGTCAGTTTACAATCTAGCGGTGCTCACAATCCTACAGTAACAATATGAAATAAAACTCGGAAATTTAGGTAAAGTTTCTAGAAAAATACCACCAGCTGTCTGCCTGGCCCCATGAAAAATGGCAGGTCGAGTCAACGCCACCACGGCGCCGGGCGGGCGGGCAGCGATCGATCGTCAAGGTTATACCACCATGCCACCACGTGCAGTGATGGTACCTGCCACCTACCAGTTGCCACCCACCATAAATACCATTTGTTTTACTATTCACAACTAGTACAAAAATAGTTGATATGGGGATAGCCATCACCCAACTTATAGGGAATTTTAGGTATATGATATGCATAGAAGAGTATGATCTTACAGCTTAGACCCATCACACACGAGAACGCGTGTTGGTGTTCAGAAAAATTCCATTCAACTGTTAGCTAAGAATCAATACTGAGATTTGGTTTGGAAGAAAGACAATTTCAACATTTGTATAGCCCGACCCTATAGGTATGTTGTCAACTTTTGAAACAAAAATCATTCGAACATCTCGTCGATATTCCCACCTTCAATTCGACTCAGTCCAATACGACAATGCTATATAGGATAATTTCGATTTCTGTTACATCCGCTTTGTAATCGATGTACATCGGTTTCAATGCTAACATTTCTTCAAGATTGGACAGAACATACAGGAGTCGAACCTCATTTTGCGACTATGATAAAAGTTACACTAACATTGAATTATGGTTTAATACTTCTTTCTGATGTTTTTAATAAATTATTTTTTTTTATTAAAAATCTAACATTTGCTGACGGTGAGACGTTGAAACAAGTTTTTGCCCTATGTATTAAAATGTTTCAAGCAAAGAAATGATTTGTTACAATGCAATTTTTTTTAACAACTGTTATCAAAACAGCTATGAATACAAAATATGGTATTTCAATTGAAAAACAATTTTATCAGTGACAAGATAAATGGATCTGCGTGGAATTTGTTCATCTTATCAACTTAAATCTCCTTTTGTTTAGATGGAAATGTTTTTGCATATAGGATATGTTATAAACAAAACTCATAATATCACTTCATATATTATATTATATCTTCATATAATTTTATAGCACCGACTGCCTCGTTATTTAACCTATTAGCTTCGGATCTGGGTCCTAGGTTCGAGTCCTAATGAGTAAGCAATACTGCCAGCAATGACCTGGAAAAGCATGTTAAGCTTTCGTTCTAATCATTGTCATAACATCTGATAGATCTCAGAATCAACCATTTTCACAATGAGTCCACCAACCCGCATCGGAGCAGCGTGGTGGGTGTAAGCTCCGTATATCTCTAGTAGCAACTAACCTTCGCCGTCAGTAGCCAGGGAGCCGGTAGCAAGCCGCTCATGATTCGTCCTCCTCGCGTCTTGGGTATTTTCGCCGTGTTCTGAAATTAAAAAAAATAAAATTTTCAAACTACAAAATTAACCTTTTAAATGCTTATGCCTAGCTTTGCAACCTTATATACTATTAGCCTTGATTATTTTGGTTTATATGTATGGCTGTGGATTTTGAGGAGCTAACTTTAAAAAAAAAAAATTCAATAGCAGCCTCCAGTGACTCGGAGTGGAGTGTCGGTTGAGCTGAATATCACTAAATCTCAGGTCGAAAAAAATCTCACGACATCTAATCTCATTCATAAAACATCATCTAGGAAAGGTTTGGAAAATAGTCTAATTGTCATAAAATGACTGGTGCTCTCGTAGGTCCTCAATTTTGAATTTTCGAAAATTCCTAACCGCTAAATCAAACGAGGGCAAACCTAGAAAAGCAATGAAATCATTTGAAACAAGCTCAAACTTCAAAGTGTTAGGAGTTACGTATATCTTTTTGAGTGCTCCTACTCGTATCACGCGATTTGCAGAAATACTTCTAACTTATGTTAAAACTACACATGAAATACTTTGCAGGGACACGAAACACTGAGTAATAGAAAAAGTATAGGCACGCGGGCAACTTGTTAGGAGTAGGGAAATATCCAAACCCCTTGGGTTTCTACACGACATCGTACCGGAACGTAAAGGGCAATCAATCGGCCCTGCTGGGAATCGAACCGGGGACCTCCGTCTTATATCCATCGCAAATACCACTGGATCACGGATATTGAATTTCTATACTCATGTACATAGATATCGTCTTGTTATTAATAAAATGTTGTCAATGTAATCATGAGAACTACAAAACTTTGTATTAAGATAAAAAAAAATCAGCCTGTATAAAAAGCTCAAAAATATATTGAATTTTATCATCGTTAAGTATTCCTTAAATACGCTATTTCGAGTAACACAATACCATAATGGGCGTCTAACGTCGAGGGTTAAAAAAAGTCGAGAACAAACATCGAGACGTGACACCGGAGCGAGTTTATAAATTGGCTCGAAAAAAATTAGGTTATAAATTATAAAGTGTGTAACCAGTATTACTAGTCCGCGATGACATCAGCTGGACACCTGCGGACGTGAGGCGCGGAGACGAAATCCGAGACCCCCACGGGTTGCCGATTTTTCTCGACTCGACTTAACTAACGGCGCGGGCAGACTGCGCGTGCGCGACTGTCTTGTTTAGCGACAGAGCACGAATCTATCTACCTGTCCTGATAAACTTCGTTTCATTGTGGAAGAAATAAAAATAATCCTAGGTATCTAGATCGATCGATCGAGGATCTAACAATGGTCTAAACTGTGTGTAAAACTGTCAATAGATTGTACATCAGGAATCAATGAATGATCAATGAGAACATTCTTTCATACCATACTCTAAATTCTACAAACTACTCAGTGTGGTATGTAGATACATATCTTTTTGTACAATGCCCGTAAGACTCGATGTAATTGACTGCTCCGGAAAGCGCAGCGTTGGTCGATCGCCCCACTAAATGGGTGGTGACAACATCATGTAGGTTACTGTGACTTGGATCCGTGGTGTTTGGAATTACAATTCTATTGGACGTCCATCAGCTGGAAATTGATACTGATGATGTTATATTCCCTGCGCGTCGCCTATTACCTTGTTATTAATATATTACAGTATACAAAAATCTTCTTAGTAATTCAGGTTAAACGCAGGACATTGGCATTGAACGACAGACGCAATTTGGACGCGTTTGTGTGGCCTTCGCCTAACGTCGGGTTTTTGACGTGCCGATAAAAATAGGTAGTTATTGATAATAATATTAATTCTATACTTGGATTGTTTTATTTAATATTTAATTCCATATGAAATTATGCTATCATATTGGCTTTTGTCAAGGACTAGTCAATGTGAATGTATACCAGAAATGTAAAATATTTTTGATACATGTCATTTTGTAACCGAAATTCGTAAAATGCTTTAATACGATATCTGTTTACCTTGGAGCAATTGAATAGAGTCGACCCAATCAGTTGGAGTCGTTACAAAAATCAAATCTTGTCACCCTAAGCCCGTTAAATCGCATCGAACAGGGAGACAGGTCTAAGTCTATCACCTCTGCAAGGAGCCTGACCCTGTGATATACTATAGGTAAGGTATTGCATAAAAACACTAAATCACATAGGTAGTAGGCATTTCCTTTAATAATCCCTAACGTAAGTTTCGCTGCTAATTATTTTCTCTCTAGAAATTGGCCTTTGACTGCAATCACACCTGATGGTAAGTGTTGAAGGAATCTAAGATGAAAGCGGGCTAACTTGTTAGGATTAAATCCCCACCCTTTTTGGTTAACCGGAACGTTTGGCAGATCTTTGGCAGGTGGCAGTCTCCTACCAGCCAGACCAAAAAAAACCCTCAATCGAACCCTTTGTCACTAAATCCACTGCTGCGCTACGCTGCGTCGCAACCAAGGTGGCAACTAGCCGCGGCCGAAGCGACACAAGCACACACGCTGTAGGCGTGTCATGTCCGTGTATAATGAGAGATCTATTAGCATATTAGAGATCTCCATCAAGGCCTCCCGACCGCGTACGCGCATATTAATATGTTTAATTACACATACAAATACCATACGTAACCGAGAGGAAACATTCTTTAGGTATTTTTTACTCCAGTGCGCATTCCATCGCCATGTTAGTAAATAGGTGTACACGGACTTGACATGTTTGAGCATTTCATTTAATTATTTTTTTCATTAGATGGTAAGTGATGAGATGCTGTCCATAGATGGTAGCTATCTTGAAAGAGGCTGTTTTCAGTGCCTATAGAATTTTATTTTTTCTTTATGAGCAGCAATTAAAAATATTTTATTACGTTAGGTATTCAATTTAATTAATATTTTTCCAGTTTTAGAGAGAAAGACAGAGAGAGAGCTAAATTAAAGAACATTGCCAAAATTTGCCCCAGGCTGTCCAAACTTATGCTCATATTTAACTGTTTTATTTAGATACACAGTGAATTTTAAACAGCTACCCTTGTTTCTTCATAGCAATCACTTAAAAATATAAAAATAAAAATTTCAATCGATTTTTTGTGTTCTGAATGACCCTCGTCGTAGTATGAAAAGTCAACTTTTTCAACCTTCATAACTTTTTCCTGCGACTGCATAGCTACATACAACTTTGTTTTTCTGTAAATAAAAAAATTCAGCCTGGGGTACACTTCCATACAATTTTTGGTATTGTCCTTTTAACGTTTTGACTTTTCAGCATATAGTAAAGTCGTCATGATTTTATTTATTACAAGTTAGTTGTTGACTGCAATCACACGTGGTGGTAAGTGCTCTTGCAATCTAAGATGGATGCGGGCTAATTTGTTACGAGTAGGAGTACGATCCGTCGGTTTCTACCCGACGTCGCTTCAAAACGCTAAATCGCTTGGCGGCACGACTTTTTTCGACAGGGCGGTAACTAGCGACGGCCGTACTTACATACTCAGAAAAGATAAGTCTAGAAAGCTAAATAGCTAAGATATTCAAAGCTATTTAGTTTTGAATATGTTATAATAATAATATTATAGGAAACGCCATTCGCAAATATAAACAACAGTTACACGTGGAGCTTTGTTTTTACTTTCTTGTATAAACAATATTGTTATAGACACCTACCTACACTACCTAGCCACTTCCTTGCAAACAATACTATTTAACGTCTAGCTACTGCGTCGTCCGCGTGAATTTAGATATTTTTTTTTATTAACCGACAAAAAAAACGGAGGAGGTTCTCAATTCGACACGTCTATTTTTTTATGTATGACCACGCATAACGTTTTACACAGTTGTCCAATTTTGATAATTCTTTTTTTATTAGAAAGGGCACACTTCCAAGGTGGACCATTGTCACTAAATCCACAGCTACGCTACGCTGCGTCGCAACCAAGGTGGCAACTAGCCGCGGCCGAAGCGACACAAGCATCATGTTAGGATCTGATGATGATATCCTGGGAAAATTGAAGGAACTCTTCAAATTTTATAGGCACACTTGCAGCGATTTCGGTTTTTGTGTAACTATTTTAGCTTTTTGGCTACAACTGCCGTATAATATACTATGACAGTATAGTACGAGTACGTTACGTGGCGATAAATCACTAAAGAAAAGTAAGTAAGAAATATAAATTTTTAACAAAAAATAGAACCGACTCAAAACGCACTAAAAAGTAGAAAATAACTGTATCATTTAGTTGCTTTAATTTACTTAATATTTAGGAGAAGTAAATTAAAGCAACTAAGTAAATGACAGTTATTTTTTACTTTTTGTGCGTTTTGAGTCTGTTCTATTTTTTGTTAAAAAATTTTATTTTACAAACTATCCTCTACCTACATCTGTATTTGTATCAAATTTTGTGAAAATCAGTTTAACAATTTACCCGAATATTGATAATAATCATTCTGTTCCTCTAATAATACACTAGCTGCGCATCGCGGTTTCACTTGCGTATAAGATATTGGTACTAACATAGTCGAATGTTAGAAAACCTATATGTATCTACCCTACATAAGTCTGACAAAAATACAAAATTTGTTTACTTCAAGCAGGCTCAGTTTTCAAGTTAGATTACTTGTAGCGACTCTACCTTCGGCTCGGAATCACCTCAAACATATTTTTACAATCCGCTTAATACTATTAGTAGGTATAGAGGTGTGTACTCGGGATTGAACCCCCTGACTACCGGATCAAAAGCCGAAGTTGCATGATGAATAATATCATATTGTTTATTCACGATTGTTGTAAACATATTGTTGTCTCTATTGGCCGAACAACAACATAAACATCAATTGCACGTACAACAGCTAGTTGTCGAAAACGCAATAAAAAACACCTTCACGGAATTTGAAATTCTCGCCGCGGACAACGTACACGATGTAGATGAGGAGCCAGTGGCAGAAATTAAACTAGCGTTTATAATGTTCAAATTATAACTAAAATAAACACACACTTTCTTTAGCATTCATGCCTAGATGGGACATAGAAGAATTGTGTATTTTTTATGGACTACAAATTTGCCCTTGACTGCTAACACACCTGATGTTAAGTGATGATGCAATCTAAGATGGAAGCGGGCTAACTTGTTAGGAGTAGGATTAAATCCACACCCCTATCGGTTTCTACACGACATCGTACCGGAACGCTAATTCGCTTGGCGGTAAGTCTTTGTCGGTAGGATGGTAACTAGCCACTTCGAAAGCCCCCCACCAGCCAGACCAAGATTTTATTTTTTTTACAGAAATTAAGAAAAATCTCAATCTACCCCACTGGGAATCGAACTCAGGACTTCCGTCTTATATATCCACCGCGCATACCACTGCGCCACGGAGGTATAGATGGATCAATCAAAATAAAATATAAATATTAGGAAAATATAACATCGTCAAATAGCCATGTAAGCATAGTTTCCATTACTACTTATAATGTATTGTAACTATCTAGACACTGGTGGTGTGGTGGTAGAGTCACTACAAACAGATGAATTTGACATTTCAAAAGTGCTTGTACAGTAAGCCAATTTGAAATAAACAAATTTTGATTTTTTGACTGGAAAACGTTGACGTTTGCGCAGCTTTGCATGCAATAGATAGGTATAGTCACTATTACTAGTACAATATTATAGTTTTAAGTGAACATTCTGTACACTTCTTTAAATCGAAATTGCCACTAGCTCCTGGACTATAACGAAGCATTTTATTCACAGGGCCTTGTTTACAAACCCGCCGCGTTCAGCTTCAGAATCGTTAGTGAACACAAATAAACATCTATAACGGACGCGGCAGAAATAACACCGACGGAATACTCCACGCTCCCTGGAGGAGATCGACTGAGCCTAGTTGTGATGATGATAAGAGAGTAAATTATGATGATAAAGCTAGGGGCACGGGGTTCAAACGTCTGATGGACGTTGGGGGCCCAAGGTGCTAGAATGGCAACCCTGGACCGGAAAGCGTAGTGTTGGTCGACGCTCTACAAGGTGGAATGACAACATTTTTTGACGACCTCCGTGGTGCAGTGGTATGCGCGGTGGATTTATAAGACGGGGGTCCCGGGTTCGATTCCCGGCGGGGCAGAATGAGATTTTTCTTAATTTGTCTTGGTCTGGCTGGTGGGAGGCTTTCGCCGTGGCTAGTTACCACCCTACCGACAAAGACGTATCGCCAAGCGATTTAGCATTCCGGTACGATGTCGTGTAGAAACCGAAAGGGGTGACGATTTTCGTCCCACTCCTAACAAGTTAGCCCGCTTCCATCTTAGACTGCATCATCACTTAACATCAGGTGTGATAGCAGTCAAGGGCCAACTTGTAGTCGATAAAAAAAACATCAAACTTGTGTAATGGACCCGCTACTGGCGACTTTTTTTATCGACTACAAATTGGCCCTTAACTGCTGATGTTAAGTGATGATGCAATCTAAGAATCTGAGTGGGCTAACTTGTTAGGAGTAGGATGAAATCCACACCCCTAGCAGTTTCTACACGACATCGTACCGTAACGCTAAATCGCTTGGCGGTATGTCTTTGTCGGTAGGGTGGTAACTAGAAACAGCGACAGCCTCCCACCAGGATCGTTGTGTTTAGAAGTCCCGAATAGGTCTATTTGGATGTCCATCTATGAGAAGTTACGACATCTAACACAAAAGTACAACGAAGGTCGTGGTTAAGAATGTAGATAGTTTTATGATGATAGAAAGTTAATATAACCAGAATCGACGGCCCAACTGTTAGAGATATGGTAGAGCTGACCTCAATGAACCGCAATCAGTTTAGCGATCCGTTAAGCGACCAGTCGGACAACTCAATCGTTTAATTGTTGTAGCTGGAATCACATCACACATGTGACTATTCTGAAACGTGGTTTTTAATGTACAAGTTGACGATACAAGCAGCTGATTCATCTGATGTTAAGAAGAAAGATCGTCGTCGGTTGGTTGAAAGTTTGTCAGTATTTTACAGTATGTATTTCGGAGTTATTTGACCTCGTACCTACTTCACCTTTTTATCACCGCACTGCGAGACACCGAGTGGGATATTTTTTTTTATCGACTACAAGTTGGCTCTTGACTGCTATCACACCTGATGTTAAGTAGATGCAATCTAAGATGGAAGCGGGCTAACCAGTTAAGACTAGGTTGAAATCCACACTCCTTTCGGTTTCTACACGACATCGTACCAGAACGCTAAATAGCTTGGCGATACGTCTTTGTCGGAAGGGTGGTAACTAGCCACGGCGAAAGCCACCCACTAGATAAACACACAATAAGAGACACACAAATAATAAGAACCATCTCAAGTCAGGGTTAAAACGTTACTCAGTATTAAAATCCCGAGTATTGTTAAAAACAACTACATGCAAATTAGGCAATAATCGTAACGCTATCACGATAACAGGGGGCTCAGCAAATAAAACACAAATCCAGAAACATTAGTCACACGATCAAACCGATGCGGCGTAACAATAAAATCGGTTATGTACATAAAATCCGTCGTAAATCAACCGATGACGTGTCGGATGACGGGCGCACCTCCACTATAAACATGCCACGGGGTTATCGGTGGCTTGCGTTCGTTAGAACACTGAAAACACTTTTAAAGCCATCCGATAACCAGATGCATTACCGGTCCCATGAGTAGAGACATCTACCGGTCACAGAGGAACATTACGCGATAGACGCGTCGACATATAACCTAAGAGCCTGTGGTCGCTAGACTTTCGTCATTTCATATTAGTTGAACGTTGAAAGCTAAGCGCGTGCTTCTACCGTCGGTAAATACGATACGCAACTTTGGAGTTTGAACAATGGTGGTTTGGGAAGCTAGTAGGTTTTAGGGCCTCACCAGACCCTCAATTTATGTCCAAGTATTTTTTTATAATGGGATGGATTGAATCACGCGGAGTTATGACACTCGCTAGGCTTAGCTTTGTGGCAAAAGTTCTAAATTTTATTATATTTTTTGTGGGAATATATGAAATTATGTCCCTTCGTGGCAACTTGGCTAGAAACTTAGAAGTTTATCTTTAACAGTGTTTGTCGAAGAATTGCCACGAAGCTAAGTTGACTAGCGACTGGAGATATGACCTTTCATATAATGCCGGAGAAAATATAAAAGAAGTACGGTTTCTACTTGAACTGTTGAGTATTGCCACCACGGAGCAATCTCCATATTTGCCTTTCGTACTTAACATGATAGGAACGTGAGCTGATTCAGCTTTTAAATTAACCATTAAATAAACCAACCAAGGCTATCACAGGCTCTCAAGCTATATCTTGACGCGTCTATTGGGTAATGTTACTCTTTGGCCAAGTAGGTAGAGATGAACACATTCTCAGTCCAACTCCAGTGAGCCCTACGTGGGATCACACTAGTTTTTCTCATAAGTCCGCAAGTCCAGTGTGGGCTCATAATACCCTACTAATACATAATATATTATTTTGACTTGTGGTCAGATAACTTTGTATGTGGACTGCGAGCGGTTAGAATTAAATGCGATAACAACAGCGAAGGTGAACGATCGAGCGGAGCGGCTATGAACCGACTAAGTACCGAATTATACGAAAATTATTGAGGCTTAGTGTACGGTGGGTGTCTATGCTGATGATATAATAATTGCCTATTGAATTGAAGGCGCCATGCTAGGGCCGCACCGAGGAATTCGTTGCTAAGTGTTTGTCGAGGAATGTTAAGGACATTTCTAAACTGATCTAAATATTGCCTGTGAATTAAGTAAGTTAATTAAATCGCAAGTAATCGAAAATATGTTAACTATAAAAGATTATGTTATTTGTAAACATATTAAATAACTTTGCCAAAGAAATCAAAAATATGAAACTAAGAAGAAATATTTTTTGAAAAAGACATATGATTCCTCCGAAATCCATGGTGCATAATTTTAATGTTGAAAACCATAAATTTCATCCGCGTAAATCAAATAAATTGGGTAAATAGTAGATTTTAAGAGTCACGCTTTTCTCCCGAATATTATAGTAATTGGCCATTGCAAAACTAAAGGACCTAAGTACGTGCGGCTTAGATCATTCACTAGAGGGTAATTAATAGATACCAAACAAGAGCGACGAAAAGCAAACGCTGACCAGTTATATTTGTGTCAGGCAAGCGGCGCCGGCGCCACGATAACGTGACGATAACGTTAATGGATACCGTCGTTATCGCAACACTCAGCCGATACCCGCGAGAAGGGACCGAATCACTTAAAACGAGAAAACTAACATCATTCCAAAAAGAACCCCCACCCTCCACGTTTAAAGTCGAATCTCCAATAGCCCCCACGATCTATATACGCCCTATCTTGTTTCGAACGGTGCAAATGGAATGAATGGATTCGGGGAAGCACGTGAGAAAGACCGTAATGGACCCAATCGGAATGTCAATGTCAACTGTATCAGAAAAAAGGAAGGGTCTAAATTGTGTCCATCCATTCACCGAGCGACGTAGCGACGAGAGCCAGTATCGACTCGGAATAGCATTAAGATATAGGCGATCCAGTTAATGAATCTTATAAATGACAATATTTCAAAACATAAGTGACTAAAAACGACCCTGATAGTACTAATTGTGCAAATATTTGATAATTTCTGATTTCTGACAGAAATTTTAAAGATTCTGATATATTTTTTCAGCTTATTTTAAGAGCTTACTGTAGAGTCGGACCTTCCCGTTATAAACGAGGGACATGGAACTTTCTACAACTCAGAATCTTGTACTATCAGATGTTGATGACAATGATCTGGACCGACGGCTTAACTTGCACTCAGATTCACGCTTCCCAAAACCACAACTTACAAACTCCGGAACTTATAAGATTCTCATTACATGACAAAATTCAATTTAAATGGAAACAAATCTACATTTAATGGAGATAATACCAAAATACGTATAAAAGACAATTGCAAATTAAACAATGCTCCAGGAATTTTAATAAAAGCAAGTAAAAACGGGGGTTTAATCAAAAGGGTTGGTTATAATGCGCAGACAGACGCCAAATTAACTGAACACGTAGGGGAGGAATTTGTCTACAATCCCGGAAAACCCTATGATGAAGACTGGAAGGGAATCCCGTGGCAATAAAGAAGCAAGTTTTGCACCCCCGGGCACCCGGCGGCAACATGGCAACATTGATTGTGCCTAACGGAAATTCCTGTGACGTGTGGAATGATAAATTATATTTTAAAAACTTTTTTGTTTGCAAATTCCTGTTTACATGAAACATTTCCGTGGTTTGTCATCCTGTATTCAAACTACATTTAGGCATACAATTCAAATGATTTTGACATATTTTATTTGATAGAGTAGGTATGCAGATATGTATTGGTATTCAATGACTAGTCTGATGATGGGGTCAAAGGCTGGCTCCTATGTTTAGTCACAGTATTTTTGGGCTAGTTAGATCTGACTTAGCAAGATCTATTTTTCTAGGCGGTATCTAAATACTGATGATTTTAGTTGATCGGAACTTTCAACCAAACATTCTCGTCATTTGGTTTTAATGTTTGTTAAAGAAACCGTAATGTTATCGCATAAATAATTGTTTTAAAATCAAATTAATATCAAACCGTATAACATACAGCTTTTGTTTTCGGACCTTTTGAAAGATCGTAAAGATTAGGCCGTCAGTTGTACATCACAAAGAACAACAAAGGTACGGTTCAGTGTGTCCGGACGTAACAGCTTTGTGAGACAAGATTCTTGATTCGTTACGCCGTAAAAATAGAAGACCCATGAGGATCATCCAAAAACTTAAATACGAAACGACGCAACAAATGATCGAGCATTAAACAGCGCTGTAATGGCGAATGTATTAAATACCGATGGCGACAAACAGTTATTAAAGAATAAAACAGTTAAATTGAACGAGATGTCCATTATAAGCAAGAACTGCCATTCGGAGACGGCAATCTCTTAATTGTCAACAAAACGTCGGTGGGGCCGATACGAAAATATTAAGAAAGATCTTTATTAAAAACAAATACATCCTCCCCGCAGAGTTACGTCGTTCAAAGGGAAGAGAAAAAAGTTGCTGTGATGTTTGCCGTGCCGTAAGCATTAATAATGTAGTTTAAAGATGGCGGCGGCCGTTGGAATGCGCGCGCGCAGAGGACCAGCTCTCTAGGGCTGCGCCGGCGTCGGTAAATAATCGACGCCGATTTATTTTATTACACGGTCCTATTTACAGTTTGTTGCTTCTTTATCGACTGGATTTATTGACAATGTTTCCATTCATGTTCGACACGTGATTTTGATTTCCTCTGCGGGCTTCGCTATTGTTATTTAAGTGCATCAATTTCTCTTATCTGTCAATATGATGACATTTCAGAAGATTTGATTTTTATGTATACGAAAATCGTGTGTTATTTGCTTTAATGCTTCGTTAGGTCAATGAATTTGATGGCGAGTGAAAATTTAAATTATTTACAACAATATTTTATGTTTAATCCATGGCATAAGAAATCTAACCATTATTTTAAATTCTCCTTAACCTGACCACAATATGTCAAATTTGATTTTTACAAACAAAACATACCTATAAAAGTCACAGCCCAGTTAGCCAGTTTTGTATTCTCGAGTACAAGATCTATAAGGGAATATTGATTGAGATAATAGTGTCGTAGATATTCATCCGCTGGTCGACTGTCGACAAACATGCTATTGCATATTTATCACGATCTGTAAGGATGAATAGTCCGCAATTTACAGGATATTAAGTGTTAACCTATTTTATAAAAATAATTTGTTACATATCTTTTGTAACAAAGCACCTTCATATACCTATTTTCAATCAACAAATTAGTTCGTCACGTTCGTGTTGATACCTAGTTCTCGTAATGATTTATGGTCGATTAACGATATACTCGTACATAACTTAAGTCACAAAATATTTTGACATTTTTCACCAGTGGTTTGTGGTATATAGAATATTAACTTGATAATCTTTGTTAGAATTTCACCACAGTTTTGCGCGTTGGATAGCCAGCCCTTCGGTCACCAGTTGAGGCAATTAGGCGCGGTGAAATGTTACGGAAGAAATTTTTGGCACTGCGACTCCATGGCCCATGATTCTCCACAAACTTAACTTGATAATCTTTGTTAGAATTTCACCACAATTTCCACGCTAAACTTCTAGTCTTCCTTGAACGCAAGGCAATTGGCTGCCTACTGTACGAAAATTTATCTCAGCAAGGTTGCTATGTAAAGCAGTTCGGCGTAAGACGACTTCAGAACGGCCTAGAAAGTTGGCAAATAAATGAGCATCTGTATAAAAATCAATAGCGTATTATTTTCTCAAGTCGCAATATCGATATGATCGATGGCGCGCCCCTAGATACCCCTAATTTCCAGGAAGCAGCGCGGGCGCCGGCCGCCGGTCGGATTCCTCTCTCTCCCGTTTTTCCACGGCAACTATCCCACAGACTACTGCCAGCCGTTTCAAATACTTTCAACCGCGCAATAACGTTTAGTAGTAGAGCTCTTCGTGATAGAGCACGTCCAGGGAAGTACTGAATTGCCTAATTCTGCTGCCAAATAAACCATAAAAGGTACGTCTGGAGGCACTACGTAACAATGAAGATAAGGCAATGGAATTTAACTACTGGGCCATACCTACTCATGAGCTACTTCTATTAATAAAAAGATATATTTATTTGGGGTTTGACCTCAAACCCAGATCTCCATGAACTTTAAACTAGCTAACTATAACAACTAGTAATTTCAACATAGAGGAAAACATCGCAAAAAGACTTAAAATATTTTAAAACACTTAAAATAATACAAAAATAACCTATCCGGAACTAGTCTGCGATACTTTATCGCTGTAATCTTTGTTAGATATCTCGCATTATTGTACTAACCTAGGCGTAACGATGTGTTGAAATACATGTAATCTATAACTGTTAAATAAATCATCATCATCATCATCATTATCAGCCTATTTAACGTCCACTACAGGGCCAGGCCACCCTCCATGTAGCCGAGGGGATCGTTAATAAATGAAACATTATCAACCTAAGCCCGCCAACTCGCATGTGAGCAGCGTGGTGGGTGTACGCTCCATATCTAAGAAGGAAGGCCTGGCCCTGTAGTGGACCGTGGAGGCTGATGATGATGATGATGATGATGATAATGATATAGTATCTACTAAAATACAAAGTACTACCTAACTTAACAAATACTAACCTTTCGGTTTCACGTCGTCCATTGCGATCCGACTGTATGGAGGCGGAGGGGTTTCTGTAACAAACAAACAAATTATTGGAAAAATTCAGACAAATGCCAACTTTATAAGTTAATTTAAATAATACATAATAAATATTTACAACAATAAGGTCTGTGTGCACCAAGATTTCGGTTGTCATAACCAACGGTTAACATAAGCTAAACGTAAAATTTACTGTCACGACAACCCGTACACCGGTTAAGGACATAAACTCGGTTGAGGTAACCACCCGGTTTACGTCCTTAACTGGCGTACTGGTTTATTATAAATAGTAAATTTATAATAATGTTATGTCAACCGTTGGTTATGATAGCCAAAATCTTGGTGCACACAGACCTTAGTAAGCTCAAAGACATCTATGAAAAAGCATATTTTATGTCTAAACCTGCAAAATGTTAAAAATATTTAGTACGTATAAACACTTTATAATGCCCAAAACATAATTTACATTAAAGTATGTAAATTGTATTTAACATTTAGGTTCATTTTCCAACAAGACAGACCTCAATCAGCGATGTAATTATCTGTTCGAGAATTTATAAGTCCATAAACTCAGATTCCAAGAGATCTTAGGCCCCAAGTCGGAATTCTCGGAACCCATGAGATACCCGCGAGACCAAAAACAAAAGAGCAGATAAACAAACATACGACCCGATCAGGTAGGGCAATTATGTCCGACCGGACAGTGGATGGAACCTATACTTTGACCTCATAACAAATTCCATAAAAACCTTTATTTTATACTGTCATTTTGGTAATTTCCGATCGTTAAATATTCGATAAACAAAAGACAGTTTTTAAGGGAGAATATTATATCAGCAGATGCGTTTCAGTGTTATTAAGACCTTATAGTTAAATATCTAAATGCAGACCACCGCAGCGCAGCGCACTGTATTGATTAAGTTTCAAGTTAAATCTTATTATAATAAATTTTAAATATAAGCTATTTAAATTTAAAAAAATAACTATTTTTGAAAATATATCTAGCTTTCGTACTACGACGCTATTAAATTCTAAGACGTAAAACAAGATACGTTAAAAATCTTATTTAAAGTTAGAGTTCTTGCCTTCCGACTCCACCGTCAAACAAACTCCACAATACATTATTATTGCATTGTCATTAAATATATGCAGGTATACAATTTTTAATAACAACTGTATGTAGGTAGAGGACATACTAAGGTTTTCTATTACCCATACATATAAATGAAGTCGTTTCGATACACCGCGCCACCCATCCTATTTGCAAAACAAACCAGCGCGGCGCACGCGCTATCGCCCGTTCCGAATTTCGGGCGCCATTAATATTTTTGAATTCCGAACGCGCACCGTGAAATTGTCAATAATGTCATTTGCAATTCGGGCGCCGGCGGCGGCGGACGTGTGAAGTGTGAATATTTTCGATTCGTACAACAATAATCGAATACAAATCACCCACGCACAATGAGATTTTATAACGAACGCTGTGCGCTTCCAAGAAGTTTTTAACTGCGCATACGCAACACATTTCTAAACAATATCCAACGTATGCACCTGCATATTGAATAACGTTCAATTGACATTAAAACTATAATATCAAGATAGTTCTTAGCTGGAATTACACTTATGTAAACTTTACCTTTAAGAAATCATTTTTTAAATGTTATAAAATCGACGCATTATTCCTTATCAAGGTTTCTACGCCTTAATAACCTTTTCCAGAATTCTAAATAATACCACATAGATATAATCAAACCAGTTATTAAAATTAAAGTAATCAAACCAATCATATAATTTAATATTAAATAGCACAAATATCAGCGAGTACAGATTTAAACCAACGGAATGATGTCAACAGCACACGATCTTTACAATCGCCCGTCATATTAATTACAGCGCCAGACTGACACGCCACAATAACAAGACATCCCTCGACGCGCATTGCCTATTAAAAGAAATTTAAACGGCGACCAGCCTGAAATACATTCTATGACTCACAATAAGATTCCTTCGCCCAGGAGCACTGAAAAACGACCAAGCAAAAGTAAATGACCCTAAAGTGACTAGCGTAAGATATAAATAATATCAGTTGTTGACTTTTAGATCCGTGCGTCGCTTGTACACTAAGTGCTAACTCGAATATTGCAAATTCTAACCTTAAACTTTACGCCATAGATTTTATAATAGTTCAAACAAAGATAGACACATGTAACGTTTAGCAACAAATGTATAAATAATTATATGTCGAGTGGCGTGACTGAAATTTTCTTTGATAATATTACGTCATATGTTACCCCTAAACATTAAAGGAAAAAAGACTCTCCTCCGACAATCATAAAGTACATTCAATTAGAAAATAATATCACATTTGTCAGGAACTCAAACTGTTTGCGTGACGAACTGAAATGTGTTATACAACAATATACACACGGTTTAAATTACAATACGCCGATATGATAGATCGTGTTTCATTTATTGGGTTAGAGCTGTCATTAAAAATTTAACCGTATGTTAATTGAGATATGGTTTGAATTACTTTGAAGGGACGATGGAATGCCAGCTTGTGATACTAGCGAAGCTTTAGTATAAACAAGAATGGGATAGTGGCGGTAGTAAGTATAAAAATCTGATAAAATGATCTACAACAATGTATGTAATCTTTCTCTACAGTCGTTCCATTATGAAGATCGTGGTCCTGGTGCGATCCAAATGTCGAACAAGTCCATTCCGCCTGTTACTGTTGGTGGCCATCTTTGCTAGCGTATAGAAGGAATGCTTGGACTCGCTCAGCTGGTCAGTCCGTCGTGTTGGGAACGGCCTTTAGATCTTTATATGTATGTAATAAGAGCTTGAATTTAGCAATAATCGTAAAATAGAATACTCTAATAAATAATTCTATTACGATAGCTATAAACGACACTGTTGAATAATCAATTTGATCAGTTCTTACAGCATACCGCGACAGGACATGCAATTGAATTCTTATTGAGAAATTATTTATACTTATAAATATTATAAAGGCTAAAGTTTGTATCGATGTTTTTCTGTTTGTAATTTTGTTTGTTGTCTTTGACGCAAAAAGTACTAAATGGATTTTGATGAAACTTCACAATAATTTATAGCTTACATATCAGAATAACACGTAGGCCACATTTAATCCCAAAATTCCCACGGGAACAAGAATTACGCAGATGAAACCGCAGGCGTCCTCTAGTCGCCTATAAACAGAGCAACAGCTAGAGGAAAACTCTATCTATTTAAGATTACATAATCAAAACTAGTGCTTAGCCTACGGAGCTTCAACCACGAGGTCCTGGGTTCAAATCCTGATCCTGAAATAATTCAGACATTTCCATTCTTCTATTAAATTTTCAAGTCATTCCCAGCCCGGAGTCGAGAAGTTGGTGGTTATACACCTCCGTGCCTCGCAGAGCACGATATGCCGTCGGTCCCGGTCACTTAACAGGCCGTTAACAGCCTGATAATGATGAATCAAAACTATTAAAAAAAACAAAATTGTCTACAAAATTGCATTAAATTAGTTCTTACGTAAGTTTTCAAAACCATCACAAAATGGGCAAATTCGAAAACGACCTTAACAGTATCTAAAATGGGTATACGCATAAGTCTGTTTGTATGTCCTTCACTTAGTATGGCCACGTTGGGAAACCGGTCTAAGTTATTTAAGTTACTTTCAACGTAAACTATTTACTCTTTACTAACGTTTTACTACTTAATGCTGTTAAAGCCACTAAAGCCATATATTTTGGCAGGACCCGTTTATTGCAATTGGCTCGCAATGTACTCTGATTTAAACAGCGAAGGATCCGTACCTGAGACATATTTTACGACACGATAGGTGCCCCTTGCTGCATAGCATCATGATGGGTAAAATCGCAAAAAGAGGTGTAGGAAGAAGGAAGATGTCCTGGTAAAACAGGAGTGGACTGGCAAAAAGACCGTTGAAGAACTATTCCGCCTTGCCATGGTCAAGATGTTCAAATAGCTGACTGCCGACCTTCAGTAACGGAGCGGCATTTAAAGAAGAAGTACTTAGATTTGATTTGAGTTTGAATATTCGATCGTTAGTGGGGTATACGCATTATTAGTCCGACCTGAAACGTCACTCAAATGTAAGTATCACTTATATCATAACGGTACTGAAATTCAACGGCCGTCAAATTAATTTAAGAAGCTTTTCAGTATTTTTGACGACCTCCGTGGCGCAGTGGTATGCGCGGTGGATTTATAAGACGGAGGTCCTGGGTTCGATTCCCGGCGGGGCAGATTGAGAATTTTCTTAATTTGTCTTGGTCTGGCTGGTGGGAGGCTTTCGCCGTGGCTAGTTACCACCCTACCGACAAAGACGTATCGCCAAGCGATTTTAGCGTTCCGGTACGATTTCGTGTAGAAACCGAAAGGGGTGTGGATTTTCGTCCCACTCCTAACAAGTTAGCCCACTTCCATCTTAGACTGCATCATCACTTAACATCAGGTGTGATAGTAGTCAAGGGCCAACTTGTAGTCGATAAAAAAAAAAAGTATTCGAGAATGAACTCTATATTCCCTGTTCTACAAAGCCCGAGGCCTACCTAGTAGTGGGCTATCAAAAGTTGGTTGAGTTTTTGTTGCACCGTTTTTATGTTGTATTAAAAAATGTATATTTATCTTAAATAAAAAAAATAAGCTGGAAAGCAATTTCCACCGTTGATTGACGGATGTATTGCAGAACTCGAATTCACCAATGACATTTTTCTAGCAAGAGTTACAGTCGAATTTGAGGTAGGATCGAGAGACGCATTTTTATTACAAATCGTCTTACTGTGGGGCAAGTGCGAGTTTTTCACCGAGCGACTGCGTAAAAACGTAGTCACTAATAATGTCAAATTATATAGCAAAATAAGCGTTCTGACACTCGCCCATTTGAGTTTTCTCTCACTCCCGCCAGGGGCGCTGCTTCAGTTCCATATAAAATTTGCCCTTAACGCGAATGTGAAGTTTTCGATTGTTTTCAAGTAATCTCACACTAGGCACTCTGATAACGCTAACTGTAGATGTGAGTTCCTCAAAGTATTGTAGCTGTGAAGTCGTAATACGCACGTAGCGTGCGGTGTGCGGCGCACGCGTGTGAATCGCCAGAAATAGCGCGCCCGAATTATAACATGTCGGATGGCGCCAGCGTCGGCGCCGGCCGGCCGCGGCCCACGCGCCTACGTTTCCCTCGCTTTTTCACTCAATAGCACTTTGTTCACCGAGGGCGGAAAGTGGACGCTTGCCGACTAACCTCGATACTAAAGCTATAGCCGCTACGGTATGGACCTTACTTACGAGTGGATAAGTTGCTTCGTTGGTGCAGTGGTTATATAGCTTCTGATCACGAGGTATTGTGAGTTCATGGTGAGGTTTGGCTGGTGGGAGGCTTTCGCTGTGGTTAGTTACGCGATTTAGCGTTCCGGTACGATGTCGTGTAGAAACTGAAAGGGGTTTGAATTTCATCCTACTCCTAACAAATTAGCCCGCTTCCATCTTATATTGCATCATCACTTAACATCAGATGTGATAACAGTCAAGAGCTAACTTGTAGTCGATAAAAAAAATGCTCGGTTTTTGAAATGTTGCATGTAATCGTTGTAATTAATATCTGATATGATCGTTACATTAATTTATCTCTCTCGCTAACATGTATTGGATTGTGGTGGGTTCAAGCTCCATATCTCCTCTCCTACAAGCATGGAAACCTGTACAAAGACTTTGAAATAACCAAATGATGATCAGGTACTTACATTAACGTGTCATATGCCAACGAGAATAAAATCATTAAACTTAATCCATGGCAGCGCAGGCGTGACTGAAATTACCCTTGCGCCTTGACCGGTTAAAAATAATAAAAAAATTAGTTTTGCTATTGTTTCGGATGACATATTGGTCTATTAAGCTTCTAAATAAAAGACCCAGTAAATTATAATACAATACGTATATCAATTCCGATTGGATGTCACGAGGTTAACGACAAATAAAGACTTAAATCTAAATAACAGCTTTGAAACAAGGAAATAATCGCTAGAGGAATGCTGACAGGCGCCGGGAGTGACGTCACAGCTAAGTTGAGGAGGAGTGGCCTATGTAAGGCCTGTGTCACAAGTTGGATTAGCGCAAACACCACTAAGCGAAGCTAGGCTAGCAATTGAGATGATAATTGATCTTTTTCAGGAATGTTGACAGGCGGCGGCAGTGACGTCACAGCGCTATGTTGAGGAGGCGTGGCCAATGTAAAGCCTGTGTCACAAGTAGGAATTAGCGCAAACACCACAAACCGAAGCTAGACTAGCAATTGAGATGATAATTGATCATTTAAAGGAATATTAACAGGCTGTGGCAATGACGTCACAGTGTTAAGTTGAAAAGGCGTGGCCAAAAAGCCCGTGACACAAGTTGGATGAAGCGCAAACACCAATAGGCGAAGCTAACCTAGTAATTGATATGACAATTGATAATTTATTAGGCTCTTTCTATTACAACCACTTTTGAAACGTCAAGTCTGTTTGTACGTAGTGCCTCTACCACCGGTTCGGAAGGCAGATTCCGCCCAGAAGGATCGCAATTAACTCTGCAGTTGATCTTTGAAAAATGAAGGTATTTTGAAATATATATTTAGAGCTTAGAACAGCTGGCAGTGGACACAGCGCATACAATCTAAACTCATCAAGCTATATTTAATGGAGGCGGAGATTAAGTCGTCAATGGACACACCTCATTCGTCCACTCGTCGCATTAATGCACATAAGTGTCGCCCATGTTTAATTCAAGGTGATCGTCTAATGCAACTTGCAGTTGGAACATCCCCGCGACATCCAAATACTGCTCAATATTCATTGACGCCTTTGCATCTTTGAATCATCTCTGTCTGAGAACTCAGTGGACAACAAACTTTATTTTACCAGGGTTTTTTCGGGGACGTCTTAGCAATATTAAGTCGCGTATGTCTGCGAGCTTAAGAGCCAAAATTTTATCAGCTAGAAGGTTAAGAAGAGCGTGTTTCAGAGGAAATATTCAACCGCACCCGTACGCTTACGTTGTAACTTCAGGAAGTAATACAGAACAAATATCCTTTATTTAGGTAATGTATAGTGTTAACCACACCTTAGGATATTATAATATTTGAAAACAAACGTGAAATCAAAAATCACTTTTTTTAGATACCAGCGGCCCTTAGATTCCATTATGTTATGAAGCAATCAAAATGAAAAACTTGAAATCCACATTTGCGGTTTCTAAACGAATTAGAAAGACGCTAGATCGATTTGCGTCGTGATTTTCAGAGGAGGTAATTAACCATGGGATAAGCTTCCATAGTAGACAAAGGGAAATAAAGAAAAATAATTCTTCACCCTTACCTTTTTATGAATAGTGCATTACCCCACGGAGGATAAAAAATATCGGAGACTAATCGGGAAATCAAAAGAAAATTGAGGTTTTGTTAAAAGAATTAGAATGAAGGTAGATCGCCTAATTTTAGCTAACTAGCGGCTACCTTCAGACCCGTCGTGACCACGGTCCATGTAAATGACTTGAAATATCGATAAAATAAAAATCAGTTAAAATTTATTACTATTATATTGATATTTTCCTACAAAAATAACCCTACAACAAATTTTTTGGTGACGCCTTGGACCTGATCTATAGTCGCAATGCTGCAGTCTAGGCCAGGACTCAGGTTAGCTAGTCGGCTAGACTAGTGGACTAGTCGACTAGTCTAGCTATAAATTCTAATTACAGCAACTCTTGTCACTTATGACAGGTATTTCAGAAACACGGCAAGTATTTTGCATAAATGAACACTGTACCAGTAAGTAATACAAATAGCTCAATTAATATTAAATCTTTGCGAACCACATTCCCCGCATAGCGCTTAAATAATAAAATTATAATCAAATTATAAGTTTGCGACGAAATATATTATTATTTGAACAGACTTGTTTCATATTTAGAAATTATTTATCCCTAGCACCTACTAATAATTTAAAGGCGAAAGTTTGTATAGATAATAAATAAATAAATATTATAGGACAATTACGCACATCGCTATAATTATAGCCCCAAAGTGAATCTACTCGTAAGTAGCTTATGTTATGGGTGCTATGATAACTGATGAATATTTATGTATCATATATATATATATATATATATATATATATATATATATATATATATATATATATATATATATATATATATATGTAAATACTTAAAATATATAGATAAACACCCAGATACTGGAAAACATCCACATCACATAAACATTTTTCAGATCTGGGAATTGAACCCACAGTCTAGGACGCAGAAGCAGGGTCACTAACCACTGCGCCAGTCGGCCGTCAAATGAATATGTAATGGGTTACACGTGTAAAGAAACGTTAATAACTGTGTTAGTTGATACTGTGTTACAGTTATTAATATGAATGGAATGTTTGTTACTCTTTCACGCTAAACTAACCCGCTAAATGCATTTTGATGAAACTTTACAATAACATAGCGTACATAGGTATTATAATAACACACAGGGATCCTCTTTAAGTTTCCTGCTTGTAATTGAAATTAAAGTAAAATGTAAAGAAAAGTTACAAAAAGAAGGTTTTAGTTTTAATTTAGTAAGTAATTAGAAGTTATTCGTAATATAGAATTCGTATTATTTAATAGTACAAATGTTTTTACTTAAACTATACAATGATTTTCTGTCAAGTAAATAATGAAGCAATTTAGAAAACTCAAATTTGTCAGCGATGTGAATCCGCGTGCGTTCGCTAGTAAGAACTTATTTTAAAAGCTTAGCAGTTTGGTATCTTTTTCATATCTTTGAGCATAAATTCCGCATCATCTTTCTATTCAATAATCTACGTTATTGTGCAATGAAGTTAATTCTAGTTGCGGCCAAATCAAAGTTCTACTTATGTGATTATGTTAATACAAGAGAAAATCGATTTAAATCGTAAAATCGATTCAAATGTACCGCCGCGCATAGTGTGTGTCCGAATAGTCCGGCGCTGTACACAACGGCTAATTATACCCAATTATATCGTTTGAGGCTCATTGAGTGACCGACATCTAGCTTATAGTTTACATAACGAGCCGCCGGCTTAGAAGAATACATTACTACTCATTAGGAGGATGTTGTTGGTACGGTCGCCACGCTTGATGCACTTTGCAGGACATTCCTGACATGCAAAGTGTAACAGCTATAGTTATATCATAATATATATTCGACAAAGGCATACCGCCAAGCGATTTAGCGTTCCGGTACGATGTCGTGTAGAAACCGAAAGAGGTGTGGATTTCACCCTACTGCTAACAAGTTAGCGCGCTTCTATCTTACATTGCATCATCACTTAACATCACTCAAGGGCCAACTTGTAGTAGATAAAAAAAAAGTAAAAACATTCTAATATGCTTAATATATTGGTATTCATAGAAGGTTGTTGATAGCGTCACATTAAGTTAAGGAGTTGGTAGAGATAGAAAAAACTGAGGCAATCAAAGTCCCACGTTCTTCGTTCTTTGTTAACATTTTTAACTTTATAGCATCGCGTAGACAGCTTGATGCGCAATCTGCTAAGTACCAACGTTGTGCAGAATTTAGCACTTCATAAGGCCTGATATTTTATGTCTGTCCCAGACTTTGCATTAAAAATACCAAATTTACATACAATATGCTAGAGCTAAAACTAGTATACAATATTACACAGATTGAACGGTACGTTTGCTATGCATTATGTACTTTGCAGGACATTCTTACATTAATGTATCTATATAAAACGCAAACGATAAAAAGATAATTATAATTTTCAAAAATGAGTCACACCAAAAAACCAAAAGGACATGGTAATTAGGCAATAAATCTCTTTACAATATTGTAAAGGGGTCCAAAGTAGGATATCTAATAATGAAGCTATAACGAAGTCCAAGAACCACCTTTTAGTAAGTCAGTTAAAAATTTAAATTAATCGAACTTTATGAGCTTTTGCGATGTTTATAAAAACAAGTTGTGGGTAGGTATTAATGATATTAATTTTGACTTAATTTAATAGCTTGACGTAAGACCTTTTTGTCTGGCCGGCTATCCTCACGAGGCCTCTTACTTGTATTTATAAAGCCCACTACAGATGTTGCGACACGATACAACCTAACAAATAAGCAAACAAGTGCTCTAACAAAACTACAAGGTCAATACATTTGGTACTAAAAACTAGTAGACTAACGTTATACCTATTGCACTTATCCTACTTGTTCTAGATGTTTAAATACGCTTGATTACAATCATACCTGATTAAAAACATTGATGTTTCCTAAAGGCTGATAGAATATGTCATGTCTGAAAGTGTGAATATTATGAAGGGATGGCAGAAAACACTTGAAAAAGTGTTAAAGGAGGACTCAAATCGGAAAAGCGAGCAAGCGACTGATGCTTAACCGCTCTGCAGAAGAAGATCGAATGGTAAGAGACACTGGTACGCAACTTTTGCCACCCCTGTAGACACCACTGAGTAAACTGATCGTGCCGGGTCGTCAAATTGAATGTATCCGCGATCCTTGGATGTCCGAACTAGGGCGCTAGCCGCTCCAATGGGTTTTAGTGGGTATTCTGGCTGCTTCAGCCAGCGAGTCCCACATACCCGGAGAGACATTTTTGTTCTGCGCAAGCACCGGCGAGATGCTTAAATCCGGAGGAGTATTTCTGGGCTTAGTTTTTTTTTTTTTTGGATCGTGAAACTGGTTACAATCATTAATATTACACCTTATTAACACACAATCCAGAAATACACTTAATTGTAACCTACTCGACATAATTTACAAAATAATTTACGACAACACTACATACACACTAGAAACTAACCTAAAATTAAAAAAAAACTAAAATTAACAATAAAATAACTTATTACTCGTTTATAGCAGTAACTTTTTAAAAGTCAAGATTGTCTGTTTATACTTAGTGACTCTAGCTACTACGGTTCGAAAGGCAGATCCTCTACTATGATTCGAAACTTCGAAAGGCTGTTTCAAAGTTGGCACGTCTATGCGCGGCTAGTCGGTATTATTACATGAAAACATTAATCCGGAATCAGAATGATGTGTCGTATCGGAGCAGTGGCGACTTGTGACGCATGTCTATACTAACTATACACGAACGAGGTTCGCTCTGTCAGTTTTGAGGTTCTGT
This sequence comes from Mycalesis mineus, assembly GCA_034621355.1. Lineage (NCBI taxonomy): Eukaryota > Metazoa > Arthropoda > Insecta > Lepidoptera > Nymphalidae > Mycalesis > Mycalesis mineus. The sequence continues at coordinate 2,070,779 of CM067890.1, read as the reverse complement.
AGGTTCTTTAGGGTTTTCTCGTTGATTTAATGATTAGCCTATGTACCGTCGGATCACGAGGATAAGACCATCATTACCAGCCTATAACGGCCCACTACTACAGGGCTAAGTCTCCCTCCTTGTAGGAGAGGGAACCACCAAGCTGCGGTTCAAGCGGTTTGGTAGGCATAGGGTGATAATGCTAAACAGTTGTTAATGATAGTGACCGACAGCTTAACGTGCTCTCCGAGGCACAGGGGTGTAACACCACAAAAGATATTTCCATTCGACTGTACTTCTTTCTCTTTAATGCATCCACATTGAAGTTATAGTAATTACGCATGCCAGGAACATTGACATGCAGTGTAGTGATAATCACGTACACACCCCTATCATATCTAGTATCACATATAAGATATGAATTGCAGGTTTCTCAGAAACTCTACTATTTTATTGATGAATCAGGATCAGTGTTCATTAAACGTTTCCATTCATTCTGCTGATATCGAATTTGATACTCTATGAGTGGAGTAGGTATTCGAGTGCTTATTTATTTATTTATGTTAAGTATTATTAGCCTCAAACATTAACTACCTATTGCCTCGTTGGTCCAGTGGTCCCCAAATAAGTTTTTTTAAGCTATTGTATAGCTTTTATCGCGGGCCTTGAGCGTGGAGACCGAATACAGAAATTCCGTAACGAAAAAACCTAACACCCCCTGAGTATCAAAAACATAATATCAAAAGCACAATTTCGGCAACGACGTCATCGCGGAACGTGGCTAAGCGGTAAGGCGCTCTAAGTGCCCAGATTGCCAGAGAGACACGGGTTCGAATCCTGTCAGTTCCGAAGTTTTTTTTTTCATACGTGATATTTCAAAAAGTCATTTTTTTTTTAAATTAATTCGGCCACGGTCCCGATGACGTCGGTAGGTAAACATAAGTTGATAAAAAATGCTATGCAATAGCTTTACCGCGGCAGTCTCCGAGTGCCACACGTCTTTTTTTATTACATACTTAAAGTTACCCCTCGACTAGAATTACACCTGATGGTAGGTAAGTGATGATGCTATCTAAGATCGCAGCAAGCTAACTTCGTAGGAATACGATGAAATACACACGCCTTTCGGTTTCTACACATCGTACCGGAACGCTAAATCGCTTGACGATATGTTTTTTCGGTAAGGCGTAATGAATAAAAGAACCAAACGGAAAAATGTCCTTTTAAAAAAAACTCCAATTTGAGAAAAGAAAAGAGAACAAAGTGAGTGAGTCATCATCAGCAATCGCATCAGCATCAATACAAAGAAGCTGTGAATGTGTATCACAATGACACCGACCGACGGTCGAGACGTTACGAACCGTGGCGCCATTGATACAGACATAATACACGAACAACGCAACGGGACTTATGATAAACGACTCAAGTAGATAAAGGCTTCATAAAGTGTATTTAGTGTTTTGAGCAACGTCGAATAACTTTTTGCTCCCGAAAGTTACGACGGTACTCCCATACAAAGAAATATACATTTTTTAAAAGACCTTTCTAATAGGTCCCGATTTGCTACAAGGTTGGTACGCTTGATTAAATTATTAAATTACTAAATATTGAAGCTACTACAGGACGCCTTCGGTTACACCCGCATAGTTCTGTTTTCCCGTGGGAATTTTGGGATAAAATGTGGCCTATGTGTTATTCTGATATATAAGCTATGTTATTGTTAAGTTTCATCAAAATTCATTGAGTAATCCCTGAAGACTTAGCTATTTCGACATCTAGACCGGACATATTTCTTTTTTCCAAACAAATTAAACGTTTAGATAGTATCTACTTGTTAAGCTTACAGTGTCGTGGGAAATAAACATCCCTAAAGACCATGTATTCAAAGTGAATAAATATTATGACCTTACTAGTGAATTAACTAAAAATGGCTATGTGGTTAGTTTATACGCGGTAGAAGTGGGTGCGAGGGGTATACCAGCGAAGTCTCTCTATAACCTGCTAAAAGACCTTGGCCTTACTAGAAGTGCAGTAAGCTCCATATTGGAACGAGTGTCCAAAGCTGCTCTAGTATGGTCCTTCCGAATTTGACTGGGCAGGGAGAATAACTTGAACAGAGGAGGTGAGTGTTGACGCGCGACACTAAGGGTACCCTTAAACCTACACCCGTGTCACAAGTCTCGGGCTCTGTTCGGAGTTTTTCTCTCAGCCACGCGATGGACCCGGCACCCGCACGATGAATCCATGGAATGCTTAGATGTTCGTCTCTCTCTGTGTGTGTAAGAGTAACAAAGATCCATCCATTCATACGCCTTTATAATATTAGTAAGGGGTAGATATCAAAGTACCCAGTATGAGAAAAGAGCCAACAATAAACTCAGAGAGTCATCATAGCATAACTGCGTTTCATAATGACATCGCAATTCGAGTCAAACGGTGGCGCCATTGATACAGACAACACACGAACAACAGCGACACAAGCTATAAACGGTGGGCAAACAACAACCATTCTCAAATTTGTAAAGGCATTATCGAGAAGCGAGCGAGCGCCTCGCAGCGGCTCGTAAGGAGAATTTGACAAGTTTCGCAACGGACCGGTTCCGCCGCTCGCAGGTGCCGCGTCAATGGGCCGCTGACACACGGCGGCGGTGGAGCCTAGCCGACGTTGACATCATCGATATTTTGATATCGGAAGAAAGTCTAGGACCTCCCTATACGTTAGCACTTGGCAACATAGGTCCTAATAATTCATCATCAATATCAGCCTATTTAACAACTCCTTTAAGTAGTGACCAAGGAACCTAACTTCGTGTCAGCGACGACAAAAATGCTTTGCTACTAAAACATCCGATTAAAATCCGCGTCTGACATACGACAAATACCTAGGAATGAGCTCGTAATATAGGAGGGATATGGAGCTCACAACGCTGCTCCAATACGGAATGGCAAGCTTAGGGTGATAATATTTGACCTTTACAATAAATGTTATTGATATTAAGTAGTACAGGTTAACGTGCTTTCCGAGCCCCGGGGTTGTAAAGCCATTCGTAAATTCCCAATAAACATTCCCACAACACAATTGAAACACAAAACAACAGTCGAAGCGCTCAATAATCCGGCGGACGTAATGAGACAACCATTCACAAATTCTACAAAGCAACCCAAAAACATGACCAGACTACAATAAAACGAGAAAAAAAACCGATCACGAAAATCGAGTCGGCTTACGCAGTGCGGCGCGGCGTACCTGCGCCGGCGCAGCGCCCGCCGCCCCCGCCCCGCGCGGCGCGACGGGCGCCGGCGCCAGCCCGCCGACAAGCAATTATGGCTAAATAAATATCGGCCACGCCGCCTCGACGCAACGCAACGCTGCGAGCAGATGGATTCTCTATATCTAGACTACGTCGTTACATTTTGTACTCGCCTCGTAAATACGGTGAAAATATGTTAAATGTCTCGCATTCGCATGCCGCGCACTGAGACTAGTTACTTAGTGCAGTGTATAGTACAGTAGATTGTAAACTAATTCTTTGAACCAAATAAATACCAGAAAACGCATCAGTTTCTGATGAATAAACTTAATTAGATTTCTATTAATTAAACAGCAGTTAAATAGAATCGTTGAACTTTGAAACGTTCAACCTTAATTTGATGACACAAACAAATAGGTTAAATTTTTTTGTCGGCTTTCAGGATACTAGCAACTTAACTTTGCAACTTAATTATTAGTTTTTGAGTATGTTAAATTAATTTACAAGTTACAAACAGATTCTGACTATATATACTCGCCCCGTAGCTACGGTGAAAATTCGAGTATATTAAATATCTCGCACCTTGGTTAGACTATACGGGGCAGCACTTGTTGTGCTTTAGTTGGGAGATTCGTTGCTGATTAATCATACGCCGCATCCGATTCTTTAACATAGGATCGAATCCGTCCGCATGGAGTTAGTTATGACGGCAGCCAAATATTTCTAATAATCTGCCTAAAAATAAATTTAAAGTTTCCAACTTTAAAAATGACGATGATCCCCGCTTTTAACCTCTTGCACCCCTTTTTATTGCAATCAAAAGTAGTCTTTTTTCAGGCTCTAGACTATCTGTATACGAAATTTCATTTAAATCGGTTTACTAGTTTTAGCGTAAATGCGAGACAGACAGACAGTTATCTACTTTCGCATTTATAATATTGGGATTTGATAATATTTCCTTAATTTTTTTTAAAGTTTCCAAACGATTTTTAGTTTGACCTTTTGATAAGATATCTATTGGCTCAACTTGAGTAGTTACCGCATATCTATATATTTTTTTTCTGTTTTTTCTAATTGATCTACATTCTGAGCTCCTAGAGAGTCCTATTTACTTTTTTGTAATCTTTTTGGTAATCAACGATTATGTTGTAGAATTAAGTTAACAATTTTTCTAACATAGATGGGCAACGGTACGGTAACGGCTCGGCACGGTGCGGAGGTCGGAGCTCGTGCCCGCGATGATCTTCACTCCCCACGTGACGGCGACGCGACGACGCCAGCGATAAGATAAGGATCCCCCTCCCCTCTAAACGCGCTCGGATAAAAACATTCACAAATAAACGACGGTTATTGGCGCCAGCCGCAAACACGTAGTTCAAGAGCTGGCGCATTTTTTGGAGTAAGTGCTTGAAACAAGCTGAAAACGTATAACACAAAACTGCTAACCAGCCTGACTCACTGTATTTTGTGTTATTTATTAAAAATAATATTTAGGCAATCTGAAAATACACCTTTAAGTTGCCCTTAAACATTTAAAGAGTAGAAAAATAAATAAGTTAGATTATTTAGTCTCGACTCAAGCTTTACTAGAATACTTTTTTAATTAATGAAGAATAATGTCCTGTTATTTGAACTTGCCTCAAATTGTAGTCTAAAAACTGCTCGGTTTAACTTAGCCCCACTACTCCACAGCCATATTTGTAGCAGTGTGAATAGCAGAGTTATATGACAAGTTTCCAGCATGTTACAATGCCTATCCAAATATGTGTACCAGCTCTCGGACTATGCAAGCGATGGATGTGCATGGATTACTTTACATTCACTTTTAAGTGCAAGCCGAATAACTTTTCTTTTATGAGTCACACGTCCAAACATACAATATGCCGGTGGTTTTTATCTAACAGAAGGCTTAGGAAACGCCACATCCTTCCATCTGTATCTACTAATGTATGCCAAAGACAATGTGTTTGTCTGTCTGTTACCTTTTCATGGCAAAACCACAAAACTGATTTGAATCAATTGTAGTACTTTGATAAATAGGGTCTTAGAGCATAACATAAGCTACTTTTTGTTGCAAAAATAAAAATTTAGAAAGAGGTTAAATGTACAAAAGTTTTTTTCATTTTTGAAGTTTGAAGTAGTGTTAAAACGTAAACTCGAAAAACGTCTAAATTCAACCCTTAAAGGATTAAAAAGATGAAGAAGAAAGAGAAGAAAAAGAAAGATTATTTGAAGACCTCGTTATGAAGCGCGGATAAATAATGAATTAAATTAAATAATAAATACTATTTGGCAACCATAAAGACATAAATGAAAAGAACCGGGTGTGCCAAATGTCAAAACAAAAATCCTATCGATGATGGAGTTTACGACATTTTTTACGATGGCAGATTGAAGTCTCTACCATAAGTATGGTTTCAAATTTCACGTAGAAATATCGCTATTTCAATTGAATAATATACATTAGCTTTGTTTTTAATTAAATTACAGATTGAGCTATTAATTAATAGCTACTAATTAAATAATTTCATAATAATTTTGAAAATAATGGTTGTATGTTAGTAAAAATATTGGGAAAGCATATTGAAGCACTTAGAGATGTGAAAAAATAAAAAAACCAATACTCATTAGTAACTATTAATAAATATTAATCTTTTTAAAAAAAAATTTAAATTTATATTGATATATTTTTTTTACTTTTAATTATTTTAAAATATATATTTAAGAATGTTTTATGTTCGGATAAAAACAAACGAACAGTAATTCAAATAAAATTAAAATTAATTCGTAAAAGTCTCAAAATAACTAACTAAAAGCGAACTAAAATAAAGATACCCCTAAAATCATCGTGAACAAATTAATGATTCCATAATTATGAAATGAATGACAACGTCGAGAGCGTGACTGCGCATGCCTCACGCATGCCTCACGTCGCCGGCGCGGTGGCGCGGTGGCGCGGTGGGAAGTGAGTCGCGAAAGTTGACAAAAAACGGCGGCGGCGAGTAATGGACCAGACGGCGGCAAAAAGCGTACAGGTGGGGTCCGACATGCAGCCGCCGAGGCCTTGTCGCTGGGCTATAGCAAGCACGGACACAGTTCTTAAGGTTCCGCACGTACACACATTTTTTAGGGTGCCGTACGTCTGATTATAAGACGTTTCCATATTAGGATCGTGTGACTGTCCGTCAAAAAAATATTTCTAATTGCAATATCGATTGAAAGCATTTAAGATTAAGTATATTTGATGTAGGAAGGACTCGCAAATGTTGTCAATAATCATAGTCATCTTCGGCGCAAAGTAATGGACCAAAGCGCGAAAAAGTCTAGATCTTAAAATAACATAAATCATCAATCGTGCAGAACCCCCCTTTCACGCGAGTTCCACTTGCACTTGTTGTATTTCTTTCTTTTGTAAGTCCTACCGATGGGTTATACGTCAGCCAATCGGAGAACTGTAATTACCATATACTTTTGTATAGTAATTACCATGGGTTCGGAGACGTATTTAATAAAGCGGCCATAAAAACTCGAGCCGACAACACAAGTGCGTCCATTAATGGACCGGACTCATAAATTCAGTTCGACTCGCGATTGTGACCAAAAATAATGAAATACTTCGCTTTTTGTTATGGATATAAATGTAAATGCAATTCCACAAATAACGAAACATTGTCTATATTTGTGATTCATTTATTCATTAATTATATTTAATGATACTTCAATTATAATAGGACTGATTATGACCAAAAATAACTTCACTTCACGTTTTTGTTATGAATGCTAAATGCAATTATATAAAACACATGCAATAATTGTATTTCATATTTATAACATTATTTTAAATTATTAATATAAAATAATTAATTATATATTAATATAAAATAAGGATAAGTTCGCAAGAAGCACCATAAAATCCATAGAACTTTTCCACATTATACCATTAAACTAAGCATTTATGTGTTGTTGTTTTGTTATATTACCTACATAATAAAATAATATCTATAAAATTCTGATTTATATTACGTTCTAAAGTAATAACCATTACTTTATAATAACTATTGTATTAAGTTATTAGTGACTTTGTAGATCGTTAAAACATCTGGCAAAAACATACACACATACATAACATCATACCTCATTCCCATAGGGGTAGGCAGATACTATATCCTTCTACTTGCATACTTCCTTAGCTTCTTCCACTCTCATTAATCCTTTATACAAGTCAGTCGGTTTAGGGTGCTCTTGAGTTGGTCATGTTTTTAAAATGTCCTGTAAAAATCCAAATATTCAGTCCAGGAAAAATCGCCTAGGTCGACTCCTTCCAACATTTCCATTCACCCTCGCCTCATAAATCTCTTTTGTTAATCTTCTTTCATTCTCTACATTGCCAAACCATCTAAGCATCCATTTCTCAATTTTAATCACTACATCTTCTCTTAGACCACACCGATCTCTTACCATACTATTCTTAACTTTGTCACACCATAATGAACGAATTACTCTTTATTGTACACCAAATAATAAAAAATCTTACAAATAGAAAATAACTTAAAAAAAACAATGTACAATTGGCGGTCTTATTGCTAATGAGCGATCTCTTCCAGACAACCAATATTGAAGAGGAAAAGTGCATTCATTGGAGAGGTTCGGGTGTACGTACAGTGAAGTATAGGAAGTTATTGTATCAAATTATGTAATATAGAATATACTTACATAAAATACTAAATAAATACATACGCATACACAAATACACACATACTCGTCGAAGAATAAAGATACCTCATTTATTCTTCTTTTATGTTTTTTCTGCCATACCCAACTTTCACATACATAAGTGTGGGCACCAACACACCTCTATGCACAGCCAGTCTTGCCTTTTGCGACACTTTCTGGTTATTATTAAAAGCATAGTTAATAGTGCCTAATATAAGTTTATAAGCCCTAAACATGTGGACAGGAAAATGATATCACATAGATTAATTTTTTAGTTGACGAAAGAGAAAGTGAATCTCAATAGAGATATGTACAAGGATCTACAGGGTATTCATGTCAAGTGAGCAGAACGGAATATTTCAAGGTATTTTTTCCTGTTGCGTTGACGAAAGTTAATGTCGGAAACGGTCAAATAGGCTCGTCAAATAACTCAATAACTCGGAATACCGGTTCCTTACTTATTGCTTGATATACCGTAGAGTAAAAAGTTTGTAGAGTTTGTAAAATGGAGAATTAAAATTAAGTATGTTGATTTAAATTTTTTAGAATTTAAATGTTCTACAAAAATCAGTTTGAAGAGGAACATTTTAGGTAGTGGTAAATCCAAATAAGAAAGTGGCATTAAAACTATAATTTCGTAAAAAAGGATGGGCTTTATGGTGAATTTTCGAAAAAAATAATTAAACAGTTTTTGATTGAAGTATTTTACCGTACCTGGTATACATTACTTTAAACGCATATTTTTCACTTTTTCATTATAACGGTCTCCTAAACGCCTATTTTCGAAAGCTTTTTGGAAATTCATACATGAGTATCCTTTTTATGGTAGACTAGAGGACGCCCGCGGTTTCACCCGCGTAGTTCTCGTTCCCGTGGGAATTTCGGTATAAAATGTAGCCTATGTGTTATTCTGATGTATAAGCTATATTGTGGTAAAGTTTCATTCAAATCCATTCAGTAGTTTTTACGTGAAAGAGTAACAAACATCCATACAAACTTTCGCCTTTATAATAGTTATAAGATAGGCTTGCACTGGACTTAATCACACCTGATTGAAAGCAATTATGAGGTTTAAGTTGGAACTCGCATAGGTACCTAGACGATCCCAATTCACTCTTGTTCTCGTCTACTATATCTAACTTGATCGGTTTTGGTGTGATTGAGTGATAAACATCCAAACATTCTCATTTATAATATTAGTTAATATTTTACAGTCCACTGGCAAAAGTGTAAATATGAATGAACAGCACGTCAGTCGGCAGGCGCCAGCGTATCGAATCGATATAGTTTTAACGAGCGAGCGCGCCGAAAAGATAACCAGCATTTCCTGTTCGCAATTAATACATGTCTCTACCCCAGCACGAGTGTACGACACTTCGATGGAACCCTAATACGAGGTTGTACGATGAAATCTACGAAATTCGATCATTAGATTAATTACAAAAACTTTATAGAACCGACTCAGAACGCACTAAAAAGTAAAAAGTAACTGTGTCATTTAGTTGCTTTAATTTACTTAAGCATATCTATGAATCAGATCTTACCATGTTTACAATGGAACCATCTTGGAAGTGTGCCCTTTCTAATAAAAAAAGAATTATCAAAATCGGACAACTCTGTAAATAGTTATGCGTGGTCATACATTAAAAAAATACACGTGTCGAATTGACAACCTCCTCCGTTTTTTTTCGTCGGTTAAAAAAAACAAATTATGATTATTTTTGACTAAAATTATTAAATGACTAGCTAATTGACGTCGGGGACCTAAAGTGCTAGAATGGCAATCCTGTGCACCCCGATATTCTGTTGGTCGACCCCCCTGGGTGGACTGACGACATCAAACGTGTCGTAGAGCCGCTGGCCACAGGCGTTTGGAAGTCCATAAAAATGCCTATCTCCAGCAGTGGACGTCCATCGCCTGTTAATGATGCTAATCAAAATCTAATTTTGTAACCTCAAACAATGGAAAGTTGTTTTATAGTTACAGTTAAGTAATATTTTAATACTTTTTAGAAAAATTATTAGATAATTTTATTCACAAACAATATTAAGTAAAAGAGGCACGAAAATTATATATAAAAAAACAGAACAATTATAATAACTAACTAATTAACTTAACTATAAGCATAATTCTAAATTTTGCGCCTTTGGCAGGGCGCCCATCACGCAGGCAGCATTTCCGCGCTGAATTGCGATAGATATTCGTTGCGCGAGAAACATTTTTACCTGTCCCGAATGGTCACCAATTAAATATACGCCCTTTGAGGCGCCTACTCAATTCCTCATGAAGCACCTGAACGCTTCTGCCACATGGACCCAGTGTCTCGACTCCAAATGGAAAGAACTCATACTGAGTGCCGAGACAACTGTATTTTAATACTTTTTATGTAAATTGTGAACAAATATTTATCGTTTTAAAGGCTCGTAGGCGCGTTTATGATTTGAGACGTTTTGTAACTTGAAAGTAAATAAACAAAATATAAAAATTTGGTACGTCCATGACACATCTCGCGGCGTCGCCTACAGCCTCCCACACGCGCGTGCCCCGTACATACTCCACACCATGTAGGCACGTAGGTGTCGGCATATTAATTAAGAAGAAAGCCAAAAACATTTAATTTTAACTATCATACTTCAGAATTATCACCAATTAAATATTACAAGCTAATTTGAGACATTATCATACTTTCGTGTGAGTCCACCTTTTGTATTCTGTTATATTTATGTCGGTACTAGAGGTCGCCCGCGGTTCTATCCACGTATTTCCCGTTCCCTTAAAAATTTCGGGATTAAAAGTAGCCTAGAGAGACGAATATCTTAGCATTCCATGGATTCACCGTGCGGGTGCGGGTCCATCGCGTGGCTGAGAGAAAAACTCCGAACAGAGCCCGAGACTTGTGACACGGGTGTAGGTTTAAGGGTACCCTTAGTGACGCGCGTCAACACTCACCTCCTCTGTTCAAGTTGTTCTCCCTGACCAGCCAAATTCGGAAGGACCCTACTAAAGCCGCTTTGGACACTCGTTCCAATATGGAGCTTACTGCACTTCTAGTAAGGCCAAGGTTTTTTTAGCAGGTTGTAGAGAGACTTCGCTGGTATACCCGTCGCACCCACTTCTACCGCGTATAAACTAACCACATAGCCATTTTTGGTTAGCTCTGATATATAAGCTGCATTATTGTAAAGTTTCATCAAAATCCGTTCAGTAGTTTTTGCGTGAAAGAGAAACAAACATCCATCCATCCATCCATAGACAACGTTTATGCGTTTAAAATATTAAAAGGATTAATTATGTTTGTTTTTACGTGATTTTCATTTACAAATAAGATTGAATAAATAAATGGCATATTAAAATATTAAAAGCGTACAAGAAATTCTGATCATTAATAATGTAAAATTTTACGAATAAGGCACTGGTACACGATGTACAATGGACAAGTTTTTCCACGTTTCCTTACTGAACGGCGGAAAACAATTTATTGACATTGCCGTAAGTAATGAACGTGTTTAATCTCAATCTAAATTCAGGAAGGTTCACGCAAAGGTCGGTGGCGAGGAAACTGTATGCGTGTGGCGTTTAAGCCTCTTTACATCTGCCAACAAGAGATACTGACATGAATAATTGTTTTTGGTGCGCTTGCGCATGGTTCTAGATACGCCAAAACCATGCGCAAGCGCTGTCAACATCACTAAGATTTGAAACAAACTCGCCAAAATCGAAACGTACAATGTTTCTAACGACTTTTTGGCGATTGAGACGATGAAAATCAAACATGATTGCATACAGTCCTTTGGTTCAGGTTGGAGATCATAAAACGGAAAACCTGAATCGTATTATGCCACTATAGTCGACGCATTTTAAACTGAGTCGTCGGGTCATTCGGTCGTAGTGATAACGTGGCTTAACAATTTATCGAAGGTTTAGTCACAAAAATCACTATCAGGCGTTTTAATTTCTTTAAATTGAATATCCAAAACTGTATAGAGTGTTTAATTAACTATAAATATATTGTCAGTGACATTTATTGCCCGATGACTCAATTTAAAATGTGTCGACTATAGTTTAATTACTCAACATACAACATCTGCAATTAGACGTCCAAGGGTTGATATTATAAAAGCCAACCAAGCTGGATAGGCAGTTGGCACACCTTGGTAGACTCATAACAAGAACAAAAAACGACTTTTTCAAAAGATTTTTCTGCTAGATGACCATGGGTTTAAATGGTTCAAACCGACCAACTTACGCCCGGACAGGTAGTTGGCATTGGTACATGCTAAACAAGAACGGATTCTTCAAGAGACAATGTCTCTAATAAGACATCTATCGGTTTAGATGGTAAAAACTTGTAAACCTAATTTCAAACAGCTAGTTGGCACGTTTACATTCTAAACAAGAACCCTTCCAAAGACAATGTCTGCAATTAGACTATTATTTGAGATGTCAAACGCCGCCCGACCTGAGTCGGGACAGACACAGACAGTCGGCACGTGTACACGGTGGACAACAAAGCTGACGCTAGCGCCGACAAATTAAAAAGTTAACGGGCGTCGCGCGCCGGGCGTCGCGGCGGGCCGGCGCCGGCGCCGTGACCTTGCTACTTATCGCGACGACTGACCCTCGCAGATTAGCGTATGCTGGAATGTGCGCGCGCTGACGAATTGCTGCCTCTCTGCCGTATGCCGTACATACAGCGAAACCACCATTGTCATTTGTTTAAATATATTAGGACAATCTATCTAACCCCAAAGATGGACAAAATATATTAGGACAATACACACATCGTCTAGCATAACAATCTGTTACAGGAACGGAAAAACAGTTAAACTATTAATAAAAGAAGCAGATAAGTCCTAGTAGATCCTAGTTTAGCCACTATTATTCCGTGATCATAAGTGATCATATCTTTTTCCTATACTCAAACGGTTTTCAACAGTCGTAGAGCTTTGAACAACATTGATGTATTCCGATCAGACTGCGAAGAGTTAGGTTGCCAGATACATGATGATAGCTAAATTATAAGCAAATTACTAAGGTTTTAGATTGACATTAGATGGACACAGGGCAACACCAAAACGTATTCCGAGTGACCTACGAAGTGTTACCCTGTTTATAAGTAATGCTTTCCCATAGAGTATGGGGTCATTTACGTCGTCAATTATAGGTATAAAAACGTAAGAAACTCCCCGGTGCAAAGCGACTACGTTGTACGAATGCGACCTCCCCGCCTGACGCCGGCGCCAAGTAAAAGTGATAAATTCTTGCGGCCACGCATTCCATACAATAAGCCCACACGCCATGTTGCCACTTGCCAGCTGAATCTCTCAACTAATAGAAGGCTTCTCTACATATAAGCGCATTATGAATAGTGAATAATTCATTTATTTTGCTATTAAACATATTTAGGAAACTGTCTATAAACTCTACAATTATTTTGCAGGTATTAAGAAATCATCTACAAGAGATATTGACTCTAATCATTGAATATTTACTATCGTTTACGACGAGGCAAGTTTACTTTTTCTAATTTTCCAGAGTTAACTTAACTAAGTTGCAACTACAATGCATAAGTGATAACTAACAAAAGTAAACTAGGAACACCTAAAATATGTCTTGTATCCATTAACTTGAGGCAGATGATTAACCTCATATGGCTATCACTAAAATCCTAGAATTTGCTTCATTTATCAGTCATCAGTCTCTACAATCATATTCCAAAACTGAACAGAAGTTTGGGCAGAGCATAACATAGCCACAGATAAGATAACTTGTTACAGGATTATGACATTTGAAAAATATCTACAATTATATTACTATAATCAACATCTTTTTTAAACTCCTGAAAGATATTTTCAATGTTTCGGCTAGTAAATCTATATTTGCATAATACAAATGGTGCCATATATTTTGACAATCTTTCTGTGCTTAAGCATTGGCTCATACATCTTTAAACGAATTTCACAGAATAAGCTTCAATGGTAATGCTGATAGATGAGAATAATTAAAGGCTACTGGAAAATGCGGTGACCTTTTAAAATTTAGTTAAGACATGCACTCGACCCGACGCGATCTAAGACGACCGCTGATGTCAGGATCTATAAATAGATCACCGAACGGCAATGTTTACAATCCACCGGGGGATGAGCAGCTAGGATACACGGCGTGCGTCGGTGCAGCGGCGACGTGCGCGCAGAGATACCGCGGCAAACAGTGGCGATAACCACACCGATAGCTGATAACGACTGATACGACACCGGTGCAGCGTAACGTGGACTCACGTGAACACGGCTCCTACACTGCACACTACCCGAGGTAGAGCTAGCTCCCGAGAACAGTTCGTCACACGCCGCGATTCCCTACTCTCTACAGACATTCGACGGATCACTTCGAGAGGACGCGCCACGTCTTCGCAGACGCTCACGCGCCGGTATACACAACTTCGGGTTCTTGCCCTTGGAGGCATGCACACATGTTTACACCACTTGTTGCGCTGGGCGCACGTACCGGGCTCGCAGAGGCGGCTGTAGTGGTAGGGGTTGCAGCAGTGGTGGTGCTCGCAGTGCGGCAGGCGGCGCAGCTCGGCCGGGTCCCGCAGGTCGGGCCGCAGCGCGCGCAGCACGGCCGGGCGCAGCGCGGGCTCGGCCGGCACGCACGGCGCGCCCGCGGGGCCCGCGTCCAGCGCGCGCGCCAGCCGCCGCAGCTGCTCGTCGGGCACCGGGGCCGCGCCGGCCGCCGCCAGCCGCCGCCGCAGCGCGCGCCGCCGGAACATCACATGCCGGCGTCACGACACACTCCACCGATAGCGCGGCCGACACGTCATCTCGCGCCGAGTGCGGCCTGCGGACTGCCAGCGCCGCCGCCGCCCGCCGCCGCCCGCCGCGACACCTGCACGAACCTACTTTACCCATACTTTACCCCACCGACACTTGCACTTTTTTCTATTTATTTTTTTAGTCTTATGCCGCTCATCTGCCCTTGTCGGCGCCTTGTTCAATCGATAAATAGCAAACACACGTGCCCGGATGTTGTGTAGTTAATGCTGGCTTGACAGACGCCAATTATGACTGTGTAGGATATAAAACGGCTGCCAGAGTAGTTACATTTTCGTTTATAATTTTAGAAACACAACAAAAAAATGTAAACGAACAAACTTCATTAAAGACATAAGTTAGACTATATAACAACAATATTGAATAACTCTAACTATGGAAAGATAAATTTTTATATTTCTAGTAATCTGATTTTTAATTTACTTATCAATTGATTAAGCACCTTAAGATCATATGTCAATAAATAGATAAAAATTAATAATATACATATACCTATAGAGCTATAAACCATTACTAATAAAAATATTTAACTGTTCAAATCACATATATAAAACTTAGAAATCCACATTTCTTTATGGAGAAAACAAATACTAACTAAACAAAGCTATAGGAATCAATGCAAAAAAGATAGTTCGAAATATGACATTTATAAAACTTTAGACATATGATAAAGTGCGGGTAAATCTCCCCATTTTTGGGCAAATTTCCCCTGGTGGCAACTCTACGCGGGGGGCTCGCGGTCGCGCGGGACGCGGCGCGGCTGGCGCCACCGGCGGCGTCAGGTGCGCGCGCGTGTGTGCGTGCGGCGCCACCGCACACCGACACGCTACGCTGACCGAGCCGAGGACACTATTGTGGATAAACTCATACTGACTCTGAGAGACAACCTATTGCACCTAAGCACTCACTTGTTTGTACCTACGTATGTGTGTTTGTCTGTTAGTTAGATATTTTCTCAGTAACTACTAATCTAATTTGGAAGGGTAATATTCTTTGATTTAATATGAAAATTTTTTGAACGATGAACGAACGAACATTTTTGTTGATTTTTTACGTGACAACGTCTTATAATTCGAAAGAGCCGGCTGCACGCATGAAAAAACATGACGTCATGCGTCGTTACCTCGCTTTGAGGCATTCCATGTAAGGCTTGAAGTGCAAGCGAGAAGTTCGGCAGCGTTCGACATCCGTCTATTAAATATATTAATTTCAAATTAAAATTAATATATTTATAAAGTATTATATTTATTATAAATTTAAAATATAAATTTATAAAATCAAAATCAATTATTTTATTAATTTAAATTAATATTTATAAAAATATACTTAAATTAAAAATTTTAATAACCAATTAAATGCTACCATCCCATCAGTATTTTCTTAAGACATTGTCATGTTCAACTATCGTCAGTAAACCGACTTTACAGACAACCAATTTTTTTTGTTTGATTTGATATTATATGAATCGAAATAATTTGAAATAATCAGATGGCTGCTAATTGCTACGGAGATCACCTTACTGATGGTTCAAGGTTTAATTAAAATAATGTTACCTTAATATGTTACAATGCACCATACTCCCGTCAACATAACAGAGCGAGAGTCTGTGTTTGCACGACCTTTGCAAAATAAAAACAGTCCATACTTCTATCATGAAAACTGTTATTTCCCATCGCTATATTCATTATTAGTTCATAGCCACGACTTCATCCGTGTGAATTTAAAATGTTTTCTTTAATCATCTGGGACAAAAAGCCTATGCAGTATAAAGGAGAGACCTTACACACATACATACGAACTTTCGCCTATAGGTACAATATCAGTGTGACTGAGTATCACATAGTGTCACTTCTGTTTTCCATAGTCTATGGCACAGCGGCAGGCGGAATGCGCGGCGACATGCAACAAGCTATATTATCACCATCGATAACGCGCCATCTCTGTATCTCGTCGCTGCACTTGCCTACACGGGTCACGGGTTCCATTCCCGAACTGAACATTTTGGAATTTCATAACTATAATATTAAGTGATTGCTCAGTGACTCAGTGAGATACCGAATTGAAATACGAAACGTCTAGAGTTTGATCTATTCTTAATAAGTAATTGTCGGAGGTACTTCTTCCTTACTATGAGAGGAACGGTAATATTTTTTTATAAATAATATTTGATTTAATTTCCCTAAATTTCAAGCAGATATTGGTATTTAAAGTAAATTAGATATATATTTTTTTAATGCCTACAAGTTGGCCCTTGACTGCTATAACACCTGATGTTAAGTGATGATGCAATCTAAGATGGAAACGGGCTAACTTGTTAGGAGTAGGATTAAAATCCACACCCCTATCGGTTCCTATATGACATCGTACCGGAACGCTAAATCGCTTGGCGGTACGTCTTTGTTGGTAGGGTGGTAACTAGGCACGGCGAAAGCCTCCCACCAGACCAAGACAAATTAAGAAAAATCTCAATCTACCCCGCCGGGAATCGAACCCGTCTCATAAATCGCCACAGCGGTCGTCAAAATGCTGCGGCTGAACTATGACTTTCAGACCAAAACAATGTTGTTTATCAGCACAAACAAACAAACACAGTGGCGTGCACAAAGTTTATAACTACGGTAAGCATTATAGTTAGATACTAACTAAGGAAATGGGAAATCTCAAATACTGGTTTGTATTTAATGCCCTCAGGGTAAACAGCGACTTTATGCATTTATGAAGTGCACGTCAGTGTTAGTACTTCCCCGACGTGCTCTGCTTGTTATCTGAGCATGACAAACAATAAATTAGACAATGTTTATCATTTTCATTTGATTTTATCTATTTTAAAAAAATAGTATTTTGCTATCGGTTCATGACCTTCAGCTTTATGATAACACTTTCGGTGATTAATTACAAATAAACAACTTTATTTAAGATTTTGATGCGGTTTTAAATTACAACAATATCTACCTATACTAAAGCCAAACTCGATTGAGAATGCTAGTCAACAAACAAATTAAAAATGAAGGTAGAAATCACTAGTCATTTTACACCAAATTTTTTTAGTTAACTTGTTTATGACGAATTCATGACAATACATCAGATTAGTAAACTTAAAACTAATTAATATATTCAATATCTTTTAAATAAGATTTTATAAAAAAACAAAACAATTTTAAATTTATTAGGCATAAAATGTGTTGTCTTTTCTACCTCCATTTTAAATTTGTTTGTTGACAAGCATTCTCAATCAAGTTTGGCTTTAGTATAGGTATCTAAGGAGTGTTTATCCTTACTAATATTCTCATACATAGGCCTTTTTAGGGTCACAACGATCCTGGGCCGCCTGTGGCCAGTGGCGCCCTGGTCGTCTGATGTCGTCAGTCCACCTAGTGGGGGTCGACCAACACTGCGCTTTCCGCTGCGGGGTCGCCAATATAGCACCTTGGACCCCCAACGTCCATCAGCTGTTCAAACCACGTGCTCCGCCCATTGCCACTCCAGTGTGCCTAGTGTGAGATTTCACCAAAACAAATCGAAAACTTCACATTCGCGTTAAGGGCATATTTATATGGAACTGAAGCAGCGCCCCTGGCGGAAGTGAGAGAAAACTCAAATGGGCGAGTGTCAGTGTTGAGTTTTCTCTCACTTCCGCCAGGGGCGCTGCTTCAGTTCCATATAAATATGCCCTTAACGCGAATGTGAAGTTTTCGATTTGTTTTGGTGAAATCTCACACTAGGCACACAGTTCTGCGACTCGCTGAGCTATGTCGGTTTCTTTAGTTCTTCTGCGAATCTCATTTCTGATTCGATCACGCAGAGATACTCCGAGCATTGCTTTTTCAATCGCCCGCTGAGTGACTCTGAGCCTTCTTATGAGTAGCCTATTTTAATTCCAAACAATTTTGAATCAATGATTAGTCGAATTTAAGCGACAAAGACAGCCAGTGGGGCAAGTGTGAGTTTTTCACCGAGCGACTGCGTAAAATTGGTTGTCTGTAAAGTCGGTTTACTGACGATAGTTGAACGTGACAACGTAGCATTTAATTGGTTATTAAAATTTTTTAATTTAAGTATATTTTTATAAATATTAATTTAAATTAATAAAATAATTGATTTTGATTTTATAAATTTATAATAAATATATTAATTTTAAATTAAAAATTAATATATTTAATAATTATATTTAATAGACGCATGTCGAACGCTGCCGAACGCAAAGGCCGATTGTGCTTCTTTGTCACTCGTTCCGCGCTCTCGCTTGCACTTCAAGCCTTACATGGAACGCCTCAAAGCGAGGTAACGACGCATGAGTCATGTTTTTTCGTGCGTGCAGCCGGCTTTATCGAATTATAAGTTGTCACGTCAAAAACTTAGTCACTCATAACGTCAAATTATATAGAAAAAAAGCGTTTACTCTCGCTATAACTAGATGGCGCTACTAAAATTCCATATAAATTTGCTTTACGTTTTTATGAAGTCGCTCGGTAACAAACTCACACTGGGCACTCAGATCTGACAAAACACCTCATTTTACCTAAGTTTCACTTTAAGGTGGAAGCATCCTCAGATGTAGACTCTACAATGTTGGAAAATGTTAAGATTGACTGTAATTTAAATTAAAGAAAAATGTTGTTTATAATCATAATATCCTAATAACCTCGGCAATAACAAATTGCATACATAAAAAGGCATAGAATAGAAACTGAACTGCAACAAACTTTTTGGAGGTCGGTTTCTGAGTATATAGGTATTCCAAATAAAACCCGACTCACACTTGACAATATCAGTTCAAAAATAGATGATAGATGGCGTTACGTGCACTGCTGAAACCGTGTTGTTAGAATCAATCTGTCAACCCTGCACAACTTTGTACGTAGTTCCACGGTGTTACTATAGATGGCTCTACTGTGTTTTTTTTTTTTAGTAGACACCAGTTATTGAAATTGAGAACAGTTTCCATCGTTCTAAAAAAAAATAAGCAAAATGACGAAAATGGTATATTTTTGCAATAAAACTGTTTTATAGTCTAGTACTATTTACAGACAAAAATTGAAAACCTGATAAATATGTATTTACAAAACTTGTTCTTTTGCGACTGTTCCTATGTACGAGTGTAGGTACTGGGTAGTGTGAGTTTTCAAAAAAACTAGAAAACTACACTGTCGCGTAAGGGATATTTATGAACTGAACGCTATTAATAATCGCGAATCTAATTTTTTTTTGCTTTTTAAGCGACGAAAAAATCGTAGGAGGTTCTCAATTCGACACGTAAATATTACAGTTTTGTATGAGTTGATGCTATTAATAATCGCGAATCTAATTTCTTTTGCTTTTTAAGCGACGAAAAAATCATAGCAGGTTCTCAATTCGACACGTATATATATTTTTTTATGTATGACCACGCATAACTTTTTACAGAGTTGTCCGATTTTGATAATTCTTTTTTTATTAGAAAGAGCACACTTCCAAGATGGTTCCATTGTCATCATGTTGCAGGCACACTTGCAGCGATTTCGGTTTTTGTGTAAGTATCGGCTTTTTGACAGTATAGTACGAGTACCTACTAAAAAGTAAGAAATTAAATGTCCTTAAAATAGAAACCTTGGCTGGCAGCGACTTCATAGATATGGTTAAGTTAAGTAAATTAAAGCAACTAAATGACACAGTTATTTTTACTTTTTAGCGCGTTTTGAGTCGGTTCTATTTTTTGTTAAAAAAATTTTATTTATTTCTTTTTGTTATATATATATATAAGCTAACGTTTGACTGCATTCACGCGTGATGGCAAGCGAAGATGCCTTCTTGACTCGAAGATATCCTCATTGTAGGTGGTAGGGAAAACGGTAGCTGGAAGGGCTTTCCATATCGTAGCAGTGAGAATAAGGAACGAGTCACCATAACGCTTAGTAGATAATGAATAAATGAATGAATGAAATATTCTTTATTGTACACCAAAAAAAAAGAACATACCAAATAGAAAATACATAAGACATAAAAACAATGTACAATTGGCGGTCTAATCGCTAATGAGCGATCTTCTATACCAATATTGGAGATGAAGAGTGCTTCCATTAAAGAAGATTTGGGTGTACGTACACACAAATAAAGGAACTATATTATAAAATTATCAAATAAAAATATACTTACATAAAATACTAAATGCAACCTACATACATACATACATATAAAAGTTCAAGTTATCAACGAAACGGTGATTGACGAAGTAAATGAAACTACAGTAAGTAAATTAAATAAATTATTTAAAAATTATATTCTCATTGCAGCAATTTTGTACCTCTATTAGCGAGTAAATTCAAAAAAGGGGCAATTAGGGATGTCCATGGTAAAATACCTATACCCACTTTAATTGTTTATTTATTTATTTATTTAATTTGGGAAAGCAAACATTTACATATTGGAATCTTAAATCTAAGGTACATACACAGGATGGTAAAATTTTTATTGTTGTAGGGTACATATAAATAGTACAAAAAATTTAAAAGTAATTACGACATGCTAGAATCCGTATAGGTACAAAAATTAAAATAAAATTTATCTAATTACAGCCAAAAATACAATTACAAAATATACACAGTTAAGAATAAGACATCAATTAAAATTAAGCGATGAAATAAAATATAAAAATTGACATAAAGTTAGACTTAAATTAAATTAATACAAAAAAAAGCATTACAATTACAATAATCATTAAATACGGCCTAAAATAACAAGTATCCGTACCAGAATCATCCAAAGCCATCCGTTTTTCAAGTAATCACCAATCGCTAAACACTTTTCACTAAAGATAAAAATAAAATAAACTAAAAAATAAACATCCATCACACCGCAATATCCTTCAGATGATCACTTATAAAAATATTAATGTGCATGTTTAATATAAAAAAGTCATTATAATTTTTCCATAAAAAATATATTAAAAAAAAATGGTCTTAAAAAAAGTTTATACTCTATCGTGTCTACTTTCAAACATGGCGGCGTCGAGCTAGCCCGCGTCCTGATTGAGGAATGGCGGGAAATTGCGAATCGGGGTGTATTTATGTGCTCAGCTGGGAAATTGTGAATGAAATTTGATAAAATCTAACGTATGAAGGGGTGGATTTGGGCTACGTAGCGCCGTCGTGGCATGCGTAGCAGGCTTTGTAGTTTTCAATGGCTTCTTTCCTATTGAAATACATAACCTTCTTTATGGTCTGGTACTACTACTGGATATGTTCATTGCATATCCTTTCTTGTGATCACATCTGGAACTACCACCATTGTTATGTTCCGGTTTAAAGATCATTGTCATGAGGTTTAACACTTAAGCCTCATGTTGATAGGCATAGAGCGGTACTTTGTAGGACGTATTTTTGGCATGATCTGCAATCCAATTTATCAATAGGAAGTATAGGTCGCGGCTAAGGGTCGGCAGTTTACTGCGGATGCTCACTCAATTCCAGAGGATAACTTATTTTTTTTAGACGGGCACATAGGGCAGCGAAAATAAAGTGGTCTACAATAATATATTATAAATTGGACACTGATGTCCTGCCAGATGTTACCTTGAGTAGGTATAGATAATGGTTTACCTACGAGTACTATAAGGTGTCCCATCTGCTTAGTTTTTCAGTTATTACAATAAACAAATCCGTGTAAATGTGATAATCTGGGTAAAACATATGAGATATCATTTTAGGTTGCTTCAGAACAAGCCAAATCTATCTACGAAAGTTATTAGAGTTTTTAGAGTTTAGCATCATGCAATAAAGAATACCTAAATAACATGAGAATCAAAAATTGAATATTAATTTATGTGCATATGCATATCGGGAGGAAAACGGGAGCCGCGGCGCCCGTTGAAGTCTATTGAAGCGACATTTTCCGACGACCGCTGCAGCGATTAGAATAAAATACCTAAAACCAAGTGTTGGTACACAGGATCCAGAAATGTAATAAAGATGATATAGAAATAAAATTACATTTATGCTATAACACAGATTTTATCAGAAACAATCATTGTTGTGTTGGACTTAGATTGTCAATACAAAGTAACACAAAATAACTCTTTGAAATGTGGATATACAGGAGAATACTTAAGATCTCTTGGAACAGCTACACACGGCACACCTAGTATACTGGAACAGATGATCGAAAAGAGAGAACTCATGTCCACATATGCAGAGAAAAGTAAGATTCTTGGGAAGAACAAAGTTACCAAGATTACTCTTGGAAGGAAAGCTACAGGGAAGAAACAACTACAAGAAAGAACCTGATATGGTTGGGTGTCATAAGAGAGTGGGCTGGACTAAATTACTATTTACCTACCCAATTAGTTGAGGAGAATTGTCGAAATTAAAAAAGCTTTTAGACCGCCAAATTTCGTTCAGAGGGTGACACAGCGTGATTATGAACTGAACCTATAGCTAGAGCTCCGAGCCCTACGAATGTTCTTAGAAGAAGATAATCTCATTATTTTATGGCTTACCTATAATTTAATCCCTAGATCTCAAGATACAAAGTCGCTTAACCACTGGTACATCGAGGCAGTTTGACATACGTAACAGAATAACATTATTAGAGATGAAGTTTGATACATAAAAGCCTCAATAATCATAAGAGTACCTGCGAGATTGGCAGCGCTGACCGGCGTCGGGCCGCCGGCCGACGCGTCGACGCCGTGACGACGCCGTGACGACGCCGCGGTCGACGGCGGATCGTCCCGTCGTGCCGTCGCCAACGCAGCGGCCAAAGACACCGGCGAGCGCTTCTCTACGTTTACATCTCATCATATCCAGTTAACAACACGACATCATATCATTTCATTGTACCGTGGTATTTCTCTTATGGTATTTACTTTCATTTATTTTTCCTCGTTGGTCTGCTGGTTAGCCTATATGGCTTCAATCGACGAGGTCCTGGTTTCGAATTCTGGGTCGAGTTACAGAATAATTCTGAGTTTTTCATTCTTCGATGAAATTTTCTAAACATTTCAGGCCCGAAGTCGGGAAGTTAGTAGTGTTATTCCCTCGTACCTCGGAGAGCACGTTAAGCCATCGGCGCGGTCAACATGATGATGTTGACCCCGCATTGAAGCAGTGTGGTGGGTATACGCTCCATATCATCTCTTCTATAAGGAAAGAGGCCTGATAATGATGATGATGAAACACTACTAAAATTTATAAAAAAAAAATCTCCTCCGCTTGCGGGGCTTTTGAGTGCGCAAACAACCGGCGATCAGGGCTCCCGAGTGAGAAACCTCCTCACAATACCCGCCGTTACAAGGACTACTGCCTTCTGTATTCGACCCATGATCAACAGCCAACTGAAAGCTCCTTAAGATGTCGGTCGAAGCTTTTCGCAATAAGACCATTATCTGAAACGACTATCGGAACAATGACAGTTGACTTATCCACATGGCGGTAATCTTTTGAGAAAAGTGCAAGTGTTTTGATACTTTCCCGCAGAGGTTTTATATTACTTATTTAAATCAAAATCTATTCTGAATGAAATCAGAAATCCGCAGAAATAAAATAATATTTAAATTGTTTTTGATATCGGATAGAATGAATTTATGTATTTACGAAACAATAGGTATGAGTTTTAGATATTTAAATGTATACAGCAACCTAAACTCCGCGTAATTCAAAACAGGCTTTGAATAATTCAGCACTGAAAGCGCTAACATGATTTATCACCTTACACGAACGATTGATTCGTATTATCTCCCGATGGATATCATTTTCATCAATCACCAGCGCTGTAGTGGATTTAAAATTCATATCATTTTAGGGCTCGTGCAGACGCAAGACGGTGGGAATGTCGACTGCGTGCTTCCGTGTCAAGTGATGATACTCTCTAAGATGGAAGCGGAGTAATCTGTTAGGATTAGGATAGATATTCATACCCCTTTAGGTTTCTACATGACATCGCATCGGAAAGCTAGGTCGCTTGGGGGTACGTCTTTGTCGGAAGACTTTGTCCGACTTGGTCTGTGACTACAGTGGGGCTAGTGCGTGATTTTCACTGAGCGACAACGTAAAAACGTACTCACTCGTAACGTCAAATTACATAGAAAAAAAGTGTTTACTCTCGCTATAACTAGATGGCGCTACTCCAATTCCATATAAAATTTGCGTTTACTGTTTTCGATATCCACGCGGTAAAATTTTACATTAGGCACACAGATCACGAAATCTTGGTATATCTTTCTGGAAAGCAATTCTCAGAGTGGGGAAGGGGGTTAAAGCCACTGTGCCTTCGAGAGCACATTTATGTCTGTAAGTTGTCAACTGCCAACCTACATTAAAACAGCATGGTTGCTTCTAGCTCAAAATCCTCCTTTCTATGAGGTGCGTGGGTTTTGACCTTGCAGTGAAAATTAAAATAATATACCTACCTATGTTAATGGGATGTAATTATAAAATTGTATACAGTTATAAAACTAAAATGAGACGAGAATCACTCAGATATATTACCATAAACTAAAAAACAAACAAACAATTGTTTACCCATAAACAAAGACAATCAATCCGTTATAGAAAACACGAGCAATACAATTGTTTACGTCTGAAGCGTCACAATACAAATATAGTGCTTATCGTCCGCGCTTTTGGGTGCGTTTTACCTTAATTTGTGAGTTTTCTCTGTGGCCGGGAGCAGCGCCTCTGTGTCGACTGGTTTGGCGCCAATTTTCGGCGCCATCACGCCACCATACATGGCGCCCGGCTGTCAAACTATTTGCTTTTCTTTTAATAGTTTTGATATTAAGTATGAGTTACATTCATTGTCTTGAGAATTTAATCTATAGGTCATTGATAAGAAAGAAAGAAAGTGCATTTATTAATGTTTAATGCTATTAACAATAGATTTGTCCTGTACCTACTAAGATATATGTCTGTCCGTAGTACCATAAAGGTGTAACTGGTAAGAAGGCTTCGGCCGTGATACTGCGTTGCCAGCAATTGAGGAATTATATAAAATAAATTCCTGAAGGGCAATTCCTCGATAAACCGGCCCTTGAAAAATCAACCAATCGAAATAATCAAGAAAAACCGTGGCGCAATGGTATGCGCAGTTAATGTGTAAGAGGGAGGTCCTGACCTCCGTCTTACGTGGGCCGATGAAGATTTCTAAAATGGTGTAGGTATGGCTGGTAGAAGGCTTCGGCCGTGGCTGGCCTACCGCGACGCGATTTAGCGTATCAGTACGAAGTCGTTTGTGGATTTCATTCTACTCCGAACAAGTTAACCTGCTTCCATCTAAGACTGCATCATCACTTACCAACAATTGTGATTGCAGACAAGGGCTTATCTCTACTAGAACCATAGAAGAAACCTATCTATTGTAGATAAACAACCAACTAGATCTTGGGGTTGGAATTGGTTTGGCTTAAAGTTGTAATAATGAGAAATAATACAGGATTTTTCAAAGTGCCATAACTTGCAAATTCCGGAAGTCCCCAATAGCATTCAATAGGCAGGGGACGAATCAATAAGCGATCCCCTAATTTACTATATTTACATCGCCCGGACACGACGCCTCGGAGAAATATGCAACACAAATACTCAAATATTTGGACATATTTTGTTTGGCTACGGTGCTTGATATTAGAATAAAAAAATTTAACAAAAAATAGAACTGACTCAAAATGCACTTAAAACTTAAAAATAACTGTGCCATTTAGTTGCTTTAATTTACTTTAGCATATCTACACAAAAACCGAAATCGCTGCAAGTGTGGCTATAAAATTTGAAGAGGACATTTTAACATGACATGATAATGGGGCCATATTGGAAGTGTGCTCTTTCTAATAAAAAAAGAATTATGAAAATCGGACAACTCTGTAAAAAGTTATAGGTCATACGTAAAAAAAAATATATACGTGTCGAATTGAGAAACTCCTCCGTTTTTTTTCGTTGGTTAAAAAATAAAGATTAAGGATTGTAACTCGACTACGTGTACAAGGGGCCTAAAAAGGACGAAACAAGAAAATTCTTCAGATACATACTAACAAAAAGGTTTAATGGCAGTTTTTTTAAGGCCAGCGCTTGATTGCAGTCACGTCTGATGGTATCTGATGGTGCAACCTACGGTAGAACGCGCTTGTCTAGAAGATGCCTATTCACTCTTGACTTAAAGATTCCGTTTGTTTTTTTCTCTTTTATTAATCCTTTAATACATGTTCGTCGGTTTAGGGTACTCTTGACCTGGTCAGTCTTTAAAATGACCTTTTGGCAGGAACATTCGCCTTGGTCTTCCCCTTCCAACATTTCCATTCACCCTCGCCTCATAAATCTCTTTTGTTAATCTTCTTTCATCCATTCTCTCTACATGCCCAAATCATGTAAGCATCCCTCGTTTTTTTTAATTCCTAATTTTAGACACTACATCTTTTTTTACACCACACCGTACGCAATAGGTATTTAGAGGAATAGGTAGGAAGTCAATAGCTAAAATTTATATAGTAATGCTACTATATATTAATTAAGGTTGTTGGCACTGTTTTATGACATGATACTGTGGCACTACTTTCAAACCAACCAATCAAATCTGAACCAGAGGTAGAGTTATAAGAAATAGTTTAACATGACGTTTCAAAAGTGCTTGTAAGCTAATCCTATTTGAAGCAAACTTGAAGTAGGTATCTAAATGAATTTTGGATTTTGAATCTGTAGATAACACATGGGTACAGCGTTAATCCGCTTCAAAGTATTTAGTATACTCGGGGTTAATCTTAAGTAATGAACTGAAAAGAGAAAAACAAGGATCACTATATCTATATTAAATTCTATATACTTTATGGTGCTGCAGGCTGGGACAAACAATAGGTTGCTACCTGAGGGCAAAGAATCTACCAAAACTACGTTTGTGAACGCATGCAGCAACATAAAGTATGTAGAATTTAATAAAGGCACAGTGATCCTTGTTTTTCTCTTTTCAGTTCATTACTTCTAAGCAGTCGAGTTTTTTAACCGACGAAAAAACGGGAGGAGGTTCTCAATTCGACACGTATATATATATTTTTTTATGTACGACGCATAACTTTAAGCCAGATAAGGTTTCTACTTTAAGGACATTACCTAGAACTCACAATCTGCTTTACTTCATTAAATAAATGTTCCTTAAACTTCTTGCACCGACTTCATAGATATGCTTAAGTAAATTAAAGCAATTAAATGACAGTTATTTTTTACTTTTTAGTGCGTTTTGAGTCGGTTCTATTTTTTGTTAAAAAATAATGTTTTCATAATAATAATTTTATTACTGACACGAAATAGGAAATGAAATTTTATAACAGACTTATTAAAATTGACTAAAAGGTATAAAAATAATTGCATCATTTAGTTACTTTAATTTTCTAAACCATATCAAAGCTTTATACTTCAAGGGCGATACCTACCTAAGTGTATTACTAGTTCGCTAATTAAACTATTTTACTTTGTATTAGGTTCATATTTTTATTGATGTTTTAATAATTTATTTATCAGCGAGATGATTCTGTCGGTTAGTGCACGGGGCGGCGCGCGGCGGCGTGGGCCGGCAGCGCGGCGCTGTCGCGGCGCGGTGTCGGCCGGTCGTCGTGGCGGCGCCGGCGCGTCGCGCGGTCGTCGCCAACTCGTGCGTACACTATTTTTATATTTTTTAACAGTTCATTATCTGTACATAACCCACATTGCGTGTTTATCTCGTGTGGGAGTTATCCAGATTCAGACGGCTCTATTTATGTAGACTTTTAACCGACTTCTAGGTAGTTATCTTCAAAGTTAAGGTACGATCTCCACGGCTGGTTTTAAATTTATAAGGTACGAAAGCCCACCATGCAGCGCACTGGAGCAGTGGAGCAGCGTGGTGGGTCTACACTCCATATCCTCTTCTGTAAAGAGGGAAGCCTGGCCTACTTATTAAAAAAAATGTAAATAAAATTTAAATTAAAATATTTAAAATGTCATTAAGTAGGTATTTGTATTTACATTACACAGGACTTGAGCCCAGTGTCATGGTCCACTTAACGAAGGCCGAAGAAATCCAATCACTTGAGTAAGTTAAGTTGACTATAAACATTATATTAATATAGGTATTTGACGACCTCCGTGGCGCAGTGGTATGCGCGGTGGATTTATAAGACGGAGGACCTGGGTTCGATTCCCGGCGGGGCAGATTGAGATTTTTCTTAATTTGTCGTGGTCTGGCTGGTGAGAGGCTTTCGCCGTGGCTAGTTACCACCCTACCGACAAAGACGTACCGCCAAGCAATTTAGCGTTCCGGTACGATGTCGTGTAGAAACCGAAAGGGGTGTGGATTTGATTCTACTCCTAACAAGTTAGCCCGCTTTCATCTTAGACTGCATCATCACTTAACATCAGGTGTGATAGCAGTCAAGGGCTAAGTTGTAGTCAATAAAAAAAAAGGTACCTAACTGCCCCGTTGGCCTAGTGGTAAGCCTACGTAGCTTCGGATGACGCGACAGGCGCGAGCTTTTCTTTGTTTTAGAAATTTTCAATCATTATTCTCAGATCTGATGTGCTAAGTTGTTGGTGTCGGCACCCCGAGCTTCGAAGATCACATTAAACCGTCACCCCGTTCATAATTATCTAATCATAAACATTTGATGGTGATCATTTCGGATAGCCAAGGTATATGCTTTGATCGGCTCTGCAGGGCGCCTCTATTGGATCTTGGAGGCGGCTTTTCGTTCCCGTGGTCCAATTTCCACGCGACGATTAGAAACAGTGTGGGGTTTTAGTCGGTAAGAGTCCGACATAACCTCCTCGCCTCCCCGTAGTGAGAGGGATTTCTCCACGAAAAAAAAAGGTATATGCTTTGATCACGAGTCCTGGGTTCAAATCCTGGGTCGGATCATGAAATAATTCTGATCGGATCATGGAGTTTTTCTTTGTTTTGAGCAAAGGTCCGGAGTTGGGAGGTTCGCGATGTTACACTCCCCTGCCTCGGAGAGCAGGTTAAGTTTAAGCTATCTCCTTATTTTATTATAGGTATGTGCCTGTCACTATAACTAACATCGCGGATAGTTATCATTAATTAATTAAACATTACTTAACACCCTATGCCTGCCAAGCCGCATTAGACCGGCATGGTGGGTCTAATCTTCATATTCTCTCTCCTATGAGGAGGGAGGCCTGGCCTTATAGTGGGTCGTTAATAGACTGATAAGGATGAGGAGTAAAAACATTACGACACTAAACCCACCAACCCACATTGGAGCAGGAAAAATTTTATGAGGTTAACATGTGATGTTTAATAAGTAAATAAAGATTTAACCAAAACAAACCGTACGCTATTGGCTGACCTGAATTCGAACCCCGTGTCTCATGGCCCACTTAACCAATGGAGCAACAAGGCATCAAGACAATGTCTAGTATATTGTCCACGGTACAGTGTACGAGGTCGACACGTGACGAGTAGAGTAGGTGCATCCGCCAGGCTGCCGCCGCGCCCGCCCCACCGCCCGACAGTCGGGCGGCGGGCGGCGGCGCTGCTCTGCCAAAACATCTCTGATTTTCTTTCAGACTTAATTATCGACATAATATCAGGTAAACAAATGCGTCATCCTTTCAAATTGTAGTGTCAATAGCTCAATGGTTAAAGAGACTCAACGCCGAATGAATATTTAATAGGTACAATTCCCGCCCATGGTTCCCCACCTAACAGTCTTTACTATTATTAGGAGGGGAATATTGGTTGACTGCCTCGTTGGCTAGTGGTTATTAATCTATGAAATTTTCATTCCAAATCCGAAGTCGGGATGTTGATGGTGTTACACCCCCATATTTCGGAGAGCACTTGAAGCCGTCGGTCCCGGTCACTATCATCAACATCTGATAGTGATCGTTAATAAATGAAACATTATAATCCTAAGCCCGCCAACCCGCATTGGAGCAGCGTGATGGGTCTACGCTCCATATCCCATCACCCTCTCCTATTAGGAGGTAGGCCTGACCCTGTAATGGTCCGTAAATAGACTAATAATAAGAGCTTTATTCAAAAACAGCAGGTCAACGGTAGATTGAATTGTATGTATTCGTACAAGATAACATGACATAAGCTGTAAAATTGTAATTACTACGTAATTTACTGTTCCTTTTTAAAGAGTAAATTTAATTTTTCTTACCAGCTCTTCTCCTCCAGAAGAATCCTCAGAACAGGATGTACTTACTTCAGAATAACAGGGTCATTTTGATCTTGAAAAATAGGTACTTATTTTCTTGAAACGGATGCTATTGTCCTACTCAGATGTGGAATATCCCTAAGGGAAACGAGACACGAGCACAAGAGATCCAACGTTGGAATTTTTACTTGATATACTGCTGGTCTTTTGTAAGGACTTCCAATCTTGTCTATAACCCTCTGCATCTAGTGGCGTAATGTTATTTTAAAGAACTTGATGTCATCTTCCGAACGTCTATTGGTTCTAAAAACCTATGAGTCCTGCACAATGTCACTCTAGTTGCGACTCGTCGAACTATGTCATCTATGGTTCTTTTGCGGATCTCCGTACACCTATCTGATACGATCACAAAGAGATACCTACTAAATATGGCTGGATCTTATTTTTAGGCCCATAGATAGTTTAGTTTATTCATTGTTTAGGCTGGCCGCATAAATATGAAGCTATGGTGGTTTTCATGATTTGATGACATGACGTATTGTTTGTATATTAAGAGCATTGTGTCAACGTCCTCGAGAAACGAGACATACAAACAAACACCTTTCGTCGCTACGTCGCAGTCGGGCGGCAGTAAAAACGGGCTCCCAAATAAATCATGGGCAATCATTAGTGGCCCCTTCGGTACCGGTGTGAGTTACTAGCGGAAGAGGGTTTAATAAAGACCATGTGCGAGTTATTTTTACTGGTAATACCTACATCGCAGAACGTTGTGTTACCACTGTTATAGACGCAGATTAATCACGTTTCATTTATATGATACAATAATAAAAAAATTATAGGGGCGTTCTTGCACACAATAGAAAAAAATTTTAACAAAAAATAGAACCGACTCAAAACGCACTAAAAATTAAAAAATAATTGTGTTATTTAGTTGCTTTAATTTACTTACGCATATCTATGACAACGGTGCCAGCCAAGTTTAAGGAACATTTATTTTACGTAGTAAAGCAGTTTGTGGGTTCTAGGTAACGTCCTTAAAGTAGAAACCTTGGCTGGTACCGACTCCTAGATATGCTTAATTAAATTAAAGCAACGAAATGACAAAATTATTTTTTACTTTTTAGTGCGTTTTGAGTCGGTTCTATTTTTTGTTAAAAATTTTTATTTCTATTTTTTAGTGATTCATCGCCACGTATAATGTACTCGTACTATACTGTCATAGTATATTATATGGCACTAGTAGCCAAAAAGCAACCTATACCGAGACAAAGACCGAAATCGCTGTAAGCGTGCCTCCAAAATTTGAAGAGTTCCTTCAATTCCGCTGAGTGTGGGCTACTTTCAGTTAGAAAACTATATATATTACATGTAATCTTGAGGAAACACAAATCTATGCCATTTACACCGCACAAGCTACATAAAAGGCGTAAAGATATTGTCGTGCAAGTCCCTCACACTAAAACTCATTTTGCTAGAAAACAATTTGTGCGGCAATCTATTACATTATATAATAAGATAAATAAAAAACTCGACATATACCAAAGAAAACTTAATGAATGCAAGAAATCAGTTAGTAATTATTTATCGTCGCTTAATTATGAAGAAGTTGAATCTTTGCTTAAACTTATAACCTAATAACACACACACACAAACATACACACACACGCTCTTACACCCACAAACAGCAACACACACGCACTTACACTCAAGCACATACACACCCACACTACAATTAGTTTATTTAAAGGAAAAAATTTCAATTTTAGTTTTAATTTTAATTAATTTTCTTTTTTAATTTAAAATTCTTTTATTTAACTATGTATCCTAGTTATGGAAGAGCGGAGTCTTCTAGTACAGGGGTAGTTTATACTACTCCTAAAAGAAAGCTCCTAACTCGCATGTATTAATGTAAGGAAGAAACTGAAATAAACGAATTTTTATTTATTTTTTTATTTTTAATTCCCCCAGGATATCATCATCAAATCCTAACATGATGAGGTACTCCCTGGAGTACCCCTACTTAGGATTTCAGGAAATCCTCGGTTTCAGTAGAGTTATGTAAACAGCACTATCGCTTGCGTGTATTAGATAGGAACGTCAACACGGCATGATCCTTCAATTTAACGCACTCTATATTTATCTACACAGCAAATGTAGAGAGAACAGAGTTAGACCGGCCTTAGTGTCGTTAAATCTGGGAGACCCACGCCTATATCAGATTCAGATGATGCTGCCGAGGAGGTTTACGGCTGGGACGCGACGAGAGGCTGTACGGGTTACACTCTTGTTCCCGTAACTTGCGGCAGTTGGCGCTCGGACCGCGCGGGGCGCCCGCGGCGGCGGGCGGTCGCGGCGACGAGGCACCGCGCGATCACAAATAAGTAGGCGCCACTCGTGTTGTCTTGCCTTGCCTGCGATGTGCGACTGTGTACGTGTACATCTGTTTGTGTTGTTATGGAGGCAAATTACTCATCATTACCAACTTGTGTATTGCGTATTTGGGTTTTTGTTTCTGGACTTTTAGCAAAAGTTTGTAAAAAGAAATTTTCACGTCAGTGAATTCGAATTAAAAAACTCAACAAAAGCCAAAGCCAAATAGGTACATCATTATCAGCCTGCTAACAAACGACTGCGAAGTTAGGCCTACGTCCACATAATTTAATGTTTTAATTCATTAAAGATCACAAGACTCATCACGAGATTCCCGATTCCGAAATTGGAAAGAAAACCTTAGGATGATTCGACCAGAACCTTGTGACTAGACACTAGATCACCAAGGCAGACTTAGGTATACTACATTAGGTATAGCCATATTGACCATAGCCTAATTTTGCACTTCTCAAAAACTCATAGTTTTTAGTAGGGTTCAAACTTCAACATTATAGTTTTCCATTTTCAATGTAAAATTGGTACGTAAAAGGCGCATGTTGCCTCAGTGGTTAGCGTAAACAGCTTAAGAAATTCGCAGTTACAACTTACAAACCAAAGTTGACAATTTGGTTTCGATGGCCTCCGTAGCGCAGTGGATTTATAAGACGAAGGTCCTGGGTTTGATTCCCAGCTGGGCCGATTAAGATTTTCTATATTGTTATAGGTCTGGATTGTGGGATTTCAGCCGTGGCTACCGACAATGACGTACCGCCAAGCGGTGCACCATCCCAGTGCGATGCAGAGAAGAAACAGAATGAAGGTGTAGATTTTATCCTACTCCTAAAAAGTTAGCCCGCTTCCATCTCGGATAGCATCATCCATTACCGTCAAGTGTGATTGCAGTTACGGGTGCATCCCAGTAGTACCCCATACCGTAGTTCTATAGAACTATTGGGATATTTTCCGTGCTGTCAAATTATGTCCCAATAGTTCCATATAGTACTGTAGTATAGTTTTTGCTCTTGACTTTACTTATACCATATAAGTTATAAACTTTATATTATTTTGATTGATATTTCATTTTGTTTTTAACAAAAAAATGTCCCTTGCAACAAAAGCTAAGTTGTTAAAACCAAGTAATAGTTGTGTCTAAAAAAATTTTGTCTTATTTTAGAAGTTACAGGGGGGACACATTTTACCACTTTTTAAGTATCTTTCGCGCAAACTATTCAGTTTAGAAAAAAAATATATTAAAAACCTCAATACGGTTTTAAAGACGTTTTGTGCAATTTAAGCAATGCTGTATTCGATATAGTATGTTTATAGATACTCTCTAATTTAAGTGGATATTTATTATTGCAATCAAAAGAGATTCCATATTATACTTATAAAAACTATAGATATTTTATATCTAACGTACAAAACAAGATGTTGATATCGACATTTCTTTAATTTGGTCCCATTAGTTCTATATAGAACTAATGGGACACTAAGCACTATTATGGGGTTTCAAATGTTCTATAGAACTAAAATTAGGGGGTACTACTGGGATGCACCCACAGTTACGGGTTAGCTTGTAATGAATGAGACCCGTGCTTACGAGGGCACAGTACTAAGCCGTCAAAACCTCGATACTGATTGTTACCT
Source organism: Mycalesis mineus (assembly GCA_034621355.1). Taxonomy (NCBI): domain Eukaryota; kingdom Metazoa; phylum Arthropoda; class Insecta; order Lepidoptera; family Nymphalidae; genus Mycalesis; species Mycalesis mineus. The sequence continues at coordinate 2,035,877 of CM067890.1, read as the reverse complement.
TCCGAGTATTATTATAACATTATCGTTCTAAGCCCGCCTCCTTGCACTAGAGTATCAAATCCTCTCAGATAAGGAGGCTTGGCCCAGAAGTGCACCATTAGCAATTTCGACGGCCGAGTGGCGCAGTGGTTAGTGACCCTGCTTCTGCGTCCTAGGCTGTGGGTTCGATTCCCACGGCTGGAAAAATGTTTGTGATGAGCATGGATGTTTTCTATACGAGTACGCTTACTTTGGGGCTATGTAGCGATGTGTGTATTGTCTAGTGTCCGACCGAAAGTTCGGTTTCGGTTTCGGTTTCGGCCGAGTTTCGACCAAAAATAAAGTTTCGGCGGCAGTTTCGGTTTCGGCCTAAATTGGCTGAAACTATTGCCGAAACCGAAACTGATTTCGGAAGTAGTCGTGCACGCTCGCCTAGCTTCGTTTCTCGCGGCCACACTATGGCGGCCCTGTTCGGGAATTGTCGTGCGCCGTTCGGATAGCTCCGTTGCAATAAAACTTAGTAATTAATGTAAAACTTAGTCAGTTAATGCAGCATAATCACATACTCATGGTACATAACATTTTGTTATAATAAGTAACTCACTCTTACATCCACGCCTGCTCAAGTAAACGCGTTCAACGCGTACGTAATCATATTAGTATAATAGTAACAGTAATTTTTTTTAACGAAATCTACATTAAGACGGGCACGGGAGCATCGCAGAACTCAGGCGCACGACTGTGTTTGATAGAACGAACAGAAAACCCCCAAATCACTGATTTGAGTCTCCCACGCGCCAAAATCGAAGGTAACTGGTTATACATTAAAAATGTGATCGGTACGAGGGCATCATAGATCTCTGGCTAAAGGCGGGATCTGAAAGAAAGTACGAGCAAACTTGTGGTTAGAGGTCGGAGGTTGGTGCGACCGAAGGTCGCGCGCAAATTTTCAGCATTTTGTTAATTTTACATCAAAATTGGAAGGCATCACAGTTCTCAAGCGCGGGACGTAATCCAAAAGAATGGAGAGTAAAGCTTTGATAGCAGGGTCGCTTTCCCGCAACCGTAGGTCGCGCGCCAAAATCGGTGTATTAACGGATTCCACATCAAAAATGAATCGGATACTGGAGAATCGTAGAGCTCTAGCACAGGGCAGGATCCGAAAGAAAAGAAGAGAAAACCTATGACTGGTGAAAGGAGACCAGCGCGACCGAAGATCACGCGCAAATTTACGGAATTTCACTGATTTTTCATTGAGTTTGGAAAAGCCATGGAGGCATCTCAGTTATGTGGCGCAGGAAGTAATCCAAAAGATATAAAAGAAGACAAACCCCTAACAGCAGGGTAGAGGCTTTCACGCAACCGCAGGTCGCGCGCTAAAATTGGTGGATTAACGGATTTCACATCAAAAATGACAGGAGGCCCTGTCAGGCAGGCATGAGGCATCAGGCATGAGCATCAGAAATGTTTGACGCGGAGTGAAATCCGAAGAAAAAGAGAGCAAACTCCCGACCCATGGGTGGAACCTTTCACGCGACCATAGGAAACGGCGAACACTGTGCGATTTACTGATTTCACATTAAAATTGAAATAATCATGGGGTGTCACAACCGCAGGAAAAAGGCCGCAATTCGGGGATTAACGGATTCCACATAAATATGAGTCGGGCACGGGGCATCGTAGAGCTCTGGTGCAAGGTAGTGTCCGAAAGAAAACGAGAGGAATCCTGCATCTGTCTGTGACCGAAGGTCGCGTGCTAATTTTCGGGGATTCACTAATTCTACATTGAAATTGAGACAGGCATCAGTTGTCAAGTGTAGGACGTAATCCAAAAGAAAGGATAGCACCTCCATCAGGTGCTGGGTGGAGGATTTGACGCAGCCGAAGGTCATGCGCGAATGTCCGAGGATTAACGAATTTCATATAAAATCTAGCACGCATCGCAGTGGTAAAGCGAAATACGAGTCCACCGCGGTCAATCAAGTCAGGTCAGGCCGGCGATTTTGACGCTAACTAAGGACGTTTGCAAAATTCGGAAGATTCACTAATTTCACAACAAAATAAGACGAGCAAGTGCAAAAAACGTTTTATTAAACAAGAAAAACTCTTGTTTTCTAGCGAAGTCATGTGGGTCATGACCCATCTCTATGCATCAAATTTCAGTATTTTAAGGAATTTTATACTTGACCACATGAGTTTCGGTTTCGGCTGAAACTGAAGCCAGGGCCGAATATTCGGTTTCGGTTTCGGCCGGAAAACCAGTTTCGGTCGGACACTAGTATTGTCCTATATAATATTTATTTTTATTTATAAATTATCTAAATGATCTCACTGTTAGTCGGTTGAGAATGGGACGTTGAAACTTACACGCCCATACATCTACTAATCTCATAATTAGGTTAACCTTTTTTGTTTTTAATTTAGCAACTAAAAAGTTTTTAGGATGTTATAATTTCTAAATATTCGATACAACAAATCGCGTAGAAAACAAATAGGGCTTTGTTATAAATAAAACATATGAATAAGTTCATTTAAAGTTTATTAATATAGAAAGTAAAATATTATTACAATTAAACTATAATCTATAATTATTACTAGTTGTTAGGTACTAGGATGTTTCATCGAGCGTTCAACAGAACATCATAAAATTCAAGGATCGTTGTTTCAATAATACATTTTACGAACTAAAAGATTTCCTCACACCAAAGCTCCTGGCAAGCTGACCAATATTCATTATCGATAACAATTATTAACGGGATGCAATGTTTACAGAATGTACATTGATTATAAGAAAGCAAGCAATACCGCTCTTATTGACTGCGCGTGCCAGGAGCGTTGGAGTTTAATATGTAGGCTACTACATATAAAAAAATAATAATGCAAAATGTTTTGATACATGAAAAAAAACTTGATAAAATTATTAGGTACTAATAAATTTAAGGACCCAATTTTACTATGGCTAGAAATATATGCACAATGAATAAGATTTATTTTCTGTTGTTTTTGAAAATAAAATAAACTTTTATATTTAAACAAATCTGTGCTAAATTTCTATAGAAAGTATAGTTATCTATTCTGTAAAAAAAACGCTTAACATAGAAGCTTGGACGAAGTTGAGTTTTAAGCCAATTTTATAGTTACAACACAATAGAACAAAGCTATAAAAAAAATATTTTAATAGAAAGGATTAAAAAAAGCTTGATAAAAGATATGATAATAATAAACTTGATATTTCTTGCAAATCAATATGATACTGAACGCTAAAGCAATGCTTAAAAATTAAAATGAGTAATTAATTATTAATTTTAAAACAAATTAAATAATATACTACAGTATATTTTACGAGTATGTTGCATATACCACCATCACCATGCAACGAAAACAGTCATTTACAAGTGACAAAACAAATAGATATTCCGGAAAAACTTAGTAATATAAAAATATAAACAGGTATAGCCTGACCAGACTAAATAAAAAATAGTGCAATATTGTGGAAACACGCACAGTGGCCAATCTACTGTCCAAGTGCATAAAAACTCAGGAAAAATAATGAAAATAAAAGAACTCTACTCCGAGCCATATAGATTGGCAAATAAGGACGTTGACTCCTCGTATATATACATCATCATCAGCCTATTAACGGCCCACTACAGGGCCAGGCCTCCCTCCCTATAGGAGGGGAGATATGGAGCGTATACCCACCACGCTGCTCCAATGAGGGTTGGCGGGCCTAGAGTGATAGTGTTTTATTTATTAACGATCACTATCAGATGTTGATGATAGTGACCGGGACCGACGGATTATCGTGCTCTCTGAGGCACGGGGGTGTAACACCACCAACTTCCAGACTCCGAGCTTGGAATGTACTGAACATTTCATAGAATAATGAAAAAGCTCAGAAATATTCCCTGACCTGACCCAGGGACCGAACCCAGGACCTCGTGATCGAAGCAATGAGGCGTACATATACATACATAGGTAGAACAGAATATAATTTTCTGTAACACAACACAATTACAAAACAACAAAATATAACAGCACTTGTTAAGTTGCGTCGTGGACAAGCAAGGTCCCCACCTCAGCATGAAGCCACAGATACGAGATAGATCGGAAGTTCAATGACCTTTGTTGCCAGTTTATGTATAATATTTGGAACAGTCCAGTTCCTAGCACAGACGACTAAGAATTATAGCCCGATGATAGGATTTTTTTTAATTCAGGTCAGGTCACAAATTTTTACCAAAGTTAAAGATGCCGTATTTGACACCGGAAGGTTATAGATTCAAAACTCATTGTCGTATCTACGGAAATTTAATAATTGATTGGTGTTAAAAAAATACGACTAATAGTCTTACTTTAAAAAAAAAAACAACCTTGAGGAAAAATAAATTACCAAAAATTGTGGTAGTAAAGTGAAAACATTGTGCGCGTATCATTAATAAAAAGTTTCAATAAGAAAATAAGAGACAAAGAGAAATAATCCAAAATGGACCTTAAAATCTTTGTACAAAACAACTTTTGGACCCATTCATTACACAACATTTTTTTAAATGAAGCTATTAATTAATTTAATATTAAAACTTATTTAATATTTTGACTTTTTTACTTTTAATATAGCGAGAAAGTAAGTCACTATGACATTGAAAAGTTTTTATTAATAATTGATATAGACTAGTCGCAATGTCAATCACTTTCAAATAAACATGAAATTGATTAAAATCGCGTTGCGAAAAAAAATATTTTACTATGAACAAAAACTGAAACAAAACTATATGAACCAAAGAAATACACCTTAAAATTGTTAGTTTTTACTAATCAGAATTATTTTAATATAGTAAAAATATTTTACATAGCTTTGTCACTATTTTGTATTGTTAAGTACAATAGATGGTACTTAATACACTTGTCACACTGAATGAGGGCTGTCGTTTTTTCTCTCACCAGGTGGCGCCACTGTAAATCAAAGACTGGTGGCAAAACAGTAATATGTAAGGCCCTAAAAATTTATATTTAACATAAATATTGTTAAATATTCGCAATACTAAAACAGAAATAAACCCAACCCGTTAAAGATGTGATATTTTGGGAATCTCAAGCTTCACAAGCGCCCCTAGCGGAGAATGCATACGCGATAGCCCTCATACACTACCTATACTTTTTGTTAAAATAATAAAAAAAAATGATGCATATGCCGACAAACTACAAGTTATGCAATAATTTTATACAAAAATAAAACTTTTTGTTTAATATGTCTAAAATAGAATGCGACATAAGATTGATAAGTGTATTTAGTCCCTCTAACAAAAGGGGTGAGAACTTTGGCGCCAGGGGGCAAAATATTTCATATATTAATTACACTTTTGAAATTTCAATTAATTTGTTGCAATAGATTTTGTCATGTTAAAGGAAATGTAAAGAATTTAAAAAAGAAATGATTGTCAGCTGTAAATAAATAGGGTGTTTCGGTCAAAAATATTATAACTTTGTTATGCACTAGTCTATGACAGTGGTAACTAGGATAAAAATGAGGTACCCTGAAAACAAAATTAATATCGGACAGAAAATATCCAGTTACAGACACCGGAATTATTGGATTATGGGTCTTATGTTCCCTTCACACAAAATAAAAATTTGTACTGAGCTACTACGGAGTTACAATCAGTATGACGTCACAAGGATGTGAGGCTGTCTCTGTCTAATTAGAAATATTTAAACAGAACTTTTTTAATGAGAATAAAATTTAATTATTTTTTCCATAATTTTATAATTTTTATTTGTTCTAAAATAAAGTTTCTAAAAAAGTATTACAAACACCAATATTTCGAAACGAGTGAAATACCTTATTAAAATGAATATATCTGTTGACATCTGCCATTGACATTGCCAGCTGTCAATCATTTATTGAACTGTTGAGCCCCCTGCGCCGCGTTCGCTTCACATGCGTATAGAGTACAAGGCGGTGACGTCTCAGGTCAGTAGTTGTTCCGGAAGGAGCGGTTGGGCTTGAAGCCGCCGCCGGGCGCGCCGCCGCCGCCGCCGGGCGCCGAGTTCATGAACAGCTCGATGTAGCGGTGCTCCATGTTGTTCTTGTCTCGTCTCATCGCCTGCAATTTAACAATTAAGGCTTGTTTGCTGTTTTTTTACTCCCATTTATAGTCTAAGATCCCGCTGCGGTATTGGTGTGCTCATCGACTTTTTGTTTAAAACCAAATTTTTATGTTTATTTATAATTGATAGAATATATATTTACTAGGGCGCCTATCAAAATTTGGCCGCCATTATTTTTAATTAAATTATTTTTAATTGATTTTTGGTAAAAAATTTCGTTTATTTATTTTTTAAATAAAATAACGTCTACATCACGGTAATTAATATAATTAAGATTCTAAAAAATCACGGTTGCCGTTGCGCACCTGGCCGCACCTCTTTGCAGCCAGGTGTAAACAGGTATGATTTCGATAAATTTATACGTTTATAACCTATTTTCATTAATTATATGTCAAATTGAAGCTAATTTTTTTCTATTAATTATCATATAAAGTTGCTTAATTAAATCTGGCCGCAAATAAGGATTACTGGTTGTTAAAGATGATAAATATTCAAGGTAGAGTGAAAGAGAGTTAGCGCGTAACATCATTTGTCAGACGAGGACAGCGATTGCCGGCTGTGCGGCGCTTTTAAGCCATTGCGCATGCGTCGAACGTTAGTGTTCTCAACCACCGGGGAGTAATAGAGACGACTTATAATAAATACTCCAAAAAATATGTAATTTTTTTCAAAATGACAAATTTAAAAATTGCAACAAAAAATTAATATTGATTTGATATATCGACGGTCTACTTAGCAATTTGTCTATCTCCTTATTTTTTAGAGGGTGATTTTTTTAACATTTTGATGAAGCAATAATCGAATTACAAATTATTTGAATGATTCAAACTTAAATATTACATCTCTATTAGATATTAATGATATTAAATGGTTCTTTAAAATGATAATAAATTTTGAAGTAATTGTTTTTTTCGTACAAATAAAAGATTCTCTAAAATGGAGTTAGATAATTTGCTAATTCGAACGTCGATATTTAATATTAATTTAAAAAATAAAAAAATTAAACCAAGGTGACTTAAGTAAAAGAAAATTTTATTGTGAAAGTATTATTTAAAAATTTTATTAGATTTTATTCAAGTATTTAATTGTCTGTTACATATTAATTAAACATTTAAGTCAATTAAAAAATTTATCTTATAATTCTTATATTTCCGTAACTCTTATTTAAAAATCTGAATCATCGGAGCTTTCAGTTGTACTGTCATCAGAGCTATCACTTTCATCGCTACAAATATCAGAATCGTCGTTATCGGAAGCTTTGTTCGTGGATTCACATAGCACACTATTTACTTGCGTTGGAGTTGAGTCGCCCAGGAACCATGTTGGTTTTAAAAAACCATCTAGTACCAGCCAGCCATTATTTTCTGGACTGAATTTGATGCAGTCTGGTTCAGTGGCATTTAACCACATCGAATTAACAAAAATTGTCCGCAACAATTTTTGTTTCAAAGATTTCCAGTACAGTGGAATGTGTGTCGAGTCCAATCCTTTAATTCTCCTCATAAATTTTTCATTATTTTGTTTTGAAGCGTACATTTTGTTAAATAATAAAAATCTTGCGGAATTTACACTTTGACACTTTGGTATTCCATACATAAGGCACGTAAACTCTTGGACTGCATCAATTTTGTTTTCATTGAAGATGTCAGTAGGATTCGTTAAAGACGCAAAAACCTGTTGAATTTCTGGATTTTTAATTAATAAATTCAAGGGCCGAAGTTTCCCTTTCTTGAAAAATGCAGCCGTGTAGTCGCAACCCGTGAAGGCGTGAAAAGCAGGAAGAGCAAGACATAAAGTCGCGCCTAATTTTTTTGATAATTCCGTACAGTTTATGTAAACTTCATCTTTATTTTTACTTTTGCTTGATGAATTGTTTGCCAACCAGCGTTTTTAAAAGCGCCGCACAGCCGGCAATCGCTGTACTCGTCTGACAAATGATGTTACGCGCTAACTCTCTTTCACTCTACCTTAAATATTTATTATCTTTAACAACCAGTAACCCTTATTTGCGGCCAGATTTAATTAAGCAACTTTATATGATAATTAATAGAAAAAAATTAGCTTTAATTTGACATATAATTAATGAAAATAGGTTATAAACGTATAAATTTATCGAAATCATACCTGTTTACACCTGGCTGCAAAGAGGTGCGGCCAGGTGCGCAACGGCAACCGTGATTTTTTAGAATCTTCATATTAATTACCGTGATGTAGACGTTATTTTATTTAAAAAATAAATAAACGAAATTTTTTACCAAAAACCAATTAAAAATAATTTAAATAAAAATAATGGCGGCCAAATTTTGATAGGCACCCTAGTAAATATATATTCTATCAATTATAAATAAACATATAAATTTGGTTTTGAACAAAAACTCGATGAGCACACCAATACCGCAGCGGGATCTCGTACTATTAGAATTTGTTGATTACAAAACCTCATACCATACTTGAAAACTATTCATTTATGAACATTTCATGGCTGTAACAAAACTGTTGTTCGTAATTTGCCATTTTAACATTCTTGCCATGCGGCTTTGCCTATGTTATTACAAAATATGACGTATTGTAACCTTGTTACTTGCCGTTGACATTAATTACTAGAGCCTGGTTGACGAGCTTTGGTCGTAATTTTTGTTATTTTTTTGAAAATATACGTTTTTTAAAAAAGAAACCTAGTTACATTGATTATTCGCCCCCGAAACCCGCTGCATATAAAATTTCATAAAAAAACGTTGCCCAGAAATTCTACAAAATATATAAGGTGAATTTGAATTATCTGCCAGCGTTGAAACTGGAGTAATTGTAGTGCATAGTAATTACATCAGCGGTATAAAAATATTTGTAAAACCAGTAACAAAAAATTTAAAAATTACCTACAAAATATCTACTCACTTAGGACATTTTGCATAACACCATCCATTGCATTCATAAATTAACCGCAGAGTCACCGGAAGTACCGAACGAAGGTATATCTTAAACATTCGATTGGTACCAAATAAAATACGGAAAGAAAAGCCAAACGACCAAAATCTCCTACTAGACCAGACCTGAACTAATAATAAATAATAGGTAAAAATCAGCTGTCAGAAATCGAACACGGAACCTTCGAAGGACTAAGTAGGTAGATATGTCCCCATATGCACATTTTAGAACTGGTAAAAAATAAAAAAATTAAGAACGAAACAAACTTTTAAATAAGAACTAATTCAGCTGATGTCTATCGAAATCTGAGAAATCTGTCGCGCCGCGCCTGTTTGTACGCTCGCTGCCGGCAATTTAAACTAAGTTTCAATCTTTTAATGGAAAGTTCCTTGACCTTGGTAGTCGATCAGCTGTTACGTTTGTTATTTTGATTATTCTAGTGTGTACGTAGGTAGTTAACTGGCTTGGGTTAATTTCTGGCTTTGGGGTTAATTTATGAATGTAAAGGATGGTGTTATGCGTACTGTCGTAAGCGAATAGATATTTTGTAATGTTTTTTAATTCTTTATTTATTGGTTCTGGGAACAATTTTTTAACTATTGTAATCTATATGCATAAGACTTGCTTCAGTTTCGTCGCTGGCAGATAATTCAAACTCAACTTATATATTCAAGAATTTCTCGTTAATAAGTAATAGATACATAGATTTTCTACTCTCATTTCTTTTTAATAAAGATTTTGATTTAAAAAAGCTACGATGGTGATTGATTACCCTCATGGCGTCCTCGTGGCACTCGAACTCGACGTCGGCCTCCCCCGACGGTCTGCCGCTGTTGTCGTACAGGATGTTGATGTTTATCGGCCGGATGGGCTTGAAGAACTGTACAATACACATGTCAATCATAAATACAATTAAAAATGAAGGTAGAAATCACTAGTCATTTTACAACTATTTTTTTAATAAACTAGTTAATGACGAATTCATGACAATAAATTTATTAATGTATTAGGCATAAAATATGTTGCATTTTGTACTTTCATTTTAAATTTGTTTGTTGACAAGCATTCTCAATCGAGTTTGGCTTTAATATTTATTTCAAGAACAATTAGTTTTTAAGATGACCATTATGCTCGGACCTAGGCGAATATTGTTAACGTGATATCAAATAAATAATCATTTTTGAAACCGAGCATCTCCTTTTATGAAAACTTCTAAATTTAAAAAATGCTTTTTTGAAAACCGCCTCAAAATTTGATTCAACAAAACCCAAGATAATCGCCGAGATACAGGTAGTTTTTTTTTTGAGAAGGAGAAAATCCCTTCGGCCTTCTGCCTCTCGGCAGGACTAAAACGACCGCTGGACTTTAAGGTTGGCACGGAACCACAACGCATTACTTCATGTCCAACTCTTACGTAATCTCTCTCTTCTCAGCTCTTTCTCTTTCCTCTCAGGTCAAACTAAGAACCTCTATTTTTTAAAGTCTCTTAAAAAATGCGTGTTGTACTTACGTAGGCGATGTCCTGCGGTGACGCCTTGAAAGGCAGCCCGCGCATGTGCACGCAGTGGCACGAGCCGCGCCGCCCGCCGCCGCCCGTGCGCGCGCCCGCGTACCCCGCGCCACCTCCTGCACCAGTCACACGTTGTATATAGCTGATGTCATAGTACATTACAATACGGTAGATAGGCTGAGCGTGGATACGCACGTAAGTCATGTGCAAGCGCTTAGAAGCTATTAGGATGTGGGTGTGTCGGCGCATTAAAATATAATGGACAGCTGGACTGGAAGCTCTTACGAAAATCAAACACAGGGAACTGTAATACGTGGGATACATCATGCGCCATGATATCGGATCTTGCAGCGCATAATAAAAAAATTAACGCGAATGGTACGAGATTAGTACAAACTCATTTCTCTAGGCTGCAGCATCCAAAATTCGAACCGCTGTAATGGCCGCTAACCTCCGTTAAGAAGATAGATAGGATTTGAAGAAGATAGGCTGATTACGATACGTTACCGCGTCCGAAGGAGCCGCCCCTGGCGCCGCGGCCGCCGAACCGTCCGCCGGCGAAGCGGTCGGTGCGGTCGTACGGCGTGGGCCGGTAGCCGCGCGCCGACTTGAACGCGCCGCCCTCCATGCGCGACGCGTACGCGCGCACCTCCTCCGCGGCGCTCAGGAACACCTCGATGTACCTGCGGGCGGAGGGCGACGCTGATAACTCGGTGCTTTGGAATGTGGGGCAACTATACACCTAACAATTTACCTGCGCGTGTTTTGAATTTTTCAAGTAGTTATACTATAACGTAACTCATATTGGAAGATGTGTGTGTGATGTATCATTTTTCTTATTTTGAAAATTAGTATTTGAATTGAATGATTATTGCTCACTACAATGACCATGACCACTCATTTGAAATTGACTCTATTTTTGGAATTCCAAACTAAAATCTTTGTTGGTATTTTTGGGACCTAATTACTATTCCTTTATCACCATTTGGCATTTAAAAAAAGACGCAATACATACAAAGTCGTCGCCATAGAAGGCTGCGATTAATTTTCTTGACATGGTTTTTGAGAAAACTAAGAGTGCATAGTTGCACTGAAACACAATAGTTGCCTCTATAAACTTTTAAAATTATATATTGATAATAAATGAATTGCTTTAAGTACAAGAGTATAATTGATAGAAAGGAAAGAAAGGGGCTAAAACATTGACATATTAATACTATGGACTTCGGGTCTAATGCAAAATTTACGTCAAAAGTGTCCCAAGATATTTTATACACACTAGGATGTATTTGTTTTTATACACAAAATAACATTGTAATGTATGTCTTATCGTATTGTTATACAGTCTAATTTGCAACGGTCTAATTGCATGCAATAAGTAATCAGCTTCGATTGACGGTTACCATGGCAGCCTTTTTTTGACATGACAGCTTCCCGTGAAAATAGGACAACATAAATGGTGTGGAGTCGGTAGCTTTCAAATTTTTTTGGCATCTCATATTTATATATTATATTTATAGCAAATTTTAATTTATATTTACATATCCCTGACCTCTATATTCTGGGATAAATCTTGTACCAAATAATAATTGTTGTAATTATCTTGTATAAAATAATAATTAGTTATAATAATAATTAATTACAAACCAAATCCACTAATGTACAAAATGATATGCCACTCGACATAGTTCTTTACTTTGAAATTTTAAGTTCTCGATATTTTCCTCTTTTTAATTAAACTGAAAATATATTTTTTTACTTCAATGACGTTAGATCACTTTTTTAAGTAACTGTTCCTTATTTCATGTAGATAATTCTTATAGTTATCAAATTAATATACCATTATGGTAAAATTAATTTCATTAATATTCATGACATAAAAAATAAAAGTTGACATAAAAAATAAAAAATTTTGAATTGAAAATAATCAAATTATTTTCATTCAAAAATTAAGTAATTAAATAATTCAAATGTTAAACAACAAAATAACTCTATGCAGTCGTTGTTCTAAAACATTCTATTGCTCACGGTAGATCCGAACTAAATGTGGTTAATTAGATAAACATATTGCACTCCTTCTATCCTATACGCGGGTAGCGTATGGGAAAAGGACAGATAGATACTTTTGGTTGGTTATGCAATTCGTTTCTATAGTTTATTAAAATTTTAATAAAATAGCCTGTTTCTAAGCAAAATAATACTTTAAAATCATCAGTAAATATTTACTTACTGAAAATATGGTACACCGTCTTCTTTTCTCACCTTACTCGGGTAGTTCTTACAAGTTTTTATAACACATTACGGCATTATTGACGTGTATTCTGTCAGTCAGCTAATATGAGACTGAATTGCGATTGGAAATCATTTCGCGTTTTGGCTTACTTTTGGTTCGGACACTTTTTATCGCTGACCCGAAGTCCATAGTATTAATATGTCAATGGGCTAAAAGAATATTCCAGATCTTTGCATAGCATAGCACAAAACTATGTCAGTAAATATATCTTAACCTCAACACCTGTTGACCTTTAAAAGTCACTACTAATAAACTAAAGTTTAAGTTTTATATTTAGTTTTTGAATTGAATAATTACAATTTGCATAGGCGGTAACATTAAACTCCTATACGGAATCTGATTTTAACAAGCGATATATTAACTCCTAGGATTTCAACAAAAAAAAGTTGTTTAAGTCGTAGACTACATTATCTTTCCCCCAGATTTAAAGAGATTTTATTAAAATCGCTAGTAATAATATTTTGATGCAAATTGACCAAAAAAGTTTTGAATAAAAAAAGGACTCAAAAGTAACATTTACTTAACTTACTACAATATTGAACGCACGAGGAGAATTAAGAAATCTATATGAATTCAGATGAATTAAAAACGTTTTCTAAAGGTCCACTGCACAAAAAATAAACTTGTAGAATAAAACTAATAAAGTGAATCATATTTTAACTATTTAAAATTTAACTCAACATAAAATCCATTTAAAAGAGACAATATCACAGTATAAAGCATAACAGTTTTTCCGACCATAAACATTTCTTTCTTTTTTTTATTTGTCTCCGCAGGGAATAGGCAAAGATACTGTAGACAGTCCTGTCTTCCATTGACCATAAACAGTTATTGCTATAATACATAGGCCCTTATATTCTACCCATAGACTCTGGTCACAGAGTAAGCCCTTACAGTCTACCAATGTAAATAAAACCAATTTCTATAATCCACAGGTCTTCTTCCCCCGTCTCCGTCGCCCCGCCGTGTCTCCCATATTGCCGTCCCGCTCCCGCCCTTCGTCGCCCAACCTTTGACAACTCAATAACCAATCATGAACCGCATTACTATATGCTATCTCTTATAATGACGTTTATTGGTAAATAAAATCATTGACAAAATATTTTGAGCAAGCAAAAAATGATTTACGATTTTTAAAAATTATTTTATCCAATTTAAGAACTTAGTTAATTTTAGTAATGATTGAAAAACTAACATAAAAAATGTAAATGAAAAAAATATGTATTTTTTACTTAAATTTGAATTTGCAGAAAAAAAAGTGTCAAAATTAAACTAAAAAAAAAGCACAAATGAAAAAACATTGTTTTGTCATTGATTGATTATCCCAAAAAACATCACAGCGTGAAGCAATATAGGAATGCAGCAAATATTTAATTAGCCCTTAACTTACTAAGTTAACCCAAGAGTTTAACTAAATCAATCACCTCCATAATATTAAAAGAAACTATGATTTATAGAACTAAGATCAAGGCAAGTTTTAGAAAAATAAATTTTAAATAATTATTAAAAAAAAAGAATTGTTAATATAAAATACTTCTACATTTTATAATGCTTAGTTGTAGCAATAACTAGAAATTAAATTAAAAAGTGATTAGTATATGCAAAATAAAGGAATTTCTACAAATCATAGGTCCAAATAAATAAAGGGGTCCCAGAGTAACCCTCTACACCAGTTTACTGAAGTTAATGTGGTGTACTTTGTCATATAATAACAGTGTAAGGCAATATTGCTTACAATTATATATAATGAGAGGAGGCCCGCAGTTTCACCCCTGTAGTTCTCATTCCTGTGGGAATTTTGGGATAAAACGTAGCCTATGTGTAAATCCTGGGTGTCAGCTAACTCCATACCAAATTTTATTAAAGTCGCTCCAGCCGTTTACTTGTTAAGAAGTAACAACTAAACTAACAAATCAATTCAATCACAATTGTGACCATCTGTTTTACTTTCTTTTTCCATTCAATTTCAATAAATTATTATAAATCCACTGTAAAATGTTTTTAAATAAGGTGATATCCATGGAATCATAAATTCACCCTGCTGGTATTGTGTGGTAGATTGAAAAACTTAGAGCAGAGTTAGGGTCAGTCATAAGTATAGATCTTAGTTACACAGAATCGAACATAAAAAATTCAATTAAGGCCATACTGACAGTTATAGTCCTTTGTTTTTTCTTTAATATTATTTTATTTCATATTGAGTAATTTGAAACCCTATTTTTTTAGAGAATTTAAACTGTATAGTCTGAACCATATTTGTTGCCAACTGACAAAATTTATTAAGTTGCTATTGTAGCAACTTTACTGCCTGCATTTAATTATGCTGTCTCTTAATCAAAATTGCACCTATTGCAATTCAAATCAGTAAATACCCTCTGCACATAATAGGTAATATGTAGAAGCAATATTGCCGAACACCTGTGACTACACCACCATGTAATACATAGTAACCCCCCACCTGTGTCCTATTTTCTCCCTGTCCCTTCCGAGAGCGTCCTGAGCGCTCTGCTTGTCAACGAAGTATACAAACGCCTCGCCCGAGGCCCGCCCCGTGTGGTCCGATAGCAAGTGCACCCCGTCTTGGGCCACCGTCAACCCTGCCCCGTCCAACAAAACCATTGTTATAGGATCATTGTACACTAAATTACTGTTGTAAAAGTTTTGTGTAATGGTTGCTAATTGTATGTTTCTAGTATGTAAGTTTATAGGCAAACCGGTTTACTAAATTTTCGCTCACGCAGAACAAGGGTGCACACGTTACAAGAAATTGACAGGTGAGCGGAAACATACATGTCGTTCAATGACTGAATGAAGAATATGCCTGCTGCTGGCTCCTCACAGGTGAGTGTGATTGTGGAGTAAGCAGACACATTCTTCATTTGTTCATTGATACCTGTATTGTTGCCAATCAATCTAAATCTCCACTGTAGTCGTATGGCCACACCCTTGCACTGAGAC
This sequence comes from Mycalesis mineus, assembly GCA_034621355.1. Taxonomy (NCBI): domain Eukaryota; kingdom Metazoa; phylum Arthropoda; class Insecta; order Lepidoptera; family Nymphalidae; genus Mycalesis; species Mycalesis mineus. The sequence continues at coordinate 2,020,104 of CM067890.1, read as the reverse complement.
AACAATGAGTTTGTCTATAATACTTCTAAATAAGGTTGATTACACAACTTCACAATTGACTTCAAGACTTAAATTGAATGTAAAATAGTCAGCAGACAACAAAAATATATATATTTTTTAACATATGACCCTGATTTTTGTCGATTTTTCAATCTTGTATTATCAATAAAAAATTACACAATTAAAAAAATAGATTAATCACTAATTTAAATTACATGAAAAACTAAAACAGTAGTGTAGCTGATATAACTTAGGCTGTGTCTGAACTATGTAAGACAAAAAAAGTCTAATAAAATATTTATTTCAATATATTTTTAAAAGCTGTGAACCAACCTTATCCTAACTGTAAATAAAATTAAAAAAAAGTTATCACAATTTCTAGAATGTACTATTGATGTGAGACCTACACATCCCCAAAAGGAATGAAGGAAACAGGAAATTAAAAAAATAACATGTAAATTGCTTTTGAAACATAACTTACCATCAAAGAACAGTTCAATTTCTTCCTTAGAGCAGCCAAATGGCAAGCCCCTCAGTTTAACAATGCCATAATCGTCAGAGACATTTGGGATGCTCTCAAAACCATTTTCACTCTGACGCATGGCATTCAGGGCCCATTCCATATCTTGACGATCAGTGGAAAATACTGGAAATAAAAAGTAATAACCTATACCTTTGAGTAAATTTTTTTATAATTAATTGGCTGCAAATAAACTTTCCAGAAAGCAAATCCTTCTCTATACATTACGTTTATTTTTAGTATAATGTCTATTCACTTTTGCCTGGAAGATCTAAGCTTCATGTGTGCGATTATAACAAACTTTAGTTTTTTTAAAGAAACTTATTTTCTAAATATCTATAAAATAAAGGTATAACTAAGTACCATCTAATTTTATTTTAGAAAATGAAATACTACAAAAACAATGTTTAGAGGTAGATAGAAAGGTTGCTGGTGGCTTTTGACTGGCAATAAGATAATAAATACACCTGAAATATTACTCCCCTTCGAGCGTCACATGATTAATAGACGGTCCTTTGCCAGAAAACAAATTATCAACAATGATTGCCTATATAATGACTATTGACGTTTGCTTTGAAGATCTAAGCTTTGTGTGCATATGTGTTCATACGATAACATAGGAAACCCATACTTAAGACTGGATCACAGGAATGCTGTTTGGAGACAGGGGAAGATGTCACTTCCCTGGATAATCTATCACAGGTTCACTATAAAAATAGGTGTCAGGAAACAAACAGGAAAGGCATTCTACACTTAAGCTGTTTAAAGCAAAATGTTTAATACAGGTCTCCTTCTCAACCAATTAGAGATGCCACTGTTCAGCATATAAAAATAGTTATTTGATTAACTTCAAGGCAAGAGTGAATAGGAATTTTGTAGGCGTGCACTATCACAGATGGTCTAAGATGTGTTATATCAGATCAGTGTTTACAATCAGGCATGTTTGTCGTCAAGCACAAGCCTATCATCCATAATAAAGTTATCTAAGGAAATCAGAATTTCTCACAGAATCACACAAATTGATTGATATGAGTTTGCAGTTGTAGAACAGAATTAGAATAGAACTTCTTAGCTGTTTATCTTAGCCCAGTGGGCATAGAATGTGCACGAAGACATATCTTATATAGAGAAAAATACTTATGGTCACTATATTTAGAACCCTAATTTACACAAGAAAAAATCTTACCCTCAATATATCTCTTGCCCATGTTCTCCTTATCTTTCTTCAAAGCCTCATCCACATCCTCTTGTGACTCCACCTCTACGAAGCATTCTCCTGATGGCCGCCCTGGCCGAACTTCAGTTAGATGGACACCTGCAAATAAAAAGTTAAGATTCTCTATTTGAATATTATTACATTAACTTATTTTTAAAATATTTTTAATAACTGTTATTATTCCAAGACACTATTTAAGAATAATGTTTAAGAAGAAATGTGTATAAAATATAAATAAACTAAATGGCAAACCAAAGCACATCCCAAACTACTAAGGAAAAAACATAATGCAAATTTAAATAATCTCCTTTTACACCGTGGTAAGCACATGAGAATTTATATAAGTTTTTCAGCGCAAAGTTGCTGGCGTCTGCTTATATTTACGCAAGTTGGTAGTAGTCGGAGCAACTATAACATTTGTTATAATTGTCTCTTTAACATAATTATACATTCACGCATGAAGTGCCTCGGATTTTAAATCAACTGGCAAACCGTTAAGATACTCGGCTTATTGATGATTCCAATTCCATTCCAAGAATAAATCGATTACGCGGCAAAGTTAATGCCGCCATCATGTGTGCTTCATAAAAGGTTTGTAATTATATCATATAGGCCGGTAAATACAAGACAATATCTTACCATCTTTGCCGTTCAAGACATTGACGCCACTTAGAAATTCAAGCACATCATCATCTGTTGTGGAGAAAGGCAAACCACGCAACTTGATAATGTGCCCTCCATCTCCGGCTCCCAACATGTTTTAGTGTTTTATTTCAAACCCAGAAGCAAATTTTATTTTAACTTTTATTTTCTTTGACGACTAACTAATAATTAAAAGTATGCAAACAATATTGACACGCATTAAAATATGGTAGATAATAGATATTAAAAATAGAAATTCCTCAATCAAATACGCACAAAAACGAATATGGTTGATCCAAAGAGTATATAAACACGGGTTTGGTTTAATTTTGATGACAGATTAAAAATTTCCTATAACATGGCGAGTTTTTTATTTTCTTCCTTAGTCTATATAGAAAAATTTCTCTCTATGGTTAGAACCCAGAGCTGTTTCAATTTATCAGCTTACAGCTTGAATAAAAATGGTAAAAAAACTGAAAAAGGGCTGCCTTTTATCGAGTATTTTTTGATATTTTCGCGTTTAAAATGTTCTATTTTTAAGAATTTTATTTTTGCCTATTAGTTAATAGATTTGGCATTTAATTTCGATATTTGTCAGTTCTCAGTTGTCATAAATTGTGAATTGTGAATCTAGAAACTTAACTTCTCAAGTAAATATTATAAAAAAGTGATATAACCAAACAGTGTTATTGCTATATTTTTGAACGAGATAAACTATTAATTAAGTAAAAATGACGGTGGACGGTGATGAGAAGCCTAAGCGTGATCGTGTCTTTATGGACATTTCCATCGGAGGCCTGCCCTCCGGCCGAATCGTGTTCGAGCTGTACAACGATGTGGCCCCTAAAACTGCGGAGAACTTTCGGGCTCTCTGCGCAGGAGACATGGGCATCGGGAAGGTCACTGGGAAACCATTAACCTATAAGGTAATTATAATTACTTGGTTCACTGCTCAGTGTCGCTTTGCGATGCTCACATCTTCGTATTACAAACATTAAAGCTGCCCTTTTGAATAATATAATATAATAAGAGTGTAGGACCAGTGCAGTAACTAGCTTTTATTGCACACTGCCAGTGTGGTAACTGCGCCCTACAGACTTGTAACTTTCTTTAAATAAGGTATTACTTGTATATGGTCTGGTAGTTTCTGCACTCCTGGGTTTGCAACCTGTGCACCACTGGCACTGCCTTAGGGCACTGTGTAGGACATCCCATGATGTGGAGTGTAGACTCACTACGCTGCCCTAATGCAGGTTTACGACCTTAAGGTGACAATCTTAGAGTACTCTTTTAAACCTTCACCTGTGTCACAAGTCTCGGGCTCTGTTCAGAGTTTTTCTCTCAGCCATGTGATGGACCTGGCACCTGCACGGTGAATCCATGGAATGCTAAGATATTCGTCTCAATAAATAATAACCTATTAAACCAAATATTTCATTGATAACCATTTATTAATTTATTAGAAAAACATTGCATAATGCAATAATCCTTAATGCTATACTAAAACAAATATATTTTCATCTTAACCCATTTTGGCAGGAAGTGAGGCGAAGTGCGGGCAGTCTATGGAATGTTCTTTACTTCTATTCTACTTACTTGAATGTTAAATCTATACTAATATTATAAAGAGGAATACTTTGTTTGTTTGTTTGTTTGTAATGAATAGGCTCAAAAAGTACTGGACCGTTTTTAAAAATTCTTTCACCATTCGAAAGCTACATTATCCACGAGTAACATAGGCTAAATTTTATTTTGGAAAAAAATAGGGTTCCGTAAAAAATCAACCAGAAAAGTTACTTATTTTGCGTACGCTGTCTAAACTATAAAAGATAGAACCATAAAATGTTCTGATTAATTGGAGATATCCGCAACACAATATACCTATCTATGTCGAGTGAGGCACAACAACCATTTTTTTATTTAAAAATCTTAATTTTTTTTGGACTACATTTAAATGCATTTATTTTACTCATGCTATTAATCCTTATCAAAATAAATTATTTCATTACTAAGTACAGTTTATGTAGATAATATTTGGTATTTAAAAGATTAAAATTGGACTTTTGGTTTTGAAGTTATGGCGAGATTAAAATATTACTATTTCTGGTGGAGTGAGCGTCACCAAGTTTAGATCTATGTTATATATACGATGATGAAACATGGAAGAGTTTGTTCTTTGTTTAAACGGGCTAATCTCTATCTGTGTGTCAGATTGTAAAATTATTTTTGTTTATTCTGAAGGCTAGATTCAAGAGTGAAATATACTATTTAATATCAATTTATACCCATCAGCTTGCTATAAATATATATTTTTAATGTTAATGTACTGAAATGTCATACAATGTTTAACAAAAATGTAGACCTTTAGTACACGGGACGGGACGGAGAATATTGCTTCACAGGAAACTATAAAAAAATTAAATTGAGAGGGGGAGCAGGGAATGAGCACACTATATGTGCCTTTACACATTTTGTATGAAAGTCTATCTTTAAAATTCTACTTACTTAGTATTCTATATTGTACTAAACTTAGTTGTGTGTCAAATTTTAAAATAAATAAATATATCTTATCTAAAATATGATTGATGCCTTTGGCGCTTGATGGGTAGAGTATTTATAAAGCTATATAACAGAAATATATAAAAATTAATAATATTGTCACAGCATAACAGAGAAGAAAATAAATCTTAATAATATCTATTTGAATGTTTGTTGAACAGGGCATGGTATTCCATAGAGTAGTGAAAGACTTCATGATACAAGGTGGAGACTTCACTAATGCTAATGGAACTGGCGGCGAGTCTATTTACGGTGGCACATTTGAAGGTTGGTTGAAATCATTGAAACCTAAGAAACAACAAATGTCATAGAACAAACATACAGGTCAATTTGAGAACATAATTTTTATTTCAGTTAAAAATACCAAAGCCTTCTAAATGTAACAAATACTTTTCTGCAAACTGTATCAAAATCAGTTTAGCCAAGTGAAAGATAATCACAGGCAAATTTGCATAAAACATAAAGGTCAAACTAAGAAGTTTTTTTTTTTCAGACCCCTTACTGATTTACACAAAACTTTGATAAATTAATTATTATAATTATACCTATCACTTTGCTGAAAAGTACATTAAAATCTATTTCTTAGATAATCAGCAAACTGAGAGAAAGATAAGCAGTTAATTTGAATTTGAAGATAAATACTGTGCTATATTTTTAGATGAGACATTCGAGCTGAAACATGATAGACCTTATTTGCTGTCTATGGCTAACAGGGGCAAAGACACTAATGGGTCACAGTTCTTTATGTAAGTTATACAGTTTGGCCAATGGTAAGAAAACTTATTATTTATTAATTTCATAACATTTTTACAGCATTGCTTTTAGTAACTTTTTTTCTTTTATAAGGGTAGTAAGTTGTTGTGATTATAGGGTAAATGACCCAAGTTTGGACCTGTCTATAAAGATATCAGTATTAAACACTACAAGACACCTGCATAGTACTAGTTCTCTTTTGGTATTTGCACTATACAAAAACGAATAGCAATTGTTATTTGTATCTAGATAAGTATTATGAATAGGGTAAGAGTCCAAATTTCGAGCTGACAGTGAGGATCTGTGAGGTCGCACATTTACACTTGTGTTGTGTCATAGAATGCGGCCGCGGCGGCGAGCGGCGCGCTATCATTCTTGTTGTGTTCTGTGTGTTGTAGTACAACACAGCCGGCGCCGCATCTCGACAAGTAAGTTTTACAGATTTATTATATAATATATATAATTAAAATATATATAATTTAGCATAAGTTCATAAATATATTTCATAAATAATTCGCATAATAAGTAAGAACTAAATATCTTTGCTATCATTTATTGATATGTACAGCCCGTGCGCTATAAGTTGAGACCTGGGGGCGGTGGCGGCACAGACGCGTGGCGTCAAAAATGTCGTTGCCTACAAAACAACACGGGAGCTTGAGAGGAAGATTACAATTTTATAACATCAAAATATATCTATTGACCATTTAGGTGAAGTCAGGCAGGGGATTGCATACATTAAGATCGAGTCTCAACTTATCGCACACGCATTGTGATATTAATTTAATATTATTTTTAACTGCTTTGTTGGTTTAGTGCTTAGCTTATATCCTCGAATCACTCTGAGTTTTACTTTCTTCTGAGAAAGCTTCAGTAAAATTCTAAGCCCAAAGTGGGAAGGTTAGTGATGTTACACGGAGAGCACTTTAAGCCGTCGATCCCAGTCACTATTATCAACACAAAATAGATTTGTTAAACAATTTGTTATTAAACATTATAACTCTAAGCCTGCCAATCCGCATTGGAGAAGTATGTTACATCCAAACTCCATTTCTCCTTCCTACAAGGAGGGAGAAATGGTCCTGTATTTGGCCGTTAATAAGCTAATAATGATAAATAATACCTACATTAAACACATCTTAGTAAATAGAGCATATTTTCCAATGGCTGTATTTCAAAGAGTATTTCTGCGTCGCAGTGTCCACTGTGTGTTCGGCGCGGTGGTGGGCGGCGCGACGCTGGTGCGGCAGCTGGAGGCGCTGCCCGTGGACCGCAACGCGCGCCCGCTGCAAGACGTCACCGTCTCCAACTGCGGCCAGCTCGTGCAGATTAAACATGGTACTTCGTCGTGTAGTCTGTAACTTCCTGTAAGCATAAGGTACGCATGGAAGATTTTTGTCGGGTAGAGAAAACAAGCAACGTCGCCCAATAGCGGCGAAATCGGAAATATACTCTTTCGACTACGACGTTTCATTTTCTCTACTTGATACATCTCTTCCAAGCATAGTTCGGCCCAGTGAGGCCAGTGGGTAATATAAAACTATGTGTTAAATAAATATCTGAGATAATTAAAATTGCCTCCTGAGAAAATAAATAATTATTCTAATCTTTAACTGTTTTTAACAGTTAAAAAACGAAAGCAAGATAAGGGAAAAGAAAAAGAGAGTGGTGAGGAATCTGATCACTCTCATAAAAAAGATAAAAAGAAGAAGAAGGACAAGAAAAAGAAACGGTAAGTTGTTGAATTTAATCTGCTTCTTTCGTTTAGTCTAATGTGATGGTATTCTTAGGAAAGAGTTCAAGTATCTTTTTGAATTTTGGTAAATTTAAACTTTTGAAACATTATTTTATTTTAATATATTTTGTTTTAGTAATAATATTATAAATATTTGTCTTATTATTATTCTTTGTCAGCCATCATTCCGAACGTTCGGCTGACGAGGAACCTCCGGAAGCGCCTTCTCACCCCCTCGTGAGCACATCCAAGATCGATCCCCGGGAAATACCCGAAGTGCCCACTAACAGATTCCTCATGAGAGGAGGCCGTGACCAGGACAAGGATAGGACCGATCCCAGGAGGGACAGAGAAAGGTATGTTATTTTTCGCTACACATTTTACAGAATGGTTAATGGGTCGAACAATGGGACAATTACCCTGTTATTTTGAATTAGACTTTTTTAGTGCATAGTATTTATAACTATAGATTATTTGCAATTAAATATTAAAAATAATAATTATTATGTTTTTTTTTAATTTTTTTTAGTAATTAATAACAGTTAGAAGACAATTAATTTAATTAGTGTTTTAATTAAATTTTCAGCTTTAGTCAATTTTTGATGTAAGTAATATTACAATTACTGTTACAATAGTATAAAATTAATTAAATTAATTATAATTTTTTCATGTTTTTTTTTTCGAAAGAATGGATACGCGTTTGTTGTTTTTCTTTTTTATAAAAATAATCTCAATATATTTTTTTGATTGTTTAAAGGGCGCGGTATCGTGAACGAGAGCGCCACTCCTACACTCGAAGCGGAAGGATTATAAAGGGCCGAGGAGTGTTTGTGAGTAGAATAGTCTAAGAGCTAAACTCTCAATGCTATGATACATTTAAAAATTCGAAATGAAAAATATGGTTGCGCGGGGGAAAAAGCTTTATTTACGATTTGGCCACTATCAGGCTACGGTGCTTTTTTCTCTACTCTTGCGGCGCATCCTAAGCTTACTGAACTCAAACCCAGGACTGACCACTAGATAACGAGACAATGATTAAATCAATAATTGACATTTACAGCGTTACCGCACTCCGTCCCGCTCGCGCTCCCGCTCTCGTTCAGCCACGCCGCCACATTGGCGTCAGGCGCAGAGGCGGATCATTAAGTTAGCACACTTGGAGGTAAGTGATACTCAGGTGCAAGTGAAAAAGATGTATATGATTTAAATTGTCTGTATAATAGTTATTTTATTTTATTACTACAAGTTAATACTTGACTGCAATCTCATCTGGTGGTAAGTGGTGAAGTAAAATGAAATCGGGCAAATTTTTAGGAGAAGGATGAAATCCACTCCCCTTTTGGTTTCTACACGACGTTAAATTGCTTGGCGATACGTCTAAGCCAGTAGGGCGGTAACAAGCCACGACCGAAACCTCGCAATAGCCAAACTTGGACAAATTACGAAAATCCCAATACGCCCACCCGAGAATCGAAGCCAGGAAGCCGAACTCCACGGAGGCACTCTCAATGCTTGTTCAACGACCTCCGTGTGACGCAGGCACTGGCATGTGGATTTCACCCTACTTAGCCCGCTTCCATCTTAGATTCCTCACTTACTATCAAGTGTGATTGCTAAGAGGTTAAAAATGTAATAATTCTGTGCTGACAATCTGTTTTACCTATTACATTAAAAGCCAAAATCCAAAATATTATAGCCAGTCCTTAAGTCTATATATAAATGACTGGAATTTGCAAAATATAGAACATACGCCCGTACAGGTGGATCGAGACCAACCAGAGCAGAATATTCAAGGAGGCAGGCCGATTGACCACCAGCAAGACATCCGTGAGTTGAATATAGCATTACAATGTCGATTGTACATTGATATAGGATGATTTTTATTTCAGTGCGAATATTCTCTTTTGCGGTTCTATAATATCGAAAATCTACTGAAAGAATCATGAGGGAGATATGAGAAGTTGAAGAATTTGCTTAAAACTTTGAGGTGGCAACCCTAGCAAGACTTACACGAAAGTTAACTATCGGGATAACGCCTTCGTCAGAGTGTAGTGTGAGATCAAACTTCACATTCGCGTTAAGGGCAAATTTTATATGGAACTGAAGCAGCGCCCCTGGCGGAAGTGAGAGAAAACTCAAATGGGCGAGTGTCAGAACGCTTTTTTTGCTATTTAATTTGACATTATTAGTGACTACGTTTTTACGCAGTCGCTCGGTGAAAAACTCACACTTGCCCCACAGAGACCGCGCTTCACACTACCGCGCGAATCGGTTGCACTACTACAAGCACGCGGGCCATGTGTGAGTGACCACCAGCCGCTTGTCGCGTGCGCGGCGAGACTGGAACAAACCGGTTTACGCTGGCACAGTGAGTTTACAATCTTAGGGTCATGTCAGTGCGACACGTTTGTTTGGTTGTTTAATTTGTCTTAACCTGTGACAACCCTATCAAAATAGGTAACAATTTAGCACGATCTCAAGAACCTTTGCCTCTGTTCCTTTTATCTATTCATGTGCCCTCGTAGTTATATGTTTGTAAGAAAGCAGTTAGGGTCAAGCGATTCATTTGTAAAATAATGTATAATGATAATTTTAAAATTTACTATGTATTCTTTTATAAATGAAAATAATTAATTTATTCACAGAATTATGTTAACAAGATCAAAATATGTTAGTGAGTTTCGGGATGTTATACCATTTACCTAACACGTTGTATATCTAACACTAGCTGATGCCAGCGACTTCGTTCGCGTGGAATTAAAACAAATAAGATTACGAAAATAAAAAAAACTCAAGTTACTCTTTATAACTGATGAATAATTTTTCACATTTTCCTCTGATTTTTCGCTCCTATTGGTTACAGCGTGATGTTAAAAGCCTAAAGACTTCCCACATCTGGAAAATATTTGTGTGATGAGCATGGATGTTTTCCAGTGTCTGGGTGTTTATTTATATATTATGAGTATTTATGTATAAAAATATTCATCAGTTATCATAGCACCCATAACACAAGCTACTTACGAGTACGCTTACTTTGGGGCTATATAACGATGTGTGTAATTGTCCTATAATATTTATTTATATAATATTTATTTATTTAATATTTATTTATTTTACTTATTTTTTCAATATGAACCAGTAGTTCCTGAGATTAGCGCGTTCAAACAAACAAATTCTTCAGCTGTATAATATAGTACAGACATTACGAGTATTTGTATTGCAGGAGAGGGAGAAGAGGGCACTCCGGAGAGACCGAGAGAGAAAGAAGAAGGAGAATGTGACACACCTATAGGCAAGAGTTATATTACTTTACGAGCCACAAATAAACAACAATATTAGATTTAAAATATTATTCTAAGATTTTTTGAAACAATAATAATGTTTTGAAATTTTCCTATCTACCCATAACACAGTCTACTTACGCTTACTTTGGAGATATATTATAATATATATAGCGATGTGTGTATTTTTATTCTATAATATTTGTTTATGTACTTAACTAGTAGTACTTAATTAATTTTAATCTTAAATCTGGTTTGTATCAGTTTTGATATTTAAAATAAATAAGTATAACGTATGTGAAGCAAATGACATGCACCATGTTGTTTGTTCACCCAGTAATCTATTAGTATTGTAAATACTAACGACACCATATGTTTTTAGATACATCGCGTCATGAAAAAATCGACTACAACGCGCTTGACTTCGAAGAAGATGTCGAACATGACGGTATGTATCACTATACTTCACGCAAATGCTCTTGGCACACGGTAACCTAATCTTTGTTAAGCGAATTTAAAAAGTAACATGCTCTTAACGAATCACGTAAATTGATATTTTAAAAACATTATAAGAAGAGGTCGAAAGGCATCAGTTTTTCTACTACAAGTTGGCCCTTGACTGCTATCACACCTGATGTTAAGTATCGTATCAACGACACCCAAGTTCGCCAATAGATGTTGCTTTAATTATAAATTAATTTTATTTTAATCTCCTATAAATTATTTTAATTAATCTCCGACATATATAAATGTTTGAAGAATATCAAAAGATGTTTTTTTGCAGATGATCGAGAGCTTGCCTTCAAACGTAAACCGGATCGTACTAAAGGCTCCCAACAGCAGTGGTCGGGCGGAGAGAGAGCTGAGATGTTGGCGCGAGCGTTGGGCGTCAATCCTAAGCAGATGTAAGACCGAAACATCAAATCTAAATACTAGTCCGAATCATATAGATCAATGGCAACAAAGGGCGTTGAACCCTCGATAGTTGCTAATATCAAAGGAATAGACAAACTACTATATTTCTTACCTGTGTATTTGGCCTTTACTGCCAATCTATATGGTTCGGACTATAGTAGAGCTTTAATGGACACATATTTTTAACTTTAACTTTGTTTGTTATATACACACTCTGTTTTGTCCTACTATGCATGTACTTTGGTAAGAAGTGATCACCACGAGACAGGGTATCCTAGTGTGGCGATCACATAACTTTACGTAATATATATATTTTCTGTAAAAAAAAAAAACTTGTGAATTTATGTAAAGAAACTTGAGTTTCAATGTACAAACGTAAAGTAAGTCTACTTAAATTATAAATTAATTATAAATTATTATAATTATAAATTATATGAAAAGCACTATAAAATCCGGGAAGATTTAGGTATTTCGACATCTAGACCGGACATATTTCTTTTTTTTTTTCAAACAAATCAAACGTATAGTACTTGTTGAGCTTACAGTGCCGTGGGAAACAAACATCCCTAAAGACCATTTGTCAAATTCAAAGTTTTGTATTCAAAGTGAATAAATATTATGACCTTACTAATGAACTAACCAAAAATGGCTATGTGGTTAGTTTATACGCGGTAGAAGTGGGTGCGAGAGATATACCAGCGAAGTCTCTATAACGTGCTAAAAGACCTTGGCCTTACTAGAAGTGCAGTAAGCTCCATATTGAAACGAGTGTCCAAAGCTGCTTTAGTAGGGTTCTTCCGAATTTGTCTGGGCAGGGAGAATAACTTGAACAGAGGAGGTGAGTGTTGACGCGCATCACTAAGGGTACCCTTAAACCTACACCCGAGTCACAAGTCTCGGGTTCTGTTCGGAGTTTTTCTCTCAGCCGCGATGGACCCGGCACCCGCACGGTGAATCCATGGAATGCTGAGATATTCGTCTTGTCTCATAGAACTCGTTGGAGGATGATTTTGTTGGCCCGTGACTGCAATCACTGATGCTAAGTGATGATGGTTTCTAAGATGAAAGCGGGCTAACTTGTTAGGAGGAGAGGAGGATGAAATCTACAACCCGTTTCGGTTTCTACACGAAAACGTATCGGAAAGCTAAACTCCTTGGCGGAACGTCTTTGTTGGTAGAGTGGTAACTAGCTACCCTCCCTCTAGCCAGACATGGACTACTTCAGAAAATCTTTACTTGCTCTGGCGGGAATTAAAACGAATTATATTGGAACGAAGTTCCTTATCGCGCGTTGTGAAAGGGGGCTAGACGGAAAAAATTCGTACGAAAAGTTGTCACGACACTTTTTGATCAAAGGATCTTGCCGCCGCCTTTGATGTGTGTGCGCGTGAGCGGCGGGGGGCGCCCGCGCTGTATGCTGTCTCGCGCTCTCGTGGCGCCCTCTGGTGTTTCGGTGTACAACAACAAATATTATTATTACTTAAAAAAAAAAATTATTACAATTCCTTCACTAATTAATCGAAAGGAACTTCGTTCCATCCGGGTGTCCCTTGACACCTCTCAACTTTTTTTTTATTCGTATTGGTATTTCACAGGGAACCTCTAAACAGAAACCCCAGAGACGTGAGAGAAGTCAGAGACAACAGAGAGTATCGTGAACCTAAACGTCGCGAGGGGCTGTCGTCCGCTGTCAGCTACGCAGCGCCCAAGCTGTCCTCCGCCATAGCCGCAGTGAGCCACGAGGAGATCGAGCCGACTAAGAGCGACGAGAACAAAGGATACGACCCTTTCAGTCTCTTGCGTAGTCAATTTAGTAGGAATAAGGATAATATTGGGTAAGTTTGCTGTGTAAGTTGGGTTTTCTTTCTATGAGGAGTTCTGAGTGTTTGGGGTAAGTTTTCAGACCTTTGTATGATACGAGATAATCAAAATAATCTTCTACATTATTACACAACTTAAAAAGGTCAACAAAAAAGTCCGCGATGCTATATGTCTATCTCTTAGGGATAACCCAAAATAAATATTTTTTATGTTTTACTTTCAACCAAAAGTAATGGCTTCTTTCTTTCTTCCCGGGCTTTTTCCGCACTTGGCCACGATGTTGGCTAAGTAATGGCTTATTTACGATGTGATTTTAAGCAATACTGTATTAATTGTTATATAATTGAATATCTTAAATACTAATTTAAGTGAATATTTTCCAAGATATGTAAGATGCGAAATGCAGAGACGAGCGTTTGGGGGTCGCGCGGTGCATGCGTGCGCCGCCGTTGGTGCCAGCATTGCACCCGTGCGAAGTTGGGGCGGGCCGCTAGTATTTAAATAATTATGAATTCTGGTTTTGAAAACAGAAATTAGTAACATGATTTTTATTTGTGTGACCTTCTAAATATTGTTTTTTTCATCTAATTGTCTGAATATTTATAAATACCTCACTACCGGGCCAGGCCTCCCTCCTTATAGAAGAGGGGATCCCCACTTAAAATTTATATATACATTATATAATATACACCCATTAAATTTTCATTAACTGGGCCATTAATATGGTCCGCCATATTGCATTCTAAATGACGTCACTTAGATAAAATTATAATGTCATCTGAACATGAGGTGGAAGCAGGATATTCAGCTTAAGTTGAAAATAAATATCCTAAAGTTATAGAATTTGATCTAAACAAACATTGCATTTTAAGGTTAAAAACAATATGTAAATAAAAGCTTGGAAAAATATTATAATGATGGACACACGGGCGGTTTGATTCTTGATATTCATACCGGATTTATATGATCGCAGGAAAGAGCTTGCAGCCAGGCATGAGAAAGAGATGGAGAGACATAGAGAAGATAGACGCGATAAACACAAGAGTGAGAGGAGCCACCATCATGCCTCATCTCAAAAGGAAGACAAAGGCAAAATTGAAGACAAACCAGAATTTTCAAAGCGACAAACTCAAAAAGATGACCGCGATTTTAAACAGTCAGAGTCAAAAGAGAGTCAATTTGATAAAGATCGTTATAAACGTTCAGATCGGTCTAAAGATAGGAGTTATAACAAGACACCAGAAAAAACAGAAGAGAGAGGTGAATCCAGAGACAAGCGAGAACGTTCGGAGAGGAAAACAAGAGAGAGAGACTATAGAAGCAGTGAAAAACGAGACAAGGAAGCAAGAGGCAATCAATCTAAAGAACGAGATGACAAGAGATTTAAATCGTTGGAAAAAGAAGATAGATCAAAGCATAGACACGACAAAAGAGAACGCTCGGAAGATAATAAAAGAGGTAGGAGTAGCAAGAGAGATAGATCTAGCGATATTGAAGACAAATCTAAAGATAGAGGTGAGAAATCAAGTAAAGAAAGAGACAGCAAGAGAGATAACAAGCGGGATAGATCTAAAGAGAGGTATGCTAAATGTATTTTAACCTTTTATATTAATCAATTGTGACTTAAATACGATAACATACTACTTTCTAAAAATAAGTATAGCCTGAAAGGAAATTAAAAATATTCAATTGGAGCATCATAAGTATGTGTTAAAGGTGTTTTAACGAAACTTGGCAATGTTTATTATTACCCGACTGCGTCAGAAGGAGGGTTATGTTTTTCGAGCGTATGTATGTATGTATGTCCATTTCTTCGGCACGCGCTACAGCCTAAACGGCTGAACGGATTTTTTTTGACATATGAGGTGTCGGTGAATTTGTCAAAATAGTGGTAGTGACATAGGCTATATAAATTTTCAAAATGGCGGCTGTAAATGGGGGAAAAAGGGAGGGATGTGTGTATTTTTTTCTCTTAGCAATATCATATCATGTTCATATTACTTTTTTAACAAAAAATGCCAAAAAGTGTACTAAGAGCACCGTCTCATTTTTATACTATAAACTAAAACTAAAAAGTCTCAAATAAAATTATTATTATAAAAACAAAACACCCTTAAAGTATTTAGAATTTTATACAGATATAGTGATCCTTGTTTTTCTCTTTTCAGTTCATAACTTCTAAGCAGTCGGGATTTTTGTTTTTATAATAATAATTTTTCTGGATAGCTTTCATGTAGCAATGATTTGGTTTTAAATATCCATGTGTCTATTACTTTGTTTTTTCTGAGTCAAAAATTGACAAAAATGTATTTCTTAAAATATACAGAACTGTCAGTGGGCTCATGATCTTTTATTGGTGATATAGAACCGTAAAAGAGAATATCCGCACTAAAGTAAAATCGCCCTGTTTGGTTTTAAATATCTCTGTCAGTATTTATCAATATACTTTCAAATAGTACTCGTCATTTGACAACTTTAACTTAATTAGATTTAAATTTAATAAAACCAAAGATTTTACTAGTTTAACTGATAATGATTCTAGCCGAAATAGTCAAAATATCAATTAAATAATTTAAATATAAAAATATAATCACTAGAACTGTTTTAGTTAAAATGGATTTTGACTGTTTTTAGAGAAGAAAGAGATCGACATTCAAGTAAAAAGTCTCGAGAAAGGAAAAGCAAGTGGGACAATCCTGATGAAGAGAAAAGAGAGGAGTCCACTGAAAATGACAGGAGCGAGGAGAAGAAGAAGGGAGATGTTAAAGCTCATTCGTCTACTAAAGACAGGTTTGAATTTTTTTTTTTTTATTTTGTACCAAAAAATTTAATGTTACAAATTACAAGAAAGAAACAAAAGAAGGAAACCTTATTACTAAAGCTATACTACTAATAAAATAATTAATACATAAATACTAATATTGGTAAAATAAATATAAGTATTAAAGATAAATACAAATACTATATATATAAATAAAATACTACATATAAATAATATAAATAAAAAAAAATATTTATGATTGTAATGAAAGGTAATATTTATGAAGCCTATTTCATAAGTTAAAGGTACTTAAGAACATGTAGATTTGCAATAAAGGGCATTGAACCCTCGAAAGATGCTCGTAAGAGCAGACAAACTACTATCCGTTTTTCTGTCTGTTTGTTCCGGCTAATTTCTGAAACGGCTGGACACTAATTTATGTTTATGTGTATGTAATGTTGATAAATGTTATTTTTATTTTAGTAATTTTGTTCATATTAATTCCACGTGGGCTAAATCGCTGGCGTCTGCTAGTTGTACATAAATTTAAAAATATTACTATAGTGCTTGTAATGTTATTTGATCTTACCCTCAGATCCAGTTCTCGTAACCGAGACGCTAAGAGCCAAGAGAAGTCTACTAAAGATGATGACAAAAAGAAGGTACATTATGCTTGTTTAGTATAGTTTACTTGTTTGTTTGTTAATTTATAATATTCAATTAAAAATCTCAGAAGCTTTAAAATCAAGAGTCATTTCAAATTAGTGGTATATTTTTTAACCTCCGATGCATAAAGAAGGGGAGTTTGACGTTGATGTGTCTGTATGTAGCATTGTAGCGCTCGAACGAATGGACTGATTTCGATGCGATATTTTTGTAAGGGTCTCGCCAACTCTTATAATTGGATAAAGAACCGGCTTGACGCACTGAAATTTTTTTAATTTACTTTTTTTTTTTACTTGTTATATCTTCCATCGAAAAAACATGACTCATGCGGCTTTACCTCGCTTTGAGGCGTTCCATGTAAGGCTTGAAGTGCAAGCGAGAACGCGGAACGAGCGACAAAGAAGCACAATCGGCCTTTGCGTTCGGCAGCGTTCGACATCCGTCTATTAAATATAATTATTAAATATATTAATTTTAAATTAAAAATTAATATATTTATTATAAATTTAAAGTATAAATTTATAAAATCAAAATCAATTATTTTATTAATTTAAATTAATATTTATAAAAATATACTTAAATTAAAAATTTTAATAACCAATTAAATGCTACCATTCCTTCAGTATTTTCTTAAGTTGTCACGTTCAACTATCATCAGTAAACCGACTTTACAGACAACCAAATTTTTTTTTAGTCAAAGTGGTTCTTAGCTTTGATGAAGATGAGTCCAAAATGGCCGCTGCTTCAAAATGGCGGATTACATATTTTTTCACAACACCCTCGATATTGGTATCAAATGAAAGGGCTTGACGAGTAAAATACTAGACACTACGAAATTTTTTTAATTTACTTTTTTTTTTAACTTTGTTATATCTTCCATTTATTATCATTTAATTTCCTAGAAGTGTTTTTAAAATTTTCACTTTAATCTTGTATTTCTTGAAAATCATAGTTCAGTAACCGTCATTTATAAAATGTATGTAATAATTTTCTAAAAACAATATTAAGTCGTTTTTTATTTAGGAGGAGGAACGTGACGAGGCTCGCAAGGAGTTGATGGAGATCGTGCGCCTCATCAAGTCCAGACAGAGACAGAGGGAGAATAAGGCTTCAGGTATTTCTGCACATTCAAATTATAATTTATTTGCCTGAATATGGTACATATTCCGGTCTTCATATTATTAAAAGTTCCAATCACTCAACTAAATAAGTTATTATGCAAATTACATTGACATTAATTATAGCTACAACTATTATTACTACAATTAAAATCACTAGATAAGAATAATAAAAATACATAAACATCACGCCGTGTTCCCATAGGGGTAGGCAGAGACCACATCCCTCCATTTGCCACGGTCCTTGCATACTTCCTTAGCTTCTTCCACTCTTATTAATCCTTTCATACATGTTCGTCGGTTTAGGGTACTCTTGACCTGGCCATTATTTAAAATGTCCTGAATTTGGTCCAGGAACATTCGCCTAGGTCTTCCCCTTCCAACATTTCCATTCACCCTCGCCTTGTAAATCTCTTTTGTTAATCTTCTTTCATCCATTCTCTAAGATAGATAAGCATTGCATTTATATGAAATATTACAGGTTAATGTCAAAATTATTTAAAAAATCCATACGTCATATAAAATGTATTATGTCAATATCTATAATATCAACCACCATGCTTTACTTTTTGATATCGCATGGCAGTTGAGAAGAAGAAGCAGCGCTCTTCAAGTCGCTCGACTGATCGCGAGGACGAGAAGACACGGAGACGGAAATCCTCGGATCGTGACAGACGCAGCCGCAGCAGGTAATTGCCCTAGTTTTAACCCGGGCATTGACTTTCATTTCATCATATAAAGAGAAGCTCAATTTTTCGATGTCCAGGACTCTAATCAAGAGAGTCCAGTAATCCCTGAGATAAGCGAATTTAACCAATCATACAAACAAATAAATTGTAGGGGAGCCCAAGAGGTGATTTTTGGAATTACTCGAGTTAGACAGATGACCATAAGGGAGCATACCTTTAATGTTGAAAAGCTCCACCAACTCTGAGCCTTTAATGTAGGGACTTACTTTAAGGGCAAACCGTCAAAATTTTTAAAAATGTATCGTCAGAAATACTCGACAAATACATCAGACTTAGGCAGGGTAGCTTAGTAACTAGCTGTAAGGTGTACATTTCTAAATCTGACGATTTCACCTTAACATCAGGGAGGGCCCTCTTGCAACTTTGTAACCTTACCACACCCTTTACTTACTATTCAAATCGTCAGATTTTTTAGCTTACATCCAACTAATGCTATCATAATCTGTCGTTATTGTTAATATTTCTGATTTACATTTTTTAACATTTTAACGGATTGCCCTAACCGTACTCTCCTACATTAAGGGCTCATACTTCGTGGAAGTGTTCAAAAACATGAAAGGTAACCATCCTTATGTTTATCAAGTATTTCCAAAAATCCGCTCTTCAGCTCCCCTACTATAAACAAATGTCCTTCCACAGAGGCAATCGCTCCCGTCGCTCGCGCAGCCCGCGCTCCCGCCGCCACAGACGGTCTTCATCCTCCAACTAATTATTATAAACAGAAGATTTCACGTGTTTTCAGTTAATATTTCTATTTCCCTTGTTTTAAAATAAGTACTTTTTAGCATAGTTCAGATTTAGATATAGCAATACTATGATTAAATGAACTTTCGATCTACATACATAAGTATATTGATATTTTATTGGGTGTGTGTTTTTTTAAATAATTTAATAAATAAATAAAAAAATTAACGTAGAATCAAAATTGACGTACGGTGAAAATAAAATTAAAATCTGACAAAGATATATACAAAGTTAGGCACTTAAGTTTTAGAGTAGGGAGTCTTCTGTTCCTGAACCGCAAAATGAAAATTTGTACTAAGTTACAATCTATGACGTCATAGCAGTGTAGGGCTGTCTCTAATTAATTGTTATTTAAAATCATAACTTTTGGTATTTGATCAATTTAATTAGTATTTTTATTGTTTATTAAATCCAGTTTAAAAACTCACTATTTTGATATCAATCATCATCCCTATTGATAAAGGGATAAAAAAATAGTGACCAGTTGAACGTAATTTTGATTATTTTTTATCGTTATTAAAGGGCATACTAGCGCTGATGTTAAGTGATTACCGCTGCCCATGTTCATTTGCTACACCAGAGGTACTTCTAATGCGTTGCAGGTCTTTGAGAAATTGGTATATTCGCCCCTTAAATACCCTCACGTTAAAATTGACAGAAAATACCGCAGTAGGAAGTTAAGGACGTTATGTTTGCAAGTCAGACCTATATTTTTGATTCATTGATTTTAAAATATATAAAAATATTAGGTATATACGGCTTGTAATGGGTAAATGCTCTTGTTTTTAATTAATTATGAATCTTAGTTAACTGACTTCTTTAAAATGACAAATGATGAAATGCATTTGTTAAATACTTTTGAAATATAAGAAATAATTTAATATTGTACTTACTCTTTTTTTTATCGACTACAAGTTGGCCCTTTACTGCTATCACACCTGATGTTAAGTGATGATACAGTCTAAGATGAAAGCGGACTAACTTATTAGGAGTGGGGACGAAAATCCACACCCCTTTCGGTTTCTACACGACATCGTACCGGAACACTAAATTGCTTGGCGATACGTCTTTGCCGGTAGGATGGTAACTAGCCACGGCGAAAGCATCCCACCAGCCAGACCAAGACAAATTAAGAAAAATCTCAATCTGCACCGCCGAGAATCGAACCCAGGACCTCCGTCTTGAACCACTGCGTCACGGAGGTCGTCAAAACTCGAGTACCTTTAGCTTGGAAAATAATTATAGAATAGTGGTATATTTTTGAATTGTCTCCAAATCGTGTCGGCGTTTGACAATATCGTAGTCTATGGACCTTTGTATGTCCGTCTGTAATATATATGTTACGGATAAGGTTTGAAGTTGAGATAATGTTAGGCTTAACCAGGGTTTACTTATTACTAACTTACCTAGATGTACCCAATGTGTGGATAGACCTAGGTGAGTGAGTAAATGATAGGGTAATTCCCGAATTAAAACTTATTTTCATTATTATGTACATTACCCAAAACCCTTGGGTAATATTCAGTAAAGCCGGGTAAACCTAAGTTTAATCCAACTTCCAACTTTATCTGTAACTTATACATACAGGTCTGTGAAATAAGTCCCCAACATAATTATATGCGATTCTAGAATTAATATTTTATTGAGTGGTTTCCATAATAATATCGACTAAGGAGAGTTGAATTATGATTATTAATTATTATATGCACTTACTTATATTTTTATTAGATTAATATTAATTAGTTATTATTACCTAAAGTTTTCAATGATATCTATCTTTTTGCAACAGTAGAATACACAAATGTAATGTACTATTAATATTTTATCTTATCTGTTGTGACTATTAAGACAACCAATGGTAAGCTATTTACCGACGGATTACCGATGGATTGGTTTTTGGAATTAGGTTAGGTTAGTTAAGTCAATCAATGTAATGCATTTGTGAGTTTGTTATTTTATGCATTTTATTCGATAAATAAACTTCATTTCAAGCAATGTTTGTTTTTTATTGTTGCTTTTATTTGTTATTTTTTATCTAACAAGTTGTCCCTGTGCGCAAGCTGCGTAGTTACACCGTGATATTACCATCAATTTCTGATGCAATCTTTATTAAAGATGAAACCGGGCTAATATATTCGGAGTCGGACGACCGTCACCCCCCTTTAGCGCTGCTAGTATAATTTTGATCTCGAGCGTGTACAGTTTGTCGAGTAGATTACCATGATTATTTACTAATTATTATTAGGCGGAAAGTCTGCATAACCCGTTCTTGACTAGCAGGTTACAATCATCTAATTCATTCACCATATCCCATAATACTGGCTCACCTCAATTATTACGCGCTCTGTACGATGTTCGTGATTGTACCTAGCCTCCGTCGGTGTGACCTCATCATTACCATCAATTTCTGATAGTGATCGTTGTATTAAAGATTAATACCCTAAGACCCCCCGAAAAGCGCAGTGTTGGTCGACCACCCACCAGGTGGGCTGACGACAAAACGGGTCGCCGGGAGCCGCTGGGCTCATGCGGCTCAGGATCGTTGTCTATGGAAGTCCCTAAAAAGGCCTAAGTCTGCCAATCCGTATCGGAGCAGCGTGGTGGTTCTAAGCTCCATATCTCATCCTATAACGGGGGAGGCCTGTCCATTAATAGGCTGCTAATGATAATCATGAGTTCATTTTCTTATTTAGGAATGTCTGTCCTGTTCCAAACACTGAAAAGAGAACATTCAGACTTCATACATTTTTGGAGTGAAAGTGCTGACGAGCAAAATGTACATATCGTAAGCAGCAGCCACTTGCAGCAATAGTTAATATGGCAGCAAAGTTGTGAGACTGCACCGAGCTACACACAGGTTCCACAGGTTAGAAGATACATAATTTTCATACATTTTCTTTATTTTAGATTTTTTAAAAAAGGCCCAAAATGAATGATCTACACAGGTCCTAAGTAAATAGGTAGGTACATACGAAAGCGTAATCAATTTGTGAAGCAGGCATGAAAGGGGAGCGAAGGGTCGTAATTTATTAATTTCTGTCCGGTATGCGGAATGCTAGATGTATTATTTTGCGGCTCTTAATTATTCAGGCAATGCGAAACGCCCCCGCGGACATCCGTCCGCCATCTTAGATGTGGAATTTCGTATCAACTACAACTGGATCCTATAATTATAAGCGGCACATCCTGTCATCATAAAGAATTAACACGCTCAGTGCAGCATCGCAGCTATGTGGATGTGGCACGGTTTTTAACCTAGGCCTATAACATTTGTGTAACGAAAATCCTTGTTTTAGCTTGAATATATAACATTTTTGAAGGATTTTTGTTTTGGATCGCTATAAATGACGAATTCAATTACTTAGCTGATATGTGTTTAATTGGCACTTACGTCTTCGGAGTAGTAACCTCTTAATAATGGGTGACGTTTGAGGGTGTTTACGGCCTTCTGCATTATGCCTTTGATGCAATAGCCAAGCGAAAGCTTCTTAAGTTGATCGAAGCTTTTCGCCATAAAACCGAAACAACTGACTGACTTTTAGAACAATAGCTGTTCACATTTGTATTTTTGTTTATTTTACCAGCAGACTCCTATGACTTGATCCGCATTTCTACTTACAAAAGACAAGACTTTTAATTCATTAGGTACTTACAAATCTCCCCTTGACTCACAACTAAGTAAGCGGTAAGTGAATAAGTGAAATAAGCAAAAAATCTAGAATACGACCTAACTCTATTTTTATGGTTTAGGGGCATAAAAGGGAATATTGCTTAGGGCATCAAGAAACCTTAATCCGGCACTAAGTAGGATAAAATCCGCACCCCTTTTTAACCGACGAAAAATAACGGAGGAGGTTCTCAATTCGACACGTATATATATATTTTTTATTTCTATACGACATTGTACCGGAATGCTAAATCGCTTGGCGATACTTCTGTTTTAGGGAAGTAACTAGCCACGGCGGAAGCCTCCCATCAACTAGATCTAGACCAATTAAAAAATCTTAATCAACCCAGCCCAATCTCAATTGAAACTAGGATCTCCGTTTCTTCAATTCACCGCGGATACCACTGCGCCACAGGGGCAGTCAAACTTGAATATTTTGCAGTCTGCACTCGTTACGTAGATACCTACCTACGTTATATACCTGCTATAGAAATCTGGAGCTTTTGCTTGATCTAGTTTATAGTGAGTGTTACGGATTTAGGCATTACGTCATTCTGTACGCCGTACGATATCCGCCATCTTGAACTGACCTGCCTTCACTACTTACCAATTGTTGCAGCTTTTGCTCTCTGTACTCTGTAGAGTAAGTTGTTTTACTAAGATAGGATCCTAGAGTCTTTTAATAAGTGTTACATATTTATTTAATCATACGGTAGAGCCCGTCATATTAAACTGACCTGCCTTTATCTACTGCTTAGTAACCCTTACAAAGGCGAAAGTTTGTATGTGTGGATGGATGGATCAAACTTTTTCATGCAAAAACTAATAAATGGATTTTGATTAAACTTTACAATATTATAGCTAACATATCAGAATAACACATAGACCACGTTTTATCCCGAAATTGCCACGGGAACGAGAACTACGCGAGTGAAACCGCGGACGTCCTATAGTTGGCTATAAATTGGCAGCTATTGCAGTCTAAATTCCAACAAGCGCATTTTAACATACGATAGTATTCTAAAGCCTTGATCTAGTTAATCTAGTTACTATGAAATAAAAAGTAGACACACAGACTGGTTAAAAACAAAAAAAATGTGTGCGTGTACTAGCGTACACTCGTAAGAAGTGAAACTCTTTTTTATTACGTTATTTTTCAAAAAATAATTTACTATATGCAACTTTACAGAAATTGGTTAAATAAAGTTAATTTAGATAAAGTTTAATAAAAGGCTTTTATTATCATAGGGACCGTTCAAGTATTACGTAAGCACTATAGAGGGGTGGGGGGTCTGTGTATTGCTTATTTTTGATGACATGGGGGGTGGGAGGGTCTAGATGATGATTACGTCATCGATAGTTATTTATTTTTTTACACGAATAGCAAAAATTCGTGAATTCTCTATGTTGAATACTGTATCAGTAAAATCCAATCTCTACACTAAAATAATTTTCTAATTTTTAAAATTATAATTATGACAATTATTAAAAAAAATATGAAATTTATAATTGAAAAATGTTTACGTAAGCATAGGGGGAGGGGGTAGGAACTTTCCTTACTTTTGCTGACAAGGGGGGTTGGGGGGTAAATAATTGTAATAAATCTGCTTACGTAATATTTGAACGGCCCCATAGACATAAATACAAATTCTACAATTATTTCATTTTAGCTTATTACTACGAAGATTATTATTGAATTTCGTTAATTGTAATAGAATTATTACTATCATTGATTTCGTAATTACTTACTTTTTTTAGAAATTCACTGGAATTAGAATTAAAAGAAACCCTTTGATTTTGCTGATGACTTCAATATAACATATATATATATATAGATATTTATCACGTCACTTCCATAAGTCAAAGATGGCGGGTAACGGAAAAATGTGACGCGTAACGAAAAAAATGTTACACAAAATTTTTTTCCAACCCCGGTAAGCAAGTTTCACTTCAAAAAGTTATGACGAAACTAAAGCATTACTAGCCAATCCTTTTAAATTGACATTAAAACTCAGTACCTACTGAAACATATCAGTACATACCCTCTCTTACATACACACACACGAACTAACTCATAAACTCACAAACACACACATCAAACAAACACCCCCCACACACACACACACACACAGACACACACGCTCTCTCTCCCATGCACTTGCATTCCAAACTCAAAACACAAATAGTTAGAAATATTACTAACATTTTAATTTAATTTTGTAACTCAAATAATTATTATAATGCATGTAAATAATTGTTTTGATTGTTACGTTATAAATTCCAATTCCAATAAATACTATGTTTTGCAATGTAGGTATAGAAGAGCAAGGCGTTCTAACACTGGTATATTCTTACCTACAAGAAGGTCTTAGCTCCCAATTAAATTAAAGTTATAATAATGTAAATTAAAATTGAAATAAAAAATAAATAAATATTACTATTACTATTACTAGTTAATAATAAGAACTTTTGATTCAGACCTTGCGGCATACTTCAGGTTAGACTTCGCCATTTTGAACTGACCTACCTTCACTGCTTAGCAATTGTTGTAGTTTTTGCAATTTGTACTCTGAGAGTATGTTGAGGATACTGTACTCTGTAGAGTTAGTACAAGATAGATTTTGGAAGCTTATAATATGTTACTGATTTTGACATTACGTCATGGTTACTACAAACCGTCCGCCATTTTAAACTGACCAGCATTTAGGTAAGTATCTACTGCTAAGCAATTGCGCTGTAAATTGGCAGCTTTTGCTCTCTGTATTTTAAAAAGCGCAATGTTTTATATACAATAGTATTCTAAAGTCTTGATCTAGTTTATAATACGAACCTTTGAGTCAGACCTTGCGGCATACTTCAGGTTAGACTCCGCCATTTTGAACTGACCTACCTTCACTGTTCTGAGATAGAACTGAAAAAAAATTGGTTGTCTGTAAAGTCGGTTTACTGATGATAGTTGAATGTGACAATGTCTTAAGAAAATACTGATGGAATGGTAGCATTTAATTGGTTATTAAAATTTTTAATTTAAGTATATTTTTATAAATATTAATTTAAATTAATAAAATAATTGATTTTAATTTTATAAATTTATATTTTAAATTTATAATAAATATATTAAATATATTAATTTTTAATTTAAAATTAATATATTTAATAGACGGATGTCGAATGCTGCCGAACGCAAAGGCCGATTGTGCTTCTTTGTCGCTCGTTCCGCGCTCTCGCTTACACTTCAAGCCTTACATGGAACGCCTCAAAGCGAGGTAACGCTGCATGAGTCATGTTTTTTCGTGCGTGCAGCCGGCTCTATCGAATTATAAGACGTTGTCACGTCAAAACGCATCTTTTGCTGTTTATTCCGCAGAGCACGCTGCTTATAATACGATAATATTCTAAAGCCTTGTTCTAGTTCATAATAAGAGTTTCTAATTCAGATATTGCATCGTAGAGTCCGCTATTTTGAAACTGACCTGCCTTCAATTGCATCTTTTGCAATTTACACCGTACACTAGGACGTTTATTACTATAGGTAGTATACTGGAGCTTTCACTTAGTAGCTATACTAAAGCCAAACTGGATTGAGAATGCTTGTCAACAAACAAATTTAAAATGAAGGTAGATAATGCAACATGTTTTATGACCAATATATTTAAAATTGTTTTGTTTTTTTTATAAAATCTTATTTAAAAGATATTGAATATATTAATTAGTTTTAAGCTTTCTAATCTAATTTATTGTCATGAATTTGTCATTAACTAATTAATTTAAAAAAATATGTGTAAAATGACTAGTGATTGCTACCTTCATTTTTATTTTGTTTGTTGACAAGCATTCTCAATCGAGTTTGGCTTTAGTATAGTTTATTGTGACTAGAGTTTACTTATTTAGACGTTTCAACGTACCTAAGTACTGCGCGCAGTAGCGTAGGTATATTGGGCTATGAATTATGATTGAACTGTAAAATTGCAGCTTTTGCAGTAATCTCCGTAGATATAGTTTTAGTATACGATATTACCTACTTATTCAGTTGCCTTGGTCTAGTTTATTATGAGAGCTTCTGATTGCGTCATACTTCACAGCAAAGTCCGCCATTATGAACTGACCTGCCTTTACTAATGTGTTGGTTGACTATATAAATATGCAGCTTACTCCGAAGAGCACACTGTTTACAATACAATCGTATTCTAAAACCTTGTTCTAGTTCATAATAAGAGCATCTGATTTACATCTGTAGAGTCCGCCATTATGAACTGACCTGCCTATACTGATCTGAGGTTGAACTATATAAATGCAGCTTTCAATGTGTTGTGATTGATCTAAAAATCTTGCATCTTTTGCAGTTCACTTCATATATCAGGCTGTTTAGTATACGGTAGTATTGAGAAGCCTTGATCTAGTTTACAATGAGAGCTTATGATTCAGACATTGCGTCATACTTCATGGCACAGTCCGCCATTTTGAACTGACCTGCCCTTACTGCGCGCTAGTTGAATTATCCTGTATTGAATATCTTAAATTAATAGCTTGTGTGTTTCCTGTTACTAAAATTAATCATCGTCATCATTATCAGCATAGACCTACTAGTTTTTTACTGAAAAAATCATAGAAGAAAGAAACACAGTATTAAACCATTGCCCACCCATCACACATTAAAAGATTCCGTGATCCAAAACCACATAGGCTTCCCATTGAACTATCGAGGTAATCAGCAGATATAGCTCTAAACAGGCTATATCATCTGTAGTTCCTGAGAACTTGAGCACCTCATGCATTTTTGATTTTACTTCGACAGCTGAAGGCATCCCTGGAAAAAACCAGCGTATAAAGTAGGTAAACAATATAATTTCAATACATCGGATCTGTGAAAGTTAGGGCGCGTTTATTTGAAACAAATTTCGCGCCGAAACAACGCGCTTTCGCGTGGAAGTCGCGCGGAGGCCGCGTGGCCGTCTGCAAGTGTCAGAAGAACGCACTGCTATTGCGAAATACACTTTATTGATTCTGTAACTACGGTTTAAATTCAATGCGCAAGAAATAATCACTTTTTACATCGCCATTGCTCGCCAACTTTGATTAATTTCACTTTTCATTTCACTCAAGTTTTGTCTTTAATTTAATAATTAAATTAAAATAATTTTGCATTTCAGTTCACACGTGCCAAATATGCGGAATTTAAGTAAAAAGAAAAAAGTTATAATTGCATATTACTTGTACGAAAAATGCAAAGAAGAAGAAAAAAGATCATTTTCTAAACTCAATTGCAAGCAACTTCATACTGACTGGGAAGGGGAATGGGGGAGGCGGTCCTAGCTTTCGACATTGTCGACGACCACCACGTCCATCGGACGCCGCGCGGTCTCCGCGCAGCCGCCGCGTGTTTACGTGATACATAGCAACTTAAATGTTGTTGCGTAGATAGTAGAATTCACATTTACCAATAACGTATACGTTAACGCGGCGGCCAAGCGGTTGCCGCAAGAAAATTTTCGCGTCGTCTAACTGCAGCCTTAGTGAGACTCTTATGACAAGCAGGTAATGAGCTGGTGAGTGATTGCTCAAACGCCTGAACAGATTTTCGTAAATTATTCGTTAAAAACACTCTATTTGCGTCGGTGGTGAATAAAAAATTCATTAAAGCGAAACTTGGAAAAACCTGTAAAAATGCCTAGAGTTTTCAGTAGTACACGCTATGAAGCTTGAATGAACATCCAATATGAATATTGAAATACGAGTAAGTAGATACAATGTCAATGTGTACTCAACCCATATTTTACCTTCACGTCGTGAAAAACACTTTGAATAGCTATTTTCGTACAATATAATGAAAATAAATGGCACTGGAAAGCTTACAGCTACCTACGTGTACCTAGAACATACTCGTAGACAAATATTACATGGATTTTACACCTATTTTTTTTAAATTAATTAGTTAATGACGAATTCATGACAATAAATTAGATTAGTAAGCTTAATACGAGATAGATTATTGTTAATACAAATTCCCTTCTCGCCGGCCCTCTGTATATATTCTACGTTCCATTGATTCATCATTATCACATATGGACCACCACAGCCGGACAAAGGATTCCTGCAATCAGCAGCTCCCTGCAACCCGCTTGATGTCGTCGGTCCTTCCTAGTAGAGAGTCGATCAACACTGCGCTTATTTGTGCGAGGTCGCTTGGGAACCCAATATCCAGCAGTCCTTCGAACTTTGTGCCCCGTCTATATAGTCTATGGCCACTTCAGCTTTGCGATTTGTTTAATTATCAGTTCTCCTGCGGATTTTCATTTAATTCGATACCGCAGTGGTGCATCGAGCTGAATTATTGTAAATTCTTTTTATCAGGCAAATAGTTAGCGACAAAATCTCTGATCAGTAGGTAGGACATCACGCTTGGATCTTTTTTACTTAATGCGTGTTTATCTATAGATAGATTCTTTTCTTTTTCAAATTCATTTGGGCACTTCAAATACCTACGTTAATTTTACACTTTTAAAAAGTCAATGATGTAGTGACTCTACCTACTCACTATCACCGGCCCTTTGAAAATGTCTGTTACTATTTTATATGTCTAAGTTATCTTGCCTCGTGTGCAGAAAAATGCAGAAAAGATCGCCTACAACATACAAGAACCTTTTTCGTTATAATAACAGCGAAATATTCGCTGTTAATATAATTAAAATTCGGATGGAGTTGCGGGCATCCTCATGCAAAGTTTGTATAAAAAATAAAGTAAGTACCTACCTGTTTTAACTAAACGTGAGCCCGCCAACTCTGATTGAACCGGCGTTTGGTCTCGCGTAGTCGTCACATCTGCGGCCGCTGTAGCACCGTGTGACATGGTTAGGATGCACCGCGCGTGCTTGCAAGCGGAAGTATAATGCGATTATCGATTTGCTTATGACAGAAAATGCGTTGAATGGACAAGGAGAGTGCGGGGCGCGCGCGGGGGAGCGGGGCAGGGTCACTGGGCGTGCGGACACCAAGCTGTAGTGATGGACGCTGGCCGCTGGGACAACAATATCGATGATGTCATTATGTCATTGTAGAGAAAATACGTTGTGTTGTATTCATTCTTGTTGAGTCCTTGCTAATATTTGTATTTGTTTTATAGTTTTTGAAGAACAAAAAAAGATCAAATGTATAGCTACGGTTGTAATTAAATTAATTAAACTAAAAATAAAACTAATTTACCCTCTTGTAACCTAAGATGCATTCTCTTTATTAAAATAAGCTACTTACTAATATTTTTTATTTACAAGATAACTTCCTGAACAGAATTCATATTATATACACGTATTTTCTTCTGTGTATATAGGAAAAGTAATTTTATACAATTTGAATTTAAAATTAGTGATGCCGGTAGTTATATCGATGATATCATAGGTATGCAGCGACACCTTAACACTGGTCGTATATCGTTAACTATATTATCATGAAACTATAAAATGTCAGAAGAGTATGAATAGGTATTACTGAGCAGAAATGTAGAGATTTGAATTCTAAATCTTTTAAGAATTGGAATATCTAATATGAAGTTTAAATAAGAATGCAATTTCATTTAGCGGGCAAATGAAGCTTTAGGCTGTCTTAAGTTAGCTTGCTTTAAGTTCAAGTTCCATACATTTTGCTGTGCACTTTTGCTTGGGAGTACGGAGCACGGACACCGTGAAGCAAGTGAAACTTGTATCGATGCGGCGAGGCCGTGCCTACGCGAGGCGCCGCTCGCGGCCGCGTCTCGGCCACGCTCAGTGCGCCGGAGGAAGCGGGCTGCGCCGCTCGTGTTCCCGCAGCCCGCCGCGTGTAATCGTGTGTGTGCAAATGATTCTGTTTTTATGGCGCTCATATATCAACTACTGCGAGTTTTGGTGCTGGGTGTGACCGCAGCGGCTGGCGACGGTCAGTTTCTGTGCTTTATTGTTATTGCGTACCACGTGGTCAGCCCGGGAGCGGGCAGTGTTTAC